>JAUIMM010001655.1:965000-1567500 GCA_031769625.1 Taudactylus pleione | reverse complement strand
CTGTGGCCTAGTTTTGAGTGTTGTGAAACTACTGGTCCCAGCTTGCACTGGCAGCAGAAGGTTAGCATAGAAAGTTAGGACTTGCATTTTGGGGAGCTGCTGCCTGCTCAGTGTCTGTCCTAGATCTGGAAGTATAATAATGATGTGTGGTCAGTACTGTAGTAGTGGATGGAAGCGTCTGCCTTGTCTCTTAGTGTGTTGGGTATTTGCCACTACATATAGGTCGTCCATTGGTTCAACTCTCCTAAAACTTTACCAGTCAGTGGAGCAGATGGGATGCCAGAGGCCACCTACACTTTCTTCTGCAGCGGAACGTCCCAGCAGCAATGGGATTATTTCCTTGTGTTTGAACATCTGTTCTGTAATCTCCCGCCAGGTATCGGCATCACAAAGCCGCGCGTATCTCCAGTCCTATTTCGTGGTTTCAGTAATACTTAGTTTGTTTTAGAATTTTAGGTTTCCGCAAGGAGCAGCTTAAGACTAAAATATGATCGCTACAACACGTCTAATAAAATATCTCCCAGCCCGCTGCTCTCCCTCCTCGCTGGGGCACTTGTCAAAGTTTATTTCCCTGAAACTTTTTAGCACAAAAGCAATTTGGTGTGTGTCAGCTGGAGGACTTGATGGGACTTGTCAGTTAGTTTACAAAGGAGACATTGGAAACATATGAGGGTATTATATTTGAAACGTAAACCAGACGTGCGCACAGGTCTCAGATGTGATCTTTGCAATGTTACATGATTCTTACATTTATATCTGCCTTCAGATCCTAGTTATGACTTGCCACATCTTCGCCAACGTCCTGAAGAGCGAGATCCTGTCATTATCGAAGATTAACTTGCTGGTGTTCGACGAATGCCATCTTGCAATCCAGGATCACCCGTATTGTGAAGTTATGAAGGTAGGAAGGAAAATGTTATATATGTAACTCTAAGACTAACTAGGAGCTTTGACTTAACAAATATTGCAAAAACCACTATACGATGACCAGAAACCCATGAAGATCACCATTGACAGCGTTTCCCAATAACATTTCAGTGTGACATGATCTTGTTAGTATTTTATACTGTTTTACCCGTTTTAAAGAAACAATGATCGTTCTATATTTAAACCTTTTCCTCTCTACTTAAAACAAAAAAAGCCACAAACAGTTGACGCAAGATACGGGAAGCAGACTCTATGACGTTCCATCACTTCCCGCCATTCGTACCACATTAGTAGACCCTGTTGTAGTGGTGTAGCTTGCGGGTGTGAAGAACTCCTACAGTATACTCTTTATTTGGCACTAAGCTCATTCATACTCCCTCCTCCCTTTTGTTTTCTCGTCACACGCAGATCTGTGAGAGTTACCAGACGTGCCCACGTATCCTGGGGCTGACCGCCTCTATACTGAATGGGAAATGTGACCCCCGTGACCTTGAGGAGAAGATCCAGAAACTGGAGGAGATTCTAAAGAGTAACGCAGAAACGGCAACCGATCTCGTGGTGTTAGACAGGTAAACAGGACGCAGAACTCATGACCTCATCTCCTAAGAGTCTGCCCTCCCCGTGCAGCAGGCAATTGACTGCAGTGCAGCTTCGTTAATCCTTTGGGGGTTGAGCAATGGCTACATCTGCAGAGAATGAGGAGTTGATTTACTTCGTATTGCAAATGATCAGGCTGGTTGAATATTTGGCTGCATTGGCAGAAAGCAATACAGGGCTCTCTGCAGAGCAACTTTCATTCAATGAGACTAATTATGCAGGGTTTTTAAGTGCTACATTCATGTTAAAAGAGAAAGGGAGACATGATTTCAAACTTTTAAGTATGCCCCTTATGTATAGCTAGTTGTGGCTCACCCCCCATCCTTTTATTCTTACCTTTTTAAGGTACGCCTGTCAGCCTTGTGAGATTGTGTTGGATTGTGGTCCCTACCATGACAAAAGCGGACTCTATCAGAGGCTCTTAACAGAACTGGATGGATCTCTTCACTTCCTGGATGACTGTAACATTCCGATTCATTCTAAAGAGAGAGATTCAACATCCATCTCCAAACAGGTATGAGGTCCCGCACGCAGGTCCTGCCTTCTCAATTAGTGGACCTATTCACAATATCCTACGACAGGTTGCACTTTGGGATTTACATTGGACCTATACAGAACATGCATCAGGTTGCACTGTGGTCTTTCTGTGTAGTTTCCTGACACATAGAGCAGAGACATGCATTTAATAGAACTTTCTGCATTAGTGGATCACATCTACAAGCTACCTGAGTGCTTTACAGGAATATAATTTACTGCGCAGTAAACTTCTTTCCGATTTTGTATTTATCGACCTATTACGAGATAAATATAGAATGATGATCCTGAAGCATGCTCTCCCTTCGTTCTATAAGAGATGGGGTTCTCTGCGTGCGCCAAAGGAGTCGTGGGCAACCTGGGAGGGGGCATGTCCTGGTGACACGCCCCCAATATGACACGCTTGGGGGTGTGCCCAGCGCTCACAGAGATGCTGGGCTTCCCCCAAGTTCTCCCCTCACTGAGAGTAGATCCTGTGTGCATGCACCTGTGGGACACTGCGTGCTGTTTTAGCGGGGCCCTGCTATAGGGACAGGGCAAATTTTGCCACTTTAAAATCGGGCAGGGCACGGCGCCCCACTAAAACAGCCTAGCGGGAACACTAATGTCTCTTACGCTTACCAACCCAGATGTGAAGCACAGTAAATAAACGATCCCCATACTGTCCCAAAATAATGCGACAATGATTTACCACTCTACGCTAACTTAGTGCTGCTGCAGACGGAGAAGGTGGCTTATTGCAGCTGACACATGGCTGGGTGTAAGTTAGCCGTAAAGGTCATCGGGCTTCAGGATGTTGTGCAAGCAAAGCAATTCATGGTGTGGTTCCAGCTGATGAGGGCATATAGTCAACTAGTAGCAGGAACTCAAGGAGAATGGCTGAGTGCATACGTGGTACCTACACCCCCTGCAGGATGGGAGAAGTGCGGTTAAAGTTTTTTACCTTTTTTTTTTTCTTCATCCACTAGGGGACACTGGAGTTCAAGACAGTGGGGTATAGACGGTGGTAGAGCAGAGCCTGGCACTTTAAATAATAACGAAGTGTGACTGGCTCCTCCCCCTCTATGCCTCATTAGCCCCAGTTTTCATAATGTGCCCGAGGGAGCCGGTAGCACAACAGGCTGTCTCCAACCTTTCTCATAAATTTTTATTTTTTAGTGTTTTTATTTAACAAGCACCGAGGACAGGCAGGCTGCTTACTGTGGCAGTCTGCCTGCTACGTGGGAGCCGCCGGGAAGGGCACCGCCACGGCTACTGCAGCCTGTGTTCGGTGACCCTGAGGAGGGGGCACACATCATGGAGTCATCGGATCCTGCGAGGACCCGCCACTGCTGACACCGGCATGTGTCCAGGTTCCTCGCTGCCCCCTCAGCCCAGCATCCCGGCCGCAGCAGCCTGTAAGTATACCACTGCTCCTGATTAGCAGGACCGATTTACGGGTGGGGTACGTAGCCGAAAATCTGTTATCTGTATAATGTATCTTTGTTGCACCATATGAGATCCTTGTCTCCCGTCCTAGATCCTATCGGACTGTCGAGCAGTTCTACTTGTGCTGGGCCCGTGGTGTGCGGATAAAGTGGCCGGGATGATGGTGAGGGAGCTGCAGAAGTACATCAAACACGAGCAGGAGGAGCTGCACCGGAAGTTCCTGTTGTTCACAGACACGACTTTAAGGAAGATCCACGCTCTGTGTGAGGAACACTTCTCCCCCGCTTCCCTCGACCTGAAGTTTGTCACCCCCAAAGTCATCAAACTGCTGGAGATTCTGCGTAAGTACAAACCCTACGAGCGGCAGCAGTTCGAGAGCGTGGAGTGGTACAACAACCGCAATCAGGACAACTACGTGTCGTGGAGCGACTCCGAGAACGACGACGATGAGGACGAGGAGATCGAGGAGAAAGAGAAAACCGAAGCCAGCTTCCCCTCCCCGTTCACTAACATTTTGTGCGGCATCATCTTTGTGGAGCGAAGATACACAGCAGTTGTTTTAAATCGGTAATGTGTCCTCCTCTGTTTCCTTTTACTTTGAATGGGATGTTTTGAGAGCAACACATAGATACATATTCTACATTCCTCTTAGAGTCCGGTTAGGACGCTGAATAATGTTGACATGATCCAGGTTTTAGCACTGCTGCACATAATTGTAGAACACTGTTCTGTGATATTTGCAGAGTAATGTTACCCCTAGAATAACTGTACAAGAGCAAAGAGTTTGGGGGGATGGGCTGTGTGATTGTGTGTATGGGCAGTGTGGTTGCATGTCTTGCGGAGGTGTGATAGGATAGCCGTTGTGTGGGACTCTGGTGGTGCGGTGTGTATGCGGGAGGAGGTGAGCAAGTGGGGGTGCTTTTGGTGGTGTGGTTAGGGTACCATGGCATGTGTTGTTTGTCTGTGGTTGTGGGGGGGGGGGGGTGTGAGAGGGGTGCTGGTGATCATATAGGGGTGTTTTATGGCATTATGGATGGGGAGCCCTGGTGTGCGTTGGAACTTTGTGGTGGAGTATGTATGTATGAGGGGGTGGTTGCTCATTTGGGGTGCTTGTGGCAGTGGTGTTGGGGTGTGTGGTGTATTGTGGGATATGAGGGGGATGGTGATCATTTGCGGTACTTGCCGTGTGGTTGGAGAGCGGTGGTGGTGTACAGAAGGGGTGTGGATTTCAATACTCTTGTAGTTAGGGGAGTAGGTGATTGTTTTACATTAGTCTAGTTGCTGTATTTGGTTTCCCTGCTGCTTTTCTGATAAGAACGTATAGTTAAGCTGGTACAATCCCTAAAACACTGCTAGCTGTCCATATTTATTACGATTTACCGCATAGCCTTATATGTTACTTGTCAGGAGAGGACAGCTGTGGTAATGTATTCTGGTGTGTTTGTCAGCATAATGCACATCTGCTGGTTAGGTCATGTCTCTGTGACCTGCTCATTGCTCGCACACTAGCTGCTTCTATAGCTACATGGAGTTTTTCATACAATACAAAAAAGCTGCTCATAGCCCGTCCATTGAAACGACTGTAAATCACCGCCGCCTTGTCACGTGCTAGCTGTTAAAAAAAGCGATAAAAAAATAAATCAAAGCATTTTTCCGCAGTAGATGATAAAATGCTCCTAGTCCCTGCTGAAAGAAATATTTGTAAGAGGCACAAACACCAAACTAAAGCTCAGATGTGACAGCGGCCTTCGCTCGCGCACAGAATAGAGCAAGGCGTTACACTTAATACCGAACATTTGCCGTCCAATTTACTGGCTGGATGATGTCATGACGATGTCTCTCGAACACTGAGAGGGAGTTTTTATTATAATTTTGGAAAGGGGTAAAGTGGAGAAGTTGCCCATATAAACTTCTCCACTTTATCTCTCCCCAGAGAAGAACATATATAATTCATTGTAACACTCGCATTTGATTAATACATGTGAGAGCTACCTCTAAAACATGCATGTACGGTGCCGGTAGCCCTAGAGGTGGGTTACTGGCCGGTGCGCCACGCGCTCACTGCTTTTTCACGACCGATTTATCTGAGATGAAGAAATGAGTAGCAGCAATTCATATCTGCGTTTCATAGGGTTACACCAATCAGGATACAGTGACCCTGGGAAGACTCGTGGGGACCTACTAAATGTTGTTCATTCTATGGGGACTTAGAAGGCAGTACAAAAATAACTACTGTATTATAATTAACGAATATCAAAACTGAAATGTAGCCTGGTGTCGTATTCATACCACAATCAGGAAGATGTTTATAGAAGTATAAGAGATAATTATCCGTTCACTTCTGCTTACAGATTGATCCTAGTAAGACGAACGACCTGTAGCTCTCGCACTTGGCGGACTAAATGTCTCCACATGAGGCTGCTTTAACACAGCTCCTTACTCTGCTTTCATTTGGGTTTCTTGTGTGTGTCAGACGCGCAGTGCTAATATCTATGCATTTACTTTGTGTCACAGCTGTAATATAACCGATGGTTCCAACCTTATGTTACAGGTTGATTAAGGAGGCCGGGAAGCAGGACACCGAGCTGGCTTACATTAACAGTAACTTTATAACTGGACACGGCATTGGAAAAAACCAACCTCGAAACAAGCAGATGGAAGTGGAGTTCAGAAAGCAAGAGGAGGTAATGCTGACAACACCGCCCTCCCTGCGCTTTATTGGTAGAGAATCGCTCTCCTTCCTTCATAGATTCACGGCCAGACCTCTCCCCGATCTGCTTTGTGTCAGTTCTCTACACCGTATCCCGAGGCCTGGCCTCCCTCCAGTGTGGACTATAATTATCCAGCATTACAGACACTGGTTCCTCGCTCGCAGGTCGTGCCTGCGTTCCGTGGGGCTTATTGGCACTGACAGTTAAATAACCTTATATACTGCTTGTAAGTAAATATGTAGCTTATGAGGGTTACTTCATCTGGCGATTGCTGTGGACCCTGCTTCCACCAGGATATCTAAATGGCAAGGAAGGGTCACTCCAGGATTAAGTAGATGAACTGGAAAATACGGAGGGGAAAGTGATTGTGAAATCTGGAAGCTTTTGTCTTTCTAAGGCAACGTTCCAGTGAGAGAGTCTGCTTCTATTTATGGTGGAGTGTTTGTCACACTATAAGATTTATTTACTAATTGTTATTTATATAGCGCACACCTATTCCGCAGCGCTGTACAGAGAATCCATCTCATCCGTCCCTGTCCCAATGGTGTTAACAATCTAAGGTTACATTTTTTTGTCTAAAGCCAGTTAGCCTCCCTGTGTGTTTTTGGAGTGTGGGAGGAACCAGAGCTCCTGGAGGAAGTCCTTGCCCCCGCACACAGGGAAATTTAGACTTGCTGAGAGCGGTGCAGGGGACCCCCTCCCCGCGTAGACCCTCCCAAAACTACCTGACAACTGATGGTGCTGATCCTTATGCTGGCTACACACTACACCAGGTGTACCCAGCCCGGCATCGATGGGACTCGGCGGGGCAGCCGGCATTGGCAAGTGCATACACACTTGCCGAGGTGGGCAGCGACGGCGGGGGCCATGCTGCATTCGGCAGGATGGCCCTCACTAACGCCATCCCCCGTTGTCCCTGCATATATATATATATACTCAATTACCTGAATAATAAGGATGACCATAAACCATTATTATACACACATAGGTACCTTGTTGTACTCAGGACACTAGTAATGATATACCTGAATGATCAGGCTAAAAGCTAAAACCTCTCCAATTTTCTTTCATTTGTTGGATACCTTAATTTTTTTTTTTTGCATGCGCTTCTGATTTATTGGGTTCTTTTATTTTCAAATGTACAGACATTGAGTGGGTCAAAAGGCCTTTTCTCAAGTTATACACCTGTTCAACCGTTCATGTATTAAGGTTCCTAGATGATAATATGGGCAATCAGTGCTGCTAAAAAAACCTTAAGTACAGATGTGTCCTCCTCTGTCTAACCTCAATACTCCACGCAGTTGAACTTGCTTGGGCGTGAGTGTGCCGCCAGGACCCGTTCTAGTGACGGGCATCTTATTTATTTATTTTTTTTTTGGAGAAAATGCGTCTGAGTCGCAATGTGAGGCGACTAGGACGCACCAGCGGACTGTGCTGATTAATGTGGTGTGTGATGCTTGCATATTGTGTGCACCGGAGTCTGTATATGAAGCACAACGGAACTTGGAATGAAAACGCGCTGCGGGGCGCAACTTTGTATACAGATTCAGAGACTCAGTCGCACACAGATATACAAGTGAACGTTTGTATACAGATTATACAAACGCATATCAAATTAAACAGCCGCCCAGTCTGCCGGTGCATCCCCGTCACATTACATTGCCACTCTGATGCATTTTCGTCAAAAAGGGCGCGGTGCTAGCAATCTCACGGGACCTGGCGCGCTAAGAGGAGCTTTATGGTGTGACTGCAGCAACGATGCTTAAGGTCACATCTGTACCCGGGACTTGCCTGTTTGATTGTTCCTGCTGTACACTTTTACAGGAAAATGTAAAGTGCCCAAACTCCAGTATTGAGGGATGTATTTACTAAAGTGCAGGTTTTTAGACGTGGAGATGTTGCCCATAGCATCCTATCAGATTCTACTTAACATTTATCCAGCACCTTCTGGAAGATAATAGCTAGAATCTGATTGGTTGCTATGGGCAACATCTCCACTTCTATAAACCTGCACTTTGCTAAATATACCCCTGAGACTGTATAACCCAGTGTTCCCAATGGACTCCTAGAAAGGGATTTAACATAAGTATAATCACGTTTTTAATTTAATCTTTTTTTTTTTTTTCTGTCTTTACCTTTCATTTGGTCATGGTTTAAGCCACACAGCTTTTGCATGTCATTCTTCCCAAGAACAACAAGTTGCCTTATTTTACCTAATGTACACAACACGTGATGGGTTCTAAGCTGGGTACACACTTAAAAGACAGATTGCCTGTTACGCTGACCCAGCTACCAACTGCGTATCCTATACACCCTTATCAATCAGCTGCTCGCTATGTCAGGCCAGACATCACTGCTGGGCGGGCATTTAAATTTGTCTGCTCAGTTGTCGGTGTTGGCAGTTCCTGCAGCCAGTGTGCAGGCGGTCAGCTGGTCGCCCATACACACATGCAAATGCAACGATACAGCTGCATGATATATCGCCATCGACTGTGCTCCAGGGCCGACCTGATAGGTTTGTGAACAACGTAGTTCACAGACGTATCTGGTGTACACACCCACCGATCACCTAACGATATATTGTTCCTCGTTCAGAGGGCCAATAAACGTTCAACTTTAAAAAGAAAAAATTCCATGGAAATCTAAATAAACCGATTATGCCCTTCTTATTGGGAGCCTGTTTTATGGATGACTGATTTTGTGTCGGTAGCTATACCATGTTTTGTTAATAAATGTGTGTTCTGATGTATGGTAATTCTGCGTAGACTGTAGCAGCGGTCAGTGATTCCTGCGCTTTTCTTCATAGGTCCTTCGAAAGTTTAGAGCTCATGAAACCAATTTGCTCATCGCCACCAGTATTGTGGAGGAGGGTGTGGACATCCCAAAATGTAACCTAGTGGTCCGGTTCGACTTGCCAACAGAGTACAGGTCGTATGTTCAGTCCAAAGGTCGAGCCCGAGCCCCCATCTCAAACTACATCATGCTGGCGGACACGGACAAGATAAAGGGGTTTGAAGATGATCTCAAAACGTACAAAGCCATAGAAAAGGTGTGCGACATGAACTTCTTTCTCCTAATGTGCAGGTACCCGGCCGGTACTGCTCTGGGGTGTTAATATCTCTTTACCTTACAGATCTTGCGAAATAAATGCTCCAAGTCCATTGATTGCAGCGAGACGGACTCCGAAGCCATTGTAGACGATGACGAGATCATTCCTCCTTATGTCTTGCGGCAAGATGATGGCAGCCCAAGGGTAACCATCAACACGGCTATTGGCCACATCAACCGGTAAGTGCGGTGAGATTGTTGGCACACGACTAGACCATTGGAATCCTAATTCTGCTTCTTTACTCCTATTCCACTAGTAGAGCCCTAACCTGGATGCTTTACTCCTATTCCACTAGTAGAACCCTAACCTGGATGCTTTACTCCTATTCCACTAGTAGAGCCCTAACCTGGATGCTTTACTCCTATTCCACTAGTAAAGCCCTATCCTGGATGCTTTACTCCTATTCCACTAGTAGAGCCCTATCCTGGATGCTTTACTCCTATTCCACTAGTAGAGCCCTAACCTGGATGCTTTACTCCTATTCCACTAGTAGAGCCCTAACCTGGATGCTTTACTCCTATTCCACTAGTAAAGCCCTATCCTGGATGCTTTACTCCTATTCCACTAGTAGAGCCCTAACTTGGATGCTTTACTCCTATTCCACTAGTAGAACCCTAACCTGGATGCTTTACTCCTATTCCACTAGTAGATCCCCTAACCTGGATGCTTTACTCCTATTCCACTAGTAGATCCCTAACCTGGATGCTTTACTCCTATTCCACTAGTAGATCCCTAACCTGGATGCTTTACTCCTATTCCACTAGTAGATCCCTAACCTGGATGCTTTACTCCTATTCCACTAGTAGATCCCTAACCTGGATGCTTTACTCCTATTCCACTAGTAAAGCCCTATCCTGGATGCTTTACTCCTATTCCACTAGTAGAACCCTAACCTGGATGCTTTACTCCTATTCCACTAGTAGAACCCTAACCTGGATGCTGTACTCCTATTCCACTAGTAAAGCCCTATCCTGGATGCTTTACTCCTATTCCACTAGTAGATCCCTAACCTGGATGCTTTACTCCTATTCCACTAGTAAAGCCCTATCCTGGATGCTTTACTCCTATTCCACTAGTAGAGCCCTAACTTGGATGCTTTACTCCTATTCCACTAGTAGAACCCTAACCTGGATGCTTTACTCCTATTCCACTAGTAGAACCCTAACCTGGATGCTTTACTCCTATTCCACTAGTAGATCCCTAACCTGGATGCTTTACTCCTATTCCACTAGTAGATCCCTAACCTGGATGCTTTACTCCTATTCCACTAGTAGATCCCTAACCTGGATGCTTTACTCCTATTCCACTAGTAGATCCCTAACCTGGATGCTTTACTCCTATTCCACTAGTAAAGCCCTATCCTGGATGCTTTACTCCTATTCCACTAGTAGAACCCTAACCTGGATGCTTTACTCCTATTCCACTAGTAGAACCCTAACCTGGATGCTTTACTCCCATTCCACTAGTAGATCCCTAACCTGGATGCTTTACTCCTATTCCACTAGTAGAGCCCTATCCTGGATGCTTTACTCCTATTCCACTAGTAGAGCCCTATCCTGGATGCTTTACTCCTATTCCACTAGTAGAACCCTAACCTGGATGCTTTACTCCTATTCCACTAGTAGAACCCTAACCTGGATGCTTTACTCCTATTCCACTAGTAGAACCCTAACCTGGATGCTGTACTCCTATTCCACTAGTAAAGCCCTATCCTGGATGCTTTACTCCTATTCCACTAGTAGATCCCTAACCTGGATGCTTTACTCCTATTCCACTAGTAGATCCCTAACCTGGATGCTTTACTCCTATTCCACTAGTAGAGCCCTAACCTGGATGCTGTACTCCTATTCCACTAGTAGAACCCTAACCTGGATGCTTTACTCCTATTCCACTAGTAAAGCCCTATCCTGGATGCTTTACTCCTATTCCACTAGTAGAGCCCTAACCTGGATGCTGTACTCCTATTCCACTAGTAGAACCCTATCCTGGATGCTTTACTCCTATTCCACTAGTAGAGCCCTATCCTGGATGCTTTACTCCTGTTTAAACTTCAGATTTATAAAGACTGACCTTCTTCCGTTTTCACAGGTATTGTGCCCGATTACCCAGCGACCCGTTCACTCACCTCGCTCCAAAGTGTAAGACCCGAGAGGTGTCTGAAGGTGTCTACCGGTCCACTCTCTACCTGCCGATTAACTCCCCTCTGAGAGCCCCCATTGTTGTAAGTACCTGGTAAGAATATACAGTAGGTCCACAGACACGGCTCCTCTCTTGTAAAGTATGGTATCTCTTCATCTCTTCTGAGCCTGGGACCTGTCTACCAATAAAGTTATCCTATAGCTACATCCAGCTATTACTGAATACAAGCCGAGATAGGAATCTCTAACCCCTCTGTCGAATAGAGCGGGAACACAGGCTTTTTAATGTAATAACCTATAGAGCATGGAGGTGCGAAAATGTACATATTTATTTTCTCCTTCATCCACTGGGGGGCACTGGAGTAACACTGGGGTATAGACAGTGATGTGTGGAGCCTGGCACATCTTCAGTGATTTGGGCTTGGCTCCACCCCCCTCTACATCCCACCTGACTTTAATTCAAGTGCCCGTTAGAGCCGAGTGTTTATTTGTTTTCTATTTTTTTTCAACGCACACCGGAGGTTTGCTGTAGCGTTAAGTATGATCCGTCTTAGGATAGATCGCCACATACACGACTGATAGCTCCTTCGCTGGTGTTCTGTGGGTGCCATGTCACCGGGAGGGGGTGGGGCCAGCGACAACTGCTCAGCCAGCCTAAAATCAAGCCCTGGAGGAGGAGTTTCCAGCAGCAGCACCCTCTCTTCCTCTGATATCGCTTCTGCACGCAGAGAAGCCTGAATAAACTGTCCGCCTCATCGGGAGCCGCCATTAGACTGCAGCCTGAATACGTTAGACTGCAGCCTGAATACGGGAGCCCACTAATGCAGAGTCCGGCTAAGAGAGTGCAGATACAGACAGCAGCCACCCCTAGATGGCCTTCCTGCTTCACTCTGCATCAGGCTTGTTACTCTCCTTCCCTTCTATATCTTGCAAAAAACCTGTGTTATCATTAATAACTGGGTGGCTGCATGTGTCATTGCAGGCTGCATGCTTGTCAGGGATAGCCAGAACCTGCCACTCACCAGTACCACACTGTTTCTAACACTCTGAGAATATAACACTCTGCAGATAGCTGTGCCTGTGTGTTTTTCTGCTGACACTGGGCTTCTGCTACATTATATGTATTTTGCTGCACTTTTTCCTGTTCCTGCTGTGTTTCTGTACAGGCTACATTTTGAGGTTTGTTTGAATACTGCTCCTCTCTGTATCACTTAGGCCGGGTACACACTACTAGAGTGATATCGTCACAGTATGTAGATTTAAGGCAAATTGTAAACGCATATAGTGTGGAACACTCAATTGCGCGCTCCCGTGCGTCGTATACGACCTCTTCTGATTGACTGTGCGCACAGGCCGATCAGAACGGTCGTACGGACAACCAGGCGATAGGTTTTTCCTATTTGGCCTCTGCAGACGTCACCTATTAAAGCTGGTTGTTCTAGTGTGTACAGGTGCAACAATAAATCGTATACGATCAAACAACACGTTATATTGTTCTGCTTGAAGGATTGTGCAGTGTGTAGCCTCAATATTATTTGTTCTGGGATAAAGAGGAATTAGTACGACATTGTGTCGTTTTGACATCATTTTGTTGTGTACCTGGCCTAACTCTTTCACCATTATGTCTGGGTAGGGCAATACTCCGGGATCGTTCCCTGCGCTCGGTGATGGCAAGCATGGGTAGAGAGGAATTCCTAGTGTCGCTCAATATACGGGATGCCTATTAACACATCCCTATCTTGGAACCTCACCAAGCTTTCCTTCGATTTGCTCTAAGGAACTCCTACTTTCAGTTCAGTGACTTTCCGTTTGGCCTCTACTCTGTCCCATGGGTATTTACCGATGTGATGGCGGTAATGTTGGCTCATCTAAAGTCCTTGGGATAATAGTAATTTCTTATCTCGACAATCTCCTTTTATAAAACCCCCAACGGTGGACATCCTCAACGCACAAGTCCGTCTGATGAATCACGGCTGAGTTGTCAGAAGTGATGTTGGTTGTTAAGAGGAGTATGGTTTCCATAAATTTGTACATGCGCCTCTTTGGGAAACTCCACTCACGGGAGCTTCATTTGGTACTGCCTCTTGCCTTTGCATGCCCAGGATTATTCACCTTTCCCCTCAGACTCGTCTATCCTTCCTCCGGTGGTTGATTTCCAACCATATCCACGTGGGTTGCCTATTCTTAATCTGGGATTGGACGTTAGTGACCACGAACGCCAGTCACTGGGGGTGAAGCGTAGTGGTTCGAGTGACTCGTAGTGGTTCTTCAGAATCAGTTTGTGGGAGTTTGGTCCCAACAGAAAGCCTTATTACCAATTGGTGTCTTATTACTCAGGGTGATCTTTGACATGAATATCCAGTACATCAGGTGTTAAGGGGCAATAAGATTCCCCTCGCCATGAGGGAGACTGTACACAGTGGGTAGAGAGTTCTGTACCAGCCATAACTGCCGTCTTCATTCACAGGGTTAACAATTGGGAGTCAGATTACATCAGTCATCAGGACTTCCACCACGGAGAATGGTCCCTTCATCCGAAAGTCTTCCAGGATCTGGTAACAAGGTGGGGGTTGCCAGACGTCGATCTTATTGCATCTCAACTCAACCAAAAGGTCTGTCTTTATTAATCCAGAACAAGAGACCCAGGAGCTCTGGCCTTGGACTTTTCGTCTGATCTACCTTTTCCAAATGTTCCCACTTCTTCCTGGGGTTGTATAACTTAAGAAGTGGGAACGAGCATTTGGGAGTAATCCTGGCAACCCTGAGTTGGCCACGTTGGTTATGGTACTCAAATCTGTGTTTTCTGTTGATAGTCGGACTGTCCTCTTCATCCAGAGTTGCTACAACAGTGGCCCTTCACCCACTCCACCTGACCTCGACTGTGTCTAGCGGTTTGGCTATTGAGACTTCAATCCTAAAACAAAAAGGTGTTACAACCGCAGTTATTCCATTTATGCAGAGGGGTCTGCATCTGGCAAGCTTATGTGGTCTGGTGTGAAAGGCATGAGTTTCCTCCTTTTGTCTATCTGGCTCTCCTGTCTTCTCGTTTGTTCAGGTGGGGCTTTTTGCGCCTCGGGTCTTGTAAAGGTGCAGGTTTCCCTATTCTCTGTATTTCTAGAGACGCTTGGCCTTACTTTCTGCAATACAGATGTATATGCAGGGGGTCTTTCACCTGCAGCCTCCCATACTTTCTCCCACCACTCCGTGGATCTTGTCTTAGGAGTTTTACATTCGGATCTGTTTGAACCACTTGACTCTGGAATCGAAATACCTCAATTGGAAAACTGTCTTTCTCCAAACTCTGTGCCTTGTCTTGTCGCTCTCCTTACCTTGTTTTTCATGGTAACCGGGCAGAGCTTCATACAAACCACTACTTCTTGCCTAAGGTCGTCCTTCCACATAAATCGGCCTATTGTGGTTCTGGACCTTCCTACCGATGGTTCTTCAGTCCAGGCATTGGATGTGGTACAGGCCCTTCGTGTGTACGTTTCCTGTGCTTCGGCTTTACATAAAACTGTTTATTAATTAGGATTTCCATAAGAGTGATTGGCCAGCTTCTAAGCAAAACAGACTCTAGGAGGATCCGAGTGGTTATCTGACCGGCTTACACTGCTCTGGGCTGGCCAGTGCCTACCTGAATTTTGGTTTATTCCGCTAGGCTGGTGGCTCTTGTCCTGCGCGTCATGTGGGCTTCTGCGGCTTCAGCTCTGTCGGGCTGCTACCTGGTCTTCTGTGCGCACTCTTGTCAAATTCTTTTATTCTGACACTTTTGCGTCCCAGGAGGCCAGCTTTGGGGCGCGGGGTGCTTTGCCCATCCACAGCACGCTCTTTCCCGTGAGGACTGTTTTAGATTTTCCCCAGTGTTACTCCAGTGTCTCCCATGGAAACTGAAAAATGGATTTTACTGGTAAGTGCAAAAATCCTGTTGCATTAATTTGATCAACCAGTTCTTAAACCCAGTGAAGCTTGGTTGCTTTTTGTTAGGTACGTGAGATCTTAAAGCACAGATGTCACATTCGGTTGGGTACGGGATGCCGGCGGTCAGAATCCCAATGCCGGCATCCTGCCAGGGTTAAGATACCGACAGCAGTAACCTAACCATCCCCCTCTCCCTACCTCTAACCCTCCCTAGTGCTTAAACCTAGCCATCCCCCCTAGTGCCTAACATTATCCCTCCCCTAGTGCCTAACCATAACCCCTAACCCTACCCCTAAGCCCACTACTTACCATTGGGATGCGCGTGCCAGGATTCTGACAGGTGTTGGGATTCTGGAACCTGTACTCTAAGCGCTGGGATCCCGCACGTCGGGATTCTGACCGGATCCCGTTACATTATATCTCCGTACCATTATTACTTGTAGGCACAGTTTCTACAGTTTGCTTGGAGCACATGTTGGAGCCCACTTTGCCGGGAAACTTGTTGCTTGTGATGATGTTCAGAGGTTTCCTCACACGGAAATATCCCTCATTGTGTTTCTTATTTTTCTAGGGCCCCCCTATGAACTGTGCCAGGCTTGCTGAGCGAGCAGTGGCTCTGATGTGCTGCAAGAAACTGCATCAGATTGGTAAGACCATGCCTGGTTGCTGCATTTTGGGAGGACAGTAATGTGGTTGTAATGCTTCTAGGAGTCTCTTCTCTTCGTTAGTATGTTGTGTAAAGTCATTTTATAATCTTATATCGCAGCTGTATATCAAACTTTTAAGAATTCCGCTGAAAACTTTTTATAGAGCAGAAGCAGCAGTGACATCTGCAGAATTTAAGATGGAAGTGCACCTTATCAAATAAGGCAGCCACATGTCCGTGCCTTGCTTTTATGTCATTCTCAGCCTCTGTTGTCCCATGTGTTTCAACCTGTGAAAGCTCAACGTGTTCTCCGCAGGTGAACTTGACGACCATTTGATGCCAGTTGGCAAGGAAACTGTAAAATACGAGGAGGAGCTTGACCTACATGATGAGGAGGAGACCAGTGTTCCGGGAAGGCCGGGCTCCACCAAGAGGAGACAGTGTTACCTTAAAGCTGTAAGTCGCTTCTCTTCAAACACGTGACTGTTAGGAGCTGATTGGTTGGAGCACCATTCAAGATTAGTAACGAGTCCTAACAAGAATATCACTTGTTGACAAATCTGGGCCTAAGACCATAGAATCTGAAGCCCTGAACTGCTTGATAGACTCCTTCATTTGTACTTGGCTTTCAGGCTTGGAATCTCGCAAGAAAACGTCATGGATAGTTTGATTTCATTACGGCACTGTTGATGCTCTATACTGTACACTGGCTCCTTCTTTCTGTAAATAAATAAGATTGATGTAAACCACTTCTTCCAGATCCCGGAGTGTCTGCGGAACAGTTATCCCAGGCCCGGCCAACCGTGCTACCTGTACGTGATAGGAATGGTGTTAACTACACCACTCCCAGATGAATTAAACTTTAGGAGACGGAAGCTCTATCCTCCTGAAGACTCAACAAGGTGCTTTGGTATCCTGACTGCCAAACCCATACCTCAGGTAGCGCCACCTGCTTCTCTCTACTAGATCTCCTCCAATGTATGATTTACTCATAGTTAATGTCAAATGTTAGCAGAAATGTGAAGCACCTCATAGGGGGTGTGGTATAAAAAAGAGACTGTTTAAAAGGTCGACAATGTTTGGCTAGACACCAGATGTTAGATGCACAATAGGTCAACAGGGACAAAAGGTCGACACACAGAAGTTTGACAGGGTCAAAAGGTTGACTCTGAAATAGACAATACAAAAATGGTTAACACTTTTTTTTTTTTTTTTTTAACTCTAATCTTCACCCTAACCCTCCCTCCTGATGCCTAACCATAGGGATAGGTGTCTGATCATAACCGTTCCCTCTAGGGGCTAATCCTAACCCTCCGCTAAGTGCCTAACCTTAACTGTCTGATAAGTGCTTAACCCTAAAAAAAAAAAAGTGTTGACCTTTTGACCATTTGTACCTGTTGGCCTTCTTCGACCTTTTGCCACTGTCAACCTATTGTCTGTCTAACATCTGGTGTCTATCTAGACATTTTCGACCTTTTAACGGTCTATCTATAGTCCTGAACACCCTCATAGAGGGGTCTATATAGTCTGCACCAGTTGGGTTTGGTCCTTTCATAGTCTTCTAAAGAAGAACAGCTCTTATGGTGCGTAGACACTGAGCGATTCGGAAAGACAGTACGATTACGACATCGTAATCGTACCGTCGTTCCTGTTCCCCTGTCCTGCCTACACTGAGCGATGAGTTGTTCAGTGCAGGCACACTCCATCATTCCTGAACATGCACAATCTGTCGTTATCGACTGTTTGGCCTGCATGTTCAGGCAATGGACAATGTCAGGAATGACCAGCAGATCCGCACATCGCTTGGTCGTTTCCGACATCCTAGTGCACGATTTGTGTACGAATACTGAGCAATTGCACGATGTCGTAATAGTGCAATCGCTCAGTAAAATCGACCAGTGTGTACGCCCCTTTTACAGTTTACCCTGCATTTATGTGCAGAAATTGCTCACACTTTTATCTTTTATAAATACCCATTGGGCCTGCAGATATCCATTTCCCTACATAGATAACTTTTTGTTTTTTCTCTTATATCTTCAGTCACATGGAATTGTAGACGTTTCTGTACTTGCTCATTCCGTCAGTGTATCATCACATCAGTCGTATATACTGTATAACAAGGATTCGCTATAGTTGCTAAATTGTTTAACTCCGTGCTTCAGCTTCCCTAAGATGTGACTTGTCATCAGAACATGTTATTTTGTCTTGGTTATATGTTGTGCTAGGTGCGTGAATGCTCGGGCATGCATTATATGTCAGATTGTCACACTTACAGATTCCACACTTCCCGGTCTACACCCGGTCTGGGGAGGTGACCATATTGATTGAGTTGAAGAAGTCTGGATTTACATTAACTTTACAGCAACTGGAGCTCATCACCCGGCTCCACCAGTACATCTTCTCCCACATTCTTCGTCTTGAGAAACCTGCACTAGAATTCAAGCCCACAGCAGCCGACTCTGCTTACTGTGTTCTACCTCTTAACGTTGGTGAGTCCCTTACAGCCGCCCCACATTGTAAGCACAGCTCTGCTCAGTAGTTTGTGGCGTCCTCTTGTTTCTATTTATACTTTATTCCAGTGAAGGAACAGATACCTACATAAATATGACTCTGAATTTTGTTTTCTCCCACAAGTTAATGACTGCGGCACTTTGGACATAGATTTTAAGTTTGTTGAAGATATTGAGAAATCGGAAGCGCGTACTGGCATACCTAGTTCACAGTATTCAAGAGAAAATCCATTTATTTTCAAACTAGAAGACTACCAAGATGCTGTTATCATTCCAAGGTAAGGACATTGATGTGTGGTTGTGTCTGCGTTGCCCTAACTGGAACAAGGATGAAAAGCTGCTGCCAGCTAGTTATATTTCCATTTAGATTGGGCATGTGAACCTGGCGACTCATGATGTCCTGTAGTGTGGCCCAACCACCTGTCCATGATTCCTGGGCTTGCTACTCCCAGACGGGCAGTGTTCTGGAAAACCAACTCAATGGCACCACGGACGTCACTGCCAGTGCATCGCTGGTCTGGCATCTAGCGCTCCTTCACCAGACTGCCACGGCTCGCCTTTTCTGAATGTTCCTTCTGGGCACCAGCTGTGCAGGCATAAGGTGCTTCTGAGCAGGCATAATGGTGTTGAGGGGCTCTGGGCAGACCTAAGGGCTTGAGAGGGCATATATATGCGTGTGAGAGGGCTTTGTGGCATATATAGGGTTGTAAAAGAGCTCTGGGGCATATATAGGGCTGTGAAGGGGCATCTACAGGGGGCTCGGGCTTTGGGGCATCTACAGGGACCTGAGGGGGCTCTGGGGCATGTACAGAGGCCTGAGAGGGGACTCCGTGGCATCTACAGGGGGCTCTGGGGCATTTACTGGATTGTAAATGGGGCTCTGGTACATTTAAAGGGCTCTGGGGCGTCTACAGTAGTGTTCATTCTAGCACCCTGCACCTGTCACAGCCCGTGCAGTTCCTCTTTCCTGCCTGGGGTGTCTTTCTCTGTTCTGGTGCTTTTAGTACACTCAGCTGATGCAACAAACTTCTGATATACAGACCAGTGTGTGCTAGAAGCACCAGAGCAGAGAGCGACACCCCATGCAGGGAAGAGTAACTGCACGGGTTGTGACAGGTGCAGGGTGCTAGAATGAAGACTCTAACGGGCTTGAGGGGGCACTGTGGCGTCTACATGGGCTTGAGGGGGCTCTGGGGTGTTTACAGGGGCCTGAGGGGGCTGTGGGCATGAATAGCAGTATGAGGAGGCAGTGGGATAGCATATATGGGTAGGAGAGGGCTCTTTATTAGAGTGGTATGAAAATGGCTGTAATCCTATTGTGGGTTTGGCCATAACCCTTGTCCAGGAATCTGGCTCCCTATATATTTTACATGCTCCCACAAGTGGCTCCTGGGAGGACACAATTTTGACATGGCTGCTGGCTTCTGACTTGCAGAGAAATCATGAAGCAGAATTGTTCTACATTCAGAAATGTATTTTGACCAAAACCCTTGTTTGTTTTTTTTTCTCTCCTCCCTTCAGATATCGCAACTTCGATCAGCCTCATCGTTTCTATGTAGCTGATGTATACACTGATCTTACTCCACTCAGTAAATTCCCTTCCCCAGAATATGAAACATTTGCTGAATATTATAAAACAAAGTACAACCTCGACTTAACAAACCTCAACCAGCCTCTTCTGGACGTAGACCACACGTCATCCAGGTATGGGAGGTGACTGACCACCGCGGCTAGACGCTTGTGTTGTGGTGATCTCATCCTTTATTGTAGTGCTGTGCACAAATACAGCGTTCCGTCTATTACAGAGAACTTTTTGAGGTTTTAGTTGCATTGCCTAAAACACTACACAAAGTACAGCACAGGGCTCAAAAATAAGACGTTAATTAAAAAATGTATAATTGGTTGTGGCAGAAAGGACTAATGTAGAGCAGTGGTTCAATTAATTCACATTATTTATTGAAAAATAAAGTTTCCTCTCATCACCAATGAGCAATTGCATTGATAAAACACATAATCACTAATATACTACATCAACAAGACCCAAGGACAAGTTGGATTGCAGAAAAGGATATAATCGTCCTGTCCTGTAGTAATTAGGAATATGCTTGCTTCAGTTAATACCGTCCTTCAGTCTTGTTAATGAGGTGTAACTGTATTATTGATTATTATGTGTCTTAACAATTCAGTCGAATAGTGGTGATGTTATAATAAATACTGCAAATGAATTGAGCCAGTTCCTTATAATAGTTTTTTGGGAGGTTTTTTTTTTTTTTTTTTTTTTTCCCCAACAATAGTCTTATTTTAGTATTAATCCCAATTTTCTTTTCTGCATTCAGTGCTGTGCTTTGCGTGGTGTTCTTATGGTTCATATTAAAGGGACTTGGCAATAATTCAGGGACGAGCAGCTGGGGATTAATTTTTTTTTTTTGTCTTTCTAAGAAATAATTTCCTTTTTTCAGTGTGAGCTCCTGATTTTGCACTTTTTATTTTTATTGCAAAGCTGAATTGTAAAAGTGATGTAATGGCAGTTTATTTTTATTTTTTTGTAATGTAAATTAACAGTCTAAAAGAATTTGTGCGCTAGAAATAAAGCGCTGTTACTCTTGGCAACAGGCAAATTTTTTTCTAGTGCAGTTTAGATAGTTAAAGCAAACTGGTTGCTATGGTCTAGGACAGACCCGATCAACCTGTGGGGCTGTCCAGGTGCTGTGAAACTACAAGTCCCAGCAGTGTCTGCTAGCCACCTGCCGGTGAATACTGTGGGTTGTAGTTCTGTCAGGCCAGAAATCATGGACAAGTTGTCTGTCCAGTGTGCGCTTGACACTTTCTTTATAGGGTTCTATGATCCCTTTACGCAGTGTTGATTGTAGTGAGCGCAACATCGACTGTACCACAGCCACATAGAAATGGCGTCTCTGAGCTCAAAGAGCCACAAAGAAAAGTCTAGCCCAGTGTGTCTCAAACTAGATTCTCATTGAACCCTTACTCTGGGTGCACAAATTTACATCACTCCTTCAATTAAATGGGCGATATATCTGTAGGGCATCGCCGAGCATGTACAGACGATATATCTGTTAACAATTTAGTTCACAGACCTATATCGGAATATCTGGCTGTGTGTACAGGCGAACCGCCAACCGTCCGTACACTCTCTGCAGGAACTTGCCGTTGATTGGCATTTCAAATGCCCACCCAGTTGTGATGACAGCGCAGACACATCTGCAGAACGATTGGTAAGTGTGTATGCACTTGCCAATCATTAGGGCAGCGGATAACTTGGAAACGCGCATTACAGTGCATGTTTCCCTTTGTCCTCAAAAATGAGAAATAAGTTTTGTTTTAATCGCTCTTTTCAGGCTTAACCTGCTCACTCCACGCCACCTAAATCAGAAGGGTAAGGCTCTTCCTCTAAGCAGCGCTGAGAAACGGAAAGCGAAGTGGGAAAGTTTACAGAACAAACAGGTAATTTTACAGAACTTTCTTTATACTGGGAGATGTCGTCCCTCGATTTTTCCTCCGCTGACTCCTCCCTTTCTGTATGTGAAAGATTCTGGTGCCAGAGCTCTGCGCTATACATCCTATCCCAGCATCCTTGTGGAGGAAAGCCGTTTGCCTGCCAAGCATTCTCTATCGCTTGCACTGTCTTCTGACGGCTGAGGAGCTCAGAGCCCAGACAGCGATTGATGCAGGCGTCGGAGTAAAAGCTCTACCTGAGGATTTCCGGTAAGATCTGTCGTGGCATCTTATCCTGTTTAAATAACTTAATCCATACCGGCGATTACCTTTTTGACCTTTTCGCATCTATTGTATTGCAACGGGGTATTGCAGAGCTGTAATAGCCTTGAAATGATTAGTAATTTATTTCCATTATGTAGAGTCGCTTGACGAGTTTTTTTTTTTTTTTTTTTTTTTACTTTTAAGCAAAGTTTTCAAAGAGTTGTGATCCCCTAATACTTTATTGTGTTTTTGGGCTGAGCGAGAGCTGTACTTTAACATACAGTTTCAGCATGATTCTTTAGGATGCATAGCATCATCAGACACTTGTAATGATGCGCTGATCATGTCATGTAACCCGTAACCACTTCTTACATCAAAAATGTGCCTTTAGAGTAGGCAGCGATAGTATATTATAACACATCCCCTGTAGTTCAGAGAGTCTGTTTGATCTGCAAGTTCTGAATTTTGTTGTTCTTGTAGTAGTTGTAAAAGTTTTAAATAGTGAGCAGCTACATGAGTAAGCTGAGGATGTTTTTAAGATTTGGGGGTAAATTTACTAAGATTCAAGATGATCCTGATTTTCAAAGTGATTTATCTCGCTCGTACTCACCAAAATTTGGGTGATTTAATCCCTTTTTTTTTTTTTTTACAAATTTACTAACAGGCGATTTGAGGCTAAACCAGTTTGCCGATAGTGAAGCAGAACGAGATATCTCTCCCGAGTAACTAGTTTTGCCAATACGGGCTCCGGATACAGTGTAACAACATGTTTCTGCATGCTGTTACACTGTGCTAATGTCTGCTTGTGGGAAAGAGTTGACTTCAGTCCCGGGCCGCCGGCCAATCAGCGACAGCTCACATGAGCAGCCGCTCATTGGCTGGGACCCACGTGGGCTTAGCCAATGACCGGCTCCTCCACGTGGGTCCCAGCCAATGAGATGGTCATCTCGACCTATCTCGATTCTTAGTAAATTTATCCCTTGGAATAGTGGTTCTGTCAAATTAGCGCGCTGACGCGTTTCATTGTGGAATAACCAACAACTTCATCTGACGAAGTTGTGGGTTATTCCACAACAAAACGTGCCAGGTAGGCATGCTGGGTGCTAAACTTACTAAGCAGAGGGTTTGGTGTGATTCAGAAGCCATTGCAGATGGAGAGCAGTTTTCATGCCTAAACATAATCCATCATTGATCCAAGTCTGATAAGAAATATACCGCTGTGGTGCGTCTTATATAGCAGCGGTTTCTATGAAAACCACTGAGAATTCGAAGCCATTCTATTCATATTCATTTAATGGTGCTTTTCTCTTTGATAATAACACCATTCAATTGACTTTATAGAAACAGCTGATCTTCCTCTTTCACTTTGTGGGGTTGAGAGGAGATTGAGGCCCTGATTCAGAGCCGGACGCTCTGACCAGAGCGCTCGCTCTGAATCAGGGCCCACCTCCATAATTATGGAGCGTCCTCCTGGATGCTCGTATAGCTGTGGGTCACCACCCACAGCCTATACGAGCGTGCAGGTTGATGGTCGCGATGGTCTTGACCATCGCGACCATCGCCACTGCGAGCCGGAGCCTGCGGTTGAGTTTCTGAACCGCAAGGCCCGGAGTGATTTTGGCTCTATCAGAGCCATAATCACTCCCACTGACATCACTAGTGATGTCAGTGGGCCGGCTTCTGACGGTAGGCGTTCCCTTGGGAACGCCCCTGTCTGGGAGGCACGCCCACCTAAGGGGGCGTGCTGTCAATCAACATCGACGGCACGCCCCCTTTGATCAGACACAACGAGCGAAGGAAAGTCCTTCGCTCGTCGCGTCTCCAGCATGCGCACGACGGAGCTCCCTCCGTCATGCGCAGTGCACACCATCGACCCACTTGCGAGCGGACAGCCGCTCGCGAGTGGGTCTGAATCAGGCCCTAAGTGCAGAAGAAGAAGAGTATAGAGGTTCATGTAATAGCCTGCGGGATTCCGGCGTGTCTGGCTGTATTTTTAAATCAGCAATCATTGAAAAGGCAAAACTAGGTTATGGTATGATTTGTATTTTGTCTTTTAGTGCTTTATGGGCCTGATTCAGACCCACTCGCGAGCGGCTGTCCACTCGCAAGTGGGTCGATGTTCTGGACTGAGCATGCGCACGACGGAGGGAGCTCCGTTGTGCGCATGCGCCAGACGCGACTAGCGAAGGAAAGTCCTTCGCTCGTTGTGTCTGATCAAAGGGGGCGTGCTGTCGATGTTGATTGACAGCACGCCCCCTTTGGTAGGCGTGCCGGGGGCGTGCCTCCCTGACGGGGGCGTTCCCACGGGAACGCCTCCCGTCAGAAGCCAGCCCACTGACATCACTAGTGATGTCAGTGGGAGTGATTTTGGCTCTGATAGAGCCAAAATCACTCCAGAGCTTGCGGTTGAAAACCTCAGCCGCAGGCTCCGGCTCGCAATTTCGATGGTCGCGATGGTCAACACCATCGCGGCCATCAAACAGCACGCTCGTATAGCCTGTGGGTGGTGACCCACAGCTATACGAGCGTCCAGGAGGACGCTCCATTTTCATGGAGGCCGGCCCTCATTCAGAGCGTGCGCTCTGCTCAGAGCGTACGGCTCTGAATGAGGGCCTATGTTTTTGTTTGTCATGTCTGGTGAGAGACCTCCTAATCCTCCATAGCCCAATTGGGTGATCAGCCTTGCCAGTCAAAACCAATTTTCCACAATTACACCTGTCATTTTTTTTTGACTGGCGGTTTTAGGGCCACTTGATAAATCCATTGTTTCCATTCTAATTCTTTGCATGGGCTAAATAAATGTTGCATCGATATTCCATTGTAAAGTGTGGCAGTTTTGGCCTTCATAAATCGTCAGGTTTTAAAACCACCAGAAAACCAAATGAAATCATCTTAGCCCTGGGACGACTATTTGCTGTGCAACAGATTCTGGCAATCTCACATCGCAGCATTTATTCACCTTAGACTAACAGCGCAGTAGGCTACGGTGGGCTGCGCACATTTGGACATAGATTAGTTTGAGAGCAGTTCAACTGCTGTTTAACTAAAAGCGCTTATCCACTTGACGATTAGTGTGAGGGATTGAACGATTACGACATCGTAATCGTGCAGTTTAATGTCGAAAACGACCAGCGATGCGCGTTCCCGCTGGTCGATTTTGACATCAATCATTGCCTGAACATGCCGGTCATACTGCCGATAACGACAGATTGTGCATGTTCGGGGATGAGGGAGGGTGCCTGCTGTGAGCGACATATCGTTCAGTGTAGGCACTATACAGGATGAGGAACGACTGTACGATTACAATGTTGTAATCGTACTGTCGTTCTGCTGTCGGCAAGTGGATACGCGCCTTAACATTCCTGCGAGTAACACAACTATATCAGAAAAACGGATAACTGTAGATAATTGTGTGTGTTACATCGATACAGAATGAATAGCTGTGTGCTTAATAAAACATTACAGGATTCAATTTTGTTTTTTTCTGTGTAAAAACGTGTGATGAATCTAATTTATGAGCCACATGTTGTAATAAACGCTGCTCCATCTGTACATTGAGGCCAGTTTTTCATTACAAACAGCTGTTACCGTTCTTTGTGGGGCTCTTAAATGGTGCTGCTTGTGTTTATATTTTCAGTGGACTTTACATTTTCAGATATCCCAACTTGGATTTTGGATGGAAAAGGTCAATTGACAGCAAAACTTTCATCTCTAGCCTCCACTCCCCAACGTCTGACCTGGGAAGTGATTGTCAGCTCTGTGTAACGCCAGACCCTGATCATGCTGCTAAACCGTGTTCCCCCACAGAAATCCATGACCAAATGTCTGGGAACTGCTCCGCGCCCTTGCAGAAATCTCCCAGCGACCCCCAGACGGCACACGCGTTAGGCGATCATAAAGTGGTTAATGGCGTCTCCTGCAACGGTCTTGCCAATGGCGATCATGATGTTTGCCCTGAGAGTCAGCTGGTTTCCTGCAGACAGGAACTACCTGTTCAATCCTCTACCTCATTTCCCATTGAGAATATACCTATTAAGAACCAGCTCATGGCCATCAGTGAATGTACTGACAGTAATGCTACCGAACCTACCTCAGATGGGTGTCCCGGCTTGTCAGAAGGCAAGTTTTCTCCAGAAGCTTCTTCTGCTGGGAACGGTGGAAAGTGTGAAAACGGGACCTCCAACGGGTACTCCTCAAAAACTCTCGGGCCGAACCCTGGTCTTATTCTACAGGCATTGACTTTGTCCAACGCCAGCGACGGGTTTAATTTGGAGCGTCTTGAAATGCTGGGCGACTCTTTCCTGAAGCATGCCATCACCACCTACCTGTTCTGCACTTACCCCGATGCACATGAGGGACGTCTATCTTATATGAGAAGCAAGAAGGTCAGTCAACCTGCAGTATATTCTACAAGCCCATCAGTGACGCTACTAGGGCGCAGTAGTGTTTTTAAATGTCTGGTTTATCACTCAGTTTTCTTTAATTGTACAATAAATTGTTATGCTGGGTACTCATTGCAATGCGTACCCGGACGATATTGTGGTACACATCAGAACGATGTAATGAAGGATGGAACCATCCCTGGTACTGTTATCAAGCTGATATCTTGATCTAGTAAGCCTTAGTAAACAGGCCGTAAAGAGGGGCAGGCTTATTGTGCACTGTAGGGGTGCGTTTTGCGACTGTAAACCCAGCACCATACATCAGGTGCCTGATGGGGCGATGGGTTGCTTATAAATGTTATGTTTTATCTATGTGGTACTACCTGCTCTAGTATGACTTTTTTTTCTTTTTTATGATTTATTAAAGTCTCCCATTTTCCAATGTATTCAATATAATTTGTGGACAAATGTCCAAGCTTCAAGTGTCCCTCTTCATTCAGTGTCACGCATCATCCATCACCCTTTCTAACTCTGTGTATTGCTGTATTTTCTGCTGGCGTTTAAATGATTTTTTGCTCGGCAACTCTTAGCCCCTCTTCAGACATTTTGTCTTTCTACCGCTTCGTTCTTGCTCTGGGTGAATCTGTAATAATGAAAAAAAAAAAAGAAAAAAGTTCCACTTAGCATAAACTGTAACCTCTAGGAGAATGTCTACATGGCTCCAGTGCCCTTGCATTGGCACATCTTGTGCCAGTGTCCGGTTTGGCTAAAGGTGTGCAGCCATATTAAGCAGTGCTTGTTTTTTTTTACCTGCAAATGCAGAGATTTGGGTTCCAGTTTGGACTTAAATAGCCTCGTTGGCCGTGCACATGTCCTCTTCTTCCTAAGCAGCAGTTATACTTTGCAGCTGTAACAATGAGGTGATCATCTTATATCTGGGGGGAAGTGCGTTAAGCTCACATCCAGGGTTGCGTAAAATGTGGTGATATTTTTTTTTTTTATAATTAATTTTTTTTTTTTTTTTTTTTTTTACATCAAAAATGGATTTATTTGATTTAAATCAGATTTTCTGGGATTTAAAAAGTTTTTTTTTTTTTTTTTTTTTAAGTAAACGTTTTAAATGTTTAAACGTTTATTTAAAAAAAAGTTAAATAAAAAATCCTATTTATTTTTTTTAAAAATCCAATTTTATGCAACCCTGCAACGTCTATTAACTTTGAACAAGAAGAGCAACAAAACATCTACTGTTGAAGTTGTTTTCGTGTGATTTAGATGTTTATGGATTATCACTTTTGTATGTAGAATTGACCTTTAATACACGAGTATAGCATTGTGTAAAGACCATTTCTGGGATCTCCTTTTTGTTACTGACCTCTGCTCCCCTTTTTTCCCCCGCCAGGTCAGTAACTGTAACCTTTACCGTCTCGGAAAGAAGAAAGGCTCGCCGAGCTGCATGGTCGTGTCCATATTCGATCCACCCGTAAACTGGCTTCCTCCTGGATACATTGTAAACCAGGATAAAAGCTCCTCTGAAAAGTGGGAAAGTAATGAAACTGTGAGTTAGAATTTGAAATATCGTATCATTCACAAAAGCAGGCTCTGTGAAATGAAATGTAACACGTATGTATCACACTCCGGAGACCACAGCACAGTTTATACAGAGCCATGTTATCCCAGCAATTGCCCATTTTAATTACCTCCTTTACTATAGAGAAATGTAAAACCTGATGGAAAAATCCAGTCCTACCTATGTTCCCTGTATCCATTTATGATTTCATTCCTGAGGATCTTTCACCGGTGTGATTCAGTATAAGGGCTGTGCCTAGGAATCTGAGGCATATACTCATTTGTGCCAAATTACTATGGTGGTTTAAATGTGGCAGGAAAGTAGAGATATTGGTTTATGTAGATAGAAAATGCAGATTTTAGGCATTATTTTGGGGGCTTTTGGAACCTCTATTGCAGTGATTCCCAACCTCGGGCCTCAAGGCACTCTAACAGTCCTGGTTTTAGTTATATCCATGATTGTGCTCAGATGGTTAAATAAAAATAACTGAGGTACTAATTAAGTCACTTGTGCTCAAGTATGGCTATCCCTAAAACCTGGACTGTTAGTGTGCCTTGAGGAATCCCTGCTCTATTGTATGGTATCTACATTGTGGGCAAAATTTGTGGGATTAGCCACACAAGTGAGGATGCAGGAGAGAAATGTTACAGGGATATAATCTTACATTCTTAACGCAAACCAGGCTACTTTGGCTCTTAGACCCTCATTCAGAGGCGCTCGCAAAATGCAAGCGATCGCTCTGAATGAGGGCAGCCGCTTGGCTTTTGAAGTGCGGCCTCTTGGTCGCTAGCTAAGCTGTGGGTTACCACCCACAGCTTTAGCGAACGACCAGGTTGATGGTCGCGATGGAGTCTCGGCAACCGCAAGCCCCAGGGAGCTTCCTGCTCTGATTGAGCTGAGCAGAAAGCTCCCCACTGACATCACTGCTGATGTCAGTGCGGCCGCCCACAAAATGGCAGGAACGCCTCAGTTTGTGAAACCACCCCCCCCGCCACGCCTACAAAACGGGCCTAACTGCAGGCCCTTTTGTAGTGAGCTCCGGAGCTGGATAATTTCTCTCTCGCTCCGGGGCTTGCGCACGCGCAGTGCGACTGCTGCCCATGCGCAGGGCCTAAACATCGACCCACTTGCGAGCGGGCCTGAATGAGGTCATGAGGTGTGTTGCAGCCTGGGGAATTTGAAGATCACCTACAAGCTATCCAATCACACACCTGATAGGCCAAAATAAAGGCAAACACAGCTCAGGCTGCCGGTGTCTCCTCATAAACGTTTCTCTAGGCACGCCCTATAGCCCCTCTGCGTGTGCCGTGGTCCTCGCGATTTTGGAAAAAAAAGGCACTTGCCGCATCGATTAGCACCGCTAAAGACTGCAAGAGGCGACAAAACTACATTGCTGACCATTTGGGCTTGCTTTACTTGTACATCTGTGTGCAACTAAGGGGTTTATGTATCAAGCATTGAAACGCATGGAGAAGTTGCCGATAGCAACCAATTAGCTTCTACTTATTATTTTATAGACTGTACTTGATGAATGCTGATTGATTGCTCTGGGCAACTTCTCCACTCCTTTGACTGGTTGATCCATAAAGCCCTATGTCACAAACCTGTGTGTGAAAGGTTCTGATACAAGCGTCCACGGCTATCCCTCCTACCATATTCCACTATGCTGTATCCATTCCTGCACGACAAAACTCACAAACTAGTGTCTCTTGTATACAGTGAGCGGCGTTGTGTGCAGCTACGATGTGACTAAGAAGCAGAGCATCTCAGTCTTGCGCAGCGCGATCACGCACGCACACAACCATCGCAGAGTGAGTGACAGGACTTAGGCGTTTGGGGGGTGGTGACTGGAGTGGTCGGAGAAACGCCTGTCCGTTTGAACGCCGTTACATGGGCGTGCATAAATTAGCCACTGCGACGCATACACAGCTTGGGTACTCTGCGTGAGGATCTGATGTTCCTCGAGGTTACCAATGTGTCTATGAAGGACTGCAAGGTATTACAGATGTGAGAAAGTGGTAGTGGGTGTCCTCTATGCTGGCTCAGCCGTTACAAACATTTTACATATTTTCGCAGCAGACCTGCGTGCGATTAAGTAGCCGCGATTGCAGTAGCGATCCATGCTGAATCAGCCCTCTGTCTGCAATTTTTGCTGGCCTGGAGCAGTGATGTAGATCAGGGGCTGTTGGTGGAGAGCAAGCTATACTCAGGGTATGATTTCAGTACTTGTTACTTCCGCAGTGACAACATTCCATGTTCCAGTGGCTTTTACTTGCCAGTAGGGTGACTAGCATAGCAATCTCATACTGAGAATAGCTGGTTCTCCGCAGAGCACACCATTTTGTAGGGCCACTAAAGGCGAATTCTGAAATGTAAAGTTTTCCAGATATCTGTCCACCAACTAGCAGAACTGGGTGGGCACAGAAATGGCTTTGCTGATGATGGTGGTGATCTCCAACGTTTTCAAGTCTCCATGGCAGGAATCCGCCACTGTTATGCTAATTCCAGGGCGTTGGGGAAAAATAAAATTGTTCATATGTACTTTTGAAACATTATTCATTTATTCGAGATAACCTGGTAAACCTGGTCACAGACCATCTCCTAGCAGCAGGGCCACCCGCAGCTGGACCTATTGGGCTGTTTGATTGTGTTTGAAAAATAACAGTGTGTTTTGTTTTGTGTGTGCAGGCCAGTGACAGTGTCACAGCTAATGGCAAGATCGATGAAGACTTCGATGATGAAGACGATGAAGATCTCATGTGGAGGAACCCTAAGGAAGAAGCCGATTTTGACGATGACTTTTTGGAGTATGACCAGGAGCACATCAAATTCATTGACAGCATGTTGATGGGGTCTGGGGCTTTTGTGAAGAAGATTCCCCTGTCTCCATTTTCAACCCCTGACCCCAGTTATGAATGGAAGACCCCGAAGAAGAGTTCTCTGGAAAATACCCAGTTCTCGCCTGATTATGACGACTTTGATTATAGCTCTTGGGATGCCATGTGTTACCTAGACCCTAGCAAGGCCGTGGAAGAGGATGACTTCGTGGTGGGTTTCTGGAACCCGTCAGAAGAAAACTGTGGGGTGGATGCCGGGAAGCAGTCCATTTCCTATGACCTTCACACCGAGCAGTGTATTGCCGATAAGAGCATAGCAGACTGCGTGGAGGCATTACTAGGCTGCTATTTGACCAGCTGTGGAGAACGGGCTGCCCAACTCTTTCTCTGTTCTCTCGGCTTGAAAGTCCTCCCAGAGATGAAAAAGTCTGCCGACTGCGTTGGCGCAAGCAGAGGGGATAATGAAACAAATTCGGATAGGTCTCCCTGCAAAGGCGTTGAATACGGTTATCTGAAAATCCCCCCCAGGTGCATGTTCGACCATCCTGATGCCGAAAAAACTCTAGACCACCTGATATCTGGATTTGCAAACTTTGAAAAGAGAATTAACTATCCATTTAAAAACAAGGCCTACCTCCTACAGGCCTTTACCCATGCCTCCTACCACTACAATACCATAACTGGTAAGTAACTCTTAATAAATGCTCCTTATCCTTACCAATCACAGTGTGAGTTGTGTAGGAATCTGTTTTGCCCTGTGGAAGTGTCAAGGCATGCTGGAACGTGTGGTTCCACATCCGCTTTAGAGCCTCTGGTTCCCTAAGCCTGATGTATGAAATTTCTTGTCTGTTAATGTTTGCGCTGATGATGGTGATTTTTAAACCTCTAATCGTCTATCTTGGAACTGTGGGCCCGATTCAGAGTTGTACGCCGTAGCGCAGACATGGCGGCTCTGCTACATTATGCAAAAGCCGCTGGAGGCTCCTTTAGTAAGAAGACGACCACTGCCAGGTGGTCGGGTTACGCAGGATAACCAGGTAAGTCACACTGCTGCGGCCAAGTGAAGCAGTCACTGGCCTTGATACATTCAGAAAATGGGTCACCCCCCCCCCCTGGTTTTCTGGGAGGCTCTGTGTCACCGTCCCCAAACGGCGTGCTGCTTATTAGGGGGCACGGAGACCGTCTTTTCAGACACAGATTATCATATACTGATCTCCGCACAACTCTTAACGGGGGAATAAGAGTCCTCTGTTCCTTTTTAGATCTGTCAATCCTGCATGTGTGGCAGCACCTAAAGCTTAACATTCAGCTGGAGTTACTTCCTTTCAGCCCCTCAGCTCTCTATTCTCTTACAGGATATCAGGCGCTTACTATAGGAGAGACAGCAGCCTGCTGCTAACAGCATCTTATAAGAGGCTGTGGCAGGATTACTCCAGCACCCTCCCTGTTCAGGTTGGGAGTACACTGGGGTGTCCTCCTGGGCTGTAGACTGACGGGGTTTAATATATTAAGGGCAGTATTCAATTTGAGGCGAAATGACAACGTTTTCGCCTATTTCCAGTATCCCCGTCTTCAATTACATTGACTTTTCGCCGTTCGTCGCGAAAAGTCAACGTTAAAAAAGGGGGATTATTTTTCGCCAGCCTTTTGCTGGAGAAAAAAAAGTGCAGAATTGGGGTTTAGGGGTGCACGCTTAAAAAAAAAAAATTAGCCTGTACCCATAGGAATACCCCCTTAAAACGATCTGTGTAAAAAAAAAAAAAAAAAAAATGGACACCCCAAAAAAAATAGTTCAATTTTGGAGTTAAAAAAAATATAAAGGTGTTTTCTTCATTGCAAGAGTAGCGGCAGGTGCATTTTTGCAGAATTTAAAAAAAAAAATTATTTATGGGACTTAAAGATATGCTTGCACCCATTTTCAAGTACCCAAATTTGATGGGCATAATTATTTTTCCCAAAAAAACCTTCTAAATGCTCTTCTGCATCACCTTCTTCAAAGCCGCATTTATGCACCTGCCGCAGCTATTTAAAAACCCGGCTTTCTTCTGCAGGCAAAAATTGGGGTACCCATAGTGATCCCCCATGTCTGGACATTTTTAGGGGGGTCCTACGAATTTTTCCCAAAAATTCCCGTATTTTTTCACCGATCCAAGTTCTGCAGGTTCCCGATTTCGCCTACTTTGACAATGAATACGGGGAATAGCGGGCACGCGCGCGATACTTTTCCGCCTGAAAAACAGGCGAAGGACGCGAAAAGTCTGGACTTTTCGCCTCAAATTGAATAGGAGCCTAAGGAAGGATATAGCAACTCCTCTCCCTCTGTAACATAATGAGAGGTAGAGAGACATCTGCAAAAGCATCTCAAAAGGTTTTTGCTTGCTTTAATTGTAATTCAAAGCCATCTCAGGCAAGTGCTGATGGAACGGCCCTGTGTGGTGATTATAATTCCGTGGTGACCTTTGTTGGAGGTTCCTTCTCAGATTCAGCCTCTGCGCCACCTTGGATATCTAATTTGACAGGGGTTATGGCTGATCTGCCCGCAGAAATAGCAGCTGCACGCAGTGATAGGCAATCTGAGGCTGAAACAGGGAGCTGGTTCCTAGCAGTCAAAGAGCCAGGCTGGGCGAGAGACCTAGCCCGTTCTGTTGAGGGGTTGGCTCAACACCTTGATTCTCCTCCCTCTTCTAGGGTCAGTGCATCTGCTCGACCTTCAAAGAAGAAGCTTCTCTCGGCGTTCCTCCAGTCAGACGACTCTGACACAGCCTCTTCCGCAGGAAGAGGAAGGTGAGTTGCAGACTTTTTCAGACAGTGACGACTTTCAACAGACTTCTGATTAATGCGTCCAGGGAGTGGAGGCCCTTATCCAGGCAGTCCGACATGTCTTGAAAATCCCGGACAAGGAAGTCACGGTATCTCCTGATGCATCTTTATTTGGAACAAAACAGAGGTCTACCATTTTCTTTCCTTTTTTCACTGGAATTAAACACACAATTATCTACAGCTTGGCAGCATCCTGACAAAAAATTTCAGATGCCCAAGCGGTTTTTGTCCATTTACCCGTTTCCAAAGTCAGTCACTGAAAAATGGGAAGCTCCTCCTCTAGTAGATTCATTTGTCTCTCGACTCTCCAAAAAGACCACGATATCTGTTCATGCAGCTACAGCCCTAAAGGAAAGTTCAGACAATAAGTTGGAATCCTCCTTAAAATCCATATACTCTGCGGCAGGAGTGTTGCTTCTTCTTGATTTGGTTGGCTCTTGGTTCAACAAAGCTGTGTAAAGATGGGTGGAGAAGGTGGTAAGTGGCCATGAAGCGGGAGTGTCTAGATACAAACTTATTGTTCTAGCCAATCACATTCGTGAGTCTGCTGTATACCTTGGTGAGACATCTAAGGACATAGGTCAGGACAGATCCAGGATCTCTGCGTCAGCTATTGCTGCCTGCAGAGCTCTATGGCTGCGATCGTGGCAAGCGGATGCTGACTCCAAGAAGCTGTGAAAGGCCTTCCTTTCACTGGGGATATCCTTTTTGGGCCTGAATTGGACAAATGGATCTTTCAGACTACAGGTGGTTTAAGTCTACCTTTTTTTCCTCCATTGCTCCTGTGCCGCGTCGCCCTCAGGCCGGTGATTCTTTTCGTTCCTTTAAGGCTCCTCATTCTTTTCGAAATAGTTCACGCAGTGCCTCGTCGGTTTCTCATGGAGGTAGGGGCAGAGGTCGACAGTCTGGTGCAACCCGCTGTCAGGATATAAAACCTGCTGAAAAACCTTCCGCATGACGGGCTCCAGGCCCACCTCGGAGACTCCAAGGTGGGGTCTCGCCTTTTGCGATTTAAGGATGCTTGGTTTCAAACCAGTTTAACAGTTTGGATCCGCAATCTGGTGTATCAAGTGATACAAGATGGAATTTGCAGCACCCCCTCCACATCGGTTTTTCACCACAGGTCTTCCTGTCTCCCAGCAAAAGCAGAGAGGGTGCTTTTGCAAGTAATCCATGTGTATTCTGAAGTTCTGATCCCTGTTCCAGCCCATCAGCGTTGTCTGGGTTTTTACTCCAATCTCTTCTAGTTCCAAAACCAGACTGCTCTGTCAGGGCTATTTTGAATCTGAAATCCTTAAAAAAAAATTATTTATCTGGAGTTTTACAGATTCAAGATGGAATCTCTTCACTCAGTGATCGCGTGTCTGGAACATGGGAAGTTCTTAGCATCCATGGTTTTCAAGGATACTTATCTCGATATCCCAAATTGGAAACCACCAGGAGTTTTTACTATCAAAGAGGAACACTTTGAGTTTCAGGCTCTACCCTTCGTTCTGACATCGGCATCTCAGATATTTTTACCAAGGTGTTGTCAGTGGTGATCGCTCATCTCAGATTGTTGGGGGTTACTGTCATTCCGTATCTGGACGACCTCCTCATCAAGGCTCCATCTGTTCAGATTCTATACGACCATGTAGCTTTGACACACCAGATTCTTACCCATCATGGATGGATAATCAACTTTCAGAAGTCCAGTCTGATTCCATCTTAACGCCACCAATTTCGGGGAATAATCTTGGATACGGCTGCTCTTCTGAACTTCCGGTGGACAAGGCTCATGCGATTCGTCAGCTTGTCCTCAAGCCAAAGCGGGTGTCCATTGACCTATGCATTATTTCTTCTAGAGAATATGGTGGCAGCTTTCGAGGCTCTTCAGTTCGGAAGATTTAATTCTCGTCCCTTCGAGTTGAATCTCCTGACTCAGTGGTCTGTATCACATCTTCATATGCATCGCCTAGTACTATTGTCACCTCAGCCACGAATCTCCCTTCTTTGGTGGATTCCGCTCGACCACCTTACTGCGGGTTGTCTGTTCGACATCTGGAAATGGATGCCAGTCTCAGAGGTTGGGGAGCGATGGTTCGGGACCATCACTTCCAGGGCCGTTGGTCTCGACAGGAGTCGAGTTTACTGATCAACGTCCTGGAACTCAGAGCAATTTTCAATGCCCTTCGGGAAGCCGTTCCTCTGCTGGATGGTCAACCGGTCCGTGTCCAATCGGACAACGCGACAGCCATCGCATACATAAATCGGCAAGGAGGGACTTGCAATCGCATGGCTATGCTAGAAGTTAATCGTATACTTCATTGGGCGGAGTTCCATCTGGTGGAGATATCAGCAGTTTGGAGGCCGACTACCACAGTCGTCAGGACAGCCATCCCGGAGAATGGGCTCTTCACACGGAAATTTTCCATCAGCTAGAAAGGAAGTGTGGTATGCCAGAAGTAATCTCATGGCCTCCAGACACAACCATCAGGTACCCAGATACTGTTCCAGAACTCGAGACCCGAATGAGGAGGCAATCAACGCTCTGACAGTTCCTTGAAAGTACACAATTGTGTACCTCTTCCCAACCCCCCTTTTCTTTTTCTTCCACGGGTTCTCAAGCAGATCAAGAGGGAAACGGCAACCATCATCCTTGTGGCTCCGAACTGGCCGCGGAGGGCTTGTTCTCGGATCTTCAGCATCTCCTCATAGAGGATCCCTGGCCGTTGCCTCTTCAGTCAGATCTTCTAAATTCAGGGCCCTTGCCTTTACCCGGACTTACAGCGGCTGCGTTTATCGGTGTGGTTGTTGAGTCCCCACTATCTTAAGACGCTCCGTGCTCGTAAAACAATCACTTTGGCTCAATATCACCGTATATGGTGTCCTTATGTAGCCTGGTGTGAGCAACAGAGGTTTCACACTACTGCCTTTCCGATTTCCCGACTCCTCCTTTTTCCTTCAGTCTGAGTTAGAGGCAATCTTGCACCTTGGTTCTTTGAAGGTTCACGTATCGGCGTTGTCTATCTTTTTCCAGTGCCATCTTGCCTTCCGCAGGTTCAGACCTTTTACAAGAGGTACTTCGTATTCAGCCTCCCTTTTTCCCACCTACAGCCCCTGGGATCTTAACTTAGTGCTAACTTTTCTCCAATCCTACAGTTTTGAACCCTTAGAGGATATGGACCTTAAGCTTCTTACTTGGAAGACAGTCCTCCTTTTGGCTCTGGCTTCGGCTACGATGGTTTGTGAATTAAGAGCTCTCTCTTGTCGGCCTCCTTATCTCATTTTTCACGATGATTGTGCAGAGCTCCATACTAAGGCATCTTTTTTACCGAAAGTGGTTTCTTCTTCTTCACATCAATCAGCCGATTGTTCCAGTGTTGTTGGATACTTCTCAATCTTCACTCACTCTAGACATTTATTGGCTCTCAGGGTTTATGTGGCCCGTACGGCTGCATTACGGAGGTCTGATGCCCTGTTTGTTCTTTATGATGCTTCCAAATGAGGTTGGCCTGCTTCTAAGCAGACGTTAGCCAGATGGATTCGGCTAGTCATTCGACAGGCCTACATTTCTGGTGGCTGGTCTCCTCTGTTCACTATTTTTGCCCATTCCACTCGCTCTGTAGGAGCCTCCTGGGCTGCTCGTCAGGGCACTTCTGCTTCCCAGCTATGCCGTGCGGCCACCTAGTCTACGGTCCATACTTTTTTTTCATTAATATTGGTTTGATACATTTGCAGCTTTGGAATCTAGTTTCGGTTGCAAAGTTTTGCAGGTTTCTCAGGGCTCTCCCACCCAGGGGAAAAACTTTGGGACGTCCCCAGTGTATTGATCTCCAGTGTCCCCTGGTGGATGAAGGAGAAAATAGGATTTTGGTACTTAACAGTAAAATCCCTTTCTCCAATTCCAACAGGGGACACTGGATGCCCGCCCAGCACTGCTTTACCTGCCATTGTATTCTGTTTTGTAATGTTCTTTACGGCTTTGCAGTATTCTTGTTTGAGTCCTTCTCCTCAGTTGTATCTTATGATTCTGTTCCAGCTCCTCTGGCTCCAATTCTTTACTGGGGTACTGGGGTTTCTTGGGGATAGAGGGGGAGGAGTCCCTCACAATTCTAAATTTAAAGTGCCAGCTCCACTCATCCACCCATCTATAACCCAGTGCATTGATCTCCAGTGGTCCCTTGTTGTAATCGGAGAAAGGGATTTTACTGGTAAGTACCAAAATCCTATTTTTCCACATCTTTGGCTTCTTTCTTCTGATTCTGTCACACAAAGTTGCTAAAACAATTTTGTAGTAATGTTTGATTCATCATTCGTATGCTAAGTCAACGGTCAGTCCGAACAATTTTCTCCACATTTTCATTTGTTTTTGATACGCAAGGCCTGCCATGGACGTTCTAGTCATCAACATCAGCAGGACTGTCGCTAAATCTTTTGCGCCACTCAAACGCGCACATGAATTACAATCTGCCCCATAAGCCTCGGTTAACATACGGAAAGATTTCGGTGGGCTTTTTGTTCAACTTGACCAAAAAATTTAAGTTGACACGTTGCTCTATTATTGAACTATGGAGTTTTATGACGCATGAAAAAAAGACGACAGGAAAGCTGTTTGACGGCAGACTATTGTGCCAGAGGGTTTAAACTTGCAACTTGTGGGATAGTCCAAGTTCAATGTTCCCCCACTCCATTTTAACTCACGCAGTATGGCTTATTTTCTACAAGTACTGTCTCATTATTTAATAGCCACACCTTGTATATAGACGTAACATTTTATCCAGTAAGTGTCCATGGTTAGGACAGATGAGAGAGAGCCAAACAGCTTGTTTATTATGTAGAAGAAATGCTCTAGCGAATAGGGAACAGGGAAAAATGACTGCTGTGTTTCATACTCGCGCACACATGATCACGTTCACAGCGAGGAGACGTTTAACGAGCCTAAGAATGCTATTGGCTTTGAGGGAATGAAAGTGATCTGTAAAATTTAATTTTTATGTATTTTAGGTTACTTGGAGGCGCATTATCCAGGAATCCCCATATCCCAAACATTTTGGATTCTACACCCCTATAGCTCATTAGAACTGCAGCAGACATATGTATAGGAACATTGCGCTGGCTATAGGGTATTTAATTCATAGCTAATAGTATAAAGAATTCATTTTTCTTTGTAATATTTAAAACTTTGATTTTTGGCAGTATTTTTATTACTGTAGAGTTGGATTTTTATTTTTTGTATCTTTTTTGCACTTTCACTGATTTTACTTTCCTGTCTCTAAGACTGCTACCAGCGTTTAGAATTCCTCGGAGATGCCATTTTGGACTACCTCATTACCAAGCACCTTTATGAAGACCCCCGGCAGCACTCCCCCGGTGTTCTGACCGACCTGCGCTCCGCGCTCGTCAATAACACCATATTTGCATCATTAGCTGTGAAATACGACTACCACAAGTACTTCAAGGCCGTCTCTCCTGAACTATTCCACGTCATTGATGACTTTGTACAGTTCCAGCTGGAAAAGAACGAGATGCAGGGAATGGACTCGGAGGTAAGTTTCTGTCCTTCAACAAATCTGCTTTTCATCACTATAGAGTAGTTGTGTCTCTGTTTCCCGGGTAAAGAGATCTATGTCTGTGAACACATAGTTTAAAGCAGAGATTTGGGATTCGTATGACGACGTCACATGTGACAACGTAATCCCTTTTATAGTTCTTATCACTGATACTTTATAATATTTCTTTATTCCCAAACTGCAAAAGCCATAAATTGAGTTAATTCCCAATATTAAATGAAAGTTGCAGTGTTTCCACTGGGATCCAGGATTTATCTCTTAGCCAGAGTGAAGAGCTCGCTAATATCAGCTAAATGATCACTTAGTAGTGGCAGCGGGTTAAGGTTTCTCAGTCATCCAGTTGGGGAATTCTGGTGCAATAGGGATACACAGCCTCCTTCAGGTCATTGGCTCTATAAATTAATTCAAACGTCTAAAACTCCTCCATTCCCTCTGTGTCCCCCATCCTGGAGGGGTAATCTGGGCAGGTTGCTTTGTTGCTGGACTTCTGTGCAGCCTGGACTTCTGTTTTTTTTTTTTTTTTCTTGTATAATATGTTTGAATTTCCCACCACTGTTATTTGAGTCCGCCACTCCAGAAGACAGCCTCGCTGTACTGTCAGCAGACTGGAGCGGCTTGGGAAAGTCCACTACACATAGTGAAAAGAAGGGCTCATACGTTGCCACCCCGCCGTCGGACAGGTGCAGAAGCTCCAGGCCGCGTGCCAGAGGAAGCTTCCAAGTCAATTGAGAGAAGAATTAATCACAGTTAGCTTCCCCGGTCCAGAACAGCTTCCACTGCTGCCATCGGCAACCCGCACTAGGCATAATTTAAGCTGTAAGGGATGCATCCAATACAAATGGATGTCTGATTTTGGGCTGGACCATAGAAAAGTCCAACCCCGGGCAGCATATCCGACCTATCCTTGCCAGGATTTTATTCACTGACTGAATCCAACCAATCACAGTCCTGCTTCTCTGGCTCTCCCTTTCCTGTATTGTGTGCTGTAGGTAAGTGTTTGACTGGGAGTGGTTCTACCTGAGTGGATGTCTGTGATTTCACACTTGGCTGGCTGTGATTTTGTGCTACCTACATGGTTCATATCTTGAGTTCTCTGTATCTTTTTCTCCTACTTATCTGTCATGTCTGAGAATGATCTGAAATTACTCCCGAAATATGGAGTAGTTTCTTCCATGACCTTTTAGATGAGAGTGAAATGCCAGTCTAAATTGCCCAGCAGTCAGTGGGGCACAAGAACCTTATGTACAACATGTGAGGTTTACAGCTGACTGTTGCTTATGCCTGCGGTATGCTCCACTAATCGCAGAGCCTACTTGTGCTAGATCCCTGACCCAATCTGTGATCTTGCACTGTGTCTTCTCCTGGTGGCAGGTGATCAGATCAGTCACTCCACCTCTGTCATTGGTGCTTCAGTGGCTGATTCCATGTATCTGGTCATGGTTCATTTGGACCCTCAACAACACCACTAGATAAGTCTTTTTGGGTGCAAGCCCTGGCTGAGTCGCTGGAGAGTGTTCCTCATGGCAAAGTTCAACCATTGTCCCACCATGGAGAGGATCTGATTCTGACATTTCCTCCCAGGAAGAGGTTGAAGTAGCAGAAGAGCCCTACATTGAGGACTCCTTGTACTTTGAAGAACCTTTTGTGCTGATGTGGTTTGGATGATTCAGTGTCTGCAGTCTGAAAGGCATTTCACATGCAGGACAGCGAACCCCGATAAGTTGCTTGAGTAATGATGTAATGGTTTCCTTTCCTTCATCCCCTCCAGTTGGATTCTTAGCTTTGTGAGGCATGAACCAAACCTGAACTGAGGTTCAGGTTACCCACTGACTGCAGCTGACCCTGTATGCTCTTCCAAAGGTGGATGCGGCTAAATGGGAGATTCCACCTTTGGTCGCTATAGAGCATTTGTCTAAGGCCACCACTATTATGGTCCCGAATGCTGCAGCTGTTAATGATGGTCTCCATTTTCCGGTCTGTATTATCCTTAAGTCTCTTTATGTAGCAGCCGATGTTTCTCTGAGACCTATTTCAGCCTCCGCTTTTGGTCAGTAAGGCAGTGGAAAAGTGTTCGGAACAAGTCCTGCAGGGCTTGCAGTCAGGAAGGCCTGTGTCTGAATTATTGTCACTTACTGAGTACATTTGAGAGGTTTCTGAATATTTGGGTCATGATGCTTTGGATGACAGGAACAACTGAAGCCGAAAAATGTAGCTCCAATAATACTGTCTGCTGAACACTTTTGCTCGAGACTTGAGAGAGGTGGCCTCAGTGTCTAAGAAGATTTTGGAGTCTCTGCCTTTTTCTTCATCTTAATCAGCACAGAGCTGGATAAGATCATTAGTCTCTGACAGAGTGATCAAAACCATGCTCAGGAACTGTTTCACCACAAAATTATCATGGGGTCTGGAAGACCTATGTTTCTGTGCTGGAGTATCGGAAGTTCGCTAAGACTTCTTTCCAGTTGGCCCGTCTCCTCCTATTCCTACAGGATGGCTTGGATAATGGTGTGAAAGGAAGTTCACTCAAGGTTCAGATCTCTGTGCACTCTATGTTCATCCACAAGAGGCTGGTTCTCTTAATTGAGGTGCTGACCTTCTTCCGACTCCCAATGCATTTGAGGCCACCATTCAACAAGCTCCTTTTGAACCACTGGAGTCAGCTGATCTTAAATCTCTCAGATGGAAGATGGTTTTCCTCTAGGCCGTTTCCATTGTGATTTTAGCAGTCATGGAGGATGACTGATCTCTTCTCTCACTTTTTTTAAGGCATTTAAAAAAACTTTTTAGAAGAAAACTTGAGTGCTAGGAGACTGTGATGACCTACTGGTCCTGTATGATGCTTCTTAAAGAGGCTGTCCTGTATATAAGCAGGCTTTAGTTGGATGGATCTCTGTCTATTTTATTATTCACGTGCTTACATTGGAGTGGTGAAGGCTGTTCCCTAAAACACGAAGGCTCACTCTGTCAGATGAACAAGAGCAGCGTGGGTGGCATGGATCTTCAGCTGGTCAGCTGTGTTGGCCGGCCACATGGTCATCAGTTAATACTTTTTTTATTTTTTTTCTAGATTTACACGATCCCTGTTTTTATCTCTTGGGACTTTGTTTAAAAACATAAATAACGGTGTTCCCTACAGTGTGGCGTTACAGAGGAAAGGGGAGCTTCAGATGTCTGATTTTATTTATAGTGCCAGTGTCCAGAAAGCGCCAATGTTCCCCGTGATGGTTTCAAAGTGAAGGATTTAACCGAAGGAAAACAATCCCATTTTCTGGGGTTTTTTTTAGTTCATGATGTTCTACATTTATAGACATACTAAATTTGAATTCTGTGCATGAGCGCCATCCTTGGTGTGTTACAGAATTTGCAACAAAGCCCGTGCCCTGGTGCAAATGGTTCACGCCACAGCTCAACCATGCACCGCTGATGAAAACTACGGTGTACTGTAGCAAGTTTTATACCTTCTCAGTGATTAGGCATGGATATATATTAACTCTTTCACAACAACTTTGTAATACACACAGGCATTATTGGACATGGGTTACACAAATATAGAGGTAAGCATATGCTAGATAGGGTTTTATGAGCTCTCTATTCAGGTTATGAGCAAAACAGTGTCTAATTCTTCTTTGCTCATTGTCGGCCATAGTTTCTCCTTGGCCTCTCCCTGACCGATTTGTCTTGGTCATGTCCTATTCCACCTCCAACGTTCCACCTGGTACTAGGCCAAACTTACCAGCTATTGGGTGTTCAGGGAATTGTCTTGCATGAATAAGACAGTAGGGCTTAGCAGTGAGAGTAGGGGAGGGGGGGCGGTGTAAGAGACCTATAAAGCAGGGCTGCCTAATGAAGGGGGAACTTGGTGATATAAAAAGGAAATACAAGCAAGAAGGGAAGTGGATTAAACAAGCAGGTAAATAACATACACCCATTCATTTCTTTTTTAATCCGCAGCTGAGAAGGTCGGAAGAGGATGAAGAGAAAGAGGAAGACATTGAAGTCCCAAAGGCGATGGGGGACATATTTGAGTCACTTGCCGGAGCCATCTACATGGACAGCGGCATGTCGCTGGAAACCGTATGGCAGGTTTACTACCCAATGATGAGACCATTAATAGGTAATTTTTATTTTATGTCTAGAAAAACATTATGGAAACCACAGTGTGAGCGTTTGCAGTGCTTCCAGTCTCCTTTTTACTCATCTATCTAAAGTTTTCATGTTGTGTTGATTCTGCCAAGAGGCCTTCCATACGTATTACACCATTGGAATACCGCAGTCACATTCCTAATAGGGCTTGAAGCTTGGTGGCCTCATAAGTGGTCTGTTCTTCAGAGTCCAAGACACAGTTGTCTGCGGCAACACAACAGGGCAGTACTTGTGATTATCGTTAATAGGATAATAATGTGCCAGTGTCTGAGACCTCAGCTTACCTAGTACTGGCTCCTCTTATTGACGCAGCTTGCGATGGCGGTCTGAGCTCGTCCGCTTCTAGGAAAGAGCTTTAGTTGTCTTGTAGGTGAGCTACCATATACCAAGTGGATAAAAGCGGTGGAGTACTGGTACAAATTGCTGTGTCAACTTCCCCCAATCCCACCCCAAGACACTGGCTGGTCGCCGCAATACAGGTACCGCCTTTTAGTAGGTGGTAGTGCAGCTCTAAGCATCAAATCCTTAATCGCTAAGAAATAAATATTTTAATGTGCGGATTACATTTTTCATGCGGTATTTGCCATCTTTTGCTAAAGGATTCAATATGGGAAAATCTCCCCGACCCCTCCAAAAAAATGCTTTTGAGTACATCATAAATACTTTTCTCCTAAAAAATTAAATGGAGCTCCCAAGCTCTGTGACCAAAGACGGACGCACGAGACCTCCTGCAGAACTGTCAGAAAATAAACACACCCCATAATGTTTGCATTGAAAAAGCATTTAGCTGGTAATCGTTGACTGTTTAAATAAAACCTTCTGTTTTCCATTACAGAAAAGTTTTCGGCTAATGTTCCCCGTTCCCCTGTGCGGGAATTATTGGAAATGGAGCCAGAGACTGCTAAATTCAGGTGAGCCGGGGCCTATATATATATATGTGGGAATGGGGTGTTCTGGCATTGTGTGTCTTTTGTTTCCAGTCCATTGACAAAAAAAAACCAAACCACGTGGTGTTGATATGAAGAGGCAATTTTATTCATCCATGTGAAGGTAAGTCATATTTACGTATGTTAGGGCTCTATTTAGAAGAATCTGCTTTCGACTGCTGAATATTTTCTGCGGCTCTCGTCAGTAGTTTTATTACACATTTATGTGAAACTACTGGCCGAGCAAACAGGACCTGTCCCGGCCAGACAAAAAGTGCAAATGGGAAAGCTGGCAACACCTATATTTTTTAGTACAATGCACGTATTCCTGCGCACACTCAGAACCAGTCCGTGGGACCCGCAGACGCTGTACACTCCGGGAAAGAACCTGCTTTTCTGTGGTGACGGCAAGCCTAACGCCATCCAGAGATGGATATCATCTTTGCGGAGCCCCCACCAAAACCGATGAGGGCTAAATGACATTGCACAGAGAAGCGATTAAGCGGGGAAGATTGTGATTTCTCCACACTTTTCTCTGTGCTGAGTATCGAATAAATGGTCTTTTAGCCTTTCTCCAGCTAACCTGCTGCTATGATGAAGTCTGAGAAAAGAGCACATCATTTATAATATGAGGAAAGCACTGCTGATAGACTATGTGCTTTGCTTGTACTGTTAGTGCATCCAGACTTTAGTTTGTTTCACAGCAGAGCAGAGTATCTTTGCGTGCATGTGTCCTGTTGCATGGACAAGACATTGGCTGTAGCAGAGACAACTATGAGCTAATGTGAAAGGGACTTTAATGGTGGTCTAGAATTGCGTACTGTACAAGTTTTAAACGAGCAGGTGTTGAGTGTACAAAAAAAAAACCCGTTGTTCGTGATATTCCCGTATCTGAGGTTTCCCCGGCCTACAGCCATCGGGGGAAGAGATGTCACAAACTGGCGAATTAAAACCACAATTTAGGGGTCATGTGCGACATGTTGATTGTGTTTTGCTGTGTGTCTTGTCTGGCGATTTTACACAGACGTCTTATTTCAAATGTCAGCAATATTTCAAGTGCATTGTACTGGAATACATTTATCGCGGATAGGCAACATCATTTCTGAGCAGAGTAAGCTTGTAAAATGTGTTGTTGTATCCTAGTAATATTTTTACATTTGTCGTGCAGTCCGGCAGAGAGGACGTATGATGGCAAGGTCCGGGTCACTGTGGAAGTGGTGGGAAAAGGAAAATTCAAAGGGGTTGGCAGGAGTTACAGAATTGCCAAATCAGCAGCTGCTAGACGAGCCCTCCGGAGCCTCAAAGCGAATCAACCTCAGGTCGCAACCAGCTGAGAAAAATTCTATTCATCGCTGCAATGCTGAGCACAAAGCTCAACCAGCAAGAGTTCAACATACCTGTGACGTCTAGAATCTAATGGTGTTGAGGAACCAATTAAGGACGGAATGATGTTTCAGCCTGGTGCAGATCACTAAAAACACATGCATTAATTGGATCCCCGAGACCGCGACTAGCCCCTACGGCAGGTACTCTGCCGTGGTGAGGAGAGTAGGCAAACCCAATCTGGTCATCTGCCCTGACTTCTGTTACGTCTGATCACAAGAGTGCTTTATCCATGAAATTTAGCAAGTCTTCAAAGCTGTCTCCATCCTGTCTTTGTAGTTTTATTCTCGGGAGGGCTTCGCTCAGTTTGGGGCTGTTTGAAAAGAGAGTTTATGTACCTGTGAATGAAAAAAATTCTATATATGTGCGTAAGTATTTTATTCTCATTCACATTTTCAGAGATCTGTTTTTATAAGCTGTATAGGACAATCTGGTCTGATTCGGGAACTCTGTTTTACCAGTTTTGTCCTCGATGAATGTCGAGCAAACTAAAAAAAATATATATATATACTGACATTCACAATTAACATTGCACTTATGGGGGGCACTTTTGTGTCAAGAAGCGAGTGATTATTGCTTTGTGTAAAGAGAGGATGAGTGTTACTAACCGGATGGATAACATGAAAAAAAATAAAAAATTATATATATATTTATATAATTTTTTTTTTTCCTTCAAAATTCCTAAATAACAGAATTCTACTGCCTTATAGAGAAGAATATCACTCCTTTGTTAATTCGAACAGGTCTTAACCATGTCTGAATTCATTGTGCATGCGGTAAATCTTGTAGGTTTTTCGATATGTTCGTAAGGCTGTGAGTTAAATTCTTTTACATTTGGGACTATTTTTATCAGTCTTATTGTGATGGAAACAATTGGGTGCGTTTCTAAACAATGAGGACTAAAAACATCCACTAGAAAGGAATTCCTCCTAAACCCCCCCTCCCCCACCCCCAGAAACGCGTGAAGACTTCAGACAAATGCTGGGAAGTTTGGAGCATTCAGAAAGTAACCTTTAAACATATCAAATGTAAAATATGCTGCAAAAATGTTTATTTAAGCAGTGATCTAACGGAGGGCTCCTATCCACTTGTCACCACTTTGTAAGGCCGCAGTTGCTGCACATCAGTTTTACCACCAAATGATTCCGGAATTTGTTTAAAAAAAAAATAATAATAATTGGATGTGAATAAGACTGCTTTTATCTGTGATTTGGTTAATCAATGATTGTTTTGTCTTGTTTGGAAGGGGGAAGATAGCTATAGTGTGTTTCTATTTGTGTTTTTTTTTATTTTCTTCTTACTGGTGTGAGGGGTTTAGCCTAAATTTCTGTAGTGAGTTTTATGTAGACAGTCTTCACTTGAATACCTCATTTACGCTTTCTTTATTTTTCCATGTACCCCCTTCCGTCCTCACATCTGCATGCTTTTTATATTTTACTTTTTTGTCTCGGTGCTATGTTTATTGTATTATGCTTGAAATGCGTATTTTTTTTTTATTTGCACTGTAACTATATTACCTCTTTAATTTACCTGTTTCCTTCAAAAGTAATAGCAAAAAAATATACTTAGGGATGCATTCAGCCACCTTCTAAAATACAGCTGTAAGTAATAGTCCTATTGGCTGTCTCTTGTTTCAAAACTGCGTTCATTTATATTTCTTAATTGGTCAACACAAGAGAATTATCTTAACTTTAACACCCAGCATCTATCCTGTGATTGCGTTTCGGTTTAGGACAAAATACCTGTATTTAAGACAAAAACACTGTTACCATTGCAATATGTTGAATTAATGAAGTTATCCATTTGATTAGTGTAGCTTTTTCATACACAGAGAGGATGAAACCTATCAATTCACTAGCAATCAGTGACATTGCTGGGGCACACAGAGGCTGCTCCATTAAGGGTTTTGGCAAAGGATATGCTTTTAAAATATTTTTACAGCCTGATGTCAGGTTTTCCACCGCTGTACATGGGGTTTGGTACCGGTGGTCGGGATGACGGTAGCCAGCATATAGACAGCGGCATTTTCAACAGGATAAGGTAAGCATGCTACCCCTAACCCTCCCCTCCCGCGGTCTAGCCCTAATACTAACCGTCGGGATGCCAGCAGTCTGAATTCTGGTGCCGGGATTCTGGCATCAGTATTTTAAACGCCAGCATCCCGACTACTTCCCATACATGGGGAGCTAGCAGTTTACAACCGAGTCTGCAACCTAGAAAAAGGACCTCTAATTTTTTAGGAGGGGGGTGGGTTCACTTTTTTTTTTTTTTTTTTATCATCAATCTTTTTATTTTTATTTTCTTAATTTTTTTTTTTTGTTTTGTTGCAATTGTCTTTATGGGAAAACCAAACAACAATATCATAGTCATTAAATAAACTTCTCATCTTTATGGGAAAACCAAACAACAATATCATAGTCATTAAATAAACTTCTCATTACAACATTAATTTTGCAATTATTCACGACAATGTTATAAGCATAATCATATAAAATTTTAGTCACTCTTTCAGAAACTTATTATTTTATCAAAAGATTTTAAACAAAATATAATTCTATTTGTAAATGTTAAAGTAGAGTACTTCACCCATTCCTCCATAATGAAATTAGCATTAAATATAATAATGTACATTTATTTTTGTTTTTCCCCAAAAATACCCTGAAAAATTAAGGCACTATTTAATTAAATTACATAATAAATATATCCTCTAGGTTATGTATTTGTGTATAAAACCCTGCACAAGGTTCACATTGGGACAATCTACTAATAAATAATAAAATGTTTGTTATATTCATCCACGGGTGGCAAACCTTTTTCTAATATAATAATCAGGAAGAAAAATGTAGCAGAGGAAAATCTAATTGAAAAATCTGCAACTCCTGTATTTTCTACCGCATTATAGAAATCTTAAAATATGTGATCTGCATGTTCATGGATTTTTACCATGATCGAAACTAAGTGGCTTACTGGCGCAACCTTGTTTCGTGTTTACCTGACCATATGGCAACTCTAAAATTTGTACTTGGTAACAAGTGTCTCACAGGTCATAAATCAGGATTGCCGTTTGCTTTATTGCATGTAGGGATAGAACGGGATTTTGCAGCATCTGCGAACCAGAATTTCTTCAGACCTCTTGTTCTCTGCCAAAACCAGATGAGTGTCAAGAAACCCGTTTATATGCTTATTTTTATGTCTTTTTTTGTGTGCATGTTTGCTTTTATTCCTATGATGCATTATAGTGGAGCCGATCACTTCATACTTAATCTGCTTTATTTAATTTTTTTCTTTGAATGCCTCATACCAAGCGTAGATCTCATTTTGACTCTCTGCCCTCTAAAAGTTCGATCTGTATAACCCTCCACCAGACGATTGCAATAAGTGTTCAGGGGGACAGGATGGAAAATGCAAATATACTTAAACAGTTTTCAGTGCACAAAATAAATAGCAAACAAGAGAATTTTATTGCACTCTTGGTGGTCATTATAATGACCGAACAGCATTCTGGAGATGTGATTTGGTTAACTGTATATTTTTGACCGTCTTAGATTTACAATACTGTACTTTGAATAGACCTAACTATGCTGCATATATATGTGTGTTTTAAGCTTTTTTTTTTTTTCCCTTTGCTGTTTATGTAGCACAAATAAGCATTGCACTCGGTACCGTGCTTTACCTCATTTCAGAATGACTATATGCTTAACGGGAATGACAAAATAATGTGGTTCAGATTTGCTGTCATTTTGATCTGAAAATAGGATATTTTTTATGCCTGCATGGTGTCATATTCTTGCACAACAAACAGCCATTACGTTATGTCATATGCAAAACAAAATTACTGGTTGTGGCAGATTTTTTTTTTTTTTTATTCAGTCGAACATCTGGATATTGTGTAGTACAGTTTTTTGGTTAAAAAAAAAAACTATGGGCTAGCTATTATCCGTGACATTCCCAGAAAAAAAATAATATATATATATATATATATATATTTTTTACGACGTGTGTGTATGTATGTATATATATATAATATACTTTTTTCGACTTACATATATACACGTTTGTAATATGTCATAAAAGTATTCATAAATCAAAATATAAATATATATATATATATATATATATATATATATATATATATATATATATATATAATGTGCACTATGAATTTTTCCCGTCTTGACATTTGAAGCAAATGAAAACTGCAGTTTTTATCCCATTGATATGTGTTTAGAAGCCTAAAGTAGTTAGATTGAGTCTGTGGGTTGTGTGTAGTTTTAAAATGTTATGGGTTAGTATGAATTGTGTTAGAATAAGCTCTAGCCGGCAGCACTGGGTGGGAGGGGAAAATTATATATATATATTTATATATATATATATTATTTTCTCAAATCTGCACACTCTTCCATGAATCGAAAGATAGGGTGCAGGATTGAATGTGTTTAGTAAATCCGAAGTCCAAAAAAGACAATCCGCACTCCATGTACATATGCAAAAATCAACATTCTTTATAGCCAATGCATGTATTTAATTATGCCATCAGATCAAATAATCCAAAGTGCCATAGTGCAAACAAAGTGCATGTTAGAGAGAGACTTATCATAAGAGCATAATCATCATGGGAGGATCTGTGGCAGAGGACCGGCAGCAGGATGCTCGACAGCCGTTTCGGTGCTATCAAGTCTGCGGCATCAGTCTCTTATCATGCTTTAATGATGATGTGTTTTGGGATTATGTAACAATATATATCAGTTGTTGGTTTTCTGACACTGTATAATGTTTGAAATTGCGTCCTTCCCGGGAACTTGTTTTCTATGCACGCATCACATATGTGCGTTTCATCGCGGGAGGATGATCCCTATATGGAACGCGCACGTGATCTGTGTGAAACGCATATGTGATCGATGTGCGGGCGACATTTCCGGTTTAGTGGTGAGCCAGAGCAGCTGCACGTGAGTAGGAGACTATACTGGACCTTCTGGTTTATTTTTTTTAGGTGAGTGCACGGGGATTGGTTGTCAGTAATTGGGAGAAGAGGTGACAGGGGACCGAACAGGTATTTGAATCCTAACTGGATTCAGCATTGCTGCACTGCCCCTGGAAGAGGGTGCTTGTTAGCACTGAAACGGCTGTCGTGCATCCTGCCGGTCCTCTGCCACAGATCCTCCCATGATGATTATGCTCTCATGATAAGTACTCTGTCTCTCTCTAACATGCACTTTTTATTGCACTATGGCACTTTGGATTATTGGATCTGATGGCAAAATTAAATGCATGTATTGGCTATAAAGAATGTTGATTTTTGCATATGAAAATGGAGTGCGGATTGTCTTTTTTTGGACTTTGGAGATGTGTATATATATATATATATATATATATATATATACATATATATTTACAATTTTTACCCTACATACCACTTTTTAGGTTTACAAAAGTCACCTGTTAATCAAATCAGCCAGTTTTCCTAAATCATGCAGCGAATATCCTCAGGTATATCCGTTATTACTCCACCCGCAGCGAGCATAATACTTGAGGATGTAAAAATTCTACTTTTTTGCAAATTATAAATTTAGCTCTGATTTTATTTTGGGGCATTTTTTCTTTTTCTTTTTATTTTTTTTAAGGTTGCCCAGAGACGAACCAAACTGTGCACTTGCCCATAATTCTTTGCGGCGGTGACCTGACCAGGAAATGTTTGTGAGCAAAATCATGAAAATTTGCAGGCAGTCCTATTGTATATAGTCTATAGAGACGGAGTAGGGATTGGAGAGGGTGAAATTGTCAATGTCACATGCTGCAGCTGTCTCGAGTTACTTTCATACTGTAATCATACTGCAGGAATTTGCAGTCTGCACCTTATGGATCACAAATACCTTTTAATAGTTTTTGTAATAACTGTAGCTGAATATATCCAATAAAGTTATGTTCTGGTTGTTGAATCCTTGTCCATCTTTATTGTTCCTCTGGTAGACATTCGCTATTAGGTCACCGTCTTGGAGATCCAGCTCTCTATACAAGTTGATGTCTATGTGAAAGCTCATCACCTAACTTCATGTACAGGTGAAATGATCCTGTACGACCAGATCTGATTATTTGGGAGATGGTGAAATGTGTTTCGTGTTCCTGTTTTCCTGCACTTTTCTGTGTGCTTAAACCATAACATAGAACAACTGTTGAGACGCTGCTATAGCTCAGAGATCTAAGAGTGTACACCTGATGGTGTGTAATGCTTAGCCCATTATAGGGGAGATGCATCGAGCCTTGGAGAGAGACAAGTGGAGAAGTTCCACAAAGTAACCTATCGGCTTCTAGCTGTCAATTCAAAGACTTTGCTAGATAAATGACAGAAGCTGACTGGTTGCCTTGAGAAACCCCTCCACTTAAGGCTTGATATATCTTTCCTACTAAGAAACTACTTTAATTCCACTCTAAAAGTCCCTCATACATTGGACCTGGAGCAACCACACAAACTTCTCACAGACTGCCCTCTGGGCTGTCAAATTACTGGTCAGGAGCACAGAGTGGCTAATTGTAATTAAAGTAAATCCTCAAAACTGAAGTAATCTTCAAGAAGGTCTCGGAACAGAACCTGGGAAATGTTATTTTGTTAACATACGATATCCACATTCATAGGGTCATTTCATATAATCTACAGTTGGCTGAAAATGAAATTAACTTTCTACATCAGGGTCCATAGGGTATCCACAGGATACCTTGGGGTATAGGTGATGGCATCGGGCACCATAGAGTTAAAGTTTTCAGCCTCCCATGATGCACTAGGGTCCCCCTCCTATACCCCGCCCCCGAGCCAAGGCATCTCAGTTTCGTTGGTGCCCGGCTCGGGGTCGGATGCACCTGTTTAGAGGGGGCTAAGATTAGCCCCTGAAGTTTCTTCGCAAGCAGCTGTGGCTGCTCATCTGGAAGTACAGCATGGACAGTCAAGGCTGACGTCCATGGTGTCTTCCCTACACCCCCGCCGGTACCAGAACGCCGGTACTGATCCGGGGATGCTGGTAAGCATCTGGGGTCACAGCTAGCGGTTAATTGCATGCCCGGGGAGCGCGCATTCCCTGTACACAGCCGGCGCCTCCCCCGCTGCACACATCCCTCTCTGCATCTGCTGACTGGCCCTGTGTCAGCGCTCCTCCCCCAGGCCGGCCTCCTCTCTGCTCCTCGGTGGCCATCTTTTGCTGGAAGCATGGTGAGCGCTGCTGGACGCTGATGATCGGTGGCATCGCGGTCTGGGTCCCCCGGCATACCTCTCCTCCGTTGGTTACAGGTCTGTGTATGCAGCGCTGTGTCCTACCAGGCTCTGTGTCTGTGTAGTTGAGGATCAGCGCTGATAGTGCAGGAATTGATTTCTTTGCATCGTATGTGACTTCTGCTAGCGTCTGCTGCCTGTACTTTCACTTTCTACTGTCAGCCATTTCACTGTCCCTGCTCTTCTTCTGCTAAAGCCCTTGCGGTGCGGTGATTGCAGGGTGGTTCTCCCACTATACTAACAAGTATCAGTGAGAGGGATCACATACTTACCATCATGTCTGAGAGGGGAGGGGGAGGGTAACGCGAAGGGGCTATGTCGACAGTGTTATTTATTGGCGCGGCCAATTACTGTCACGGCTCCGGTACAGGAGCCGCCGTGGGCTTGTTTCGCCTAAGTGCTTACAACCCTTGTGGGCCAGTTAGCTCCGCAGCCTGCGTTCTCACAGATGGGATTGTCCCAGCAGTCGGTGGTGTCGTCACCCATGCAGGCTTTCCCCAGACAATTGATGGTACCCCAGTCTCCCTATATCCCCACCTCAGGTCTCTCAGGCGCCTGCGTGGGTTAATTCACTAACAAGTTCTGTACAGCATTTGTCGGACGTGTTACAAGGGGAGTCTGTGTTGCAGCCACATAAGCGGCTGGTGGCGTATCTGTCCGCTCCTTATGAGGGTGACGACCGATGATGGGGAGATTCTGGATCTTTCTGACCAAGAACCTCTCCGTTCTAAAGAGTCGGACGCTAAGTCCAAGGTTTATATTCCTGGACTTATTTTGGGCAGTCCGCACGGCTTTAGTGATTGAGGATGAAGATCCTCCGCTGTCCAAGTCAAAATATGCCTTTTTTAAGGATATTAAGGGTGACGCCACAGTGTTTCCTCTTTCGGGTCAGTTAGTAGACCATTTAGAGGAGGCGTGGAAACACCCTGGCAAACGGTATCAGCCTCAGAGACGCTTGGTTGTGGCTTATCCGTTTGCGGACAATTATTTTTCTAAGTGGGAATCTCCTCCACAGGTGGATTCTCATGTGATACGCCTAGTCCGAAGTGCCACATTGCCCATGTCCTCCTTGAAGGATGCTACGGACCGTAAGGTGGAGATCTGCCTAAAGTCCGTTTATTCCCTTGCAGGGGGGCAGCCAGGCCGGCTATGGCCATTTATTGGGTAGCCAGAGCTATGGAGCGCTGGGCTGATAGTTTGGAGGCGTCTTTGGATTCCGACTGTTCGGCTGAACAGACCGAGTTGATAGGCAATCTCCGAGATTCGGCCACTTATATCAATGAAGCGGCCTTGGATATCAGTACCCTGACTTCTCGGATTTCTTCAGCAGCTGTAGCTGCTCGTCGCACCTTATGGTTGCGATCTTGGAAGGCGGATGCTGATTCCAAGAAGGGCTTGGAAGCTTTGCCTTTTAATGGAGAAGTCCTATTTTGGTCCGGGTCTGGACAAAATTGTAGCTACGCTGGCGGCAGCCAAATCGGCATGTCTCCCGTCTGCTGCGGTTCCTTTCAGCTCAGGTACGTCGTCCTTTCGGCCTTACAGGGCCCAGGGTAGGCCTAAGGCACAGTCTTTTCCCCGACAGGCTGGCCCAAAAAAATCGGCCAAGCCCCGGAAACAGGCCTGGAGTACCAGACGTCCGGCCCCTAAGCCAGATGACAAGCCTGCGGCCTGACGGTCCGGGCCTCCCTTTGGGGGATCCCAAAGTGGGAGGCCGCCTGCTGCAGTTCGCCCAGTGTTGGTCGGTTACCACGACAGACACTTGTTCACGAGGTGGTTTCTCACGGGTATGCCCTCTCCTTCCGGCACAGGCCCCCGTTCCGATTCTTCACCACGGGTCTTCCATCAGACCGGAACAAAGCCATGGAACTTCGGAAGGTTTTGCACACTATGCTCCAGGCTGGAGTTATAGTGCCTGTTCCATTCTCCCAGAGGGGCCAGGGTTTCTATTCCAATCTGTTTTTGGTGCAGAAACCCAATGGGTCGTACCGTCCGATCCTCAACCTCAAAGCACTCAACAAGTCCTTGCGGGTGCCGAGGTTTCGGATGGAGACCCTACGGTCCATCATTCTGGCGCTGGAACCTGGGGATTACATGGTGTCATTGGACATACAGGACGCTTACCTGCATGTCCCTATTTCACGCCATCAACAGTTCCTCAGGTTTGCAATCCGCAACGATCACTTCCAGTTCCGGGCGTTACCTTTTGGGCTGGCGACAGCTCCACGTGTGTTCACCAAGGTTATGGCGGTCATGGCGGCTTCCCTGCGGCTGCAGGGAGTCAGCATGTCGCTGTACCTGGACGACCTGTTGGTAGCAGGATCTCCAGAGCTCCTTCTACGCCACTTGGACCTGACGATTGCAGTACTGCACCGACACGTCTGGTTAATAAACTGGCAGAAGTCCCCCTTGATCCCGTCTCAGAGGATTCTGCACCACGGAGCCTTATTGGACTCCGGACAGCAAAGGATCTTTGTGATGGGGGAAAAGATCTCTGCCTTACAGTTGAGGGTGCGCAGTTGACTGCAGAGTCACCGGGTGTCTCTGCATTCGGCAATGAGGTTACTGGGCTCCATGGTGTCAGTATTCGACATGGTGGAATATGCCCAGTTTGACTCCAGTCCTCTGCAGCAATTGATCCTGTCCAAATGGAATGGACTGCCTCAGAGTCTAAGGTCCCAGACAATGGTGCTCACTCCGGAGGTTCGCCTGTCCCTAGCCTGGTGGTTGCAGACGAACCCATCTCAACAAGGGTCGTCCATTCTGGGTGGCAAATTGGGTCCTGTTGACAATGTACGCCAGCCTTCGGGGCTAGGGAGCTGTCACGGGTCCACACTTGTTCCAGGGCAGATGGACTCAGGCAGAAAAGGAGCTTCCGATAAACATCTTGGAACTCCGCGCTGTTTTCAATGCTCTCCAGGCACAGCGGGTTCTCCAAGGTCACCCCGTGCAGGTCCAGTCGGACAACGCCACCACCGTGGCCTACATAAATCAGCAAGGAGGAACCTGAAGTCGGGCGGCACTCGTAGAGGTGTCCCGCATCCTGGTCTGGGCGGAGCGCAATCTCCCGGCCATATCAACAGTAGTCATCCCGGGAGTTCTCAACTGGGAGGCGGACTTTCTCAGTCACCAGGACGTTCATCCGGGGAATGGTCTTTGCACCAGGACGTCTTTCAACTTCTGGTGGACAGGTGGGGTCTTCCAGAGATCGACCTCATGGCGTCACAGCACAACAACAAGTTGCCGGCGTACGGGTCTCGCACAAGAGACGAAAAGGCGTCTCTGGTGGATGCTCTGTCTGTCCAGTGGACGTGCCGGTTTGCTTATCTCTTTCCTCCATTTTCCCTTCTGCCACGGGTAATCCGGAAATTCAAACAGGAAGGAGGGCCGCTCCTGTTGATAGCTCCCGCGTGGCCCAGGCGGCACTGGTTCTCAGACCTTCAGGGTCTGTCCGTGGACAGTCCTCTGCGGTTGCCGCTACGACCGGACCTTCTGTCACAGGGTCCTTGTCTTCACCCGGACCTGACTCTGCTGTCTTTGACGGCGTGGCTGTTGAGACGGCCATGTTAAGGTGCGGGGGGTTTTCCAGCTCTGTAGTACGGACTATGCTAAGAGCTCGGATGCCGCCTTCTGCAAGAATATACTATCGTGTGTGGCATACGTTCTTCCAGTGGTGTCGGCCGAGAGGTTATGCTCCTTGGGAGTTCCGTCTATCTAGAGTGTTGGCTTTTCTACAGGCGGGACTAGACCATGGACTTCGCCTTGCTTCTCTGAAGGTACAGGTGTCTGCCCTGTCCGTCTTGTTCCATCGTAGGATTGCTGCAATCCCTGATGTGCGCACCTTTATGCAAGGTGTTCTCTGAATTCAGCCACCTTTTGTTCCACCGGTGGTGCCTTGGGATTTAGCTGTGGTCCTGAGGGACCGCCGTTTGAACCACTGGGCTCAGTGGACCTTAAATGGCTGACAGCTAAAACAATTTTCCTTCTGGCCATTGCTTCGGCCAGACGTGTTTCTGACTTAGGGTCTCTCTTGTAGACCCCCTTTTCTGATTTTTCATAGGAACAGGGCAGTGCTGCGTACTCGTCCCGGTTTCCTTCCCAAAGTTGTTTCGAGTTTCCACATCAACGAGGAAATCGTTGTGCCGGCTTTTAACTCACCTGACCTTTCCGTGGGTGAGGCCACTTTGGATGTTGTGCCGGCCTTAAGGATTTATGTTGACCGCACTTCTTCGTTTAGGAAGTCGGACCCCTTGTTTGTCCTCTATGGCTTCCGTAAAAAGGGTTGGCCTGCTTCAAAGCAGACTTTGGCAGGCTGGATTTGTATGGCCATTTCAGAAGCATATCTTCATGAAGGCCTTCCGGTTCCTTCCTCTGTGAGGGCTCATTCCACTAGGTCTGTGGGTCCTTCGTGGGCAGCTCGACGTGGTGCCTCTGCAGTCCAGATCTGCAAGGCTGCCCCGTGGTCCTCAGATAATACCTCACAAAGGTATGGACAGTTTGACACCTTTGCCTCTCAGGATGCTTCCTTCGGGTGGCGGATTCTCCTTGCAGCACAGGAGCGTCCCCACCCTTAAAGGATACTGCTTTGGGACATCCCCAAGGTATCCTGTGGATACCCTCTGGACCCTGATGTAGAAAATATGAGATATGGTAAGAACTTACCTTTATCTCTATTTCTACAAAGTCTATAGGGTTCCACAGGACTCCCACCCTGTCGCACCTGTGCTGCAGATGGGCTTTACTGTGGTCACCGGTTTTTCCGTCTCCCTCTGGTGAGAATGTGATTCTTGTGTGTGTCCAGATCATTTCTCTCTCTCTCTTCCTTCTCCTCCTCCGGCCTATGGCTTGGTACGTAACTGAGATGCCTTGGCTCGGGGGCGGCGTATAGGAGGGGGACCCTAGTGCATCCTGGGAGGCTGAAAACTTTAACTCTATGGTGCCCGATGTCATCACCTATACCCCAAGGCATCCTGTGGAACCCTATGGACTTCGTAGAAATATGGTAAGAACTTACCTTTGTTATCTCTATCTCATATTTTAGTTGGGTAACTTCAAATGTTCTCTTCACACTGGAAAATATTAATAGCCCTTCATCCAGGGGCGTAGAAAGCCAGAAACAGGCGCTGCTCAGAAGAAGGCAGGAAGAAACACAAGGGGATAGTGATGAAATGAGTAACCGCTGATGCTATAGTGGAGTTACGGCTTCTGTACTTTACTCTATTGAAACTAGCTAATTGTTCACCTTTTTACAGTGCCTATAGAAAATCGTCATACCTCAAAATCTCTTACCTTACACCCTGGAAAATAAAGTTAAATGAACAAACTTTTTTCCAGCTTTATTTACACATTGTTACCCGTGACATAAAAGTTAAAGTAACATTGAATTACTGAAATACCTGATTCAGATCAGCGCTCATACCCTTAGAAGTAACCATTAGAAACTTGCTTCAGGTGCAACCAATGACCTACCAGATCACACAACCTGCTACTTTGCCACCACTTAAGTTCATTTGTGGATTTGATGACTTCAGAGTAAAGCCGACTGTTCCTTGAGCATTACACTATTGATAGTGCATGCTAATGCAAATAATTCCCCATGGTTGCAAATATGCTTTCTACAAGGGCTCCAGGATAAAGTTGTAGAAAGGCACAAGTTAGAAGAAGGATACAAAAAGATTTCAAAGTCTCTAATGGTGCATACACACGATCAGATTTTTCCTTCAGATATGAACGATAACGATTTAAAAATCGTTCAGTCGTTCATATCTGAAGGAAAATCGTTCATATCTGACATGCCTGAACGATGGACGATCAACGATGCGCGTTCCCGATGGTCAGATAACGATTTCTGATATCTGATGTGTTTGCAGTCAGACTTGGACGATTCCATTCATTTTAATGCAGTCAAAAATCGTTCAATCGTTCAAAACTTTGGTAAAATCGTTCATCTGACAAATCTGACCGTGTGTATGCTCCATTACTCTGTGTCTGAGTATCGTTATTAAGAACTGGAAAGCGTTTTGACATCACCAACACCCTGCCTAGAGAAGGTTGTACTGACAAATTGGATTCCAAAGCCAGGAAGATATTGAGCAGGGAAGCTGGCAAATAGGCCCATGGTAACTTTGAAGGAGCTACAAGCCTTTATGCCTGAGATTGGTCGGCCTGTGCATGTGACAACAATCTCGCAAGCTTTACACGAAGCTGGCCTGTACGGCAGGGTAGCAAGAAAAAAGCTTCTTAAGAAAAAGTGCCACATTCACTCTGGTTTGCGCTTTGTAAATAAATACTTGGAAGATTCTGATGACATGTGGCAAAAGGTTGTATGGTCAGATGAGAACAGGGTATATTTACTAAAGTGAGAGTTTTTAGAAGTGGAGATGTTGCCCATAGCAACCAATCAGGCTCTAGCTATTATCTTCTAGAAGGTGCTAGTTAAATGTTAAGTAGAATCTGATTGGTTGCTATGGGCAACATCTCCACTTCTAAAAACTCTCACTTTAATAAAAATATCCCAGGATAGAACTTTTTGGATTGATCTCCAAGTGCTATTTTGGGCAATTGGACTGAAGGGAAGATGGATGAGGCCAAGTACATCCAGATCATTGAGTAAATCCAGCATCCCTCTGCTACAGCTGAAGATGGGCATGTGGTTCACCTACCAGCACAACAACGACCCTAAACATTCCGTTAAGAAAACCAGGCCGTGGATTAAGTATAGAAAGTGAATGTCCTTCAGTGGATAAATCCGAACCCTAACCTAAATCGGTTAGAAAATCTGTGGTTGGACATTGAGAGAGCAGTCCATCACCACTCCTCATCTGTAGATGGACTGCTCTCTCAATGTCCATCACCACGCATCATGAAATTTAACTGAGCTAGAACAATTCTGCAAGGAAGAATGGGTAAATGTACCTCAACCTAGATATTCAAAGCTGGTAGAAATCTATTCAAACTGACTGATGGCAGTAATTGCAGCAAAACGCACCCCTATAATTGTTATTACCAGTTATTTATATAGCGCACACATATTCTACAGCGCTTTACAGATAATATTTCACCATTTATATCAATCCCTGCCCAAGTGGAGCCTACAATCTATGTTCCCTATTGCATGCACACACACACACACACATATACATACACATACTGGGGTTAATATTTGTTGGGAGCTAATTAACCTATCAGTATATATTTGGAGTGTTGGGGGATACCGGAGTACCTGGAGGAAACCCACACAAGCACAGTGAAAATATACAAACTCCACACAGGTAGGGCGTACGGTGAAAATCGAACCCACGACCTCAGTGCTGTTGGGCAGTAATGATAATCATTACACCCCTACAAAGTATTACATCAGGGGACTGATCGCTCTTCCACACGTTATCTTACTTCAGTTCTGGCCAACCAGTGGATCTCCAGCTGTTCTGAAACTACCAGCTGATCAGTAATAAGGAATGCTGAATCTTGCAGTTTTACAACAGCTGGAGAGCCATAGCTTGGCTTGGCCTGTTCTAGTTTTTTATTATTTTAATTTACAAAACACTTGCCTTTTTTTTGTTGCAAGGCGAAATGTGTAAATAAAGCTGGATTTTTTTTTATTTATTTTGTTTTCCAGGGTTTAATGTGACAGAAGGTAAGGATTTTGACACTGCTTTATGATTTTCAATAGGCCTCTCTATTTCATGGGGAGATGAAATCATAGTTCTTCTATAGGGGAATAAAAACCCAGCTTACAGTACAGCCATGACCAAAAGTTGAGAATAACACAAGTATTGGTTATCACAAAGTTTGCTGCTTCAGTGTTTTTTTTAGACCTGTTTGTCAGATGTTACTATGGTATACTGAAGTAAAATTACAGCATTTAATAAGTGTCAGAGGCTTTTATTGACAATTACATTAAGTTTATGCAGAGAGTCAATATTTGCAGTGTTGACCCTTCTTTTTCAAGACCTCTGCAATTCGCCCTGGGATGCTGTCACTAAACTTCTGGGCCACGGACTGACTGATGGACGCCCATTCTTGTCTAATCAATGCTTAAAGTTTGTCAGAATTTGTGGGTTTTTGTTTGTCCACCCGTCTCTTGAGGATTGACCACAAGTTCTCAATGGGATTAAGGTCTGGGGAGTTTCCTTGCCATGGACTAAAAAATTTGATGTTTTGTTCCCCGAGCCACTTAATTATCACTTTTGCCTTATGGCAAGGTGCTCCATCATGCTGGAAAAGGCATTGTTCCTCACCAAACTGCTCTTGGATGGTTGGGAGAAGTTGCTCTTGGAGTATTATTTTCCTGTGTTCTTAGGAAAATTGTGAGTGAGCCCACTCCCGTGGCTGAGAAGCAACCCCACACATGAATGGTCTCATGTGTTTTACTGTAAAATTTTGAGTCCATGGTGAAGGTGGCCGAAATTGCAATAGCAGCTTCATATTTATTGCCACGGCCAATGGGTGTAATTTTGAGATGTCCACTGGCTGCTGCATGAATCCACTGATGTGTGTAAAAAGACGCATTATTGACGCACCATTGGACATTGCACCTGCTGGCCGCCGCCGCTGCTGTCAGTTCAGCTCACAGTCGCTGACATCTCATTTCTGGTAGCCACTACCCCCCAAGTTACCACCCACAAATGTAGGCAATTTTATGTGGTAACCATCGGCCACTTGTGCCTTACGGCTTCCATACATCCACCTTTTGAATCATCACCCCCTTTGTGTCTTGTCCCTATGGATATGTTGCTCTTGAGAGAGAAAATATAAATTTCTACTTCAAGGTCCAGAGGGTATTGGCGATTGCGTCAGACATCGGGCACCACAGAGTTAAGTTTTCAGCCTCCCAGGATGCACTGGGGTCCCTCTCCTATATCCTGCCCCCGAGCCAAGGCAAATCAGTTTCGTAGGTGCCCGGCTTGGAGTCGGATCACCATACGCAGAGGGGGGCTGTAATGGCCCCTGAAGTTCTTTTCAAGGCAGCCTTGGCTGCACAAGATGAGCTGCACAGCATAGACAGTTATTACAGACGTCTAGGCTGTCGCTCCTTCACCCCGCCGGACCAGAATGCTGGTACTGGTCCGGGGATGCTGGTGGGTCTCCGGGGTCCCAGCTAGAGTGGACCCGGACTGTGACCGGATGCAAGGGGATTTCAGGTAAGTGGCGGGCTCCCACAGAGGGTACCAGTCGATTCACAGTCCATGGTGTCCTCAGGCAGGGGGCTACCTGGGGACAGGTACTGATCCTGCGCCTTCCACTAGACCACCAGGGACAGCGGGCTGCAGCGGTGAGGATACGCTCCGGCGTCCCAGGGGTTAATATTATGCCAGGGGAGCACGCCTTCCCTGTCCTAAACAGCCAAAGCATCCATCCACTGTGTCACAATAATTGGGGACACTACTCGCCTGCTAAAGGAAATCAGCCAGTCTCAAAAGGGACACATGCATGCAGTGTCTAAACCACCGGAGAATCCAGAAGTGACGCATGCGTGTCAAGGACAATAATAGAACGAACATAGCGTTCCAACAGCTGGAAGTCTATAACGGCAATACCACTAAAACAAAAACTAATCGCAAAGCGATCGGTAATCAAGGTGACTATGCCATGTTGAAAACAACAATAATAGTGGTATAATAATCAAGGAACAAAATAAATGAGTATGAGAGACCCAATATGGTCACACATGGGTGATAACCGACAATAAAATACAACATAAATAATCACACACAATAACCTGACCACATCATTCGTGAAAAAATCAAATCAAATGTGTAAAATCGAAATCACAGGTAATAATTAAAGAAAACAAGTTAAGTTGAATTCTTTGTTTAACCCTGCCGGTGCCAGACAGTTTAGGTCCTATATCCAGCGTGCTTCTTTTTGAAGTAGAAGCTTTTCTCAATTACCTCCACGTTTAAAGCGGAGCAACATGATCAATAGGGATAACTTTCAATTCAAACATTCTATGACCTTTTTCAATAAAGTGCTTTGCTACTGGGGGAGTGTTAGTATCAAAATGACATACTATGCAATAGGCAACATAGGGTAATATTCCACCTATTACTTAGACCTACCATACTAATAGTTCTGCTATGTATTTTGATAGAGAATCTCTTATGACAAAGGTGTACTGGAGAAGAAAATATATAGTGTGTGATATATATATATATATATATATATATATATATATAACACTAATCCACGGCACTCACCATTCCTAGTTTTGGGGTGCAACATGGTATGTGACCACATTGTTTAAATAGAAATCACAGGGGCTCTGCACTCACCATAATAACTAATAATAATAACATAATAAACAGTGGGGTTTTGGTTCATGAATTGATCAATGCATTTAAGTTTGCAGCCCATCGTCACGGGACCCCACTTTACTGCAAGTCCCTACTCTATTGCTCAGAATTATAACATGGACATAGCATACCCTGAGTTTAACACTAATGTGATGGCTATCAAGGTTTAATTTTTATAATTAATCATTTTTGTGATCACATTTTCTCATGCACCCCTTTTAACTAGTTATCTAACTTGTGTCAGCTGTTTTCCTAGGTGCTTTGCAACAGGTGTGCTTGGTAACTGTCTTACATTTAAAAGCAAAGTTGCTGTGAGCTTTAAACCTTGATAGCCATCACATTAGTGTTAAACTCAGGGTATGCTATGTCCATATTATAATTCTGAGCAATAGAGTAGGGACTTGCAGTAAAGAGGGGTCCCGTGATGGGGGCTGCAAGCTTAAATGCATTGATCAGTTCATGAACCAAAACACCATGGTTTATTATGTTATTATTATTAGTTATTATGGTGAGTGCAGAGCCCCTGTGTTTCATATATATATATATATATTCCAAAGGACAGCGGCACTCTCAGACGAAAACAATCACTGCATGCTAATACAGCCGACGTTTCAGAGCCCGATTGGCTCTTTATCAAGGCAAGCATTACAGATGTCAAATAGGCCTATTAAACAAACTGTCTTACCTTTAAATAAGGTATTGTGTCCACTCACCTGCTGTGTAAAAACAACTGCAAATCTAGTGTTCTTCTCCCTATTGTTAAATTTAGGGGATATTTTCAAGAGTAAATATTGGAACTTGTTTAAATTCTGACTAGCGGCATCCTGACAGCCGCTATTTCATACCCAGCCCCCCAGTATGACGGGAGTGGTCTATTACAACAAACCTTTTTAAGTTTTCCGTAAACTAGTGAAATACAGATGAAACATCAATAATTCCGTAAAAATAATGGTAGCTCTCAGACTGCAGGATATTATGACATCTTAGTACCACGGAAACTAAAGACTTCTACACTAGAGCTCCTAAGTAAAAAACTGAAACTCACTTTAAGGATTTATTTCTTTGCAGATTAATTGTCCTAATTGGGGGCATTGTGAGAGCTATTATTTTATAGAAATGACTAATGGCTCTTGGAAATAAACAAAATCGTTTTATGTGGGAAGGGTTAATTGCCACTGTGCTGGTTTACCATACAATGAGAAAAAGTTCCAATGTCTACAATAGTTTATCTTAGAAGTGCAGATGTTGCCCATAGCAACCAATCAAATTCTACCTATTGTCTTCTAGAAGTTGCTAGATAAATGTTAAGTAGAATCTGATTGGTTGCTGTGGGCAACATCTCCACTTCTAAAAACACGCACTTTAGTTAACATAAACCTGAGTAGGTGAAATTAAAATGTTTTTAGGTCCCGATCTCCAGGGCAATATTCAATTGTTTTGGGCACCCATTACTTTTTGCACATATCATGCCTAAATGCACCAGGTTCAGACGCGTAAAGCAGCTAAACCTGCCTAAACTATTAGGAAAGCTGCTGCAAATGCAATTTGGGCGCCCAAAAACCGGACTTTTCAGACATTTCTGCTCGCCGCCTCAAAAGGTTGTGTTCTGAAATAATTCCTGCGCAAAAGAGGTTCTAACAATATGCCCTAAGGTGGGTGTAAATGGATTCCACTCATAGGCTACAAAATTTTGGGAATAATCTAATATTCAATTTCGAATGGGGAGTGACGATGGTCTCATTATTTTTACACTACCAGCCAAAAGTTTTAAAGCCCCCCAATTTTCCAGTTTTTATTGAAATTTCAAGTTAAAAACCTAAAATGGCACAAATGCTAATGTTAAACTGCTGGAGGTTTTATAAAAAAATAAAAACAAAACATTTTTCAGGAAACCGGTATTGGGTTAAGGGCTTACAGTTGTTTTGTAGCAATGACAAAGAGTCTTGTCTGGGCCATGAAGCACCACCACTGGATTACTGCAGACCAGTAAGAAGGTTTTTTGTAAATCAAAATTTGAAATTTGGTTCATCGCTGTTGAGTAGGTGATATTATGGTTTCTCAGTGTGTGTAGTTTGCTTTTCCTGGCATGTTTTAGCAAACATTTTAAAGGACAATGCTTTAAATAGCAAAACAGCCAATGTTTTGCTATTAAAAGCAATTACCCTTTTGAATTTTGGGCTTACAAACAATGGTAATAAACCCCTGTGACACCAACTTTCAAACATGGAGAAGAACGGGCAACCACCGCATTTTGCGGCACCATACAACACCTCATGGTCTAAGCAATGTTTATCACGAGGTCATCCTGCAGGAAGCTAATGACCCAAAACATCTCCAGGCTATGTCAGAACTACATTCGAGCAAAAGAACAAGACTGAAGGCTTTAAATCATGGTATCGCCAGCACAGTTTGCAGACTTATACCCCATGGTGCGGGTTTGGGCAAAAATAGACAGAAGAATGACAGCAAAGCAACCCACAAGTGCAACATATTCGTGGGAATTTCTGCAACAGTGTTGCGGAGGACTTCCCAAACAATATTTGAAATCAATCATTGATTTCCATTGTAGAACGAATGCCACAAGTGTGTCCAGCAGTTATACCTATAAAAAGTGGGTCCTTGATGAGAACAAAAATTTAGATTTAGTTTTTGTTCAATAGAACAATTCTATAATTTTTATTTAATCACCAGTAATTATTTTTAATTATTGTGTCATTTTAAGGAATTGGAGACTGAGTAAATTTCCATAAAAAATTTAAAAATGGGGGTGATGTAAACGTTTTATCTGTAGTTTACATATTTTTGAGAAGTCCATAAATCACTGATGTCTGGGGAAGTTTTATTTTAAATTTGTCTATGTTCTCATCACACCAACAGTTGACTGTACCTCAATAAATAAGTGAATCGATCTTATTTTTAATTACAGTGCATCCGGAAAGTATTCACAGCGCTTTGAGTTTTCCACATTTTGTTATGTTACAGCCTTATTGCAAAATGGAATAAATTAATTTTTGTCCTCAAAATTCTACACACAATACCCCATAATGACAACGTGTAAAAAGTTTTTTTGAGATTTTTGCAAATTTAATTTAATAAAAAAAAAAACTAAGAAATCACATTTACATAAGTATTCACGGCCTTTGCCATGAAGCTCAAAATTGAGCTCAGGTGCATCATGTTTCCACTGATCATCCTTGAGATGTTCCTACATCTTAATTGGAGTCCACCTGTGGAAAAATCAGTTGATTGGACATGATTTTGAAAGGCATACACCTGTCTTTATAAGGTCCCACACTTGACAGTGCATGTCAGAGCACAAACCAAGCATGAAGTCCAAGGAATTGTCTGTAGACCTTCGAGACAGGATTGTCTCGAGGTACAAATCTGGGGAAGGGTACAGAAAAATATCTGCTGCTTTGAAGGTCCCAATGAACACAGTGGCCTCCATCATCCGTAAATGGAAGAAGTTCGGAACCACCAGGACTCTTCTTAGAGTTGGCCAGCCGTCTAAACTAAGCAATCATGGGAGAAGGGCCCTAATCCGGGAGGTGACCAAGAACCCGATGTTCACTCTGTCAGAGCTACAGCATTCCTCTGTGGAGAGGACAGCCATCTCTGCAGCAATTCACCAATCAGGCCTGTATGGAAGAGTGGCCAGATGGAAGCTACTCCTTCATAAAAAGCATATGGCAGCCCGCCTGTAGTTTGCCAAAATACACCTGAAGGACTCTCAGACCATGAGAAACAAAATTCTCTGGTCTGATGAGACAAAGATTGAACTCTTTGGCGTGAATGCCAGGCGTTATGTTTGGAGGAAACCAGGCACCGCTCATCAGCAGACCAATACCATCCCTACAGTGAAGCATGGTGGTGGCAGCATCATGCTGTGGGGATGTTTTTCAGTGACAGGAACTGGGAGATTAGTCAGGTTAGATGGAAAGATGAATGCAGCAATGTACAGAGACATCCGGGATGAAAACCTGGTCCAGAACGCTCTTGACCTCAGGCTGGGGTGACTGTTCATCTTTCAGCAGGACAACGACCCTAAGCACACAGCCAAGATATCAACGGAGTGGCTTCAGGACAACTCTGTGAAAGTCCTTGAGTGGCCCAGTCAGAGCCCAGACTTGAATCCGATTGAACATCTCTGGAGAGATCTGAAAATGGCTATGCACCGACGTTTCCCATCCAACCTGATGGAGCTTGAGAGGTGCTGCAAAGAGGAATGGGCAAAACTGCCCAAAGATAGGTGTGCCAAGCTTGTGGCATCATATTCAAAAAGACTTGAGACTGTAATTGTTGCCAAAGGTGCATCAACAAAGTATTGAGCAAAGGCTGTGGATACTTATGTACATGTGATTTATTTTTTTTTTTACACGTTGTCGTTATGGGGTATTGTGTGTAGAATTTTGAGGACAAAAATTTATTTATTCCATTTTGGAATAAGCCAGTAACATAACAAGTGGAAAAAGTGAAGTGCTGTGAATACTTTCCAGATGCACTGTATGTCACTGTTATTCAAACAAATGAGTTTATAAACTACTTGAGCAGATCCACATTTTGAACATATGACATCATCCATCAAGACTAATGCCCCCACTTACCGGTGAGTTTAATTAGGACATTCTTATGGTTTAACGATACTGCCTTTGAACCTCTATACACCCCTGCCTATACCTTCTGATATCCTGCCTATAAATGACGCTATTTTGCGTACACAGTTATACAGTAAATAAAGACTCCAGACCTAGAACCTGTGGTTCCAAAGCACAAAGTATTATTCAAGTAAAAGTACAGTCAGTTACACGCTAGTTATAAGTACAATTTAGCGCAAAGGAATTATACAGACCCAAGTACAGTTATACATACGCAGCACTCTGGACCATAAGTTGAGAATGCATGTTGCGATCTCTACATCGATATTACCGGAATACTGTTGAGAGAGTACGCATCAGTACAATACCAAACATGGCTTACTTATCATGTATAAAGCCTTAGTTACAAAATAATCTTTATTTCATAGCAATTATAGTAAATGTGCATACTTGAATCTTATACCTTAAAGCTTATGGAACCTTGTATGTGAATATGTAATGTGTAGGTATTTGGGGTTTGATGTAAAGACGCTAGTTAACTTGGGGCAGATGCGTGTGCATGAAACTAATCTGCATTTTCATACAGGATCTTATGCATTCGCTAATATGCGGCTAGTTAACTGCGGAACTGTGCGTATTAATGTGTGTATGGGAAATGGTGAAAGCTGCAACCGCATGATGCTAATAGTAATATCGCCACATGTACTAAAGTGTGAGTTTATCTAAAATGGCGCTTGGGCGGCCATTCGCAAAATGGCGTCTTGTGATTTAATTTCCAAGATGGCATCTTGCCGCCAGTCGCAAGATGGCGTCGCTGCGATTCAATTTGAAACTGATCTTGTCTCAGCCAATAATCCAGCTTCGACAGGTTTCTCATTACTTGTCATTCAGCTCTGCTCAAACTGAAGTTTGTCCTTGTCTTGATTCTTTATGACAATTAATTACATTTAATTATCTGGGGAGCTTTCTATAAAGTTCCCAAATGATTTTCAGTGTAGAACTGGTTAATAGACACAAACACCCACACATGAATTGGTGGTATCCGGCCTCTGGGATTTAAGTATAACAATGGCACCCATTGTAAACATGACATGTGTAAGCTCTACTACAAGTAACCATCCACTATAAGAAAAGCATTAATTCTAAAATTTGTTTGTTCTACTAACCGTATACTTGCTATTACTCTCCCCTCTGTGTCACCCTTGTCTGTCTACCACTCCCCTGTAGATTGTAAGCTCTCACGAGCAGGGCCCTCGTCCCTCTTGTGCTTTTCCTTCCCTCACTTATACCATAATCTCCTCCCCATTGCCTACAGTGGCACCAAACCTTTGGGAACAGCCGTCCCACTGCTGATTTGCATCTTATGACTGCTGATGCGACACTGTCTCTAAACCTTGTATTTGTTCTGCAATGCCTTGTACTGTAAAACACATTTAATTTGTCATATATGGTTCCTGTACGTTGTAAGGCAATGTGGACCCCTTGTGGTGCCATATAAAGGATAATAATTACTATAAAGGGCTCAAATGACATTGCAAGTTTCTAGAATTCAAATGACGTTGCTGAAATGTATTCTGCTTTCCCTTGCAAGAAAATGGTTAGCTGTATAATATAGAAGTACAGAATGTACTGATCATACAGATCAGGGGTGGCTGGACTTTTGTGACTTGAGATCTACCAACGTCAACGTGTAGAGGTGGAAGTTATTATCGGTGCTATTAAATAATAACACCAATAACAATGGCCACATTGAATAATAGCACCAATAATACATTAATGCACATATTGCAGATATTAAGCCTATTTTTTAACATGTGCCTTGTTATTGGTGCTATTGTCTGATGTGACGTCACCAGTACACTGCACCACTGGGAACTGGGCTTCTGAGGCTCCAGATGCTGTCAGAGACCAGAGATTGATAAATTGGTCGCAGGTGGATCTTTGTGAGCTACCTGTAGATCACGACATGTGTTTTTTGACCAGGTCTGACATAGATAATTATAATATTTATGATAAGGAAATTATGCCGAACAGCGTGACACGGGTATAGGTGCAAAGATGGTATTTGCAGGTAACAGTGCAAACTCATTAGCTTGGCGTGGGAACAAGTGAGAATGGCCTCAATCAGTTTCAATGAGAATTGCTGCACTCAACTCTGGCTGACGCATTAAAACTACAGTATCCCAGGGAAGTGCTTGGTTCTCTTCATGATTCAGTGGCTCCATTCTTTCCATTGGTACACCAATATTACCACTGTGGTTCACTTTGTTCAGAACATGCCAGTTTGCAAATATTGTGTTCAAGCCATAAGTACAGTGGTGCTGGAAAGTTTGTGAACCCTTCAGAATGTTCAACTGAAATTTGGCCTAAAACTACAACAGAATTTCACACAAGCCCTAAAAGTAGATAAAGAACCAAATCAAACAAATGAGACAAAATAATTAGAAGTGCCCTTTTTTTTTTTCTTGTGAGTGTCAAAAGTATGTGAACCTTTGCTTTAAGTAAAAGAAAAACACCAGTACAAGCGTGTCCTAATTGGGATATTGTCCAAACTTGATACATTCACTACACGATGTCTCTTATATCTTATGTCTCTTAAGGAGATATATCACGTGTAGAACCACCACAGGGTAGGAGGTAAAAATGGACATAAAATCCAACTCACCGTGGGCAAACGCAGGGGGGGTTTCCGTCTGCTTGGAACCTCCCTCCTCATCCCACACCATGACCACAGTTGAAATAGTAATATAATAGAATTTACTAGTGCTGTATGTTCTTCTCAGTATCACACATGAAATAATTAGCCACACCTGTGGTTCTTTTAACATGTATCAGTCAGTAATAAATAACCTGTGCACCAACTAGGAGATCTGGAAAACATGCACTGTTAGGGATGTGCTGCTATAGAGCCCAATATGTACATATATGTCCAGGGAAGTGCTAGGTTCTTCTGCTGCTCTCCCAGACTCCCGGACTTGCTCCCATGCTCTGGAATGGTGCCCACATCTAAAACAAATACATTCATCTCAGACAGGATGGCCCTACTGCCGCATCTAATGGGTTACAGTGATTGCTGGTCCTGTATATGCTGAAATTATGACACACAATATACTTTGTATGACGCATATTAAAGCTGGTTAAGTGGTAATTATGCCCTCTTCATGGACTGGCCACACTCACTCTAAAATCAAGCATTTGGAAACCCCCCTCTAGAAATCCTGCGTTTGCCACTGCAACTCACATAGAAACTTTCTTTTTCAGAGAGACATAATATCCTCAATTGTCCACCTGGCATCAGGAAAAGTTCAGTAACTCCAAATAATTAACTCAACACTCCTGAACAAAATGATTAAAATCTTCTCATAGCGTAACACTGTATTTACTGTAAAAAGCATAAACCTATTAAAACATATCATATAAAAACCACCATATGGGCTAGATATTTACATACCGGATAATTAGGAAGGTGTAAAGAAATAAAATGCAAAACAAGCGCAAAAACCTGTAATCATGAAATCATAAAGGGATAGTCACCCCTAATAAATCCAGTGTCTTGATGGATATACAAATCCTTAGTTCTGTGATTCTTAAAAATGAGGTTCAATCGCTACCAATTCTCTCAATTCAGATGTATCATATGACGAATAATTCATATATATCCAGCCGAGAATATTTAGTAGTAGATGATGCATATATAAAACCAAAAAGAAAACAAAACCAGTAGTGTAAACACCTTTTTAAAAGTTAAAAGGTTTTTAATTCTTTAAAGATGCACTCACAATATAAACAATAAAACAAGCATATAACACATCAACATGTGAATGAAGACATCATATACTCATCAGGCTAGTTCTTATTAGGGTGGTTCACAGAGTTCCGGATACTCTTCAATCCCTCAGCCAGTCCAGGTAAGTATGTCCCATACAAAAGCCGGTGGTTAATGCAGCCACTCTGCTTAACGCGTTTCAACCCTTAGTTGGTTCTTCATCAGAAACGTATGTGGCTAGCTCCCCCTCTTAAAAACAAACTAGTAAACAGTGCTTTAGATGATACAGCAACGGTGACAACCTTGTGTTCTTATACTGGATCTAGTTGTATGTGCTTAATGTGGAGGACGATGAAGAGCCCTTTAAGCAAAATTACCAGTTTTGATGTGAATGGAGACATATATAAAATAAAGGATTTTATTACATGTCAAACAACAAATGTAGTGTATGCTATTCAATGTGCATGCGTTTTGATTTATGTCGGCAAGACTAGTAGGAATCTTAAAATACGTCTTGTAGAACATATCTATAATGTTCGGAAGGGATTAGAGTCACATTTTCTTTCTGCTCATTTTAAGACCAAACATAATAAAAAATAATGCTAAATAAAAAGATTCTGGGGTATAGAACATGTTAAACCATCTTGGAGAAGTAGAGATCTTGAAACTGGATTATCTAAAATGGAAATGAGATGGATTTTTAATCTGGGTACTTTTATTCAAAAAATCTTAATTCTGATTTTGAAATGAAGTGTTTTTTTAAATAGTATTATTTTAGGATATTTTTACACTATTTATATATAGTCTTTAAAGTGAATTTTATGATCTGATAATTTTTTTTTTTTTTTAAATAACCATTTTTTATCGAAGATTATATGTACTTAATACTCCCCTTTCTTGTCTCTCTTCTTTTTTATGTACACCTTTTATGATTGGACATTCTAATTGTCCATAAGGAGAATGGATATTTTATCAAATCAAATTTTATATATTCTCTGGACTAACACATCTAAAATAAACTTGGACGCCAAATACATATGGAGAAATCAAGTATCTAATTTGAGGAACGTATAGTTTCATTTACAAAAGGATACTTCCGGGTATCAGACTTGGAATGGAACGCATGGGATTAAGAATGGCACGCATTGGACTTCCGGAGATGCATGATTCTAACATGAGTGGAACGCAAGGCACTACTTTCGGTCATGCACAATGCGAGCTGGAATGCAGTGTGGAACGCAAACTGCAGATGAGGAAACGGCCACTCGTTTGTGTTTGCAAACAGGTGTACATTGTTTTTTAATTACGGGGGGTATTTATAGAGGATCAGGGGGAGCTAGCCACATACGCTTCTGACGAAGGACCAACTAAGGGTTGAAACGCGTTAAGCAGAGTGGCTGCATTAACCACTTTTGTATGGGACATACTTACCTGGACTGGCTGGGAAATTGAAGAGTATCCGGAACTCTGTGAACCACCCTAATAAGAACTAGCCTGATGAGTATATCATATGATGTCTTCATACACATGTTGATGTGTTATATGCTCGTTTTATTGTTTATATTGTGAGTGCATCTTTAAAGAATTAAAAACCTTTTAACCTTTAAAAAGGTGTTTACACTACTGGTTTTCTTTTCTTTTTGGTTTTATATATGCATCATCTACTACTAAATATTCTCGGCTGGATATATATGAATTATTCGTCATATGATACATCTGAATTGAGAGCATTGGTAGCGATTGAACCTCATTTTTAAGAATCACAGAAATTAGGATTTGCATATCCATCAAGACACTGGATTTATTAGGGGTGACTATCCCTTTATGATTTCATGATTACAGGTTTTTGCGCTTGTTTTGCAGTTTTTTATTTTTATTTTTTGGACTTTGAGATCTAGGCAGTTTTTATGTGAATCTTCCATTAATGCACAAGCTGCATGGTTTAATCTGATTTTTTGCGCATGATTTCTTGTATTGCATTGTGTTCACGATCTGTGTGTTACTGCAAAACATGTTTTCATATAAGGTAGAGAGAAAGGAGCTTATTAAGCACACCTTCTCTCAAACAAGTAATGATACGAATATCTGTGATGAAGATCTAGATTCAGTTTTTAGAAAATTAGAAATTATTATGCTAAAAGAAAACAGAACCTTTTGGGAAATCGTTACTTTAGAACAATACCAATCATACCAAATGGCTTAAAAATGATAAAACCACCATCATTCTCTGTATCAAGTGATGTGTTCAAAAAAGTGTGGGATACCATTCTTAACCATTGATCTTCTTCTCTAATTTATCATTTTGAGAGAAAGGAGAGAAGTATTGACAAGTCTAAATAATGAAATCAATACATAACAGACAATGGTCCGCCCTTTTAGAAAATTAGAGGATTTTCAGAAAGCTGAAAATCATTTATTATATAAAATAAAGAAAAATACTAAAGAATTGCGTGATAAAAAAAAAATAAAGAAATACCAGAGAGATTTTAATTTAGTTACAGAAAAAGAGCATGAATATGAGATAGATATTATAGAAAATGTTAAGAAAGGACAACAGACATCTAGAATACAAACAAATAATATAAAAAGGAAAAGAAAATGGAAGTTTTGATGACACAAATGATTGGAAAAACAATGATAATTATAGGACAAATAATTTTAATTTGAAAGGAAATTATCAGGAAAAACAAAGTAGGAGAAGTAGAGATTTCGGAAATTATCGAAGAAACTGTCAGAAAAAAACCTATATATGAGAATGAATCAATAATAAATTGGAGGCCACCCAGATAGTCTACTAATGTTTCCAACTTTGGGCCGTATTCAATTAGTTCTGCATCAGCAAGAAAGTTCGGCCTGACTGACTTTTTGCCGCTTTGGCGTGTTTTGGACGCGAAAACTTTACGTGCGCGCTCCCGATTTACTCCGTATTCAATTGCCAAACAGGCGAAAACGGGACCCGGTGAATGTGAACCAGGCGAAAAGTGCAGGATGAATTGGGGGAATCACTCTGTACCCCTGAAAAAGATGGGCTGACTTCGGAAATCATTATGGTAGTCTAGTATTAGCCCTAATTGAACTAGTTAGGGTACTTAAATGGTGGTAATTGCTTGCTATTAGCGTCTTGGTAAAAGTGGTGAAGAATGGCGCAAAGCTGTGTTTTTTGGAGCAAATAAGTAGTTCCATCAAATTTTGGGTGCTTGAAAATGGGTTATAGCATATTTTATTGTCCCTAAAGTGAAGTTTAAGAAAAAAAAAATAATTCCTCCGTCATACAAGCACCTGCAATCCCCAAAACACTTGGCCCCTTCTTAGAGCACCCCCAGAAGCTTATTTCGCTAGTTGTTGAAGTTGTTCCCCCACTTTTTTCATTTGTGCCTCAAATTTCAAATGCATGTTTTGTGGTGTTCCTGGAATTTTTTATTTCTTTTTTTGGATGAATTGTCCTTTGGTGGGGAGGGGGGTGTACCAAGGGTTCTGATTGGTCTCCCCACATCTGCACCCCAAAATCTAGCTTTTGCACTTTTTTTCACCTGCTATACTGTGGAGAAAGAGTTTAGCCTATTTCAGTGCATTGACTTTTTGCATAGGCGAAACCGGACTGGAATTGAATACGGAGATACATTTTCAGGCGAAATTTTCGCCAGAAACCATGTGAAAACGGCTTTTCACTCCAACTTGAATACGGCCCTCTGAATCTGACAAGAGGAATCTCAGTACCCTGAGAACCTCAAATAGATATCAAATATTAGATCATGAAACAATAACAACACCCCCAACATCTTTTTTAAAGTGGGATCAGAGAACCACCAGGATGAGATAATATCTAAGGTTTAAAAAAAAAAAAATGTATATGAGGAAAGAGAGAACGTGGGTGTAAAAACTTGAATAAAGCAAAAAAAGAAAGTCTTGGATTTAGGTAAACAATCTGAAAATAAAGGAAACATTTTTAATTTAAGTAGCAGAATCTTAACTTCTATTCTACAAAGAGGACTCAAGTTCGCCCCAACGAGCGATATTGAACCCTTTGATTTATATACTGACACACAAAAATATATTGGAAAATTAACTCTTAAGTTTTTTATGAATAAGGAAAAGGAAGGTAGCAGGTGGGGAAGAATATGATCCATCAGAATGAGATAAGTTTAAAAAGAACTCAAGCTTTAATCCCACATATGAGAGAGGTAAATTCCTTAATTGTTTTAATGAAGTTATCACTGAAGAATTAAATAGATTACTGAAAGAAAAAAAATCAAATGCACTTTGACTACAAAGGAGCATGAGGCTTTAAAATCATTGAAGGATATGATAAAGAATAAATTATTAAACCAGCGGATAAAGGTGGAGTAGTCCTTATGGATAATTTTAATTATATTAATGAAATTATGAAACAATTGAATTCAGGGGACATGTATAAAAAGTTACAAACAGACACTACCCAGAAAGTAGCAAAAGTTCTACTTGATTTAACAACAAAGGCTTATGAAAATGGGGTGATAAATAAAAAGGAACACTAGTTCCTAAATATAGAGGAACCCTCTGTTCTTACTATGTATATATTGCCAAAGATACATAAGGACCCCCTCCACCCTTCAGGACGCCCGATAATATCAGGCTGTAATAGCCTGACGTCAAATCTTTCTCCTGTAATTGATTTTTTCTTGCAGCCTTTGGTTGTAAAAAGGAAAATGTAATGTAAGAATTGCATGCACGCAAATTGAACATGAACTTATCTACATGTTTTTATCAAGTCACTCGGAGTATTTTGCCACTGTGCTATGGCAGTATTGTGTTTCTTCACTAACCCTACAGTAGCTCTCATTTGCTGGCATATGCATGCCCTCTTGCAGCATTTATTAAACACAGTTTTATCCTTCTGTGCTTTTTCCATCTCTCTTCATCAGCAGGTAGCAAGGTTTATTTTTTTCTGTTTGTAGATAGAGCACAAAGCAGCTGTCTGCCTGGTATAGAGCCATGTCGGCATTCAGAATGTAGTCATGAACAAAAAAGTCGACATTGTCATTCATGTCTACAAGCAGAATGCTGACCGTGAATTTTAATATTAGTCAGTGGCATAACTAAGGTATTTGGAGCCCAGGGCAAGATGAAAAATTGAGCCCACCTCACTTATGTGTGCGTGCTGAAAAAGTGGGCGTGACCACTTAAAAATGGGGGCATGTCAACATGACGCACCACCATTTCTCGTCACTCTGGGAACATTCCTTTCCATTCCATATGCACCTTAATGCAGTAGTAGTGACCCTCTTGCAATGCCCACTGTAGTAGTGTCCCTTATGCTATGTCCCCAGTAGCAGTGCCTCTTATGCAGTTCCCCATGTAGTAGTGCCCCTTATACAGTGCCCCCAGTAGTGCCACTTTTACAGTACCCCTTATACAGTGCCCCCAGTAGCAGTGCCCCTTATGCAGTTCCCCATGTAGTAGTGCCCCTGCAGTGCCCCTTATACAGTTCACCCAGTAGTGCCCCTTGTACAGTGCCCCCAGTAGTGCCACTTTTACAGTACCCCTTATACAGTGCCCCCAGTAGCAGTGCCCCTGCAGTGCCCTTATACACTGCCCCCAGTAGCAGTGCCCCTTATGCAGTTCCCCCAGTAGTGCCCCTGCAGTGCCCCCAGTAGTGCCACTTTTACAGTACCCCTTATACAGTGCCCAGAGTAGTGGTCCCTTCTATGCAGTGCCCCCAGTAGTGCCCCTTATACAGTGCCCTATGCAGTGCCCACAGTAGTGGTCCCCTCTATTCAGTGCCTCCGGTAGTGGTCCCCTCTATGCAGTGCCTCCGGTAGTGCCCCTTATACAGTGTCCTTCTATGCAGTGCCCACAGTAGTGGTCCTCCTATGCAGTGCCCCAAGTAGTGGTCCCCTCTTTGCAGTGCCTCCAGTAGTGGTCCCCTCTATGCAGTGCCTCCAGTAGTGGTCCCCTCTATGCAGTGCCTCCGGTAGTGGTCCCCTCTATGCAGTGCCTCCGGTAGTGGTCCCCTCTATGCAGTGCTCCCAGTAGTGGTCCCCCCTATGCAGTGTCCCTAGTAGTGCCCCTTATACAGTATACCCAGTAGTGGTCCCCCTATGCAGTGCCCCTAATGTAGTGCCCTTATACAGTGCCCCCAGTAGTGCCCCCCCATGCAGTGCCCCCAGTAATGGTCCCCCCTATGCAGTGCCTCTTACATATATCAAAGATACACACAAAACAAAACAATACAATCCCCGCTTCTGTGCCCGCCGCCATCTGCTCTTCCATCCTTCTGCTTGGCACTATGGGAGAGACCTCATTACATCTCTCCCATCACCCACTGCGGGAGCCGGAAGGCGGAGCTCATGAGTGAGTTCCAGCCCAGCTCCGGCCGTGGGTGCAGCAGCCAATGAGAGTCTGTCTGGCTGTCATTGGCCGCTAAAACATACACACCGCCGGTGGGTAGTAAGAGTGTACTACCTGGCACCGGCGGTAGTGTGTTTGTTATACTGTGTAGTGTGGTCCGCACTACACTGACTGAAATGAACCACAGACCTGGACCGCAGCTGGCAGCACCCCCCCTCCATGCCGCCCAGGGTATGAGCCCCTGGCCAACCCCCCCTAGTTACACCACTGACGGTAGGGTACAGTCTAAAATCCACTGAATACGCTATGTCAAGCGATCACAGTGTCGACATGTTAATGTTGTCATTGCCAACATTTAACATGTTGATGTTATGCCGATGTCGACATTCAAATGGAGTCGACATTCTGGTGTCGACAATTGTACCACACCTGTCTGGACACATTTTTGTGTTTAGTACAGACAAGGACAGCAGAACAACGTGGTTTCCAGCCGGCATAAAAATAACTCTGAAGTGATGAAGTTATGGCTGAAAAGCACAGAGAAGCAGAAGTCAAATGTAGTGTATTTATTACGTGTAGGAGGAGAAGTATACAAGCCAATAAATGTATTCTGATTCCGAACTCTATTGTGCTGCAGGGACAATAATCCATTGTGTTCTTCCTAGAGGCACGACCTGGTTTTCTCTTCTTAGAGACATGACCTGGTCGGACATTCTGAAGCTTAAGCTCAGTAACTTGAGATAAACGCCTTAATGATCCAGTTCCCGGTCTCTCCAAAATTTAATGGGTTGAGAGAAAATTTTAAATCTCAATCCTGCACTCTTGCCTCTGGCTGAACGAAAATTCAGACACCAGCAAATTAACCTGCGTTATGGGCTCTGAGTGCCTGTAAATTTCTGAGCCATGACATGGAAAATACTATTGAATACACAGAAAATATTTTATCACAACCGTATATGATGTTAGACCCTTTTTTTCCCTTTTGGATTTCTTCTAATTCATTATATTGCATTAAAGTGTTGAAAATAATGTTTACATATTCTGTTAAATTGAAGAAATGCTGGCCAGTTCTTAGGCTGAGAAATACTAAAGGATAGGACAACTTTCAGATAACTGTCCCCTAGTTTACTGCCCAGTCCCTCCATTGGTTACCTGTTTTCTGCCATATGCAATATAAAATATTTTTAGTTACACATAAGGATATTAACCAAACCACAACAACATACATCTCTTCACTTATCTCAAAATATCTCCCAACCCAACCTCTCCGCTCTGCACAAGATCTGCGTCTCTCATACACACGCATTACTTGCTCTCATTCACAATTACAGGACTTTTTTTGGGCTGCATACACTCCCTCCCATGCACAATAAGACTTTTCTCTAGTCTCCAAACCTTTAAGTGTTCCCTGAAAACTCACCTCTTCAGACAAGCTTATCAGATTCCAGAACCGCACACATAACCATCATACTGTAGCTTCCATATTTACTTACATCCCCTCTTACAGTTCACAGAAAGCCTTACATATATTCTCTCTCTCTTCACTTTCACTTCCTACTTACCCTAGGCCAACATTCCTGTGTGACTATACCATACAGCCCATTAAGAACCTCTGCAATCTGGCTGGATCATTATGCTATAAGTAGCACCTATCCTTGTGTATTAATGCAAATTTCTCTATAAGGTATATGTTTAATATGCCAGCGGACAGGATCCCAGGCGTCTATATACAGACACTGGAATCCCGATGACGATATCCAGAATAGGATCGGGATACCAATGTCAGCATCCCGACCCCCAACATCCCGAAGGTAAGAAGATGGGTACAGTAAGTATGATACTTAGCCCAGAGATGGGGGGTTAGGTTTAGGCACTCCTGGGGTGAGATTAGGGCTAGGCATGCCCCTGGGAGGGTTAGGGTTAGGCTACTGGGAGGGGGAGTTAGGGTTAGGCACCATTGGGGGGAGGTTAGGGTTAAGCTTTGGGGAGGGGAGTTAGGGTTAGGAACCATTGGGGGGGAGGTTAGGGTTAGGCTATGGGGAGGGGAGGTTAGGGTTAGGCAGCATTGGGGGGAGATTAGGGTTAGGCACCCCCTGGGGAGGTTAGGCACTGCCAAGGGAGGGTTAGAGAGGGGAAAGGGTGAGTGATAGGGTAGTTACCGCCCCCTGTCGTCATCCTGGATGATCGGGCTTCCGGTGTTGGTATTTGAACCGGCGGCTATTCAGCAGCTGGGATATCATACCGATTCCCCCTATAGATTGTAAGGTTGCGAGCAGGGCCCTTTTACCTCTATGTCTGTCTGTTATTACCCAGTTTTGTTCTATTACGGTTGTTTCCAATTGTAAAGTGCAAAGGAATATTCTGCGCTATATAAGAATTTGTTAATAAATAAACAATAAAATAAATAACTTACCTGGGATCCCCCCAAGATCCTTCAATATGGCATTACAAAGATTAGCGTACCCTCCAACTACTGAAGAGGAGACTGTAAAGGTAGAAAGGTGGCTCTACTCAGATGAGCTGGCAAACGGTGTGTGGGGAACAATTCTTTTATAAGATAGTGGATATAATGTGGGGAAAGCAGTTGTGGCTTCTATAAGGCAGAAACAGTAATAATGCAGCCATGGATGACCGGCATGTCTTTGCAGCTATCGGGTGGGGCACGCTTTGAATGATGACAGATAGCGAAAGGAGGAGACGCAAAAGTTGGAGCGATACTGTGAATGTTGAATGGACTTTTGAAGTAGAATTTTTAATGTTTTCATCATGCTTATTTCCCAGAATCTGATAATCTAGGTGCATCCCCCTACAAAGACTGTGAATGTGGTGTACATTGCGAAACGCGCTAGCTGGATATTTTAGTGCATATGAGCTCATAACGATACTGTGCGGGTCTGCAAAGTTTCCAAATGACTCTTAATACAGTCCAGGTAAGAAACAAACTTATTGAAGTATCCACTTGTCCATCTGCCCACGGTTTAATATCCAATATACAATGTAGACTTCTAAATCTATAGGAAATCAAAGAAAAAAAGTTTCCTGGACACAAAACATTATCACTAGACTGCAGGAAATCTTTTGCTCAGCACACAATCTACTTGAGGTTTTTTAATTTGTTTGAAATATCTTCTAAAGCAGAATTATGTTTGAGTTTGCTTAAAATGGGAGAATGACATAAGGAGTTTTAACTTAAGCAGCAAAATATAAAGGCTAATCTTATTTAAAAGTAATATGTGTTTCTTGAGTTAAAGCCCAGATACATTCAACTGGGAATCTTTTTTTTTTTTCTTTTTTTCTGAATCATGGGTTTGGTTGGAAGTTGTTACCCTGAGTTATACAGAGAAGCTTATTTTGCCAGAGCTAAATACTCTTGTAGCTGTGTTTAATAAAGAAACAAGTCTTGGGTAAGAGGATATGATTTTTTATGACATAAAGAATGCAAATAACTTTCAGTCTCCTTGCCTAGACCAGGTTTGGGCTGATGTGATGGGGTTTAATAGTGACTTATAACCTGTGCTGACAATGTGCAGGCCTCCACAACGTCACTTAACTCATTTATTATGCTTGCTGTAAAAACAAAGAGATGGCAAATAAATATATGGAAAGTTCATTGTTTGTCAGAGGTCCCGAGCCAAAAGTTTTCGGTGACCTTTTAAAATACGGTCCCTTGCTAGTACTAAAATGTCTGTCACTCAGCGTACACGCTAGCACAATTTGCCCTCTTAACCCAAATGGACCTTGTTTTTCTCTCTTTCAACTGCTTGTATGAATTCCAAATCAGCTGCAGCTATTTAATTTAAATTTTTTTATTTGTATTTTAATTTTTTTTTATTTTAATTTTTTTTTTTTTTTTTTATGCCTGTGGAAGGATTACTGTAAATTGCAGGCTGACAATTACAATGCACAGCGCACCGGAAAATTATTAACGGTTAGATCTACTGATGTCCTTTCAGCACTGAGTTTGGGCCTGCGGTTACTCAGTCTTAATTAGATTCAGTAAGTGAATCCCAGTCAAGTGATGCTACGGGGTCGTCCAAGGAACTTCATTTTATCAGAGGAAGATACCAATTGATCATCAGCTGCTCCTATCGACCATGTCGAAATCTCTAATTCGCCATGTACTTAATGACTTGTTTTGGCTTAAGAGGCTAAGTTATTTGACAGCATCAATGTCCGCTAACAATACTACGCAGGTGGTTTTAATAAAAGATTTCTGGTTTGTTTTTTTTCCCCCCAAGTTTTTGCTAAAGACAGAGCAACAGTTCAACAGACACAAGCGAGGCCTGTAAAACGAGTCTGCTGCAATACTCAGCTCACATAGAGCAGTCAATGTGAACCCAAAGTCTTCTCTGCTCTTATTATGCGAGAGTTTGGGGAGTTCATGTTCGCTGTAAATCCTGCGTAAGGTTCTTCTGGCTCCCTGGGTTTTAAATGCATATTTATTCTTGAATATTCACCTCTCAAAGTCAATGTAGGAGAGATGTATCAAGCCTTGGAGAGGGACAAAGTGAAGAAGTTGAGCAAAGCCACCAATCGACTTCTGTCAATTCAAAAACTGTGCTAGATCAATGACCGTTAGTAGGTGATACATCTCCCCCTGTGTATGATAAGAACAAGTCGCAAAATGTAATTTTTTTTATTTTTTTTTAAGATTTATTATAAAATTGGAACAAAACACTAAATAGAACAGTAATAAAACAAGCCTGGGTAATAACAGACAGACAAAGAGGTAAGAGTGCCCTGCTTGCAAGCTTATTATACATAATTATAATTGGATAGGCAGGCTACAAAGGAGAAACACTGACAATGCCGCTGCCTGTTTGAATCATGCCAGCGGGTATAAAGCTGGCCGATTGGAGGGCCGCATGTTTCTGTAACCCTGCTCCTGAACTAAGTAGCAGTGTATATTCTATCTTATCTTATTGAACTATACGCAGAATTTAATTTATAGTTTTAAGTTAAATTCTTTCATGGGTTATAGAGCCGAAGGTGGTGTAACAACCGCTGAGGGTCCGGTCTACTTTTTGGATAATAGGTGGCAAAATTTGTGATATGTTGTTTTTATATATATTTACTTGTTATATATTTTTGTTTTATCATGGGAAGAACCGATGAATCTCCTTTAGATCTAATCCCACCGACAACGGATCTTGTCCTTTCCCACTTGGACATCTGCAAACAGGGGCGGATTGGGCCGCCGGGATGCCGGGCTGGTTCCCGCTGGGCCGGTCCCTACTAGGGCCGGCCACCCTCCACTTGCCCATCCGCTGCCACGATCGGAGCTCAGCTCTGATCGGGCAGCTTTACAGTAGTACAGGTGCTGCGCATGCGCAGAAGCTTACTACTGAAGAAAAAAAATGGCCGACGGGGGAGCTGCTGCGCATGCCCGGCAGCAGCTCCTCCCATTAGCCTTTGCGGAGTCTGTCAGTCAATGCTGACAGCTCATCCTCCAGCCCCTCCGCGCAGCCCGGCCCCACTCCGTGCGAAACATGCCGTGCACAGGCAGCCTGCAAGGTGACATCGTCGGCCGGCCACAGACACAAGCAGCAGCGGGCAGCCAGGGAGCAGCAGATGATGTCGGAGGCTGGCCACAGGGACAAGCAGAGCATCATCAGGTTAAGTATTGGCTGCGGGGGGAGATGGGAGGGGGGGAGCTAATGAGACAAGGTCTGGGGGGGAATGAGAGACACGCTGGGGCAGGGGCAATGAGGCTGAGACACACTGGTGTTGGGGCAATGAGGCAGAGACACACTGGGGCAATGAGGCAGAGACACACTGGGGCGGGGTAATGAGGCTGAGACACACTGGTGCTGGGGCAATGAGGCAGAGAACACAGGGGCTGGGGCAATGAGGCTGAGACACACTGGTACTGGGGCAATGAGGCTGAGACACACTGGTGCTGGGGCAATGAGGCTGAGACATACTTGGGGCTTTGGGAATGAGGCTGAGACACACTGGTGCTGGGGCAATGAGGCAGAGAACACAGGGGCTGGGGCAATGAGGCTGAGACACACTGGTGCTGGGGCAATGAGGCTGAGACATACTTGGGGCTTTGGGAATGAGGCTGAGACACACTGGTGCTGGGGGAAGGAAGCCGAGAGCCACAGGTGGGCCTGGGGTTGGAGAGACACGGGGGGTCCTGGGGATGGAGAAACGCTTGGTGTCCTGGAGAGACATAGGGGGTTCTGGAGAGAGACAATGGGTCCCGGAGATTGAGAGACAGAGGGAGACTGGAGAACCACAGGGGAGCCTGGGGATGGAGAGACGTACGGGCATCTGGAGACACAGAAATTGTTTGATAAGGGAAATTAATTTTACCCTGCACAAAAACTTCTGCTACTGTAGGTTATGATGATGACATTAGTTATATTTCTACATAAACAGGCATCTTCCAGGCAATGTGATCTTCTACATGAATACCGGCTGAAGATGCTGCCCAGTGAGGCTCATATTCCTCAGAGGTTCCCTGTTGCAGAGAAACCGCCATATAGGTAAGAAAAGACTTTAAAACTGGCTGGCCTGTACCTAGTGCAGAGGGATGAGGGGTCCCAAATAAAAGGGTATCATTCACCCAGATTTCTGTTGCTGGCCCTGCTCCCCTCAGTGGCTCGCAAACGTAGCTCCAGGCCCTAAGACGAGGGAGTATCCTGCCCTCCTCCACAGACTCCGCCCTTTCAACACACCCACCTTCTCAACACACCCGCCCCCTTTAGGGCTGCTTCCAGAAATTTCCCGGGCTGGTTTGCCATCCCAATCCGCCCCTGTCTGTAAATGTACATAAACAAATGCTCTGTCTTACTGAAACCTTCTGATAGCCAAGATTTTAGCGAAAGGAGTGGGGCTTACACCAAAGTGGGTCTATATAGTTGGAAAGAGGCCATGTTTGGGCGGAGTTTATGTGTATCTGGGGTGGAGCTCTTTTTGCCCCAGCCTTTATAAATGTTAGGTGCGGCTTGTCGGCCCCCTTCACAGCTCTGTTCTCCTTAGAAACTTTTTAGATTAAAAATTGGTAGTTGTCAGTGACTGTGGAGCGTCATTGGTAAGTATTAGATGGAGAACTGGGAGGAGGGATAGTCGCAGTACTAGCTGTGGGATTCCCCTCTGGTCGCTGGACACTTGCAATGATTCACCTAGTTAGGCAGACAAATGCCAGAAAAGACCTCGTAAATATTCATTCCTTTAAACTCACTCAGGAAATCCCTATTCCTCATACAGATAAAATAAACAGAATAACATATTAACTTAATTAATTATAGTCTAAAGTGATAGTGTATGAAACTGCTAGAATGAATCTTACACCAGAGTAATCCAATGTATTACAAAATAAGACAAATCTATTATTAATAATAATAATAATAATAATAATAATAATAATATCATCAAGTTTTTTATTGTATTCCTTATTATTCCTTCGTTCTTTTTGGTGAATTTAGGGGCGCAGCTTCACAGCTGTTTCTCAGTTAATGAAAAAATAAAACTACTTTCTTTAAAGGTTGATTTTTCGCAATCTATTGTCGCGATATTGCAGCAGTTTTGTGTTTGTGCACTTCCCATCCCTATTAGCAGAAAGTAACATTTTATTGCTTCGCCTGCCGAGGTCAGTGCTCTAAGCTCATATTTATTTAGACAAAGACAGAGACAAAGGAGAGTTCCTCATGATTTACCATCTTTACATGACTAATAAATGTCCTTATTCTGGCAGGTATATATATGAGCCAGAAGACTGAACGCTACACGGTGGGGCCAGTGCATCTAACGGTTGGCACATTCCAGCACTTTGGCCCCAGTTCAACATTGAACATTGAAGACCAGAGAACTGATAATACATAACCCATTAAAGCCAGAAGAAGAAATACAGCGCTGACCCTGTAATATATAGAACAAGTGCCTCCTGGCCATTCCTGTATTTTGCAGATGGTTAATGCCCTGTGTGCCAAGCTGTAACTCTATCACATGCGTTGCCGACTGACTTTTCATATACTATGTGGTATAAACAGAGCCGTAACTAGACTTTTTGGTGCCCTGTGCCAGAAAGAGCATTGGCGCCCCCCTCATTTTTCAAAGGGACATAATGCACCCAAAAAAGGACCATGGCTTCATGGGGAAGGGCCAGGGAAGAGATAGGAGAGGCCAGGAGATGCTGGGGATGAAATAAGAGGAAGCTACAAGCAAGAATGATAATAAATAGAAATTTGACAGGTCCAACCAGCGCCCCCTGACCTGTGGTGCCCTGTGCGATGCCACCGGCCGCACTACCCCAGCTATGGCCCTGGGTATAAATATATTCAGAATGGGGACATTCAAGATGTCAACTCAATTATACAGAATGTTGACACTGACAGATTGTTGACATTGCGAATGTTATGTCGACAATGGAATTTCCTGTTCACTTTTACTCTAAGCCTTAACCCTTATCTAGCCCTAATTGCAACCTAACCCTAACTGATGCTGAACACAAAAATACTGTGTTGACATTCTGACAATGTCGTCATTATGTCAGCGTTGACAAAATTGCGTTGGTGTGTGGCTTAGTGACGCCTTGGCAGTGCTCTCCACTCTGTCCCGAAGCCGGGCCTACACCGTGTCTGTGGTTGCTGAAATGGGAAATGCAGCTTCTGTCATACAGCCTATGGCCAGGCTCCAAGCAGCACACCAAAGACATAGGGGGTATCCAATTAGCCGCCATCGGCGAAAAACTGATTTTTCGCTGATTATCCCCGATTTTCGATGATGTTTTTTCCCCCTATCCTATTATTTCAGACAAAATAATAGGTTATTTCACCCGAAAACACATAGGTCTGTGAGCTTATTACAAATCCTATGTGTTTTCGCCATTGAGGCTGTGAAAAAATTGCACTTATCGTGGATTATTTTTTTGAGACACATCAGATCCCGAAAAAAATCCACGATAAGTGGTGGCGTTGGGCGGCACTTCGGGGCTAATTGTATAGCCCCGTTGTGATCAATTAGCAACGCTACTTTAGCGCTGCTAATTGTATACCCCCCCAGTCTGACATTACTGATGATATTCTTGATTGATTTTAAAGTTGGTACGAGTTTTACTTGGCGGGTGTTTGTTTTTATTTGTGATTGAATATTAAAAAGTTGTTGATGCGCTTTGGAGCACCCCATAAAATTTTTTCTTTGACACTCAAGCCATGTCGACATTCTGAATGTTGTCAAACTGACGGAGTCCATCTTTGATTTTCCTCCCATGTAACGGCAGACACACCCACACTCGCCAATTTGAAATATTCACATTTTAATTATTCATTGCTGAAAATGCAGTTCCCTGGTGACTACGATCATTATAAATTGGAGAGTGATAAACTACCAATCAATCAGCTCCTAACTGTCATTTTTCAAACACAGCCTGTAACATGACAGTTAGGAGCCGAGCGACTAGTCGTTTATCACTTTCAAATCTATAACGTTCCAGAGCTTAGTACATCTCCCCCAGTGACTGTACCATAGGCCACAGATGTGTGTCATTAGGCTGAAAGTTTATATGTTAAGGTGCGTGGTCAGCTGGAAGGACCACTAAATTTGATTGGTTATTTTTTTTTTAATTCCCTCTTCCTAATAGTAATCCAATACCCCATATTCCTCTGGCCATGAAGGGCCTCAATCAGAATTTGCTTTACACTAAAAGCCTAGTAAGACGCCATTCATACTCAGCGCTGAGTTGTTCCGGTCCCATTTTTGCCCACATCTTGTGTCTCCAACTTTTACAGAGCTGAGAGAAAATGCAGGAGCCGCCTTGTGCAACCTCATTTGTTTTCTGACAGAGAAAAGAGTTTTTATTTTTGGATAAAATTACATGTGATCTGTCATGTCCTTTACACCATGGCTTCTAAACCTACAGAAGGAACCCATAGGACACAGAACTAATTCACAGGGATAGTCTAGGTCAAGCGTAGGCAACCTTAGGCCCTCCAGCTACCGTGGACCTACACCTCCCAACAGGCACTGACACAGTTTTGCTGATAGGGTATGCCAAAACGATGACAGAGCGTGCTGGGATGTGTAGTTCCACAGCAGCTGGGGGGGGGGGCATAGGCTGCCTTTCCTTGGTCTAGGTCCTTGTTGAGAAGTGATCACGGACAATTGTTCATGGGAAACTTGGCCAGTTGAGCAACTCCTTCGGTGAATCCAAAACACTCCAGATCTGCCCGTGCCACGCCCCATTTCTAATTAGCCACTCCTCTTTTGACCACCAAAGACACACAATATGCCACACAAAAAGTTGAACTTTCTTCTTTGATGCATCATTTTTAAGCAAAAAATTACTTAAAAAAAAAAATTAAATTAAATAAATTCCTATATTTTGCTGTCATTCTGCATAAACTTCCATCTGCCTCATTTTAGGTACATCGGGGCATGGCTCTCTGTATTTCCTGCACCCCAGGACCTCCTCACTCTATACTCTCTATTAGGCTGTAATGCTCAGTACATGTAGGCATTTTACCTTTTGGTTCCAATAAATAAGGAACATATGTCATTATTACTGTGTTACTGAATCGGTTTGTTAACTTCAATAAAAAGCAATATAGAATAGTATAGGTCAAGTGGATTTGAAAGCTGAATTATAATAAGGAGCTGAAACTGCAAAATATAGTTTAGCGAGAGCTGTCAGGTACTTGAGGCTGGTGCCACTAATCACTAAACAACAGTCATATTGACGAGCCAAGCTACATTGGGGTTATGTAAAGAATATGTTCCAGGGAGAAATTACTGTCATATGTCAGATTGCTGTTGTCAGAATATGTACCTGGAGGCTACACAAAGCAAAGTCAGCTATTTGCTATTTTGAGATCTTAACCAAGTCATAAGATTGCAACTTATTCATTCACTAGGAACCAGTGACATCACTGAGAATGCAGCCTATCCATTCACTAGGAACCAGTGACATCACTGAGAATGCAGCCTATCCATTAACTAGGAAGCAGTGACATCACTGAGAATGCAGCCTATTTATTCACTGGGAACCAGTACATCACTGAGAATGCAGACTCTTTATTCACTGGGAACCAGTACATCACTGAGAATGCAGACTCTTTATTCACAAGAACCCGGTGACATCACTGAGAATGCAGCCTATCCAGTCACTAGGAACCAGTGACATCACTGAGAATGCAGCCTGTCCAGTCACTAGGAACCAGTGACATCACTAAGAATGCAGCCTATATATATTCAAAAACACAGTGACATCACTGGGAATGAGTGAGATTGCAGCTTATTCATTCACAAGAAACCAGTGACAATATTGAGACTGCAGCCTATCCCGTCACTAGGAACCAGTGACAGCACTGATAATACAGTCCATCCATCAACTAGGAAACAGTGACATCACTGGGAATGCAGCCTAACCATACGCTAGGAACCAGTGACATCACTGAGAATACAGCCTATCCATACACTAGGAACCAGTGACATCACTGAGAATGCATCCTAACCAGTCACTAGGAACCAGTGACATCATTGAGAATGCAGTGTATTCATTCACTAGGGACAGTGACATCACAGACAATGCAACCTCGCCATGCACTAGGAACCAATGACATCACTGACAATGCAGCCTCGCCATTCGTAAAATTCTACTCCAACCTCTAATTATCACTTATTTTTAGTAAGCAGATCGCATTTCCCATAATTGTAATGGAAAATGTGATCTGGCCAAAGTTACTAAAAGTAAATTGTAAAAAAATACCGGGGAAAGCCCTGTGAATAATACCACCACCTGGAGGTGGCATTATCCAGGGTCTCCCCCGATTACCGGACTCCTACTCTGCTCTAAAAGGCAGAGCAGAGCCGGGAGTCGGTCCCAGTAATCAGCTGTGTGGGCTAAACAGACCACAAGCTGATCACTGCAAAAAATAAAATAGTAAAAAATAAATAAACTTACCTGACTCCAGGGACCGGTGGTCGAGGCTCCAGTGATGACTCCCCTCTGGTCAGCTGGTCTCCCATGCTGCACTGCGGCCCGGTCATCAGGTGATCGGGTCCCAGTGCAGTATGGGATATCAGCTGACCGGAGGCATGGAAGACATCAACGGAGCACCGATAACTGCAGGCAAGTGCTATTAAAGGAGCAGGGGTCGCGGGCGGGGCTTAACGATGGGGTGGGGCTTAGCGCCGGGGGGTAGCAGCGGCGGCCGGTCGGGGCATGCGCGGGCACTTTGTCACAGTATTTTTTGCAAAAATACCGTGACTAGTGTGCGGAGGGGATTCGCAGGGGCAGACCTTTATCGCAAGCTCTGTCCCTGCAAGGGATTTATAGTAAATCCCTGTGATATCGCAATGCAAATTCAGTCGATAATATCACACTATAATCTGCATTACTAATGCGGATTGTAGTAAATAGAGCCCCTTAACACATGAGAGCCAGAAACCAATAAGAGGCAGATTTTCAGTTCGGAACCTAATTGAAAAAATCAAAAGCGAAAATAACTGCGCTACAGGGTATATTCAAATGAAATTATATTATAAAGTTAAAACTACACCATATGGTGCGTACTCACGGTACAATAAAAATGCACAATATGAACAATAACGATATCGATCATATCGTTATTGTTCATATCGTGCACTTTTAAGTGCCTTCCAACCCACCAATGACCTGCGATGCGCGGCCACGTATGGACTGTAACTATATTGTCCATCGACCGTGCATGCAGGCCAACCTGGTCGATATCGACCAGGTTTCAAAGGGTTCGCAGGTCGCTGGCCCGTCGTTGGTGGGTTGGTGGTGTGCTGGATGATCGATATCCATCATCCAGCACTCCGGGAGGGTGCAGGGAGATCGTTCAGCGATATCCAGGGGAGTTGCCTAACCCTAACCTCCCCCCCTAGTGCCTAAACCTAACCACCCCTTCCCCTAGCATAACCCTAACCTTCCCCAGGGGGTGCTTAACCCTAAGTCCCCCCGGGGTGCCCTAAACCTAATCCCCCCCATCCCCGGAATCAGTGAATACGTACCCCCTTCACGATGATCAGGATGGCGGCCGTCGGGGTTCCAGAGCAAGAAGTCCACCCACTGACATCACTTGTGATGTCAGTGGGGCCAGCCCTAGACGGTAGGCATTCCCATGGGAGCGCCTCCGTCTGGGCAGCCAAGCCCCCGGCACGCCCACCAAAGTGGGCGTGCTGTCCCTCAACATCGACAGCACGCCTCCTTTGTAGCGAGACCCGACGGAACGAGCAGGTCTGAATCAGGCCCTCTGTTTCAAGTATTGAGATGGAATGAATATATTGTATGTATTAACCATTAGACTTACATTTTTATTTTTCTTCGGAACCTAATTGAGTAGAGCTGAGCTGCTCATCTCTAGAATGAAGTAGCCTGAGGTTAATAAACTCCACCAATACAGTCCAGGTTTTAAGCATATCCATGCTTGAGCCAAGGTGGTTAAATCAAATTGACTAATAGATGCTCAGGCATAGATATCCTTAAAACCTAAACTGTAATGGAACCTCTGACATAGAGGCTGCACCCCAGCTTTTGGAAATGGAATATGAGTGCATGATACATGGCTATGTACACATGTGCTAAAAGTGTAGTAGAAGAAGTTTAGGAGAAGTCTTAGGCAAAATTATTTCACCGATATGTTAGTGTATAGGTGAACTGGCCTTCCAACATAGGGGGTAGTCTCTAATACAGTAGGGGTACTTGGTGTAGACATAAGGCCTTAATAAATTATCAGATACTGTGCTAGTAGCTTAATACTGCACAGATTAGTCATGGGTAGGTCCAGGTTGATGACAGTGAGAAAATGAACCTAGCTGTTCTAGAGCGTAAGCTGGCTCAGTGTACAGGTGGTGTCATTCAGCATTTACACATTATAATACATAATTCAGCACTTACACTGATGGCGCGGCTTCCTGTTCAAATTCCCAAGTGGCTGTAATTTTACGTCTCTGGATCTTATACTAGGATTGTTGTCTATATTGAGAGTAGTCTCATCATGGCTTGTTCCTAGGTATCAGTTGCCTCAGTGGGCCAGTAGCCATGCACTCCTCTGCTGGTGCATGGTGGTGGCCAATACAGCCTCTTTTACTACCTTGTCTTCAGGCTGACTGATGGCATTGAAAAAAAGTCATCCCTATTGCTTAGGTGCCAAACTGAGAAGTCTGGGGTTTGCATCCCCCAACAGTTGTATTTCTTATTACTGTTGCATTAGACTGACTAGCGATGAGATTGAGAAAAGTAGCTGATTAGAGCAACAGCAGAAGTGCACTAGTAGTGTCGTTCTGTGGTAGCCAAGCTGGTATCTGTCTTGGTTCAAGTCTTCAATTAGCCAAAACTTTAGTAAATTTTACACCCGGCTGATTAATGTCACTGCGAAAAATCACCCCCTTTTTGCACACTCAGCACCATGGCTCAGTATCCTGCAGGTGTTTACTGACAGCAACGAAGAGTTTGAGTACTTGAATATTTTTATTTTTAGCATTTTATGTAGCACCAGACTAAAGACAATGAGGAACATAGTGTAGCTAACCTATAATGTAACCAGGCTCACTATAATAGAAGTTTCATTCTGTGATGATGAAGGTCCTGATACAAATCCTCAAGCAACCATAATGAAAGTATAGTGGTATTTCACACCATGCTCCTTGGTATACACTACTTGGTTAATGCATGAGCTGGATCAGCTGACCAGTAGTCATGTCTGTCCCTGTCAATAAAGGGGTTCCCTTGGTATCTGGAACGTTGCACCATGTGGGCTACAGTGATAAAGCTAAAGCTCACTCTACTAACGTGAAGCAGGATCTGGCGCAATGCACTAGTAGAAAGGTCACCTACTGGAAGCAATGATGGAGGTCCAGGTAGGATTCTTTTGGTACCTTGGATGCTGCCTGATGAGGTGTCTCCTCTTCCCAAGGCACAGGACAGCTCCCTGGGCTATTAGCAAAGTGCTCTAGGGATAGTAATGATAGAGTCACTGCCTAAAATTCCCAGGCATGGTGCCTTCACCGTTACTGCCTTATATGGCAGCTAGAAGACACTGACACATTGCCCCCAGTCAGTAAGGAGATCACCTGTCAAATATAGTAGATTATGGTTTATAAGCCTGCAGAAGGTTGTCCTTTAGTATCGATGTTCAGAATAAATTACAAAAACAGTGCAGCATCCAATTTACAGGAAACCTGACTGAGGATACCAACCATCATCCACCAGCCCAGGGTGCTCTATGTCATGTGGAACCAGCTCTGAATGTATTCAGCGAGCCTGCCAAGAGATTCAAACCAGAATCTCCATCATCATCATCACCAGCAGGGCACCTGGCAACCATTCAGCTGAGCCACCACATGACCAAGCATTCGATAAGGTGAGACTATTTCCAGCAGCCTGGAGGAAAATTACAGGTGCTATAAATAACACTTGTCCAGGGACCCCACCGTAACTATGTGCAGAAAAGCTATCAGCTAGGCCACTGAGCCAGCATGTGCCTCTAAGCAACATAGAGACCGTTCTCAATGTCTTGAACCACCCAACTGCAACTTTCAACCAGGATCTTCACTATGCTACATGTAGAGTTCCTGACTGTTAGCTCACTGATCCAACCTGCATTGTGTCTGACTTGAAATGCTTCACTCAGTGTTTACAATCAGCCTGCTGCAACATTCAAGGTACTAAAATAAAAGATAGCCATGCCCTCCACTATCACTGTAACTGCACCAGATACTGTGCTGGGTCACAGGGCTCGTAGCTTGATACTACACTAATTAGTGAAGGACAGTTGGTCCAGGTTCAGTTCCCTGTGCAGCTTTCTTTTTTTTAGTACTGTGACTGTTGTTTTTGTGATGATTGATTAAACTGACAAGAGTCACCTGTGCTGTTTAGCAGGTAAGCTGGCTCAGTGTACTAGTGTCCACATTCTCTAAGTACGGTGGTGGAGGAGTCTCAGGTTTGGGTTCTCCAAACAGGCTTCTTTTTATGACTTTGGTTGTTATACTGAACTGATTGATGACACTGAGAATATTAGACTTGCTATGCTAGAGCGTAAGCTGGCTCAGTGTGCAGGTGGTGTCGTTCAGCACTTACACATAACAAAAAAACTTAGTTCAAAACATAGTTCATTCATACAGAGAACCTGAGTGTTAACACAATGATCCAGCTTACATTGTGTCTGACGGAGGTACTTTTCTCAATGTTTACAATCAGCAACATCCAAGGTTCTACAATTAAAGATATAACCTATAACCTTGGCCTCCACCATCACTGCCACTAAGGGCCGTTGCCGGACTTTTTGCCGTCATCGCTGATTTCAGGTGTGAAAAAGTATTGGGCTTGTGCCCGCGTATCGCTGTATTCAATTTGAAAGCGTCGAAAACGGACCTGGCAAATTCGAAATCAGTGAAAAGTCCTGTCATTTTTGGGGAAATCAGCCCGACACCCTCTAACAGATGCTCTGACATGGGGGTTTACTTTGGATACCCCCGAATAGCCCTGCTAAAGATATGTGGGGTCTCTAAATGGTCTCAATAGCTACTGTTTTGTGTTTTTTAGAAGGTGGTGAAGAATAGCATTTAGGAGGGTTTTTTTGCCAAAATAAGTAGTTCCATCAAATTTGGGGTACATGAAAAGGGGTGCTAAAAGTTGCTAATTTGAAGTTTTAAAAACCGTGAAAAATCTACCTGCAATCAAAAATACCTGGGGCATACTTGGGGTCCCCCCCAGAGTCTATTGTCCCCCAACTTTGTTTTTTTTTTCTCCCCCAAAACGAAAGTACTTTTTTGGGGTGTCCTAAGGTACTTTTTTGACACAGATTACCTTTGGGGGACTGTCCAAGGGGTGCAGGGTGGTTTTTTGAAAGTCTGCACCCCAAAACCCCAAATCTGCACTTTTTCTCGCCACCTATTCATAGGTGATACTTTTTTGCCGGGTCTGAAGCATAGACTTATTGCACCGGCAAAATGTCAGACAAATTAAATACGGGGAAATTGAATAAGAGAAAAGTGGAATCGCCATAAATGACGGATTTTCTCTCCAAATATAATACGGCCCTAAATGTGAAAAACCAAGGATCAAACAGGGTCTGGGACTCGCATATTAATGATAAAGTGCTTTGTTTTATGTCTTGGGTCTCCTTGTTTTTAACCATCTCTAATATCATTGAAGTCATACGCATGGACATCACACTGATTTTCCCATCAATAATATTTCCTGTCATTATTACAATAACCGTCTCACTAAACACTGAACATTGGTGATTTGATGACAATGATGTTTTAAGTCATACCCCTTTTACACCGGAGCTAAAACCCATGTTTTTGAAGGGTTAACCCGGGCAGCTCCCTGGTGTAAAAGGGGAGAGGGTTGGATCGCCGGTTCGAGTGACCCGGCAATCCAACCCAGGTAACTAGCAGGGTTTAACACGTGCGTAGCCCGTTAAACCCTGCTATGAGAACAGCGCATTCCGGGTCACGATGACCTGGAGTGCGCTGCTAGCCGGCCGATTGGTCCGGCTTCAGTGGCGCTTGGAGATGACGTCATCTCCAAGCGACCACTTTCACTCCGCAAAAGCCGGGTCTATGCAGACCCGACTGCGGTGTGAGTCGGCGCCGGCAAAATTCCGGGTCTGATCCGGATAGGAACTTTGTTCCAACTCCGGGTCAGACCCGGAATTTCGGTGGAAAAGGGGTATAAAAGAGTAGAAGAGCTATAACAAGGTTCAGTTTATATGATGAATGTGCATAGCTTGTTAAAGGCGTTAAACTTAATGATAGTATTTCTCTTTGATACTGGTGGGGAGTAACATAGAAACATAGTATTTGATGGCAGATAAGAACCACTTGGCCCATCTAGTCTGCTAGTACCTACCCTCCAACATGAACTCTTCCATCAGGTACACAAAGCTCTGCTCCTGGACTTCCCACCTAATGTATGATTGCAGACACCTGTGCTGAACTAGTAAACTGATGAGACAGGTGTTTCAGCACAGGTGAGGGCAATCATAAATTAAAAGGGAAGTCCAGGAGCAGAGCATTTTGTACCTAATGGAACGGGTCATGTTGGAGGGTCTGCTACTATAGGCTGGCTGGGGTGTTGCATTGGCGGATTTTCCACTAGTCACGTGAGGCACGCGCCTGGGGGCACCACCTGCTTTTGCACAGCAGACCCCCCACCCTCCTGCATCAGAACAGCTGCTGATCCATTTCTTTATGTACAGTAGGTGTTCCAGCAGGGAGATGGGGTGAGGGGATTGCGGGTGGCAATTTTTGTTTGTAGAAGGGTTGGGTCTACTTACTGGGTCCCCGAAGCCTCAGGACCAGCCCTCCCCAGGCTTCATGAAGGGGTGGGGCCAGAGCCGCCTGTGTTTATGCAGAGCTGCCCAGTAGCTGTGATAGGTGGCTCTGAATAAACGCAGTCGGCTCTGGCTCCACCCATGTCATGAGGGCCAGAAAGGCCTGGTCCCAAACCTGAAGCCTCCAGGACCCACAGCTGGTAGCCCCAACCTCTCCGCACACACAAATTGACACCCGCATGCCCCTCCCCCACTGGTACTACTACGAACCACTATAGCCTCCCAAGTGATTGTGTGCTGGAGAGATCACAGGTGATTCCTCCCCCAACCCCACCCCCCACAGAGATAGCACGTCCCTTGCCCACCCCCTTTAGTTTTTGCTCTTGTGTTTGATATACTGTATGAGTATAACATAAATATATACCTTGGTATGGATGAACCCTGTCCTATTGTAGACTGCAAACCCCACTGTGTAATAAGATATGGTTTGAATAGAAGAAATCAGCATCATCACCTGGTGGTCAAAAGTGGAACTGCACTGAATAATTTAGTTTGGAGTAAATCGACACACTTGTAATCTGCTCCCATTAAATGCCAGTACTCAGGTAGTAAGCGCTAGATGCAAGAGCCTTTATAGTCTATGCACAGTGGGCCATAATGACATGAATGGTCATTGTGGCCCAACAGAGTACTATCAAGAGCAAACCACAACAGAGTATTATCCAGAGGAAACCAAATTAGTGGGAGATTGAGTGGAAGCAAAGGCAACAGAAAATCAACTTTAAAATAATATAGAATAGTACATTATGTATGAATTTGCAGGGCTCATTGAAGTTTCCTGCATATTTAAGCTGTCAGGTGACCAAAAAATGACAAATTGAGAGTGGGGAATTATTATCCGATTATCTGGATTCAGCATGACTGCAGGAACCTGGCACTTGCTCAGTTGAAAAGGTGGTCAGTGGCTAGGGACCGTGGAGAAAAGGTTCCCATCTAGAGAACAGTGAAGTGCAAGAGTGACACAACCTCTAGACGAGCTACGGTGATTGAACAGAACCCCAATCATTCTTCTAGTTACGGGGAGAGCTGATCAAGCAGTATGACCCTCCAACAATACAAAAAAATAGTAATGCAGGCGTTCCATCCCCACCCTTCTAAGTAATTAGCCCCTCCCCCTATGTAGCTTGCATCCTAATTAATTAGCTCCTCGGCTCCTATGTAGCATGCATCGTCATTAAATAGCACCTCCCATGTAGCATACATCCTCATTAATTAGCCTCTCCCATGTAATATGCATCCTCATTAATTAGCCCTTCCCATGCAGCATGCATCTACGTTAATTAGCCCCTCCCATGTAGTATGCATCTACGTTAATTAGCCCCTCCCATGTAGCATGCATCCTCATTAATTAGCCCTTCGTCTCCCATGTAGCATGTATTATCATTAATTAGCCCCTCCCATGAAGCATGCATCTTTGTAAATTATCTCCTCCCATATAGAATTCATCCTCATTAATTAGCCCATCCGATGTAGTGCCTCCTGTACCTCCCATCCTAGAAGGATTAGTTCATCAGCATTATCTGATGTCAATTATGTTGCTTTTTTATTTTATTTTTTAGCTTTGTAGCTTTCAAATAAGTGTTACATGTGGGAGACTAAGAAAAGGAGATGAGCTATAGTGTCAACAATAATTAAATATATTCACCAAGCCCTCTTTAACCCCTTTGCAACATATACTAGGAGCGAGCTGCTGCAGACTGAATGGCAATGTGGAATGCTTGTTATACAGAAATGCAGTGTGGGGGTTGGTTGAGGAAACACAGGGGCGGGGCCAGTGGTGTCACAGTAGCTGAAGTGAGTGCAATCTCTGCCTTTTCACCTGTATGAGCCACCATAAGAATACTGACTGTATTAGAATTGGATGGTAATACTATTTAACTGAGCTGCACTGAAGGTTCACGTGAAACTATGCAATTCACTTTTATGTTTCAAATTTCAGAATTTACATCTTGAGGTTCAGCGGTCATTACAGGTTTCCTGAGCTTGGAGATCTTTTCATTTCTGATTTATTCCCAATTCTCCCACTTTTATTTTTCCTTTCGTTTTAGTTCACCTCTGGATTCCTCTGTGCTGCTTTTATCATAAGAAGGGTACAAGTTATGCTTACAGGCCTGCACAGATTGTGTCCCCCTATATTTATTTCCCCTTCCATGTATCCCATCAGCTGACAGTTTTGCGTACATACGATATATGCTGCTTTCATGTAATAAAACACCTCGTGAGTCATGCATTTGGGATTAACTATCTTGCACATGATATAAACAGTTACTAAATAAAACCCAGAGAGAGGATATTGCCTTTTAAATAAATCCTGACAGCTGCGGAATATATTATGCACAGATGCAATGCTTAATATGCTATTTACATTAAACCCTGTGCAACCCAAAACGTCTTATCGTGAATTGTTTATGTGCTATTTCAGTGTAAGTTTTATTGATTGGACATATTGAATCAAGATTACCATCTTATCTTACTCTGGGACATTCTTTATATGTAGCACTTTGGAGAAACTGCATCGAGAAAGGAAATAATATTTTATATGTGATATATTTTCAATAGAAACTCCAGCCCGCGCCAGACTAGAGCGCCCGTGTCGCTGCCCTTGAACGTTTGCTTGATGTGAACGGACACTTGTGACATAAAACAAACACCCAGGTCATGGACTTTAGTCCCGGCTTCGTCTCGTGTCAGCGTTCATAATGCGGGAGAGCAGCCACCTTGACCCTACAACTTTTCAGACAGCCTTGTTTGTTTGTTTGAATTTTGTCACCAGTCTCTCGGAGTTACCAGCAATAAAGTGGTGTTTATTTATAGATTCGGCCCACGGTACCCCCCCCCCCCCTTTCGTGTTCTAACGAAAAACATTGAAAAATTGCCTTCACTTGTTTTATCGCTGCCGTGAAGTCATTATTGGCTTTAAATGTCCTATTTCTATGGATGAGCAAAGTGCTTGTCAGAGGGGCTCTATTCATTATCACTTAATTTCTACAAAAGCAGGTGAAAATGAACATTATCACCTACTTTTGGAGAAATTAAGTATCCGGGTCATTCATTAAAAAGGTAATGCAGGAGATATAACAGATATCTCAGGTATACCTTCCTCTGCCGATGTAGCCCACAGTCCGCAGTCAAGCTCTAGTATGGGGACCTAAATTCATCAAGCTACGAAAATACAATATTTGCAGAGCTTGATTGCGGGAGCATTCGCCATCTTCAGAAAGTGTTTGCTCCCGCAACCCGCTCTTTCCCTGTGGGAAGGAGTCCCGTGTTGCGAAGAGGGATCCCTCCGCCCCTGTCCGGCTCCTTCCGCCGGACGCTGAGGCTTTGTGCGCCTGCGTAAACTCTAGTCAGACTCAGCAGAGCTAAGGAGCAGTGAAAACATTCGTGGAAACAGCTGATTTTTGGATCTGCTGTCTCCGCGTCGGAGCAATGATGAATTGCTCCGGCGCTCAGCGTGAGTTACAATGTTAATTAACGTGGTCCATCTGGCACCCAATAATTAACATAATAAATAGTCCCCAGCCAGTGTAATCTGCATTAGTTTTATTTTTTCAATTTATTTTTATTGTGAAACCGTGAATTACACATGGGTGGAGTCGATAACAGAAAAGCATAGTATATAATCACATGGAGAACCAGAGTATGTAGTCAGTAATGCGCAATGGTCTGTCCCCCAGATACGTGCAGTTGGGTGGCCAAAGCCAGTCGCTGTGACTGTGGGGAACAGTGTAAAGGGACGATATACGCAGAGAGGTCTGTGCTGGCCAGGAATCGGTCTGCATAAATCATCGGGTCTAAGCCCGGTGGATGAAATCCCGACGCCGGAAGTCCGGCAGATGACTAGGGTAAGTAAGTACCCTAATACCTATGTTCGGTATGCCGGTCATCGGGATTTTGGTGTGGGGCTAATGACAGGCGTCGGTAGTTAGACGCCTATCTTTAGTCCCATGCCGGGCTTTCACTGTCGGGATTTTGGCGTTCGACACTTTGACCGCCGGCATCCTGACTACATCCCGCTGGCCAAAAGATGCTACAGAACAGGTAAGGATAAGGGGGTGGGGGGTGTTTTGGTGGGGAAAGACTCCTTGATTCAGAGAAATGTTAGGTGCAATATGCTAGTATGATATTATGGAGCATAATAGCAGAGAGTGGCAGCAAAATGACAAAAAAAGGTTATGTGTATAGAGGAGAAGGAGAGGAGAAGGAGAGGAGAAGGAGAGGAGGGGGCTTGGCTGACAAGTAGATCAATAGGTGCTACTAGTTCATAGTTGGAATCAGTGGCTTCAACATAGTGGGATTTCCATAGATAGAGCCATAGGCGAGAGGAAGTGGGGATTCAATGTAGGGACACTCCAGGAGGAGAGAAAATGCATTACAGTTATATAACCCATACTTCTCTACTCACTAAAAATGTCTGGAGACTCCTTAATCTGAACCTGGGTTCTGTGTCTATTCAGAGTCACCTGTCACAGTTACTGGCTGACTCTGCATAAACACAGGTGGCTCTGGCTGTGCCCCCTTCATGACGGCCGGGGCCAGTTGGTTCTGAAGCTGAAACCTCTGGGACCCAGCAGCTAGCCCCAACCTCTCTGCACACACAAACTGGTGTTTATCTCACCCCTTGCCCCATCTTCACGTTGGTACTGCCACACAAAAAATGGATCAGCAGCTGCTCTGAGGCAAGGGAGTGGGGGGGTAGGGGAGGGGCTGCTGGTCACCCCCAGCTAGTGGCGCCCCTAGGTACGTGTGTGAAGGGTCCAATGGAGGTAAAGGAGTTTGGAGGAGGGGGCGGGGGCTATTCATTTTTATGGCTGTGACCCTGCTTAGCCACAAAGTAATTAAGTAGAGCCAACCAAATAGGTCTGATTTAATTTTGGCAAATAGATCAACGAGGTTATCCTGATATAAGGAGTCACAGGAACTATTAATGTAAACACGTACTGTGTAGTATTGTACTTTCATTGTTTTTATGTCACTTAAAATTAAATTGGGACGTGATAGTTTGTGAGAGGGCAGTTGGAGCAAGATGGCTTCAGATTCTGTAGTGTTGAATGTAGCCGGAAAGGTTGACGTAGTGGTCCATGGGTTTAGACAGGGAGGAGAGCGACATCCATGACTGCTGGAGAGTGCGCAGAGGGCTTGATTCAGAGACGGACGGTAATGCAAACGTAACTGCGTACTCTCATGGATCGCAGTTGCTAAAATATGCTAATAGTTCCGAGCATAGGGACACCCACTGCTGCCTTCTCATATCAGTACAACGATACAACAGCATAAACATGGGCACCATCGACGCACGTCAGGCGGCCACGCTTCATCAGGTCTGACGCGGCAGCTCTCCTGGCACGCAGGGAGCTCTCTTGCTGCTAAAGAGATCGCGAAGCCTAATTTATGCAATGCCCAAGAAAGGTGTTTAAAGTCAGACACGCCTGCGTTTTTTTTAACCACCCCCCCCTTTCACTACCACCGAAAAAATGGCGTTAAAAAAAAAAAATAGAACACAGGTTTAGAGGATTCTGGTCCCCTGAGAGCCCACTGGGTCCTAACTGGAGGCTTAGGTAGGTGCTTGGTGGATGATACAGCCATGTGTGTAATGCATTTCTGTATTCTGTATACCTTTGTTAGCACTGTGCATCGTGAATAGGCCACATTTTTTACGACAGTTTGAGCAGATATCGGATCCTTTCTGCTCTTGTTTTGTATACCTGCGAAAAATTAAACCACGGATGAAAATCCTATCTACAATCACATCTCCGCCCTTCGCTTAATTTGTTTTTATTTTGCTATTTTCTTTTCTCCTGTAACATCTCTTGGAAATCTCATTCACATCTTACAGTTTAGTTTTAAAATTCGGCAAATCTAAATTTTATTTAAATCTCTTTTGAAAAATCTGCCCCCAAAAATTTAATTTTATTTTTTTTATTTGTGCACAAGAAATCAGTTACGTTGTTAAGACTTGCCACAACCTGTCTGGTATGCCCATGTCTAGTAATGCCGTCCATACAGCCAGATATTACAATGTCTATACCATGTACACTAACCCCTTGGACGGGTCGATAACCACTGCCAGTCCCCATAAACATTGTATCAGGCCTGATGGTAAATGCGATCTGACAATGTGTTTGATCACCGCCTGACCACACTAATTGTGCCCCAAGGTATCCAGCCATTCTGCCGAGAGCTCCAAACAGCTGGATCTCTGTACGGCAAATTAGACATTGATGAAGGCACTTGGGCCTTCCATACATATATATGGGCAGCTAAAGTCATATATATAATGACATAATATTTTGTCACAATAATGAGAGCTTCTCTGCTAACATTCACTATTGCAGAGACATAGGGGAAGAATGTCACCAAGCAGGAAGAATTGACGACAGTTGTGAGCTCTTGTATTTCTATATCTTCTTAACAAAACCCTTTGCCCATATCTACAGTACTTTATAACACCCAAAACTTTAAGCTGACACTAACAGCATACCCCCTGGATTGGGGGGGGGTCTACACCCAATGTGGACACTAACTCTTCAACAAAAATAAAATTTTTTGGTTCCTTCTAATTTTCCCACAAGTCGGGATGAATGTCCTGATCATGAGCCGGCATTTGGGTCTGTCCCGCTGATTCATCATCCAGTATTTGCATATTTCCATGGCTACCCTCGTATGATCCAGCTTTTTCAGGCATATTTCTATATCTTTCCAGAGGGGGGATGTTGCGAGCCTTGGGGGTCTATTTATCCAGCAGTGAAAAGTGTGGAGAAGTGGACCAATGGAGAAGTTGCCCATAGCAACCAATCAGCTCCTACCTATTATTTTACAGACTGTACATGATAAATGCTACTTGAAAGTTGATTGGTTGCTATGGGCAACTTCTCCACTGGTTCACTTCTCCACGCTTTTCACTGCTTGATAAATAGACCCCCTTGGAGAGAAATAAAGTGTAGAAAGTGCCCAAAACAGCAATCAGCTTCTAAAACCTGGTACACACTAGGCAATGTCTAGTGTGTACCGACCTTGTTAGCGGTGTGGCCAGGCAGGGTGCCGGCATTGGCAAGTGCGTACACACTTGTCAATGGCGGGAGCAATGGCGTGAGAGCGGGGGCCATGCTGCATTCGGCAGCCCTCGCTAACGATGTCGGTGATGTCGCTGACGACGCGTGGCAGTGTGCATCATCAGCGACATAGCGGGTACACACTAGACAATGTGCCCGATATGTCATCCGATCCGGCCGGATCGGATGACATATTGTCTAGTGTGTACTCGGCATAACTGTCATTTCTAATACTGTGCTAGATAAATGATAGATGATAAAGTAGAAGTATGATTACTAAGAGATGGCAATAGGGCTGCTTTACTACTAATAATACAGACAGTTTCCTTCTGAACAATGAATGAACCATCAGATGTTACTAATTAGGTGCTCTATTCACGAGCAGGGCCCTCTACCCTCTTGTGCTTCTCCTTACTTATACTTTCATCTACTCCTTACTATCCACTAGGGCACGTAACATCTGGTTGCTGACGCCATATTTCTTATTTGCGTGTTATGATCGCTATTGCAGCAATGTATATAAACCTTGTCCATGTCTTGCATTGTATTGTACTGTAAGGCTGGGTACACACGTTGATTGGTTGAAATGAAAATCTGCTAAGGAATGAAAGCAAAAGACAATCAGCAATTTGCTCCCAAATGCCGGAAAATGGACAAAAACTGTTTGAACAAATTGTTTAGATCAAACATTTAACAAACTTGTCTGACGCCATTTTCATCTGTTTTCTGGCATTTAGGAGCAAATTGCTGATCATCAGTTACTCCCATACATTACCAGATTCTCATTCCAAGCAATCACCTAGTTGGATGGTTGGACAGAAAATCTCTAGGTGTGTGGCCAGCTTTAGTCACTGGTTTCTTGCTCACTTATTTGTTTATGTAGTTTGTAAGGTGCTACGGAACACGTGTGGCGCCAAAAAATAAAGAATAATAATAATACTAACTGACTGACAAAAAAATATCATCTGGCGACATCCTTCAGTAAACGTTCCCTCCACAATCCCGGGAAGTAGTGCGAAGACAGACATATCAGGAGTCTAATATGTCTTTTACCCACTGTGCATATGCTGGCGTCTGGGCCTAGCAGGTCATGTCAGACCTACTGCAAAGGACGCTGGTCTAAGGGGTGGAGCAAGTGCCGGGTGACGGACAGAGAGCAGGGAAGGATTTATCTTCTCTGCTCTTTTCATTTCACTGTACAGATTATGCCATCCTGAGCTGGCGAATCTGTACCCAGCACAGGAACGGAATGCTGAGCTTGTCATTCTTCTATGAATCACTCTCACCATACTACTGTATGGGGGAAGCGGCCCAGCCACGGAGCAGGGGCACCGCTGGGAAAGTCATCAACTACTAACCCGCATCCTGAATAGAACGTAGCAGTGAAAAGCCCGGTTTTCAGTTAACTTCACTACGGCATGAATAGAGCACTAGAAGTGATGGTGTCAGAATTTTCAGCCTCTATGGATAATTGTGCTGATACAGTGCTGGACATACACCTGTTTGCGGAGCGCAGTCCATGTTTTCCACACTGCGCATGCTCTGGAACTCAGCGCACGGAAGTACGAGTCATGTACAATTGCACGCATTTCAATCACATCAACACTTATGACAGAAGAAACAGATTAACTTCCAACTTGGTGTCACCCCCATTAGTTACAGAAAAGTTTACATAAATTAACCTAACTTGTGTGTTATACTAACGATTAACCACAAGTGACATCCCCTCAATGAACCTATTAAGGGCCTGATTCAGACCCGCTCGCGAGCGCACGCGTGAGCCCCGGAGCGAGTGAGAACTTCACTCGCTCCGGGGCTCGCTACAAAACGGGGTGGCTGTCGATGTTGATCGACAGCTCACCCCGTTTTGTAGGCGGGGGGGAAGGTGGTCAAACGGAGGCGTTCCCGTTTGTGGGCGGCACTACTGACATCATTTGTGTTAGAGCAGAAAGTTCACTCTGGCTTGCGGGAACCGAGACCCTACCACAAGGGTCTCATCGCAAGCCCGATGGCTGCGATATTCACGACCATCGCCAGGCCGCTCGCAAAAGCTGTGGGTGGTCACCCACAGCTATTCGAGCGGCCTGGAGGCTGATTTTTTTTTTTTTAAATCCACCCTGATTCAGAGCCAGCGCTCGCAAATAGCGAGCGCCTCTGAATCAGGCCCTATGTCACAGAAAGACGGATAGCAGCCAGTCAGAGTCCACATCAGTGACTTGCGTACTACCAGTCTGTCGTTTGCAGGTGAGGTCTCATTTATTTCTTCTTTAGCACCACTTGTTGACACATGAATGCCAGGAAATGTGGCAAGGCGCTCTTTAATACACAAGTCGTCTTATGGGTGCAGGAACCTAGCAGACACAGTGAAACCAAAATACATTAAGAGGCTGAAGAATGTTTTTAAACAATTCTCTCGCTGAGAATAAAACCCCTCCATAAAAATATACATTTTAAACAGCGATGCAGAACACATTCATCACGTTTCATAACTCATAGCAATTTAGCAAAACAAAGTTTACTTTATAAAGTTCTTGTAACTAATCGTTCAGCAAGGGGCAACAATGTATTTGCTTGAAGATCTGCAGGCCGTCACCCAGGAGTGTCTTTGAAAAGCCCTGCCCACCATTTCACCTAAAAGTTTGGGTCATCCACACAATATGTTCTTTGTTCGTTTTTTTTTTTTTTTCTTTTCCAACCGGGCACTTAATTTGTACAGATGGAAAGGTGACTCCAGATTCCCCTAAGGTTTCACTGTGATTTTTTCTTTTTGTGCTTCTAATTTGTGCACAGAAACAGCAAAGGGGAAACCAGGTTCGAGAGACCCATTTAAAGGAGAGAATTAAGGAACGCAGGCGCAATATCAATTTTTCAGCACGTTGGTCTCCTGCCAAGACCTCTCTGCTCACTGCGGCCCACAGACTCACATTTTAGAGAGGGTTATTATAGGGGATTAGTGCTGTTACAACAACTAATTTACTTGTACTTTCTCCATGTTCCTAAATGCTTTTGTCTGTAACACCGTCTCACCTCCACCAGCTGCAAAGGAAAGGGTGGGGGGGGGACTATAGCCCCTGGATGTCTGCTCTCATATGTAATACTTTAAGAGGCTGTATTGAAATACAAATTATTTTCTATGTCAGCAAATTTCCCTAGTAGTCAATGGAACAAATACAGGGTCTTAAATGTCCTACTTTTGTAATTTTTTTAATAACAAAAATATCAGGTGCATATACCTCTAAAGGGAATGAAACATGTACCTGTATATTATTTCTTTGTGTTTTGGCAGCCATAGGAATCTATGTCAACATCACGGTTTAATTAGAAAGGTGCATGATTTTATCAGAACTCTTGGTCTGTACAAATATGATGCAGTTACATACACTGAAGCTCTGGCTCTGCTAACACCAGTTGCAGTTTCCTTACACACTGAAGTGGGACAGCTGTTCTCACTGTACTGGCATCAACCAGTGGTCTATCCAAATATTTTGTTAACTAGATGCGCACCGGTGCAACAACCGTACTAGAAACAAGAATCGGAACACCATTGAACCACCATTTGGCAGCAGCAAGTCTGAAACCCTCGATATACCAAACAAAGGCTGTCTTAAAACGAACTCCAGCATTATACAAAAAAAAAAAAACTACTGTGAGCAAAGATGTCAAATTCCAAAAACAATAAGCAATTCCCCTGAAATTTACTATGGGCAGGGTTGTCCTTCGATGGTAGATGGCTTTGACCAGTGTGGGCTACCATCATTGGTTTACCTATTGATGGTACAGGTTTGGGCACAAGCAAATGAATGGGAACTGAAACGCGATGGGATCTCCTCCGTCAATGGTAAAATGATTGATCATTGGGAGGAAACCATCAATGGCCATCCCTACTATGGGGTGTAGCTGCACACCACACACTTGGCCACACAGCTCTAATTCCAGGGTCCAAAAAAAATCTTTTGGCAACTCGGTCACACTAGCTTTTATCTATAGAACATTTTAAGATGAGTTTTGCTCTTCTGTTTGTGTTATAATTCAACTTTTACCTTAACCCATGTTGATGACAATGCAGACTCTCGGGTCACTAGCCTATAACCAGCCACACTGGGTTAGTGTGAGGAACCCTGGGTGGACTTTTTTCATTGTGAAACTAGCCTACAGATCCCATTATGTTGGAATGAAAAGCCGGTGATGTGAAGATCACTTAAGCCATTTAATCCTCCAGTAAGTCCTCTTAGATGTCAAATAAGGTAAATCAGTTCCTTAAACAGGGACGCCACGTACAATACCATACTGCATTTCAGTCAGATGGGGATCATGACTGCACCCTTCTAGTTTGAGAGCTACTGTAGGGGATAGCGGTGAGGGAGTCCTGACAATGATGGTCCAAGCTCTTGAGGCCCAACTTTTCTCTTCCAACCATAATTGGGGGCTGGAAACCACTCCAAGTCATGACCATTACGCTAACATTCTACCCCCCCCATCAATTGTAAAACTATTTACCATCGGAAGGAGGCCATCTATTATAGAAATACCTATGCTGTCTGGAATACACCGATTTTCTAGGTAATCATCTATTTGCACCAGGCATCTATTATAGAAATACCTATGCTGTCTGGAATACACTGATTTTCTAGGTATATTGTCTTCAGTTAATATCTGTAAACTCCAGAGTAACTTAATATTTAATATTATATAGTCAGATCTTATCTCCTAGCTTCATGGGATGCTGTTTTGGCTCTGCTTGTTTGTATTACAATTTTATGACTTGTATCTGGTGTGGGTGAGGTTATTGGGGGTGGGTGTAATCAGTGACTACACATGTTCTGCTTAACTATATACTCAGTAGGCTACAAGGCTGCTAGGTTTTTTCAAAGTGGTTTTTTTCTAATACCCCTTTTACACCAGAGCAAAAACCTGGGTTTTTGCTGGGTCTACCCGGGTCACAGCTCAGTGTAAAAGGGTCCCTGAAAAATAACCTGGGTCAAATGACCCTGCAATCCAACTCAGGTAGCTACCAGGGTTGGACCCAGGGTAATGGTGCAGTGTAAACGGTGCAACCCGGGTTATCTGACCTGGGTCATGACTAAAATGAGCGGATTGGTGGTTGTGGAGCAGTCACCTCCCACTTTTTATGACCTCACAGGTTTAGCAGGGCAGACCTGAGTTCAGTGTGAACAGGGCTGACCTGGGAGTAACCCAGATCAAAGGTGCAGTGTAATACCTCTTTTCCACCTAAAACCCAGGTCCCACCTGGGTTTTTGGACATGGTTCCAACCCTGGTCAGACCCAGGTTAAACCCATTTACACTGCACCTTTGATCTGGGTTACTCCCAGGTCAGCCCTGTTCACACTGAACACAGGTCTGCCCTGCTAAACCTGTGAGATCATAAAAAGTGGGAGGTGAATGCCCCACAACCACCAATCAGCTCATTTTAGTCATGACCCAGGTCAGATAACCCGGGTTGCACCGTTTACACTGCACCATTACCCTGGTCCATCCTGGGTCCAACCCTGGTAGCTACCTGGGTTGGATTGCTGGGTCACTTGACCTGGGTTATTTATCAGGGACCCTTTTACACTGAGCTGCGACCTGGGTAGACCCAGCAAAAACCCAGGATTTTGCTCTGGTGTAAAAGGGGTATGAATGGGTCTGACCAGGGTTGGAACCATGTCCAAAAACCCAGGTCGGACCTGAGTTTTTGGTGGAAAAGAGGTATAAGTGGGACTACATGTACAGCATAACTTAAAGAGTTATAGGGGAATTCAATATGGAGCGAAAACTCAGTTTTTGCGTAAATATCGCACCTATGACGTCATTATCGCAGGTTTTAGTTTTACACTATTCAATTTCAAAGACTTTTCGCAAGTTCGAAAAGTCTTTGAAAAAAAACGGGAATAACTTTTCACCACTGAATAGGTGGCAAAAAAAAGTGCAGAATTGGGATTTAGGGGTGCAGGCTTAAAAAAAATAGCCTGCACCCCTGGGAATGACATTTTAAAAAGAACGGTGTCAAAAAAAAAAAAAAAAAATAGGGACACCCCAAAAAATTAATTTAAAAATTGGAGTGAATAAAAAAAAAAAGGGAAAAAAGTGTTTAAAAATAGGGAATAGGTTCAGGGCTATTCTGCATGTATGCGGCAGGTGTTTTCAGGAATAGGCTATTAGCGGCAGGTGTTTTCAGGAATAGGCTATTAGCGGCAGGTGTTTTCTGGAATAGGCTATTAGCGGCAGGTGCATAGTTGCAGAATTTTTAAAAACTTACTTTAGGGACATAAAAATATGCTAGTACCCATTTTCATGTACCCCAAATTTGATGGGACCACTTAAAAAAACAAAAAAAATAACCTAAGTGCACTTCTTCAATGTCGGGAAAAAAACACCTGCTGCGGCTATTTAAATCCCCGACTTTTATTTGCAGGCTAAAACGGGGGTACCCATAGTGATCCCCCATGTTTTTACAACTTTAGGGGGGTCATACAATTTTTTCAAGGAAAATTTCGTAGTTTATCACAAATCCCACTTCACCAGGTCCCGTTTTCGTAGATTTTATATTGAATACGGGGATAAAGCGGGCGCGCGCCCGATACTTTGTCCCTGAAAAATCTCCGATGTGGAGTGAAAAGTCCAGCACGCACTTTTCGCTCCCATATTGAATACCCCTCTATGTCAGGAGTTAAGCAGGGGGACGACACTTTAAAAGAACTCTCTATAACTTGGAAAAAAAAAGCAAAGGATCTTCTGAGCTTCTGGAAACCCTGCTACTCAGCCACCAGCTGTCATTATAACCTGGACACACCTTGTGCCAACACCCTGCTTACTGAACATTTAATTCTTGTATGTTTGGGTTTCTTCTCTACACTGTTTATATCATTCCAGTACCAGTGTCAATTTATCTTTATACCACTGTATATCTACCATTGTTTCACACCTATACCCTTTTTTTTTCTAATATAATCATACTTTATACTAATTCTAAAGTCTTGCTACTTTAACAGCTCTAAACTCCTTTTTTGGTTATAATATACTATTGTAGTTCTGCCTTTACATCTTCCAGCACTGGTCTGCCTTTTATCCGATTCTGACCTTTGACCTGACGGCTCTCTCGTCTCACACTCATTACTACTACTGACTCCCACCCCCCCAACTGCCTCATCTCACACTCATTACTACTACTGACTCCCCCCCCAAACTGCCTCATCTCACACTCATTACTACTACTGACTCCCCCCCCCCCCAACTGCCTCATCTCACACTCATTACTACTACTGACTCCCCCCCAACTGCCTCATCTCACACTCATTACTACTACTGACTCCCCCCCCCCCAACTGCCTCATCTCACACTCATTACTACTACTGACTCCCCCCCAACTGCCTCATCTCACACTCATTACTACTACTGACTCCCCCCCCCAACTGCATCATCTCACACTCATTACTACTACTGACTCCCCCCAACTGCCTCATCTCACACTCATTACTACTACTGACTCCCCCCCAACTGCCTCATCTCACACTCATTACTACTACTGACTCCCCCCCAACTGCCTCATCTCACACTCATTACTACTACTGACTCCCCCCCAACTGCCTCATCTCACACTCATTACTACTACTGACTCCCTCCCCAACTGCCTCATCTCACACTCATTACTACTACTGACTCCCCCCCAACTGCCTCATCTCACACTCATTACTACTACTGACTCCCCCCCAACTGCCTCATCTCACACTCATTACTACTACTGACTCCCCCCCCCAACTGCCTCATCTCACACTCATTACTACTACTGACTCCCCCCCCCAACTGCCTCATCTCACACTCATTACTACTACTGACTCCCCCCCAACTGCCTCATCTCACACTCATTACTACTACTGACTCCCCCCCAACTGCCTCATCTCACACTCATTACTACTACTGACTCCCCCCCAACTGCCTCATCTCACACTCATTACTACTACTGACTCCCCCCCCAACTGCCTCATCTCACACTCATTACTACTACTGACTCCCCCCCAACTGCCTCATCTCACACTCATTACTACTACTGACTCCCACCCCCCCAACTGCCTCATCTCACACTCATTACTACTACTGACTCCCCCCCTCAACTGCCTCATCTCACACTCATTACTACTACTGACTCCCCCCCCCCAACTGCCTCATCTCACACGTTACTACTACTGACTACCCCCCCCAACTGCCTCATCTCACACTCATTACTACTACTGACTCCCCCCCCCAACTGCCTCATCTCACACTCATTACTACTACTGACTCCCCCCCAACTGCCTCATCTCACACTCATTACTACTACTGACTCCCCCCCAACTGCCTCATCTCACACTCATTACTACTACTGACTCCCCCCCCAACTGCCTCATCTCACACTCATTACTACTACTGACTCCCCCCCCTCAACTGCCTCATCTCACACTCATTACTACTACTGACTCCCTCCCCAACTGCCTCATCTCACACTCATTACTACTGCTGACTTCCACCCAACTCCCTCATCTCACACTCATTACTACTATTGACTCCCCCCCACAACTGTCTCATCTACACGATGTCTCTTTTCTTCTACTCCTCCCTCACTCAGCTGCTACATTATTTTCTCCTCTACCACCAGTTTTCACCTCATTTCTCCATCCATAGTCCCCTCTATGTTCTCCCCCTCCTTCGTCTCTCTTCATCACATATCAGTCTCTCCACTGCATCTCCCACAACTCCAGTATTATTCACTTCTCTTCCACCATGGTCCTGCTGCACCACCACTAAACCCTGCATCCTCTCTTTTCTCCAAGTTACCTGTCTTCTTCCCCCCCCCCCACACTACACTAAACCTCCACCTGACCCACCACCTGCTGTCACCCTTCCTCATTCAGAAGCCATCCACATAACCCCACACTCCTTATCCCCCTTCTCTAGATCAAAATCACCTCCACACTACATCAACCCTAATAATCTCATTCTCCTCTCGCCTCTTAGCTCTGTCCCTCTCTCCTGTTCCATCTGGAAAGCCAGTTTTGTCTATAATAAACTGGTCTCCATTCATGAGCACTTCATCTGCAATGCCTTGATTATCCTTGGATCACCAAACCCTGGATTTACCCATCTGACACCACTGCTTCTGCAGCTATCTCCTTTGGGGTCCTCACATTCTCTCACACACCCTGGCCTGGAGGTTTCAAGGGTGGTGGTCTTGGGGTCCTGCTATCCTTGGGTCACTCCTACCAAGTCTTACCTTCTGAACCCTCCATCTCATTCTTTCCATTCAACACTCATGACATTTGCCTCTTCCATCTTCTTCGAGCAGCTGCCTTTTTTCGTCTCCCTGGCCTTCGCTCAAATATTCCTCCATCACTTTGCTTCTTGGCTCCTAATATTCAAATGGGCTCTCAAGACCCATTTCTTCCTCAATGCTTTCCAGCGCTCATCCTAACCCACTACTCCATGCTCCTTCCTCACTATCTAGCCCATCTGTGTCACCCGTTTGTCTGACCCTCCCCTTAGAATGTAAGCTCTCGCAAGCAGGGCCCTCTTTCCTCACGTGCTTCTTCTTGCCTTACTTTTACAATGGTGTCTAAAACTTGGTTACTGACACCCTGCTGCTTATTTAGGTGTTATGCAACATTGTTTATAAATCATGTACTTGTCCTACATTGTCTGTACTGCACTTGTGTGCTCATTTGTTTCTGTACTATGTAAGGCGCTGCGGAACCCTTGTGGCGCCATATAAATAAAGGATAATAATAATAATTGATGGTTACAAACCATCGATGCTCAGTGTGTGTGTAGGTGATGCTGTGGTTAAAAGCGATATCATTTTACTTTTGAAAACAGGCACTGTCACTAAAAAAAAACAACCCTTTAGATTAAGCAATATATATATATATTAGATAGAAATGATAGATTTTACTGTAAATTCCGCAGTAGAGACACCCATTTATCTGGAATATTTTCTGGTCAGCTCGGGATTGCAGGGTTCACGCTAGATGGATGTCTTGACTTCTCTTGTCTGCATAAAACCATTTGATTGAGGAAATGACTATATAAAATAAAGACATATTTATAAGAGAGAGAATCTGTCTTCTGTGGATTTGTGGTATGTGATGTACATCGCACAGTGCCATGCTTGTGTATAGGAAATGCCATGCTTGTGTATAGGAAATGCCATGCTTGTGTATAGGAAATGCCATGCTTGTGTATAGGAAGCCAGCATGCCCTAGTCATCATTTCACTATTACAAGACTGATTACAAATTTGTGCCTGAAATCTTACACAGCACAGCATCAACAATTGCATGAACTTGGTTGTATTATTGTATACAGGTCACCTTTGACCACAGCAGCCCCCAAAGTGTTAAGTCAATCTACTAAACTTTATTACTGACTCCTGAGCTTTTCATGTAACGAAACATAACTCATGTCCCCACTCCTGGCCCAGCTAATTGTTTATATGCTTCACGCTGTTCTTTAACAGGGGAGTGAGCAATAGAACCCAACTAATTCGCTGCATTTGGCGTAATCTCCACTTTGAACGTGTTTTTGTTTACTTCAACAAGTAATATACACAAGTTTATGGCAACTTTCTGATTGTAAAGGTCACTTGTGTAACACTTGTCGCAAAGATTTCAGCTTCAGGCACCTGTGAAAATCCATCACAGATCTGACAGCAGAGAATTCCCTTTTTAATTTTAGTAAATATACTAGGTAAGGGAGGGGTATATTAAGTCAACATCCAGCACGTCGACACCAGAATATCGACATGGCCTGTATATCGACAGTCAGAATGTTGACATGTACAAAATGATGACATGTCAAATATCAATAATAGTTGGCATGTCACCAATATGATTTTGCATGCAATTTTCATCTAACCATAACTGCAGCTTAACCTTAACCCCAGCCTAACCCTAACCAGTGGCTACATTAGGGAGGTGTGGGCAGCACCCGGGCGGCATCCTCTGACCCTAACCCTAACTGCAGCATAAACCCTGATCCAACCCTAACACCAGGTGTTGACATTCTGACTGCATACCTTAGGTAACATGGTTTGGTAAATATGAATATTTTATATTAATCCATTAATACAGTTTATCGCAAACATGCCATTTGCTCCAAAAATGCTTACTGGATTGCCTACATTTCTAAATGTCTGCCTGTAGAAAGATAGATGACATAATAAATAGTCTAATAGTAATATAAATGTTTTTAGTTATCTAAATAGGGTATACAGCCAGGGCCATAGAGAGCCAGCCCAGAGTGATCGTTCCCCCAGGTAGAGCAGATTGTGCACGTGCTGGGCTGCTGATAAGTAGGGGGGGGAGGTCAGACCTGGGTCCGTCCAACAAGCCCGGGCCGGGGTAATAAGCACCTGCTTCCCCCTCCCTCTTGGCTCCCCTGTATACAGCTATATTTTAGAGTCTGTTAAAATGTACATAGTAAAGAACATGGTAATTAAGCACTTACAAATTGTGCAAATATTTAGTGCTTTAAATGAGCTTCCTGTTTGTGTTTTTATGATGTACAGTAAATGCTGGGGAATTCCTGTATCCAATCATCTGTATCCCAAGCATCAGGAATTACCACTGGCATTCTACTACAATAGCATCAACAGAGGCTAAGGTTTCTATTTTACTAAGGTTTGGATGGAGATAAAGTGGACCGAGATAAAGCACCAGCCAACCAGCTCCTAACTGTTAATTTTTAAACACAGCCTGTGACATGGCAGTTAGGAGCTGATTGGTTGGTACTTTATCTTCGTTCATTTTATCTCCATCTAAGGCTTAGTAAATAGACCCCTCAGCCTCTGTTGATCCTAGCGGTGCTATTGTAGTAGTTGCCATTCCTGATGTTTGGGGTACAGGTGATTGGTTGCTCCACAAGTCAGTAAACCCCTAGGAGTAAAAATACCGGACTACCACACAGTGGACAGCATTTGTATTGGGACGTGAGTCATTATTGTTTCATTCATTTATTTCAATCTCCTTCCCTCCTCTTCGCAATCGAGAGTTCTAAATCATTTGAATTGAGCTCCCCCGCACACACAGCCATGTTATTGAACTAAGGTGCGAGTTTGTTTCCTGAGACTCGCACACTTTGCATGAATGCTCGCTCCCGAGAACGCTCAATCCAATTAGAAATGCCGACTTGTGCTACTAATCACGGTGAGGGTGTACAAATTTTCTATAGCATGTGACTTGGGAGAAGGGCATGAAAAAGTGAGGAGACAATTCTGGACCTGAAAAAGTGACAACTTTGTTTGCAAAATCATACAGAAAGTTTTTTTAAATGTTGTCAAATGACTGATTTGTGCATTTAAAAAATAAATAAAATTAGAGAAAAATTGCAAAAAAAGTAGAAAAAAGGTGTCTACTTGAGGCCCCCTTTTTCATTTTTTTTTTTTTAAAAAAAACTTTATCATTTCAAAAATACTGAAATTATATTTTTGGGTGCCTAAAGTAATGAAAAAGTTATTTTGGGGGTAATTTGTGGGTATTTTTTTTAAACACCCAAAAATTTCATGTAATTATTGGGCTAATTAAGCTAATTGAAAACTTTAAATGCCTAATTAGGCATTAGGTGGACTGTCCAAGGGGTTTTGCACTATGGCCCTCATTCAGAGCCGCTCGCTATTTGCGGTCGTTCGTTCTAAAACAAGGGGTGACTATTCAAATGAACCGTTCGCTAATTGCGGTCTGTTCATGCCTCTAAGTCTGAACAAGCGAGCAAAACTTGCGGTTGTAATTTTGAAAACTACGCCCCCTGGCCGCTCGCATCCTACGTCATGTCCGCTATTTATTAGATTAATCGAGCACATCGAACAGCGTATGAACTGCTCGCTATTCTTGTGGCTGGTTTTTTCAACCGCTATTTTGCGATCAGTTCGGGGTAAAAAAAAACCCACAAGTGACGTGGTCAATGACACTGCTGTATTAATTATGCACTCCCTTAAAACGCCCGTTTTGACCTTTAAGCACGCCTGCGATCTAATTCCACACTCCCGTTTTCAAGCACCTTCCCCTGTTACCACCCACATACGCCTCCATCTGTCACTCAAAATAGCAGGCATTCGCTATATAGCGTACAAACGATTTTCGGCCGCACTGACTGGTTCGCGCATGCGTATTACAATCCGTACGCATGCGCAGATGTGCGAACATCGGTCAGAACGAACGAGCGGCCGCTTACGAGCGGCTCTGAATCAGGCCCTATGTCCTGACATTTTTACCTTACAAGAGAGGTTCCCAAACGCGGTCCTTAAGGCTCCGGTTTTAGAGATATCGACAGTTGAGCACAAGTGACTTAATTAGTATCTCAGTCAATTTGATTTAACCATGGATATCTCTAAAACCTGAACTGTTGGGGAGCCTTGAGGACCGCGTTTGCGAACGGGATGCAGTCAGGAAGCCGACGGTCGAAATGCCGACCGCCGGCTTCCCGATTGTCAAATCCCGGCAGGGGTCTAATGATAGGCGTCAAAATCCCGACGCCTAAATATCCCTATGCCAGGAGACCGATGTCCGTCATACCGAATGAAGGCAAGCTGGAAGGCGGACGCGGACAGCCACGGGGGGAGAGGGTTAGGTTAGGGGCTCCCAGGGGGGACTTAGGTTTAGGCACCCCCTGGGGAGGGTTAGGTTTAGGCTGCGGGGACAGGTGGGGTTAGGTTTAGGCACTAGGGGGGGAGGTTAGGGTTAGGCAAATCTAAGGGAGGGTTACGGTTAAGGAGGGGGAGTAGGGTTAGTTTTATTTCCCTTAATCCCCTGTTGGGAACTTCACTCCTGCCGGTCTTCCGGAGTCGGGATTTGAACCGCCAAACATTCATACTGATTCCTTGGGAACCTCTGCCTTACAATAAAGATCTTCCCTACCATCTCATACCCTCAGGGAGCAGGGGGTGTTGCCCTAAAAAAAAAATTTGTGAGTTTGGAAATGGATTGCATCTAGACTTTGCAGTGCTAATTTGCTTTGAAAACGGTTTGCACAAGCCAACTCGCACCTAATTGTATTTAACCCTTAAGCCGCATATATCCACTACACTATGACTAATGAATGATTGAATGATAACGATATTGTTATCGTTTAATCGTTCATTATATTGTGCAGTGGACATTGAGCCCACACTGAACGATATATCGGGCACCCTCCCTCATCCCCGAACTTGCATGATGAAATAGTCAGGTTGGACAGCAGGTTCAGGCGATGACAGATGCCGACAACGACCAGCGGGAGCGCGCATCGCTGGTCGTTGCCGGCATATTCACTGCATGATTAATGAACGATTGAACGATAACGATGCCGTTATCGTTCAATCGTTCATTTATATCGTGTAGTGGAAATGCCCCATTAGGGGTATATTTATCAAAGTTCGATTTTGCATTAGATTTTATGTTCGATTTAGCTCACCTGAAATTGAATCAAATGGAATTTAGAAATCCCTGTCAAAATCCCACATTTACTAAATTTCGATTTTGGAAGCCATTTCTAAATCGAATTTGATTTGGTTTGATTTTGAATAGTGATTTAGATTTTGCATGCCCATGTCCAAATCGAACACAAAATCGTACACAAAATTGAACGCAAAATTAAACTTCAAATCCCCTAAATAATAGACCTGCTTAATGTTGGAATTTTTAGCATGAGCAGGTGTGAATTACACAGATGTATGCACAGATCAGTGAGATCCATGCATATTGCTGTATGGAAAAAGTTGTAAAGTGTTAAAATGTTTAATAAAAAAAAATTACATGGAGTCCACCCCTAAAAGCACAACCATCACCGCGCTTCTCAGAGCTGGTCCTGGTTGTGAAAATACAGGGGACAAAAGACGTAGGGGTCCCTGTCTTTTCCAAAACCAGCACTGGACTCTTTCTAGCAGGGGTGTAATGCTGGGGTACCCTGTCACCAGGCCAAAGCATTATAACTGACCGCTAGTCAGCCCAGGCCGGGGATTCCTAGGAAGGTGGGGACCCCCCAATAAAAGGGTTCCACCTTTACTTAGCACCCCAGGCCTGGGCTGATAGCCCGGGGCTATCCCCGGCACCCCTGGCGGGTGTGTGCCGGGTTGATTGTGTATAAAAGTATGATGTAAATAATAGATGTAATAAGATTGTCTTTTACAGGAGAAGTAGAGGTCCCACCAAGCCTCCGCCTCATGCTGGTACTTGGAGAACCATAAGTACCAGCATGTGTGGCATTAACTTCAATGGTGAGAACCGCTAGGTAACCTTTAATAACCCAGCGTTTCTAACTATCGAAGTCAATAGTGAGAACCGTTCATTGGCTGATAGAGGCTGAGGCTCGCCTCTCTCAGCCAATGAATGCTCAGTCCATGCATTTCTAAGTGAAATGCCGCGGCTGAGCTCAGTGAGCTGTCATTCGGTAATTACCATCCTTAGAGGACGGTACTTCTGTCCGTGGGTCGGGACTTTTGTTATTTTATGAAGACGTGGATGCCTACATGAAGATGAGGACGTTTACAGGGATTGTAGGTGATTATGTTTGAGTGGGACTGTAATAAAGCTCTACTTTCACGGTGTGTGTGTCGTGTTTATTTTAATATTTCTTTTGCAGGTGAATTAGAGATACCAGCGGGCCGTTAATGCCCTGCATGTTGGTGTTTGTGGTTCTGCCATTGTATGTACTATTCTGTATATACGAGAGTGGTTCAATAAATAATGTACTGTAACAAGACCTATCCTTGCGTAAATGTATTCCAATTGCACATATGCGTATAATCATTAGCATGGCCTTGGTACAGATTATTTTTCCACATAGTCCCCATACTTGTCTAAGCATTCGTTCCAACGGTAGACCAAGGCATCTATCCCGGCATAGAAGAAATCATTGTCAAGCACCTGAAGCCAGGACATGACATCTTGCTGACCTGCGGCTTGCTGAACTTCACCCTCGGCTGAGAATGGGCTTCCACCCAGGTGCTTCTTCGGTGGTCCTAAGAGACGGAAATCACTTGGTGCCAGCTGAGGGCTGTAGAGAGGATGGTTAGTACCTCCTCATGATAGCGCCAAAACAACTCACATCTGTGGCCCAGTGTTATTGTGCAGCAATACGATGCCTGCTTACAGCACCCCAGGTCGTTTTCAACGAATAGCCCTCCGTAACCGTCTCAATGTGTCACATTAATGGACAGAGTTCACAGTATCTCCCTTGCACACCCCTGTGGTCCCAAGGCACTGCCCCCATGACCGTCTTTGTTGATGGAGTGCTTTGAATTTCCTTGGAGGTTGAAGGTGGGGACGATGCGTGTTTCCATGTCATAGATGCTGGCTTCATCTCCGGAATCACATGATGCACCCACATTTATCGCCGGTAACAATACCCTGCAAGAACTGCTCACCCTCCCCATGGTACCACGTCAAATGCACAAGAGACAATCCCATCCTATTGGTTTTGTGGACTTCTGTGAGTTGCTTCGGTACCCAGCGTGAACACTTTTCCCTGTAACCCTGTTGCACATGTTCAGTTCATCAGCAATATTACTAATTTGAATGTGCCTGTCCTCCTGCTGAATCAGATCTTCAATGCGGCACGATATGTCATCTGTGGTGGACGTGCTTGGTCAGCTGGATCACTGCTCAACTTGATCATCTGTCCTGCTGTTACCAAAGGCTGTGCACCAAACCCAAACCTTTCCATGACATAACGTTATCGCCAGACATCTTCACAAGTTGCTGATGAATTTCAGCTGCTGATGTGCCCTTTAGATCCAGAAATCTGATCACATTACCCACCTCAATGTGTGACCATGTTTCCGCCAGCCTCGCCATCTTACACCTGTTGTTGGAACAGTATGACTGATATGAGGCGCAGTCTAATGGCGGTGAGGAGAACCAGTGGTCCACCTGCTCTGGTGGGAAATTAGAATGAAATAGAGAACATTACATACGTGAGAGGTCTTGTTACTATTGTTATATTGAACCACCTTCTTATTATATGTGTAATATGGGATGTAGTTTAAATCCTGGGTGTCGGGATGCCCGCGCTCAGAATGCCAATGCAGGAATCCTGGCAACAGCATCCAGTCCTCTGGCACCCCGACAGTAAGTTGTGGGATTAGGGAGAGGGTTAGGAGTTATTGTTAGGCACTAAGGGGGCGATGTAAGGTTTAGGCTGCGGGGGGGAGGGTTAGGGTTTGGCACTACGGAGTGAAGGTTAGGTTTGGTCTGCGGGAGGGGGACGTTAGGTTTAGGATCCCTTTCAGGATGCCAGCGACAGGATTTTGACTGCCGGGATGCCATCTGCCGGCATCCCATTCTCAACCCCTGTACAAAATATATATATATATATATTTTCTTCCTCCCTTTTTATTTTATATTTTTGGGGATATTAAATTATTATTTGATATACGAAGTTTTCAATATTGGAAATTCTTCAAATTATTTTTTAGGCATACCACTACATTTACTTAATTGTGCCTTAGCGCTGCTGTATATCTCTTTGTCTTCTATTTAGGTAGTCGCAGACACCTTACAGTAGCTGCTTTGACACTATTATTTTATTCTATTCCTTCCCTTATATATCTGCTCAGCACCTATGTAATTATTTGTATTGTTCATGACTTATGATGGGAAACAATCTTATAATAACCTATGTTCTTGAGGGAATCGGTATGATTCACGTCCGGCGGTTGGAATCCCGACAGCGGCTGCCCAACATGGGTGAAAATCCCAATTGTCCAGGTATTCACTAATCTAATTCCCTCCCCTAACCCTCCTTAGGGGTGCCTAACCCTAACCTTCCCCCAGTGCCTAACCCTAACCCCTCCTTCCCCGCCGTCTAAACCCAAGTCCTCCGGGGGGGTGCCTAAACCTAAGTCCCCCTTGGGGGTGCCTTACCCTCCCTCCCCCTAGCCTAACCCTAACTTCCGGGGGGATGCCTAACCCTAAACCCCCCCCGGGAGCCCTAAACCTAACCCTCCCCCCCTCGGCTGTCCGCGCTCGGCACCGGTGTCGGTAAAATGACAGGTGTCTAGATTTAGACGCCTGTCATTTAACCCTCACCGGGATAAAGCAGTCGGGAAGCCTGCTGTCGGGATTAGGTCCTCTGGCTTCCCGACTGCGCACCTTCTTGAGAGCTGCCCATCGCTGCACATTGTACATCCCATTGCTTCTCCCCCAGAAGAGGGTGTGGTCATGTATCACATATTTGGCCATGTGCCCAACAGAACCAGGGCCCCATTGCGGTCTCCAACTCTCTACACCCCTCACCCTCTATTGTTCTCTATAATAGACCTCGGCAGACAGCCAGGGATATCATTTTGAATTGCACTTTGTTGCAACAATGTTGCTGTGCTCTGCAATACAGTTAAGTGCCGCAGATATCCTGATTGTTTAAACAGCGTTCTACAGACATAATGTAACAAACAAATGAGCAACAATATTTTCAAATGCTTAACTCTACAGACTAAACTAAAAAACATTTACTTAGCTAATTATACATTCAGGAAACAATTTGTGGGATCCCACAACTGCGAGGTACCAGTTGCCGACACTGCTCAGGCTGCTGCAGCCATAATGAACTACTGCCCCACAATTCACCAGGCTCATCTAGGGCACAGGCACAGCCTGCGGGGACAGTTACAGAGAGGACAATTAGTGATGGTTACAGGTGAGGCAGAGCTGGACAAGGAGGTGCTGGGTGATCAAGGTGAGAGGGAGGAAGACGGCTCCAGGACTTGGCAGCGGGATTACATACAGCCACTGAGAGTAAGAAATAAAAGGAGGGATCAGTGAAATGAGAAAGGAGGAATTTGAGGAAACAGAATAAAGCAAAACTGATTGGGCTGCAAACAACTCTGGATACTTACACCTACCGCAGGGAGCTGGCACTTGTTATCATACTTTACCCAAGTTCAGAGGGAGTATATAGATAACTCACAGCGCAGGAACTCAGTGCCTCCAATATAATTGATAGAATATATTTATTTGTAATAGAAATGTTATATAAAAATAACCAAATAAATACAATATAAAACAAATGAAAGATCCAAACCAAAAAACGATGCTGTATAGACAATAAGTACTTGCATGCACTAATGTAAAATTGAATCAATGGATATAGGCCCTCATTCAGAGCCGCTCGTTAGCGGCAGTACGCTCGTTCCGAGCGATGTTTGCACATCTGCGCATGCGTACGCTTTTTAGTACGCATGCGCGAACCAGTCAGTGCGGCCGAAAATCCTTTGTACGCTATATAGCGAGTGCCTGCTATTTTGAGTGACAGAATGAGGCGTATGTGGGTGGTAACAGGGGAAGGTGCTTGAAAATGGGGAGTGGAGATCCGAACGCAGGCGTGCTTAAAGGTCAAAACGGGCGTTTTATGGGTGTGTATATTTAAAACAGCAGCGTCATTGACCACGTTACTGGGTTATTTTATAGCCAGAACTGCACGCAAATTTGTGGTAGCAAACACCAACCACAAGAATAGCGAGCAGTTCATACGCTGGTCGATGTACTCGATTAATCTAATAAATAGCGGACATGACGTAGGATGCGTGCGGCCAGGGGGCGTTTTTAACAAATAAACGAGCGTATGTTTTGCTCGTTCGTTCAGACTTAGAGGTGTGAACACACTGCAATGTGCGTACGGATCATTTAAATAGCCACCCCTTGATTTTAAACGAACGACCGCAAATAGCGTGCGGCTCTGAATGAGGGCCATAATCCGGCTGAGCTGGAGAAAAAATGCTTTCTGCCCTCACTAGAGGTCTCCTAGGACGCTTGTCCTGGAATAACTTGGTATCCCATTATATGGATAATTCAGATGTATAGCGCTAGCTACTGAATGCGCAATGGGAGAGTCCTATAGATGGATCAAAGAGGGCTCTCACCTATGTGTGAATGAATGTCCAGCAGCGTCCCTGGTCTCCTAGGAACAAGGTGGATGCCGCGTGTATCTTCAGCTAACCAGCCGATGCTAGTAGCGAGTAACACCGGTGAGGCTGGGGTCCAGGTGCGTCGGTGATTCAAGCCGTATAGAAATCAGCACAATGGCAGAAGCAACCTGGTGACCCGTCAGCCCGTGAGTTAGATCCGTGCATGCGACAGGCAGGAGTGATATCTGTCACGGCCAGGGTATTTCAGCATGGCATGGAAACCCATCTCCAGCCTACTGTCAGCGATTGGATAACTATTTCTGCCTATTTTAATGTGTGGTTGCCATGACATGTTCTTGAGAAATCTAAATCATTATTGACTCATTAAACCCTTAGTTGTCAATATAGTTGTTTTCTGTCTTCATCTCTTATGATGCAAGTGATGTCCACCAATAGCTCTGGGATTGGCGGCACACTTACCCCCCTCCTCCAATTTCTCCTCTTTACTTCCCTAAATTAATTGATTCTGTGTTCTCAGTATGCTGTACTACTATATTGTCAATAAACAGGAAATCATTAATAAAAATAATGAAAGAAGTATTGCAAATATAACAAAAACAATAGAAAAAAAACAATAACTTTATTGTGGTCCAGAAAATAGACCAAATCACCTAAGTTTACCGATTTGGTATCCAAGTGGATACAAAATTAAATTAGACCTACTGTAGGTTCCAAGGGGATATTTACTAAGAATCGTGTTTGGCCGAGTCTAAACACGTTGGGCATCCCTGGGATATGTGAGAGCTTTTCCCAATAAAACACGGAAATTTACTAAGAATTGTAATTCACTGAATCGTGTTTTTCGATGGTTGATGGTCTATGCCAGTTCAGTCATATTGAGCTAAATTGAATAGACCTATCTGTGAACAACGTGTTTACACTGCACAGATCAGTGTCATCCTGATAATTTTTTGGTCGGGATCTGCAAATAAGGGAGATCCAACATATTGGATTTCCCCGTTGCTCAGACCCAGGCATTGGGGGGATCAGGGAATTGTGGCAATCAGTAGCATATGTATGTATGGACCGCTTAATAAATACATCAGGAGTTTTGCTATTCAAACAGGTGCAGGTTTTTTTTCTATTTTGAGCGCCAGGAGGTTTTTTCCCGCACCTCCAGAGCAAGTCTTATTTTTCCTAAAATCGTTATTTGAATCATAAATCAGCGGGACTTGCTCTGGTACCCCGGTGCCCCCTTCCCTCCCCCCTCCCGAGGACTAATTAAGCAATTGAAAGTTCCAATTAGCTCAATTAGGCCTTAATTACTCACCTTCTGAAACGGTGTCTTCTATATCCAGTGTCCGAAACCGGTCTCCTGTAGCAGCGGAATGTCAGTGTGTGTGAGTGTTTGTGAATGTTTGTAAGTGTGTATAAGTGAGTGTGTGTGTGACCCCAGGTCTGTGTGCCCCCCCCCCCCAGTGTAAGTGTTAGCCCCCACCCGTAATGGGCGCTATTAGAACTATAGGTTCATACACACAATGATTTTTTGAACAATTATCATTAACGATATCGTTTATCATTCAATCGTTGAAATAATCAGTCACTTTGAGTGAAAACGATGAACGATTATAGTTCGTTCGCGTTTACGTTTGTAGTTCAGTCAGACTGGCCAACTCAACGATTTTCAAGGGAATATGCAAAAATCGTTTGTAGTTCAAAAAAATCGTTCATTACACTTTAAAAAATCTGACAGATATTCGTTCAGAAAATCGTTGGTAACAAAAATCGTTGTGTGAGTATGCAGCTTAAATCTCCCTGCAGCCCCTGGAGCCACCCAGCAGCCCTCAGGACTCCCAGCAGCCCCCTCCCCAGTGACAAGATGGAGAGGAGGACACTGGGAGCCACGGAGACCGTCAGGCAGGTAAGTGTCAGTTGTTTTTTTTTACGCGGCGTGGTGTTTTCGGAGCTGAAAATCCTGCAGCCACTTTTTTTAAAAAAAATTGGATACTGTGGGAGACCAGCTGACCGGAGAGGAGCCATCACCGGAGGCCCGATCACCGGTCCCTGGATTCAGGCAAGTAAAAAAAAAGTTGTTTAATTTTTTTTTTATTTTTTTTCACAGTAATCAGCTTGCTGTCTGCTTAGACCACACAGCTGATTACTGGTACCGGCTCCCGCCTCTGCTCTCCCCGTTAGAGCAGAGTGGGAGCCCGGTAACCGGGGGAGACCCTGGATAACGCCACCTCCAGGTGGCGTTATTATCACAGGGCTTCCCCCGGTATTTTTTTACAATTTATTTTTAGTAACTATGGTCGGATCACATTTCCCATTACAATTATGGGAAATGCGATCTGCTTTACTAAAAATAAGTGATACTGGGGGTTGGAGTAGAATTTTACTAATTCTACTCCAATTGCCCTATAATAACTACAGGTGATACTAAAATAATGTGAAAAGGGTGTGAAAACACAAAAACACCCTTTTTCACTTTATTTTAGTAAAAATAATGTTAATAAATAGAGCCCATTGTGTGAATATAGTGATTAACATTTTCATCATTAGCGAGGCAATTACCATGATGGGCCATTCACAAACAAGCACAGAGAATATTAAAGTTAAAATGCCAAGTGAAAGTAATATTTGCAAACAGTCTATAAATGCTGAGAATAGCTAGTAACTGTACTAAGGGCCTCATTCAGACCCGGACGCTATGCTGCGCCCGCTCGCATTGAGCGATTTTTCGCAATCTGCACATGCGTATGAGTCGCAATGCGCGTGCGCGAACCAGTCATTGCGATGGGAAAGTGGCCGCTATTTGGAGTGACAGACCGTTTGTGGGTGGTAACAGGGGAAAGTTCTTGAAAACGGGGGTGTGGATGTGCGAACGCAGGCGTGCCCGACCGTCAGAACGGCGTTTAATGGGTGTGCATAATTAGCAAAGTTGCGTCATTACACATGTGACTGGGTTGTATTTTAGCCTGAACTGCTCGCAATGTTGTGATGGGAAAAGGCTACCACAAGCACTGCGAGCAGCTCCGATGGCTCTCGATGTTCCCGATTAATCCTACAACTGCCGGAGATGACGTGTGTTGCAAGTGGCAAAGGGGCATCTTTATACAGGGGCGAGCGCATAGTGCGGCCGCTCGCTATTACTTAGTGGGCGGCTTTACGCGACGCAGTGCGAGCACATGATTTAAATAGCCGGCCCCTTTTAGCCAGCGAGTGGACGCAAATAGCGTCCGGGTCTGAATCAGGCCCTTAGTGCCTGAGCTGGGTTGCTGCTGGCTGCGCACACCACATAGAAACATGGTTACACTGAGATTTTGTTGCCTTATGGAATAAGCCTGTGTACATTTACAATGATTGCTACACCAGGACGTGTCATTATACCTTGTACATTCTATTTGTGCATTGGATAGCATCTTATTACATTAGCCATTCTGCGTTCATAAAGAATGCTATACAGTTTAGTAATAGATCATAGTATATATAAATGCAGAGGTCTAACAAGAGAATACAGAACAAGGAAAGCGAAATGCAAAACATTCTATATTCTATAACCAAGACTTAATGGCAACAAAAAATGAGGCAAAACACAATAGCCATAATAGGCAATGTACAAAACAGTCAATCATAGGGCATTGTACAGAAGATCCTAGAAGTTTAATACAAGGATGCGTAGATGGACAAGATGGCAATCCAGGTCTGTAGTGAATGCAGAGCATGGGCGTAACTACCATAGGTGCAAGGGGTGCAGTTCCTATGGGGCCAAGGGCCTGATTCAGACCCACTCGCGAGCGGCTGTCCGCTCGCAAGTGGGTCGATGTTCTGGACTGAGCATGCGCACGACGGAGGGAGCTCCGTCATGCGCAAGACACGACGAGCGAAGGAAAGTCCTTCGCTCGTTGTGTCCGATCAAAGGGGGTGTGCTGTCAATGTTGATTGACAGCACGCCCCCTTTGGTAGGCGTGACGGGGGCTTGCCTCCCTGACGGGTGCGTTCCCATGGGAACGCCTCCCGTCAAAAGCCGGCCCACTGACATCACTAGTGATGTCAGTGGGAGTGATTTTGGCTCTGATAGAGCCAAAATCACTCCGGAGCTTGCGGTTGAAAACCTCAACCGCAGGCTCCGGCTCACAATTTCGATGGTCGCGACCATCGCGGCCATCAAAATGCACGCTCGTATAGCCTGTGGGTGGTGACCCACAGCTATACGAGCGTCCAGAAGGACGCTCCATTTTCATGGAGGCCGGCCCTCATTCAGAGCGTGCGCTCTGCTCAGAGCGTACGGCTCTGAATGAGGGCCCAAGTCCATCTTCAAAGTTACATGTGTTATATACATTTTTCCCCAATGGGTGGTACATAGGGGCCCTTACATACATTTGCTATGGGGCCTTCAAACACCTAGTTATGCCCCTGATTCAGTGTGATCTTGCAATTATTCACACCGTGTTTGTCTCCGAGCTGGGCATATGCAACTGTGGGCAACTACAGGCGGTTGTGAGTGGTACTGTAAGCAGCTTATACCCCTTTCAGACAAACTGAGAATCCCTGGAATTTGGCCTGCCTCACCAATTACAATCCATGCTATATCTGGCCCACGGATGCTGCAGCATCTGACAGCTTCAGGCCCCAGAAGAGTCTCCAATGTATTTCTAATTGTCATTGTTCTACAGTAAGTGCACAGAACCTCTGAACAGGGTCGGACTGGCCCACAGGGGTACAGGGAAAATCCCCGGTGGGCCCCACTGCCTGAGGGCCCCACCCTCTCTTGTAGGGGTCATGTTCCAGACTGTGCAATGAATTGTACATTGTTACTCTATTGGAGGGTCAGTTACCTTGTGGAGCAGGACCACTGAAAAGTATCCGTTCTTGGTTTTCTTCTATAGAAACTACACCAATGGTTAGCCAAGCAATTGTGGTGGCTGGCCATAAACCTTCTGTTGGATGACCACACCACTTAAGCATGAGCCCCGACTACTGAATGATCCCAGTGGGCCCTTTATGTCTCAGGGCCTGATTCAGAGCCACTCGCTCGCTGTGCGTTCGCAAGCAGCCCGAGGTTCTGTGTACGCCCATGTGCACACTTTGTTCTGCGCGTGCGCGAACTACACACTGCGATCGCAACCCTCTCGCTCGCCCAGCAAAGGCAGCCCAAGGTAATGAGTGACAGGAGGGGCCGTTTGTGGGTGGTAATGGGGGGGTTGGAGATGCGAACGCAGTCGTACCTGAGTGTTTCAACGCCGTTTTAGAGGCGTGCATAATTAACAGGCAGCTTCATAGTACACGTCACTTGCCTTTTTTTTACACTGATTTCCTCGCAATGCTTGTGGTAGGGTAAAGAAACCACAAGCACTGCGTTCACATCCGATGGTGCTCGATGTACCAATGTTTTAATACACTTCTTGGAGATGAAGTGTTGCTGGTGGGCGGATCTGCCTGTGCGATTGGGCGTACGCATACACAAAGTGGGCGCTCGCTAAGACATGGTAGGCGTCACTTTGACAAATTTGCATACGCATCTAGCGAGCGTACGCAGATAGCGACCGGGTCTGAATCAGGCCCTCAGTCCGACACTGCCTCTGAAGCATAGTAACTGCTAGGGCTACAGAGATTGGCTGAAGTGTGCATGTGCCCCCTTACCCTATGTACTGTACAACAGGCCGGTAAACATTCTGCATAAATAGTTTCTGTTCACAGGGAGCTCTTGCTACATAAAAAAAACAACAACTCCCTTAATGCCGACAAGCTATGTAGAATAAAATGACACTGCTGTGGCCACAAATCTCTGAAAAACACATTTATTACAGTTAGGCAATGGGATATTGTGGTCAATCTTGTTATCTTGCATTCAACATGATATTTGATATTATAATACAGTATAATATGATCTGCTACAATATATTTATTTTCTCTTCAAATTCTCATACTAGCCAGAGCAACAACGTATTGGGCTTACTCACTTGAGACAAGGAATGGGTGGAACATTCTAATTTTATGGAAGAGTATTGAATACGGAGCCTGATTCAGACCCGTTCGCTAGGTTGCGTTCGCCCGTAGCCTGCCGATGTTTGCATTCTGCGCATGCGTACAAGATGCAGTGCGCGTGCGTGAACCAGTCCATGTGATCGCAAAGCGATCAGACCCTGTACACAGACGCACCCTGTACACAGACGCACCGCAAGCATGGGTGACAGGACGAGCCGTTTGTGGATGGTGACGGGGGTGTGGTGGTGCGAACGCAGGAGTGTCTGTGCATCTGAACGCCGTTTCAGGGGTGTGCATAATTAAGACGCATCGTCAGTGTACACGTCACATGGCTGAATTACACACAGCAGCGTTCGCAGTGCTTGCGGTAGGGTATGGTCAGCCACAAGTGCTGCGTATGGGTCCGATGTTACCGATTGTTTAATACATTTCCTGGAGATGACGTGTATCACTAAGGGAAAGTGGGAGTCTTGTGTCAGGCTGGTGGGAGTCTAAGTACATACCGTGATCGCACAGCATGACATAGTGGGCGTGATAATGTCTTGCCATGTGATCGCGGGATTTGCATACTTTGGCTGCTGACGGTTGCGTGCGAATGCAGCCTAGTGAACGGGTCTGAATCGGGCCCACAGCACCTACAGTACTTAGGGCCTGATTTGGATTTGTACACAAACCCGCTGGTATACATAAAATTCAATGGTTATGGCTCTGCGCAGGCACAGGACCCGTTCTGTGAATGTGCACAATGGGTCCTGCGTGATCACTCACACACTTCCCTTAGTTGCTGCATGATTGCCATGCTGTGGCATTTGGGGGCAGCGACCAGGTCCGTTATACAAAATGGGGACGTTTTCACCTCCATTTTGTAGGCGTGCCTAACCCATGGTCTTTGTCGACAGATGCAGAGGGCTTCTGACGCCAGGCTGAATAAGCTTCAGCTTGCGGATACAGGCCGAGGGCAGAGAACCAGTCGCCATGGTGATCCGAAGTAGTACCTATGGACGCTGCCCTCGGATCGCAGATGCATGCAGGACTATTTCCTACACACACACCTCCTGCTGCGTTTGCATTTTAGTTGGACGGTATTGCTGAGTCTCTTCCCTGTGACTGTGCAATAGTAATGACATCAGAATCAAGCCCTTAGACAAGAAGAGTGGCCCTTCCAGAGGGTGACCTGCGTTCCATATACACTATACTTTACCTCTGGGATATGAGGATGGAAGGCATGAAAACAAGAGGTGGGTGATGATACCCTGCTCATAAACAGGCTGACACTGAAGTGGGCACAGTGGGAATTTGTGTTTTATGTCATCATGTCACTTCCTGCCAACCTAACGGGCAAGTCCAGGCCCTTGCAGGAGAATTGCTGCTCAATCTGGAATCTGGGAGGTTTTCTCCTAATTCAGGAGTCTCTTGGATGTTTCGGAAGATTACGCAACTATGGTATTGTCACGTTCCGGACTATTAAAACCACTTTCTTACCGCTCCGGTGCCTGTCCAGGATTGCATAGAGGTCCGCTTACACTGCACATCGCTCCCGGCGATGTGCCCAGAGACTATAGCTCCAGCACTGGTCGCGCACAGCTCAGTGCGCTGCCGGACAGAGAGGAGGGGGCCCATGTCGGAGACGGCACACGGTCCCCCTCCTCTCTAGAAACGCCCCAGCTCCCTGGAGCGCCTTGCTCACAGTGTGTTTTCCCAGCATGATGGCACACAGGTTGCACGCCAGAGTTCCCTCCTAAACAACAGTATGGGCGCAGCCATGTTGGACCATGTTGTCACCTGATGCTCTTCCTCCACTCAGAGCGCTACTCCCAGACCAGCTGATCGCAGCATCCAATCCCTGGGGATCCTCCCCTATAAATTCCATTTCCAGACTGGCCTCTGTTGCCAGTACAACGTTGCTTCTTGCTGAAGTTACAGCTTTGTGCTGATCTCCCAGGTACTGTGGGCCTGATTCAGAGCCGGACGCTATTTGCGCTCGCTCGGTCAGAAAAAGGGTCCGGCTATTTAAATTGAGCGCTCGCTCTTTGCGGTCTGTTGATGCCTCTATGTCTGAGCGAGCGAACGAAACATGTGCGCGCTATTTTGTAAAGACGCCCCGTCCGCTCGCATCCTACGTCATCTCCGCTATTTATTAGATTAATCGAGTACATCGAAAGGCATCTGAACTGCTCGCAGTGCTTGTGGTAGGATTATCCTACTGCAATCATGCGAGCAGTTCAGGCTAAGAGACAACCAAGTGACGTAGTCGATGACGCTGCTTTGTTAATTATGCACACCCTTAAAATGCCCGTTTTGACTGTTTGGTACGCCTGCGTTCGGATCACCACCCCCCGTTTTCAAGCACCTTCCCCTGTTACCACCCACAAACGCCTCATCCTGTCACTCAAATTAGCAGGCACTCACTATTTGGGGAGCGCTCGATTTCCGATCACTCCGACTGGTTGGCGCATGCGCATTACGACCCATATGCAGTTGTGCGAACATCGCTCGGAGCGAACGAGCGGCCGCTTATGAGCGGCCCTGAATCAGGCCCTCTGTTTTGAATGGTTCCAGGGCCTGAATCAGCAAGGAACGCATGCTAGCAGACGCCCGCACCCGGCCGCTGCGAGAATATGCTAATCAATGCATACGCACGGCACCTGCAGCACAAGAAGCAGACACCCAGCAAAACAAAGTTTTCCACCTTTGCTGTGATCGACAGCGTAAACATCGAGTGCCATCAAAGCTACGTGCAAGCTAAGGGTAGACCCGACCGTGCCGCAGGACTAGAGAGATTTCTGCCAGCAGAGAGGCGCCCGGCTGTGTGCGGCGCCACTGAGATTAATGTATATACAATCCTGTAATGGTGTGCGAAAGCACGCGCACGCCTGCGTTCGACCGACCACCCCTCTGTCACCATCCACAAACGGCACATCCTGTCAATCAACATGGAAGGTCTCTGCGGGCTCCCTGCGTACTCTGGGAGAACCCTTTCCGTACTCTGCATCCTGTTCGTGCAACATGCGTTGTCTCACGTGCGATCCTCGCTGAATCATGCCCCCTGTACGTTATATTCAGTTCCTATTTCTGGTAAACAAGTCTCCTATACCATCTTGCATCTGGCTTTTACCACTGAGACTTGTTCTTACATCCACCATCTGTTCCAGCCGAGACCTCCAACCATTGGTCTCATCAGATGCTTCCAACATCGGACGCTTATCAATTAAATTCCTCAATTCATCAACATCGGTTCCAACCAATTAAGTTCATCAATTCATCAACATCGGTCCCAACCGATCAAGTTAAATTAACATCGGACTCTTATTAATTAAGTTCTTTAATTCATTAACATCGGTCTCAAACCAACCAAGTTCTTCAATTCTTCAACATCAGATCAAGTTCTGTAAATCATCAACATCGGTCTCAACCAATCCAGCTCTCAATCCAGCATCATCGGTCCCAATCCGATTCTGCTCATTCATTCCGTATTATCATCTCCAGTTCTCATTCCAACCTGCTGTATAATGAAGACATTCCATTCTTGTTCTCGCCTTAGGACCCATCACCCTCTGAAGCTCCTCTACCTCCTCACAGCGATACATGAGGAAGTCCTGACTGAAGCCACCCAGGTTTATTCACATCTCCCAAGTCTCCTCTTCAGCCGATGAAATCGAGGAACAATTGTGGTGACAGATTTCTGATTCTGAACTTATGCACATTACCACTATTTTTTTTACGCTGAATTATTCTTATAATTTAGCTGATATGTTTATATTTCCTCATTTGAATGATGACCTCTAATTGATCTTATTGTCTTTTCCATTGTAATTTGTAACTTCAGTCTGTACCAGACACCAGGTCCCAGGGTATAAAATAAACTGCAATGAATAATTCTTTTGGGATTGTCTTTCATAAATCCGTCTCCGTATTTTTCTGTTCCCCCTTTGCGTTGCGGCTTTGTAGAGAAATCCATATAATGAGTTAATCAGAAAAACAAACTACGTTTTAAAGCAAATCATGAAAGTAAACGTTAGTAAGACCACAAAATGGTCGGCCTTTTATGGGATGGTTGGGAAAGATATGCCCATAATAACAGAAGGGGTAACGGTAATAACATGCACGCCAACTCGCTGGAGCTCGGCTAGGGAGAACCATAAAGACATTAAGAGGTTATCCTGGGATTACAATAGACACTAATAGCAATCCTGGAAGTGTGATAAGTAATCCTGGTTAATAAAACAGAGATGTTCTATAATGTGGACGGAGGTTGAGACATACAGAACATTTTAGCAGCTGTACTATATGTCTATATTTGTTGCGGTTGACATGGAGTAAATGACAGGTTGGTTTCGTGATATAAGACGACAGCGCATTCCGTTACATTTTGGCCTGATGTGTCTGTACTGTGTCATTGCGTTTCATCTCCTGGACTCACTTCAGTGGAATAATGGTAAACCATAATTGTGGATTCCATTTGGGGCAAACATGTTAAAGAGATAGAAATATCTGTAGGCTCTAGCTGGGCTCCTGCCTTATTACATCATCTTCAGCTGCCAGATGCCACATGGCTTAAAAATGCACCTTTTAGCCCCGGATGCAGTATAAAAAAAGAAAATGTTTTACAACTGAGATTTAAAACGGCCTCATCGATGTGGCCAAGCTGTAATTAGGCGATTTAATGGTGCGCTAAGCACTGGCTTTCATGCATCTGTGCATATATGACCTGATGGTGACTTGCATTCAATTCCAAATGTGGACGGACATCATGTTACAGGGGTCTATTTACTAAGCCTAGGATGGAGATAAAATGAACGGAGATAAAGTACCAGCCAATCAGCTCCTAACTGCCATGTCACAGGCTGTGCTTGAAAAATGACAGTTAGGAGCTGGTCGGCTGGTACTTTGTCTCCTAACACTGCTTAGTAAATATACCCCTATGCCTTGGATGCAGATAAAGTGAACGGAGATAGAGTGAAAAGTGATAAGGTGACAGCCAATCAGCTCCCAACTGTCATTTTTCAAACACAGCCTGTGAGATGGCAGTTGGGAGCTGATTGGCTGGCACCTTATCACAGGGTCCTGTGGCTTGTACACTAGCACTGAAAGGGCCATTTTAGGGGAAAGGTGAGGTTTTGAGAGTGGGGGGAGGCCCAAAGCTTTGGAGACAAGGGGCCCATTGCTGAAGTTGGGACATTGAAATGACGAGGTGATGCACAATGTCCTGATTAGACTGGTCCAAACGTTTCAGAGGTATGTAATGAGGATGCAAGGAGGCAAATGTGTAGCACCAGTTAAATACTTGCTTTTGTTTTATAAATTGCACTACAGCAATGACAATTAAGGGTATATTTACTAAAGTGCGGGTTTTTAGAAGATGGCACTTGTTCTCGCAGGCAAACTCTGAAAACTTTGTTTTCGGAGTTTGCAGAATATCAGTTGGCCCTATCTGTACCCCTGATGATGAACGGCCTACTGACTTAAATATGCGGAAGCTAGCGTTTTCGCATGGTTATCAGGATAAATAGGCCCCTTAGAGTTTCTGTACCTGGATAGAACAATGGAACTCAGGTATTGTTAATTAAGGGGGTTGGGGGGTGGGGGGTCTATGATAATTATGAGCTGCTCCTCTTGTTAACTTGTCATAGTCAGGTACCCTTAAGCTGTTCTGAGCTTCCTCCCTCAGAGGGAGACATGGCCATAGATGGATTTCCTGCACAAAGGAGTAAGGGTCTGCGCAGCAACACTCACCGGAGTCTCTGTGGAGACCAGAGTAACTGCTGGGAATTGGTGGCGCAGCTGGTTATAATTGGCTGCTGAAGCTCCTGACGTTGTGCCTGTTGTCCAGCAATGACTGACAGCATTTGCGGCTGGAGGTGGAGAACGGAAGGCAGATCACTCCCATCAGGCGTCCGGCTGTGAGGCAGACTCTCCCTCCTACAAGGCAGGCAGTGAGGTGAGCTGGGAGCCCGGTGTCTGAGAGTACGTGGAGGAAGGTGGTGATCTCCCCATCGGCAGGCTCCCACTTCAGGATATCAGACTGAGCTTCTGGAGAAGTTTGTAATTACACAAAGCAAAGCCCTATATATACACATCTCATCTCCCAGCTGTCAGGCTACACATAGTGACAAGAAGCTTCCCAGCATTGTGTACTGCATACCCCAGCATAGAGTCACCTTGTATACAGCCTGGCTACACAACTATATCATATCCTCCCAGCATAGAGTCACCTTGTATACAGCCTGGCTACACACCTAGATCATACCCTCCCAGCATAGAGTCACCTTGTATACAGCCTGGCTACACAACTATATCATATCCTCCCAGCATAGAGTCACCTTGTATACAGCCTGGCTACACACCTAGATCATACCCTCCCAGCATAGAGTCACCTTGTATACAGCCTGGCTACACAACTAGATCATATCCTCCCAGCATAGAGTCACCTTGTACACAGCCTGGCTACACACCTAGATCATACCCTCCCAGCATAGAGTCACCTTGTACACAGCCTGGCTACACACCTAGATCATACCCTCCCAGCATAGAGTCACCTTGTACACAGCCTGGCTACACACCTAGATCATACCCTCCCAGCATAGAGTCACCTTGTACACAGCCTGGCTACACACCTAGATCATACCCTCCCAGCATAGAGTCACCTTGTACACAGCCTGGCTACACACCTAGATCATACCCTCCCAGCATAGAGTCACCTTGTATACAGCCTGGCTACACACCTAGATCATACCCTCCCAGCATAGAGTCACCTTGTACACAGCCTGGCTACACACCTAGATCATACCCTCCCAGCATAGAGTCACCTTGTATACAGCCTGGCTACACACCTAGATCATACCCTCCCAGCATAGAGTCACCTTGTATAGAGCCTGGCTACACACCTAGATCATACCTTCCCAGCATAGAGTCACCTTGTACACAGCCTGGCTACACACCTAGATCATACCTTCCCAGCATAGAGTCACCTTGTACACAGCCTGGCTACACACCTAGATCATACCCTCCCAGCATAGAGTCACCTTGTATACAGCCTGGCTACACACCTAGATCATACCCTCCCAGCATAGAGTCACCTTGTACACAGCCTGGCTACACACCTAGATCATACCTTCCCAGCATAGAGTCACCTTGTACACAGCCTGGCTACACACCTAGATCCATACCCTCCCAGCACAGAGTCACCTTGTACACAGCCTGGCTACACACCTACATCATACCCTCCCAGCATAGAGTCACCTTGTACAGAGCCTGGCTACACACCTATATCATACCCTCCCAGCATAGAGTCACCTTGTATAGAGCCTGGCTACACACCTATATCATACCCTCCCAGCATAGAGTCACCTTGTATACAGCCTGGCTACACACCTATATCATACCCTCCCAGCATAGAGTCACCTTGTATACAGCCTGGCTACACACCTTCATCTTATCCTCCCAGCATAGAGTCACTTTGTATTAGGGATGTGCACCGGCCACTTTGTGTTTTGTGTTTTGGATCTGGATTGGTTTTGCCAAAACCACCCTTCCATGTTTTGGGTTCTGGGTTTTGTGTTTTGGATCTGTATTTTTTTTTTTAAACAAAAGCATAAAAATCACAGAATTTGTGGGTTTTTCTGCTCCTATGCTATTAACCTCAATAACCTTAATTTCCACTCATTTCCAGTCTATTCTGAACACCTCACACCTCACAATAGTGTTTTTATGTCCAAAAGGTTGCACCGAGGTAGCTGGATGACTATGCTAAGCGACACAAGTGGGCGGCGCAAACACGTGGCCCATCTAGGAGTGGCACTGCAGTGGCAGACAGGATGGCAGTTTGAAAACTAGGACCCAAACAGTACATAATGCAAAGAAAAAAAAAAAAAAAACGAAGAGGTGCAAGATGGAATTGTTCTTGGGCCCTCCCACCCACCCTTGTGTTGTATTAACAGGACATGCACACTTTAGCAAACCAATCATTTCAGCACCAGGGTCTGCCACACGACTGTGGCTGAAATGATTGGTTCGTTTGGGCCCCCACAAAACAAGCTGGCAATTAATCTGTCCCTGCACAAACTGGCTCTACGGAGGCAAGATGTCATCCTCATCCTCCTCATCCACCGATTCCTCACCCTCTTCAGTGTTGTGTACATCATCATCCTCACAGAGTATTAATTCGTCCCCGCCTGAATCCACCACCACAGGTCCCTCTGTACGTTCTGGAGGCTGGTCTCCCTGGAAGAGTTGATAATTCATTTTTATGAACATCATCTTCTCCACATTTTGTGGAAGCAACCTCCTACGCCTTTCACTGACAAGGTTCCCGGCTGCACTAAACACTCAGGGGGGCAACTCAGGTAAAATAGAGCCAGTTTGTACAGGGGCCTCCAAATTGCCTCTTTTTCCTGCCAGTACATGCCTACTTGGATGCTGTCAAAGATGTAATCCTCCACCATTCTGTCAATGGGGACAGTATCATATGCAGTGACAGTAGACATGTCAGAAATTGTTGCCAGGTCCTTCAGTTCAGACCAAATGTCCAAACTTGGTCCTACCTGCTCTGCATCAATGCCAGCGGGTTGCTTAGGATACCTATGTTTTTTTCTGGCAGCCCCAGTTGCGGGAGAAAATGAAGAAGGAGCTGTTGACGTGTCACGTTCCGCTTCAGCCGACAGTGTTTTCACCAGCAGGTCTTTGCACCTCTGCAGGCTTGTGTCGGCAGGAAAGAGAGACACCACATAGGCTTTAAACCTAGGATCGAGCACGGTGGCCAAAATGTAGTGGTCTGATTTCAACAGATTGACCACCCTGGAATCCTGGCAAAGCGAATGAAGGGCTTCATCCACAAGTCCCACATGCTGAGTGGAATCGCTCCATCTTAGCTCCTCCTTCACTTTCTCCAGCTGCTTCTGCAAAAGCCTGATGAGGGGAATGACCTGACTCAAGCTGGCAGTGTCTGAACTGACTTCACGTGTGGCAAGTTTGAAGGGCTGGAGAACCTTGCACAACACGGAAATCATTCTCCATTGCGCTTGAGTCAGGTGCATACCCCCTCCTTTGCCTATGTCATAGGTGGATGTATAGGCTTAAATGGCCTTTTGCTGCTCCTCCATCCTTTGAAGCATATAGAGGGTTGAGTTCCACCGTGTCACAACCTCTTGCTTCAGGTGATGGCGGGGCAGGTTCAAGAGTGTTTGCTGGCGCTCCAGTCTTCGGCACGCAGTCGCTTAATGGTGAAAGTGGGCAGAAATTTTTCGGGCCACCCAAAGCGTCTCCTGTCGCTTTTCAGAAAATTCTGTACCACCAAGTTTATTGTGAGCAAAACATGGGACGTGCTGGAATTTGCCCAGATGTAATGCCCGCACAATATTGGTGGCGTTGTCAGATATCACAAATCCCCAGGAGAGTCTAAGTGGGGTAAGCCACTGGGCGATGATTTCCCTCAGTTTCTCTAAGAGGTTGTCGGCGGTGTGCCTCTTACTGAAACCAGTGATACACAGCGTAGCCTGCCTTGGAACGAGCTGGCGTTTCTCAGATGCTGCTACTGGTGACACTGCTGCTGTTGCTGCGTAAGGTGATACATCTACCCAGTGGGCTGTCACAGTCATATAGTCCTTAGTCTGCCCTGTTCCACTTGTCCACATGTCCGTGGTTAAGTGGACATTGGGTATAACCGCATTTTTCAGGACACTTTTTCTGACGTTTCTGTACAGTCTTGGTATCGCCTGTCTAGTGAAGTGGAATCTAGACGGGATTTGGAACCGGGGACACACTACCTCCATCAATTGTCTAAATCCCACTGCACTAATGGCGGATACCGGACGCACGTCTAACACCAACATAGCAGTCAAGGCCTCAGTTATACGTTTTACTTCAGGATGACTGCTGTCATACTTCATCCTCCTCGCTAAGGACTGTTGGAGGGTCAATTGTTTAGTAAAAGTAGTGGTGTTCCTACTTCCTCTCTGGGATGATGAACGACTCCCAGCAGCAGCAACAGCAGCAGCGGCAGCAGTAGGCGTAGCAATGCAAGATCCTCCAGAGGAATCCCGGATAGGAGAGTCAGTCATGCCAGTGACATGGCCTGCAGGACTACTTCCGATCCTGACTCAGGAGGAAATTGACGGTGTGGTTTGCCGGCGCTTGGATACAACAGGATTTAGGTGTCCCTGGACTGCTTACGGTCTTAGCCAAAGTTTCTGAACTTGACAGTAACTTTTTATGAACGCGCTGCAGGTGCCGTATAAGGGAGGATGTTCCTAGGTGGTTAACGTCCCTACCCCTACTTATTTCACCTTTACATATGGTACATATGGCAAGACAGTTGTCTGGATTTGGATAGAAATATTGCCAGACCAAAGAGGTGGAATGTTTGGTCTTCTGCCCAGGCATGACCGTGATGGGCTTTTTCATCCCACGGACAACAACTGTCTCCTCCGGAGCCTGATTTAAACAAACCACATCACCATCAGAATCCTCCTCGCCAACCTCCTCCTCAGCGCCAGCTACACCATCTACTGTTGTACTTCAACAGTGACATCTTCAATTTGCATATCAGCAAGTGGACTGTGGGTGCTCCTTTCAGCACTTGCAGGGGGCGTGCAAATGGTGGAAAGAGCCACCTCTTCCTGTCCAGTGCTGGGAAGGTCAGGCATCGCAACCACCACCACACTTGGACTCTCCTTGGGGATTTGTGATATCTTCTTAGAACACACAGTTCTTCACTGTGCTTTTGCCAGCTTAACTCAGTTTGATTTTTTTAGTGGGAGGAGGGCTTCCATCGTCATGTGAAGCTGAACCACTAGTCATGAACATAGGGAAAGACCTTAGCCGTTCCTTGCCACTCCGTGTCGTAAATGGCATATTGGCAAGTTTACGTTTCTCCTCAGATGATTTAAATGTTTTGTTTTTTTTAAGGTCATTTTCCTGAACTTTGTCATTTGGGATTGTATGTGCCCTCTACTATGACATTAGGCATCGGCCTTGGCAGATGACGTTGATGGCATGTTATTGTCTATGTCATGACTAGTGGCAGCAGCTTCAGCACTAGGAGGAAGTGGTTCTTGATCTTTCCCTATTTTATTTTTATCGGAGAAAGTTTAGTCCTCCATTTATGTTATATTGATATATACGTGCGGCTAAGGCGCACACAAACAGAAAAAAAGTGCACTTTGTGAGTTACACCACCCTTTAAGAAATGAGCCAGCCAGCTCTTTACTTATGGGACACAGGCGCACGCTTGGCGCTGCTTTTTTGTTGATGCACTTGCAGCTACAGTGCACACAATTCACAAAAAAAGAAAAAAAAGAATTTTTTATTCTTTGTGGAGCGCTCTTTGAGGGTTACACCACCCTTTAACAGACAGATGCACGCTTGGTGCTGCTGCTTTGAGGATGCACGTACAGTGCAGACAATTCACAAACACAGAATTAAATGTTTTATTTTTGTTGGAGTGCACTTTAGGGGTTACACCACCCTTTGACAGACGCACGCTTCTCGCTGCTGCTTTGTGAATTGTGTGGGCTGTAGCTGCACGTGCATCCTCAAAGACAGAAAAAAAAAGAATTTTTTATGGAGCGCCCTTTGAGGGTTACACCACCCTTTAACGGTCAAGCCATCCGGCCCTTTACTTATGGGACACAGGCGCATGCTTGGCGCTGCTCTTTTGTTGATGCACGTGCAGCCACAGTGCACACAATTCACAAACACAGAAAATATGTTTTTATTTGGTTTGGAGTGTACTTTGGGGGTTACAGCACCCTTTGACGGTCAAGCCAGCCGGCCCTCTACTTATGACACAGGCGCACGCTTGGCGCTACTGCGCACACAATTCACAAACAGAAAAAATATTTATTTTTTTAACTTGGGGGGAGCACCCCTGATGGACAGAGCACCCCCTGGATAACACTACAGCACCCCTTTAGCAGGGCCGAAACTAGGATATCTGTCACCTGGTGCAAGGCAGCAATTTTGTGCCCCCCTCCCTTCCTGTACCTGGATTTTGTCCTTGCTCCTCCATAAGGCAGTGCATTACTCAGACGTCCCTGGTATAGTGACTTACATTATTCCATACACCATAATGCCCATTACACATTATGCCACACACTGTAATGCCTATTACCAAAGTGCCACTTAAATATTTGCCCGACACCATTTTACGCCCCACAGTAATGCTTCTAATTACTTTAAAATTACCTGCTCGTTGCCATGGGGTTCCATGCTCGTTGCCATGGGGGTTTATGCTCAGCAAGGGGGAGTTTATGCTCGTTGCCAGGGGGTTTTGAAGGGAGAAGATGCAGCTCTCAGCATCCTGTCCCTGCAGCGCCAGCGTTCCCGGCACTTCCGGGAACGCTGTGTGCATTGCGCTCTGCTAACAGACACTAGAGGTCCAGTAGGACCTCTAGCATCTGTCTCTTCCTTGGCGGTGGCCATTTTTTGATGGCCGTTTTCAGCAGAGTCCATGCGGACAGCTAGTCCAAAAATGGCCACCGCCAACAAAGAGACAGACACTAGAGGTCCAGTAAGGACCTCTAGCATTAGTCTCCTCTTCGGCAGCGGCCATTTTCAGATGGCAGAGTCTACTTTTTCACCCCCCCCGCAATCCCCTCCCAGTGCACGTGCACCTCTAGCCCCCCCCCCCCCCTAGTTGTGGCCCTGCCTTTAGGACTGGGAAACTGCACAGGACATTGGAGTGGACACAGCACCTATGGACAACAGCAGCACAGTGCAGCACTACACTACACACTACTACACTACACAGCCCAGCCAGCCCTAACTCCAACCCGCCCTCTTCACTGTCCACAGCTGAGTGAGAAAATGGCGCCGACGCGGGTACCTTATATAGAATCCAAAACCCGCGAGACCCGGAAGGCGGGATGATGACGTGTTGCCTCAATTTCAGATCCGAGTCAGGCGGGAAAAGTCGAGCCTGACTCGGATCAGGGGGACTCGGGGGGGGTCCCGCTCACCCCTACTTTGTATACAGCCTGGCTACACACCTTCATCATACCCTCCCAGCATAGAGTCACCTTGTATACAAACTGGCTACACACCTATATCATACCCTCCCAGCATAGAGTCACCTTGTATACAGCCTGTCTACACACCTATATCATACCCTCCCAGCATAGAGTCACCTTGTATACAGCCTGGCTACACACCTTCATCATACCCTCCCAGCATAGAGTCACCTTGTATAGAGCCTGGCTACACACCTATATCATACCCTCCCAGCATAGAGTCACCTTGTATAGAGCCTGGCTACACAACTATATCATACCCTCCCAGCATAGAGTCACCTTGTATACAGCCTGGCTACACACCTATATCATACCCTCCCAGCATAGAGTCACCTTGTATACAGCCTAGCTTCACACCTATATCATACCCTCCCAGCATAGAGTCACCTTGTACACAGCCTGGCTACACACCTAGATCATACCCTCCCAGCATAGAGTCACCTTGTATACAGCCTGGCTACACACCTATATCATACCCTCCCAGCATAGTGTCACCTTGTACACAGCCTAGCTACACACCTTCATCATACTCTCCCAGCATAGAGTCACCTTGTACACTGCCTGGCTACACACCTATATCATACCCTCCCAGCATAGAGTCACCTTGTATACAGCCTAGCTACACACCTTCATCATACCCTCCCAGCATAGAGTCAAGTTTTACACAGCCTGGCTACACATCTTCAGCATACCCTCCCAGCATAGTGTCACTGTCATGATTGGTGTCTGAGTTACCTGTCTCAGGTGGTGATCGGGTTTCAACGGAGGCTGGCATGACTGGAATCACAGATAATGTAGACCGGCAGGAAGACTTGTTGAATTGAACTGATGAACTAAGAACTTGACTCTGGACTGGAGCAACGTGGACTGAAATGTGACAATGGCTGAAGGGAAGTCAGGTAATGCTGAGATGAGGTCTAAACAGGGTAATCTGGAAATGCTGTGACAAGGTTGGAACTCAGGTGCAGGCTGGATAGGATAACTGGGAATAACAGGTTTCAGGAAGGAATGGGTAGGTTTGGGAATTTTAGGTTCAGGGAGGGAGTAGGTAGGTAAAAGGGGCAGGAGTTGATCCACAGCAGGAAGCAAGGCAGGGTAACACGATGCAGGTTTACAGAGTGCCAGGGACCAACCAGGAGTAGGACTAGCAGCAGAGAACAGGCCAGGTATTGCTGTAACAGGACGTCTGGATGACAGGTATTACTGTAGCAGGTTTTCGGGATGCACCAGGGGTTGCTGTCAGCAGGCTTACTGGATTGCCAGGTTTGGCTGTAACAGGTTTTCTGGAAGCACCGGGGGTTGCTGCCAGCAGATTTACTGGATTGCCAGGTACAACTGAAACTGGTTTTCTGGATAGCGCCAGGGATTGCTGTAGCAGGTTTTAGGGATATACTAGAACACAAACAGCATGAACCATACACCACGGGAAGACGAGATGTTCAGGCCCAGAATGCTATCAGGAGAGGATATATATACCATGGGTCTGGCAGCAATTGGTGGATACGGACAGGTGGTCTGGTAGTAGCATTCTGATTGGTGGAAGGCACAACATGCAGAGGGAGTATTCATCTCTGCAGCTCCGAGAATAAGAACCACACCTGCGACTCCAATCAGGGCTAGCAGTGCTCACAGACAGAGGAGAGGCCAGGTGCAATAATCAGAGCAAATCCTCCAGGCAAATTACACACACAGATCCATGGGGGAGCTGACAGGGGTAAGTCCCAAGGCAAAAAGGTGACAACTAGACAGGGTCGTGACAGTCACCTTGTACACAGCCTGGCACACACCTTCATCCTACCCTCCCAGCATAGAGTCACCTTGTATAGAGCCTGGCTACACACCTATATCATACCCTCCCAGCATAGAGTCACCTTGTATACAGCCTGGCTACAAACCAATATCATATCCTCCCAGCATAGAGTCACCTTGTACACAGCCTGGCTACACACCTATATCATACCCTCCCAGCATAGAGTCACCTTGTATACAGCCTGGCTACACATCTTCATCATACCCTCCCAGCATAGAGTCACCTTGTACACAGCCTGGCTACACACCTATATCATATCCTCCAAGCATAGAGTCACCTTGTACACAGCCTAGCTACACACCTACATCATATCCTCCCAGCATAGAGTCACCTTGTACACAGCCTGTCTACACACCTATATCATACCCTCCCAGCATAGAGTCACCTTGTACACAGCCTGGCTAAACACCTAGATCATACCCTCCCAGCATAGAGTCACCTTGTATATAGCCTAGCTACACATCTTCATCATACCTTCCCAGCATAGAGTCACGTTGTATACAGCCTAGCTACACACCTATATCATACCCTCCCAGCATAGTGTCACCTTGTACACAGCCTGGCTACATACCAATATCATACCCTCCCAGGATAGAGTCACCTTGTATACTGCATGGCTACACACCTATAACATACCCTCCCAGCATAGAGGCACCTTGTATACTGCATGGCTACACACCTATAACATACCCTCCCAGCATAGAGGCACCTTGTATACAGCCTGGCTACACACCTTCATCATACCCTCCCAGCACAGAGTCACCTTGTATACAGCCTGGCTACACACCTATATCATACCCTCCCAGCATAGAGTCACCTTGTATACAGCCTGGCTACAAACCTATATCATATCCTCCCAGCATAGAGTCACCTTGTATACAGCCTAGCTACACACCTATATCATACCCTCCCAGCATAGAGTCACCTTGTATAAAAAATGGATACACACCTATATCATACCCTCCCAGCATAGAGTCACCTTGTACACAGCCTGGCTACACACCTTCATCATACGCTCCAAGCATAGAGTCACCTTGTATACTGCATGGCTACACACCTATAACATACCCTCCCAGCATAGAGGCACCTTGTATACTGCATGGCTACACACCTATAACATACCCTCCCAGCATAGAGGCACCTTGTATACAGCCTGGCTACAAACCAATATCATACCCTCCCAGCATAGAGTCACCTTGTATACAGCCTGGCTACACACCTATATCATACCCTACCAGCATAGAGTCACCTTGTATACAGCCTGGTTACACACCTATATCATACCTTCCCAGCATAGAGTCACCTTGTATACAGCCTGGCTACACACCATCATCATACCCTCCCAGCATAGAGTCACCTTGTATACAGCCTGGTTACACACCTATATCATACCCTCCCTGCATAGAGTCACCTTGTATAGAGCCTGGCTACACACCTATATCATACCCTCCCAGCATAGAGTCACCTTGTATACAGCCTAGCTACACACCTTCATCATACCCTCCCAGCATAGAGTCACCTTGTATACAGCCTGGCTACACACCTTCATCATACCCTCCCAGCATAGAGTCACCTTGTATACAGCCTGGCTACACACCTATATCATACCCTCCCAGCATAGAGTCACCTTCTACACAGCATCATACCCAGCCAGCATAGAGTCACGTTGTATACAGCCTGGCTACACACCTTCATCATACCCTCCTAGCATAGAGTCACCTTGTATACAGCCTGGTTACACACCATCATACCCTCCCAGCATAGAGTCACCTTGTATACAGCCTGGCTACACACCTTTATCATACCCTCCCTGCATAGAGTCACCTTGTATACAGCCTGGTTACACACCATCATACCCTCCCAGCATAGAGTCACCTTCTACACTGCATCATACCCAGCCAGCATAGAGTCACGTTGTATACAGCCTGGCTACAGACCTTCATTATACCCTCCAAGCATAGAGTCACCTTGTATACAGCCTAGCTACACACCATCATACCTTCCCAGCACAGAGTCACCTTGTATACAGCCTGGCTACACACCTTTATCATACCCTCCCAGCATAGATTTACCTTGTATACAGCCTGGCTACACACCTATATCATACCCTCCCAGCATAGAGTCACCTTCTACACAGCATCATACCCAGCCAGCATAGAGTCACGTTGTATACAGCCTGGCTACACACCTTCATCATACCCTCCTAGCATAGAGTCACCTTGTATACAGCCTGGTTACACACCATCATACCCTCCCAGCATAGAGTCACCTTGTATACAGCCTGGCTACACACCTTTATCATACCCTCCCTGCATAGAGTCACCTTGTATACAGCCTGGTTACACACCATCATACCCTCCCAGCATAGAGTCACCTTCTACACAGCATCATACCCAGCCAGCATAGAGTCACGTTGTATACAGCCTGGCTACAGACCTTCATTATACCCTCCAAGCATAGAGTCACCTTGTATACAGCCTAGCTACACACCATCATACCTTCCCAGCACAGAGTCACCTTGTATACAGCCTGGCTACACACCTTTATCATACCCTCCCAGCATAGATTTACCTTGTATACAGCCTGGCTACACACCTATATCATACCCTCCCAGCATAGTCACCTTGTACACAGCCTGGCTACACACATATCATACCCTCCCAGGATAGCATCACCTTGTATACAGCCTAGCTACACACCTATATCATACCCTCCCAGTATAGAGTCACCTTGTATACAGCCTAGCTACACATCTTCATCATACCTTCCCAGCATAGAGTCACCTTGTATACAGCCTAGCTACACACCTTCATCATACGGAGGGTACAGCATAGAGTCACCTTGTACACAGCCTGGCTACACACCTAGATCATACCCTCCCAGCATAGTGTCACCTTGTACACAGCCTAGCTACACACCTTCATCATACTCTCCCAGCATAGAGTCACCTTGTACACAGCCTGGCTACACACCTATATCATACCCTCCCAGCATAGAGGGTATGCTGGGAGGGTATGATATAGGGCCTGGCTACACACCTTCATCCTACTCTCCCAGCATAGAGTCACCTTGTATACAGACTAGCTACACACCTCCATCCTACCCTCCCAGCATAGAGTCACCTTGTATAGAGCCTGGCTACACACCTATATCATACCCTCCCAGCATAGAGTCACCTTGTATACAGCCTGGCTACACACCTATACCATACCCTCCCAGCATAGAGTCACCTTGTACACAGCCTGGCTACACACCTATATCATACCAGCCTGGCTACACACCTATGTCATACCCTCCCAGCATAGAGTCATCTTGTACACAGCCTGGCTACACACCTATATCATACCCTCCCAGCATAGAGTCACCTTGTACACAGCCTGGCTACAAACCTATATCATACCCTCCCAGCATAGAATCACCTTGTATACAGCCTAGCTACACACCATCATACCTTCCCAGCACAGAGTCACCTTGTATACAGCCTGGCTACACACCTTTATCATACCCTCCCAGCATAGAGTCACCTTGTATAGAGCCTTGCTTCACACCTATATCATACCCTCCCAGCATAGAGTCACCTTGTACACAGCCTGGCTACACAGCTATATCATACCCTCCCAGCATAGAGTCACCTTGTATACAGCCTGGCTACACACCTATATCGTACCCTCCCAGCATAGAGTCACCTTGTATACAGCCTGGCTACACACCTATGTCATCCCCTCCCAGCATAGAGTCACCTTGTACACAGCCTGGCTACACACCTATATCATACCCTCCCAGCATAGTGTCACCTTGTACACAGCCTGGCTACAAACCTATATCATACCCTCCCAGCATAGAGTCACCTTGTATACAGCCTAGCTACACACCATCATACCTTCCCAGCACAGAGTCACCTTGTATACAGCCTGGCTACACACCTTTATCATACCCTCCCAGCATAGAGTCACCTTGTATAGAGCCTTGCTTCACACCTATATCATACCCTCCCAGCATAGAGTCACCTTGTACACAGCCTAGCTACACACCTACATCATACCCTCAAAGCATAGATTTACCTTGTATACCGCCTGGCTACACACCTATATCATACCCTCCCAGCATAGTCACCTTGTACACAGCCTGGCTACAAACCTATATCATACCCTCCCAGCATAGAGTCACCTTGTATACAGCCTGGCTACACACCTAGATCATACCCTCCCTGCATAGAGTCACCTTGTATACAGCCTGGCTACACACCTAGATCATACCCTCCCAGCATAGAGTCACCTTGTATACAGCCTGGCTACACACCTTCATCAGAGATCCACGGTAATTCATTAGTGCATGACTCTAGCCAGCTAGAGCCTTCCCACTGCAACTGCTGCAAAAGAATAGAAACGTAATAACTGCCCTTGGAATATCTACACTGTAAGGATATAATTGCTACAAGGACTGTTCACCTTTATTCACAGCACTGAGAGATATCAATTGATAAACACAGTGTAGCTCTGTACTTGGGAACAGTTCATATTTAGTCAGTACAGGCTTAAAAAGGGAAAAGGAGTCCGTGCCAGGGTACAGAATAACTTTTAAAGAGTAAAACTGTATATGCTTATCCAGCAACAGTAAGACAGCATCGGATCCTAACAATATCTTACGTGCGCCACCTCTACAGACTCAGCGCAGCAACCTGACTAGGAAGGGACTGTCTGACTGAACTAAGGGTATTAGCGAAAGCAAGGGTGAAGTATATATTTAAGTTGGATGTGATATTATGTATAACTGTTTTCTCTAATATTGTACCGGAAGTATCTAGTCTTTTTAGCTGTCTTACTCTAATTTAAATAATATAAGTGAAGTATCTGAAAAAAGTAATAGTATGTGGTGAAATACTTACAGTACCTTTGCACTGTCAAACAAGTTTAATGTTCTTTGAAGCAAGTAAAGTCAACCAAGAGGCAATATAAGGAATCCATATACTATGGTGAGTTCCAGTACAATAAATGTTCTGTGTGAATTACTTACCTGAAAATCTTTATACATGTATCTTACTATTGAAGTGTATCAATGTTATATTTGTGACGTTATCCCAAATGGTTTAAAGAATCAGTACTGTTAATAAATAGAAGCTTTCTTGGTATGAATTGGAATAATTTTTTGTGGGAAGAGTAAAACTTCTACTACTCTCCGGTGAAGACATCTTCAGAGGAGACAACACAGAGTGCAAGTGACTCTCTATTCCTTCTGGTGAGATACCTGAGCTTCCCAGCACCATCCTATACCACCTGGCGGGGTACAACACACACTCCAATTCCCTTTCCTTTTCCCAGTGTTCACACATGCACCACTCTCACTGGATCATACACCCACACACACTCAGGCCCGCCAAGAGCCGTGGCGGGCCCCGGTAATAGGGGGCATGGCCTAATTGTAGGAGGCGTGGCCACACCCCCTCGCCGTGAAAAAAAAAATATTTGCAGCGGCGCTGCGCGCTGGGGAGGGGGGGCGCTCTGAGCCCCTTCAGCCTGGCGCAAAGCCAGGGGGGGCGCGATCAGTGTGATCGCTCCCCCGCACAGGCATAGTAGACTGCTGTGGATGCTACTCAGCAGCCACGAGCAGTCTCCAACTGCAGCTCAGCACACTCTGTGTGCTGGGCTGCTGTGAGGGGGGGAGGGGCACCGGACCCAGGCCCCCGCCGGGCCCCTCAGGAAGTCCGCGCCCTGGTAATCTGTACCCACTCCTCCCCCCCTCTCGGCGCCCCTGCACACACAACCTTCATCTCCCAACTGAGAGCTCAACCTAAGAGCAGTGGCTCCAATCAGGTGGTGCCACATTACAAGTACCTCGGTAGAATGGGATATGTTTAGAATCCCGACAGTGGGGATTCTGGCAGTCAGAATGCCGACGCGGGCATCCCGACACTTATCAGAATACTGGTGCTGGCATCCTGAAGGTAAGTACTGGGGTTAAGGGGAGGGTTAGGGGGAGGGTTAGGGTTAGTAGATAGGGTTAGGCACTAGGGGAAGGGTTAGGGTTAGGCACTAAGAGCGGAGGTTAGGTTTAGGCTCTAGGGAAGAGGTTAGATTTAGGCACCTGGGAGGGAGGGTTAGGGGTTAGATTAGGGCAGGAGTAGCCAACCCTGGTCCTCAAGAGCTACCAACAGTGCATGTTTTCCATGTCTCCTCACAGAATCAATGGTTAAATTCTTGTGCTTTTACCAATTTGTCTTAACGACCATTTTTTTCTGTTTTCCAGTGTTTGTGAGCAAATGGTCGATTCTCATTGGCTCCCGTAAATTACCAGATTTTCATTCCAATCAGCCAGATTGGACAGATATCTGACAGATAAATGTCCAGCATTAGTGCTTAGAATGTGCACCTGCATTTTCTTTTCCCTGCTATGTCGATTCATGTAAGCTGATGTAAACCAACGTTTTTAGGGAATTAGACAAAAATATTTAACATTTGAAATAAAAGCAGCTTTGATTACCCCTTAGGCTTCATATCCGCTGGCGTTGGGGGTCAAATAAGATGCATAATGTAGAAAGCGAAATAGAAAAAACAAACAGAAATGAGTTTGGGCCTAATATTGAGGTTTGGTGTTGTCCTTCTCCCTTGTGCAAGAGATGCACTGTGGCATCACCTGCCTTAGCCATGAACTACGGATGCCCAATTGGCTCATTGTGGATCTAAACCTTTAAGCACGGATCTGTAAAACTTAGGCACAGTTGGGCATTTATCGATGTGGTGCAACAAGTCTTTTTAAAAAAAGAATAAATTAAACTTGAGTCTTGCATAGAGCGGAATGGTGTTTTCTTAAAAATACTATCAGAAAAATAAAAACAACATTAACTCGAAGTAATATTTGTCCAATAGCCTGAAATGTCTGTATTCCCCACTTCCTGTCCATCACACAAAAAAGACGTTGCTTATTTCTAGAAGGGGTTAATCGTTTGTTACGTCCGGAGCTCGCCATCCCCATCCTACCTCTGTGAAAGTCGCCGTAATCGCCGTTTAATTTTTCCCACAACTTTGAGGCTTAATAGCTTTAAAATTTTACAAGTTGTAAAAACAATTAAAGCCGTAATTTTAAAAATAAGCAGAAACAGCCTTTCCAAAGACTGCGGGCCTTTAACACTTCACGGTTAAATAGGACCTTGTGCTACAGTCAAACCGAGGCCAGCTATGAGAAAACACAGAAGCGTCCTGTGAATACGCTGATGCCAGCTTGCTCTCACTGTTTATTTTCATGATTCCATGGAAGAATTTTAATTTAATGAGTGTTTTGTACGCTAATGTAAAGCATGGACTCAACCATGTAATTACGATGTCAAAAATATCTCCGCTTAAACAGCAGCAGCTGACAAGAGGGATTTCATTTGCATTTGAATTCGCGAAGAGGGGGCACAATTACATACAGACACACACACACAACAGGCGGCCCCTCAGCGCCTAACCTCAACAGGAGTATTGTTCCTTATCTACGTACTTTAACAGGCTATTTATGCGCAGGATACGAGGACATTTAGCACCTCGTAATGTTTTCGACTTTCAACATCAGTGTGTTTTTCTTAATGTGCCTGTATTGTGTTTTACACTAGATGACGCCACCTAAGTGTGTTTTTCTTACCGCCCTTTTAATAACCTGGAACATGGGGACTGGGGGGGTTCTAGAACACGTAAGCATTATTTTCCAGGGTATAGACTGAGTGCTGGAGGGCTTTGTTATATTGCTATAGAATTCAGTTGCTTTTTAAATCTGGATAATGTTAATAATAATCTGGAATTTGTTGAGGAAAGTGTGAAATATGGCACCAGGCTACTCAGTTACTCAGTATCGACGTTGGAGCGAGGAGCAGCTCACCTTGGTCAATATTAGCAAGAAAGACCACTATATAACATATATACGGGCTGTAGTTAGCGTTGGTAATCTCAACAAAGGCAAACAGCTTCCCGTCGAAACATAACTGAACCTGTATTAAAGGTTATTTGGTGATGGCTGATTTATTCAAGACCTGTGAATGCAGACTTGTTCCCTATTTTATACATTCGTATGTATTATAGGCGCTTACTTGAAAAAGCAGCTGCAAATTTGTGATCTTAATTAGTATTAAATTATTAACAAGGTTAAAAAAAAAAAGTTTTCATGTGTGTTGTGTGCTTTTAATCAGGGGCGGTTAGAAGCATGTTCCGTGCGTGAGGCCGTACAAGGGCGCCAGGGTCCAGCTCCGGAAGAACCCAGCCCTCCACCCCCATCCCGCTGGCGTTTTTAGTATAAGCTCAAGGGGAGGGAGCGAGGAGGGAAGTGATGGAGAGGGAGCCCAGTAGCTTAGCACCAGCCCTGCAGGAAAGTAAGCTTGAAAATATTGTATTACTCCCCCTTGTGCCACCACCCGCCTCCAGCGCGGATCACTACAGTGACTGGTAGCTCATCATTGTTTGATAAGAAAGTAAAGAACTTCTGTCGGCAGTGAAGAAGGGGGAGTGAGGCAAAAACATTTAGGAGCCTGTTATACATATAAAATCAGCCTATTATACAAATAGGATCAGGGGCCCTGATTCAGAGCCGGACGCTCTGACACAGCGCTCGCTCTGAATCAGGGCCGGGCTATTTTTTTTTAGAGCGGTCTCCTGGCCGCTTGCATAGCTGTGGGTGACCCCCACGAGACCCTTGTGGTAGGGTCTCGTTGCCGCAAGCCCCAGAGAGATTTCGGCTCTAACAGAGCCAAAATCTCTCCCACTGACATCACTCGTGATGTCAGTGGGGCCGGCCCCAAACGGAGGCGCTCACATGGGAACGCCTCCGTTTGGGCAGCCACTCCCCCGGGCCGCCCACCAAAGGGGGCGTGCTGTCACTCAAAATCAACAGCACGCCCCCTTTGGTACGAAACCCGGAGCGACGGCTTGCCTGTCTAAATCGGGGTCTCGTGCATGCGCACGACGGAGCCGGCTCCGTCGTGCGCATGTGTTCTGGGCCACCATCGACCCGATTGCGAGCACTCAGCGCTTGAGACTGGGTCTGAATCAGGCCCAGAGCCTATTATACAAATAGGATCGGAGCCTGTTACACAATTAGGATCGTAACCTGTTATACAAATAGAATTGGAGCCTGTTATACTCAAAGGATCGTAGCCTGCTATACACATAGGATCAGAGCCTGTTATACACATAGGATCAGAGCCTGTTATACACATAGGATCAGAGCCTGTTATACACATAGGATTGGAGCCTGTTATACACATAGGATCGGAGCCTGTTATACACATAGGATTGGAGCCTGTTATACACATAGGATCAGAGCCTGTTATACACATAGGATTGGAGCCTGTTATACACATAGGATCGGAGCCTGTTATACACATAGGATCGGAGCCTGTTATACACATAGGATCGGAGCCTGTTATACACATAGGATCGGAGCCTGTTATACACATAGGATCGGAGCCTGTTATACACATAGGTTCGGAGCCTGTTATACACATAGGATCATAGCCTGTTATACACATAGGACCGTGCCTGTTATACATATAGGATCGGAGCCTATTATACACAGAGGATCAGAGCCTGTTATACACAAAGGATCAGAACCTGTTATACACATAGGATCGGAGCTTGTTATACACAAAGGATCAGAACCTGTTATACACAGAGGATCAGAGCCTGTTAAACACATAGGATTGGAGCCTATTATACACATAGGATCGGAGCCTATTATACACATAGGATCAGAGCCTGTTCTACACATAGGATCGGAGCCTATAATACACAGAGGATCAGAGACTATTATACACAGAGGATCAGAGCCTGTTATACACATAAGATTGGAGCCTGTTATACACAGAGGATCAGAGCCTGTTAAACACATAGGATTGGAGCCTATTATACACATAGGATCGGAGCCTTTTATACACATAGGATCGGAGCCTGTTATACACATAGGATCAGAGCCTGTTATACACATAGGATCGGAGCCTATAATACACAGAGGATCAGAGACTATTATACACAGAGGATCAGAGCCTGTTATACACATAAGATTGGAGTCTGTTATACACATAGGATCGGAGCCTATTATACACAGAGGATCAGAGCCTGTTATACACATAGGATCGGAGCTTGTTATACACATAGGATCGGAGCTTGTTATACACATAGGATCGGAGCCTATAATACACAGAGGATCAGAGACTATTATACACAGAGGATCAGAGCCTGTTATACACATAAGATCGGAGCCTGTTATACAAAAAGGATCGTAGCCTATTATACACAAGAATCGTAGCCTATTATACACAAAGGATCGTAGCCTGTTATACACAAAGGATTGTAGCCTATTATACACATAGGATTGGAGTCTATTATACACATAGGATTGGAGCCTGTTATACCCATAGGATCGGAGCCTGTTATACCCATAGGATCGGAGCCTGTTATACACATAGGATCTATGTCTATTATATACATAGGATCGGAGCCTGTTATACACATAGGATCTATGTCTATTATATACATAGGATTGGAGCCTGTTATACACATAGGATCGGAGCCTATTATACACAGAGGATCAGAGCCTGTTTTACACATAGGATCGGAGCTTGTTATACACATAGGATTGGAGCTTGTTATACACATAGGATCGGAGCCTATAATACACAGAGGATCAGAGACTATTATACACATAGGATCGGAGACTGTTATACACAAAGGATCAGAGCCTGTTATACACATAGGATCGGAGCCTGTTATACAAAAAGGATCGTAGCCTATTATACACAAGAATCGTAGCCTATTATACACATAGGATTGGAGCCTGTTATACACAAAGGATCGTAGCCTATTATACACATAGGATTGGAGTCTATTATACACATAGGATTAGAGCCTGTTATACCCATAGGATCGGAGCCTGTTATACCCATAGGATCGGAGCCTGTTATACACATAGGATCTATGTCTATTATATACATAGGATTGGAGCCTGTTATACACATAGGATCGTAGCCTATTATACACATAGGATTGGAGCCTGTTATACACATAGGATCGGAGCCTGTTATACACATAGGATCGGAGCCTATTATAAACATAGGATCAGAGCCTGTTATACACATAGGATCAGATTCTGTCCCACACATAGGATCGGGGCCTGTTATACACATAGGATTGGAACCTGTTATACACATAGGATTGCAGCCTATTATACACTTAGGATCGGAGCCTGCTATACACATAGTATCAGAACCTATAATACACATAGGATCAGAGCCTGTTATACACAAATTATTGGAGCCTGGTATTCACATAGTATCAGAGCGTGTTATACACAAAGGATTGGAGACTGTTTTACACAAAGGACCAGAGCTTGTTGTACACATAGGATCGGAGCCTGTTATACACATAGGATCGGAGCCTGTTATACACATAGGATTGGAGCCTGTTATACACATAGGTTCGGAGCCTGTTATACACATAGGATCGGAGCTTGTTATACACAAAGGATCAGAACCTGTTATACACATAGGATTGGAACCTGTTGTACACATAGGATGGGAGCCTGTTATACACATAGGATCAGAGCCTGTTATACACATAGGATCAGAGCCTGTTATACACATAGGATCGGATGCTGTTATACACATAGGATCGGATGCTGTTATACACATAGGATCGGAGGCTGTTATACACATAGGATCGGAGGCTGTTATACACATAGGATCAGAACCTGTTATACACATAGGATTGGAGCCTGTTATACACATAGGATCGGAGCTTGTTATACACAAAGGATCAGAACCTGTTATACACATAGGATTGGAACCTGTTGTACACATAGGATCGGAGCGTGTTATACACATAGGATCGGAGCCTGTTATACACTTAGGATCAGAACCTGTTGTACACATAGGATCGGAGCCTGTTATACACATAGGATCGGAGCCTGTTATACACATAGGATCGGAGGCTGTTATACACATAGGATCGGAGGCTGTTATACACATAGGATCGGAGGCTGTTATACACATAGGATCAGAACCTGTTATACCCATAGGATCAGAACCTGTTATACACATAGGATCAGAACCTGTTATACACATAGGATCGGAGACTGTTATACTCAAAGGATCGGAGCCTGTTATACGCATAGGATCGGAGCCTGTTATACACATAGGATCGGAGCCTATTATACACATAGGATCAGATTCTGTCCCACACATAGGATCGGGGCCTGTTATACACATAGGATCGGAGCCTGTTATACACATAGGATTGCAGCCTATTATACACTTAGGATCGGAGCCTGCTATACACATAGGATTGGAGCCTGTTATACACTTAGGATCAGAGGCTGTTATACACATAGGATCGGAACCTGTTATACACATAGGATTGGAGCCTGTTATACACTTAGGATCGGAGCTTGTTATACACAAAGGATCAGAACCTGTTATACACATAGGATCAGAGCCTGTTATACACATAGGATCAGAGCCTGTTATACACATAGGATCGGAGCCTGTTATACACATAGGATCGGAGGCTGCGTGTTATACACATAGGATCGGAGCCTGTTATACACTTAGGATCAGAACCTGTTGTACACATAGGATCGGAGCCTGTTATACACATAGGATCGGAGTCTGTTATACACATAGGATCGGAGGCTGTTATACACATAGGATCGGAGGCTGTTATACACATAGGATCAGAACCTGTTATACACATAGGATCAGAACCTGTTATACACATAGGATCGGAGACTGTTATACTCAAAGGATCGGAGCCTGTTATACGCATAGGATCGGAGCCTGTTATACACATAGGATCGGAGCCTGTTATACACATAGGATTGGAGCCTGTTATACACATAGGTTCGGAGCCTGTTATACACATAGGATCGGAGCTTGTTATACACAAAGGATCAGAACCTGTTATACACATAGGATTGGAACCTGTTGTACACATAGGATTGGAGCCTGTTATACACATAGGATCAGAGCCTGTTATACACATAGGATCAGAGCCTGTTATACACATAGGATCAGAGCCTGTTATACACATAGGATCGGAGCCTGTTATACACATAGGATCGGAGCCTGTTATACACATAGGATCGGAGGCTGCGTGTTATACACATAGGATCGGAGCCTGTTATACACTTAGGATCAGAACCTGTTGTACACATAGGATCGGAGCCTGTTATACACATAGGATCGGAGCCTGTTATACATATAGGATCGGAGGCTGTTATACACATAGGATCAGAGGCTGTTATACACATAGGATCAGAACCTGTTATACACATAGGATCAGAACCTGTTATACACATAGGATCGGAGACTGTTATACTCAAAGGATCGGAGCCTGTTATACGCATAGGATCGGAGCCTGTTATACACATAGGATCGGAGCCTGTTATACACATAGGATCGGAGCCTGTTATAGACGTAGGATCGGAGCCTGTTATACACGTAGGATCGGAGCCTGTTATACACATAGGATCGGAGCCTGTTATACACATAGGATCAGAACCTGTTATACACATAGGATCAGAGCCTGTTATACACATAGGATCAGAACCTGTTATACACATAGGATCAGAGCCTGTTATACAAATAGGATCGGAGCCAACAGGTAGGATCGGAGCCTGTTATACACATAGGATCGGAGCCTTTTATACACATAGGATCGGAGCCTGTTATACACCGGATGACCGAAACCTATGTACAGTGTGGTATTGCATGTAATCGAATGCTATGCATATAAAGTTTTAACAAAATTGTGTTAAACAGTAAAAACAAAGGACTAAATTTACTATACAACACCACTGCTTCTCTAGCGGTTACAGTCGTGGGATTTAAAGGGGAAATAATATTAAATACAAAACCAGGAAGTGGACTTGAAAGTACATTATAGTAAATTTAGCATTAAATGTGCCAAAATGCTCATATTTTTCATGTATTTATTTTTGAATGATGTCCTTTAATACCACTATCTATATAGTAATCAGGGGTGGTTTCTCCCTTCTGCCATCTCTGACATTGAGAGGTCAATAGCATACAGTCTCCATTGGAATGAATGAGGCTGCACTGATTGGTCAGTTCGTGGCAGCTCCCACACTCTGACCAATCAGCACGTCATGAAATGCCTACAATTAATTACAATTACAGTAAATTTTTCCTTATGGATTGAGTGAGTAATAACTGGACAAGACTTTTTCTACGGTGCATGTGTACTGTCTTTTTTTTTATATATATATATTTTTACAGGTGGACTAAAGATCTCTTGATTCCCAGGCATGCTAGCACTTCTAGTTCCCCAAGTGTCATCATGTCCTGGCTGCTTGCCGGGGTGAATAGTTCACCTGTAAATAACAATTGTATTTCATTATCTCTGCACCCATAGCCCCCAGGGAATAGACCTAAGAGCTATTGACAGTAGTGCTGGGTGGATAAGTAAGGGAGACCCTTAATATATTTTTTACAGTCCCCACTTCCCTGGGGGAACCAGCCCTGATGCCAACTGTCCTAGGGCTGGTAGAATCAAGGTGGGGGTACCCCTGCGGGGTCTCTCCTCTATGGTTCCACTAGCTGGATGGTCAAGGCTAGTGCTGGTAAAGGAAAAATGGGGGCCCAGATATGTCCTATACCAGCCTAGGCACAAGCTCTACAGTGGGGGACCGCATTTCTTTTGTGTTTTCCTGTTTCCAGGAGATTTTTTCCAAATCTCTGTGGGTTCCAGGGTTTCACCAACTAATATATTCCCCCCTCTGAGTAACACAAGGTATATTTTGTGGATTTCATACATTTTTTTTTTAATGAAATTCTTTATGGAATAATCACTAAATTCAAAATGTGAATACCATAAAAATGTAGCTGGAAATTATTGCCATCCATAAACCTTCCATCTCCTTAGAAGCCATGCGCTACGTTTGCCGATAATATCCCCCCTATTTTCATAGTAAACAGTATTTCAGCTCAATATCCATTTAAAAATTAAAGTAAAAAAAATTGCTTATATTTACTCTGTTATATGTGCTATTACTGGCACACGTGATACCATATAATGTCTAAAAATGATGTGTGCTGAAGAGAAGGGAGTTTGAATTTGCCCATTTTATAGTTCTAAGTATACTCGTATTCCTTCATTTCTACTGAAAGGTACCACAACCCGCAACCTAGCCAAACATTTTCTCTGTAGTATTTCTGAAACTCACAGCATTGAACATTTATTTGAAGAACTGGTTTAATGTTTCACTGATCCGCTAGACTTTTACCCTCGGGAGTCTGCATTTTGTTTTTAGGCAAGTGTAATATTTTCTTGTGCAACAACAGAAACAAAAACACTGGCATGTTTGCACTTACCACATGTGTCCAGCCCAAGAGAGTAATCAGCCTGCAGTATACAGAATTATGAGCTGGTCATTCCTGCCCTCAGTGGACGATCTCCAGAGTCCCCACTGACATTCGCTCCAAACATTTATGTTTACAGAAAGTGCGATTTGATTTTTTGGAGCGGGATTAGATTCAAAGCAGCGCTCCATCCCAGATTTAGAAAATCTAAACCTTGCCGCAAACTGCTCTCTAATTGTAGCCCTCATCCAGCGTGGTTTGAAAGCCTCTTTCCTGTATGTGGCCTTAGCTGGCAATTAATTCTCTGTATAACAACATCAAGTTGAATTAGACCCTTTACTGCAATGGCTCAAACTCAATCTGCCTGTTTTCTGCTGCAGCCATGATTCTACAGGGACCGGTATCATTACTGTGGAACTAGTGTAAAAAAATGTAATTTACAATGAAACCTCACTCACATTTAATTCTGCAGCCATTTGCAGAGGAACAAAGTTCCAACAATACTCGTATAGTCTTAGACGTTGTGTCAGTTAGCTGCCATGAGCCTAGCTATATGCCCACGAACTCGCAGATTTTTGCTTACATCCCCATAGCGCTTCGTACAAATATCCGCGAGTTAGGGTGAGATCGTGGCACGATGGGGGCGAGTTAAGATGTTGTTGGCAGTGTTTCCACATCGTTGCATGGCAATTTTCCACCATTGCGGCTAATTGAACTGTCCCCTTAGAGTCTCTCTTAAACTGTCGTTCACTATTGCCGTTCTGTAGTTATAAATCTGAATTTCATGGAATTTATAGCTTGGACAGCCGTGTCGTTGCATTCTGCTCTGTGGTGTGGTTTGAATTCTGGGTTGAACAAAAAATAACGCCACATCAAATGTCCCAAGACCAACAATAGAATTCCGCACCAAAATGGAGGAATGAGTTGAATATTCTGCTGAACAGTTCTGAAAATATATCTTATCTCTAGTCAAAGTTCTTTATGCACGTTATCTTTGCCTCAGCAGGTCTTGTCAACTGCAAAGACGAGAGGCAGCCATTTTGTTGGCTAAAAAAAAATATTCCGCCTATCAATAATCTAGGAACTAGTGCCCTATTTTTCAATATTATATTTACTAAAGTAATGTGAAAACGGGTGTTTTGTGTTTTCACACCCGTTTCACATTATTTTATTATCACTTAAATGTATTAAAGGGTTTTTGGGGCAGTTTTCATGAAAAACTACTCCAAGCCCTTTAATTCACATATTTTTAGTAAGCAGATCGCATTTCCCATACTGTTAATGGATAATGTGATCTGCTTCAAATTTGCCAAAGTTCAGTTGTGGAAAAAATAACGGGGAAGCCCTGTTCTAATAACGCCAGATGGAGAAGGCGTTATTTGGGTTTTCCCCCGTTACACCGACTCCTGCATGGCTCTGCAGGCGCCGGCAGCAACGTATGCTCAGAATCACTCTCAGGATTGTTTTTCCGAAAAAATACCCTGAGAAGTGTTAGGAGAGGATCGCAAGCTCTATATCCTGCATGCGATATTTGATACATCCCTGCAATGTATTGAAATATCGTGTTGCGACTCCTGGCGAATTTATCACAGCACATCATCAGCATCTGAGAAGCAGATTGTGATAAATAGGACCCTGAGTACCTCTTCCTCTGTGTGATATGATATCAGTCATTCATAGGCTGCATTGTTATAGATATAAGAACACAAAACAGCTCCCTGCATTCATTTCAAACATACATTTAAAAGGGTAAAAAAAATATATGTTTTTGTAATTTAATAAAACTTCTTACATCAACAACTTTCTCTCTCTCTTTTTTACATTTTTTTTTCATTTGTAAACATGTTGGAACTTCCGCCACATCCGCAACGCTATCCATAGTCAAGCTCTGCATATAAATGTAGTAAGCCATACAGTATAAATAACATATTTCCTAAAAAAAATCATATAGGAAATGGTACAATGTTTTTGAGGGCTTCGGAGGAAGACAATTATTATATGAATTAGAAAAAGATTTTCTAGGGACAGGATTCTAGCCCCTTCTACATCAATTCTCAAAAAAAAGTTTTTTTATTTTTTAACTAGATGATTTTTTTTTTATATATATAAACTTCTAATACCATCCAAGAAAAATGAATGTTCCACGTGAAAAATATTTGAAAATTCTAAAAGAGACAACTCTCGACATTTCCACATCTAATCCTGACCCTAAAGTTGGGACAATCTGTAGACCTTCATTCTGCTGTCATTTTGATCTTGTGACCTCTGACCTAGACTAATAACTAACCAGAGGGTCTCTCACCATACTTTGAAGGCTAAGCCGGGTAAATGGTTTCATTTCTCCACACAACCTATAACTTCCTATCTACCAGGGTCAAATCCAGGTACATTTAACTTTGCTTGGGTAATGCAGTAAGCATCTAATATGTTTCACATTCCCACTATACTTAGCAAAACAGCTGGATAATAAAGATGAAATGCCTTTGTGTCTCCTAAATCGCAGTTCTCTTTCATCTGATGACTTTAGCGGCATAACAATTTAATTTAAAATGTACATTTTGTCCCAATTTCTGGAACAGTTATTTGTTAAAACCTGCAGTCATCCCAAGATGTAATTCTATCTGCAATATAAAGCATACACAGACAACAAACTACTGTGATACTTCAAAACTATAGTAAAGACCTGTCTTGTTTTTTTTTTGTTTTTTTTTTAGTCGTTTAAAATCGGGTATTACTCCCTTTTCATTTAAGTAAATTGTCCTCTGGAATAATTTCAAAGAAAAAAAAAAAACAAGAAAAGATACAAAACACAGCAATGACTGGTATGCTTATACCATAGTTGATTTTTTAACTCAATTATATTTTGACAATTCTGCATGAAACTGGGGTGCATGTCTTTATTTAAACTATATACCTTCCATAGAAACAGTCAGTTAAATATACATGGCTAATGTCAGTTCTAATGAGGTTTGACAAGGGTATTTAGTGGTTGTAACTCAAATCTAATTCAGAACATCTTAACACTGGACTTGTCAAGCACTAAAATTGCAGTGTTGCTATAAGCGATGGGATATTACCGACTGAGGCTGAGTTTCATATAAAGTTTATGTGTCACTTTGGGCCGCAACAATTACGGTTTCTTTCAGACATGCTAAACAAATTCACAGTACTGTAAATGAGTGGAAAACAGGCTCCCAGGATTAAAGTTAGAATTTTTGTAAATTAGCGTTCCGCAAAGACGTGAAACGACATCTACAGCAGAGTATTAAATCGTAAATAAATTACATAAATGTTACATGTGTTTATTGACTTTATTTTATGTTCGCTTAAAAAGTTTCTGTGTTTCATAGGAGGGATGGAAAAGTTAACCGTTTGCTCACAAGAAGACTGCCAGCGGGTCGCCAAGCAAATACTTTGAGCGTTTAAGTGGCAAGAAAATACCTAAAAAACTCGTAGTTTCCATAAACGCCTTTGATATATTTGCCACCTTGAATTACCTCCACGTTACAGGTTTAACATCTGAATACGCCCGTTAAATGCAGATACTGTTTCTCATTTCTGTGATCAGCTTGTTGGAAAAATACGCAGCCGACCTAAAATGAATTGTAGAATGTCAAGGTCTGAATTGTTTATCTTTAAAAAGTGGAAAGCGAGAGAAAAAAAAAGTATGAGAAAACAGAAGAAAAAAAAAACGCTTTGAAAAATAGATCCAAATCGAGGATACGCCACAAAAATCAGACAGGATTATAGCAAGTAACGTGTAATTTCTACATCAAACTATCAAAAGATTTCATCTAAAAAAAAAAAAAAACACCCAGCGGATGATTTGAAGCAGCTGAGATCATCTTAAAACGTTTTCTTTTCTTTTTTTTTTTCCTGAACACATAAGATCTAGTGAAAGCTTTCCAAAACGGAGAATTTATAATTTATCTTTTTCCTAAATAGAACAATAAAACATTACGCACACAAGGGGCTCATAAACGTCTTTCTCGTCGATTCCAGTTTTCAGACCGAGCCTGTGCTTGGCAAGTGATTCATTTACGCAAAAATGTCAGTGATGTGTTAACCATCAGAAAAGTCGGCGCTAATTGGAATTATAAACAGCAGATAAAATGCTATTATCCCCACTAGGTAAGCAGACTTTTATAAATTCCTTATGCTATCAATTTAGTAAAAAAAAAAAAAACCCCAACAAATTAAATTTGTTTGTTTCTACAATTTTTCGCGGCTTTGGTGGCGGCTTGTCCAGAGGAATTTGAGGCTCTTTGTTCCTCAAAACAGACACAGATGCACATAACATTAATACTCAGTTTAAAATAAATAAAAATGTAGCGGCACGGATATTTTTTATTTGTTTGGTTCTGATTCCACGCAGAGTGACGGGACTGGAGATGGTAAGGGTACAGAGAAAGAATGTCTTATAGGGGATATCTGGGAAAAAAAACAATAGACTCACCGATGGTTAGTGTCATGGAAACAGTGGCTGGATAAGGTGTTTTGGGAGAAAGGGCAAAAAAATTTCATATAACCACACTCATTAACGCCACACAGTGGCAACTTAGTAATATTGCGTGACAGATATTTTTTCTGTCCGTGGGTCCGATTCACAGGTACATGCAATGGCGATATTCACACAGTTGGCCGGTGTCCGAGTCGCATTGCGCATGAGTCCCTGTGGTTACTGTCGGGAGACACAGAACAAATTTGGATGCAGGAGACGTAGATTTGAGTGGGCGTTTCTGAGAGGTAACAGGGGGGTTGGTTAGGCAGATTCGGGTGTGTGGCTGGTAGAAACTGTGTCTAACGACGCCGTAGAGCAGACACAGGACACCATGTACAGACAGAGAAACTGCACATGTCAGGGCACTGGTGCAAGCTTTGATGGTGGGACCGATGGTGCGTCTAAAGACACATCAAGAAGGATTAGCGCTACAGCCAGTGGGCATTCAATAGGAAGATAATCGGTCGTGACGTCATCTACATCAGGCCCTGTATGTTGAATGTTCTATATGGGCTAGAATTTAATCTGCACAGATCTGGAAAGTAGGACATTTTCAGATCAAAAGTGCAAATCATCTGATGCACAAATTAAGATCATCATTCGTCCTGAGAGATTACTGGATTATATACAGAGCGGAACATTTGGGTTCTTTGCGGAAGGGTCATTTTTACTCTCTATTTTCTAAGTGGCATTTACAATTACAGTCTGCCCCTCCGAGCACAGAGGTGAACTCCTGAGAATGAAAGCAGGCATACGCAAACCAAGGTGTTTCACAGTCCACACTTTATAAATGACCTTCTAAGGTGCCCAATGTTGCACCCTAGGTATTTTATCCTCTGCCTGTCTGCCGTGCTGGCAAGGTATGTGTAACATGAAATGTGCAGTCTGGACATATGCTCTGCTCTAAATTTAGGCTCAAGCCATATTTGCTTTCTTTTGAAAAATCATTAAATGGAGATTTTAAAGTGACATCTATGTTTCGGCGCTGAGGAATGCGAAACTGCACGTCTGAGAAGCGTATCATAAAACTGCCTTACAGTACAGTACATCCAACTTCAAATGAGTCCAAAAGCAGTAAGATACGTACTGTAGTTCACACATATGAACACACAAATGCCCTGTAATGGAGTAAATATCAATCTAGCGTAAATCACCACAATTCCTTGGGTACGAATCACCTGTAATTCATCACACATCTCCTGTAATCCTCACACATCCACTTCTGTAGCCTTCAGGGTGGAGAGCGGTGCCATTTTCTTGAAGCACAAATATTTCTTAATCTTCTCCTCTGTGTTTGCTCTATGTAGACAGAGAGGGAGCCCGGTCTAAAAGAGATCACTAGACTCTTCAGGGAGTTAGGGAGATCACCACTATTTCAGGGTGTCTCCCTGACATTCAGGGAGACTTGGTAAGTATGGCTCAAACACAACCTAATTGTCCACCTATAAATAGACCATCATTGGAATTCACGAATTCAAGAAATACTGCCCAAAATATGCTAAAAAAATTGTGGCAATGTAGAATCTTTCTTTTAAGACCATATTTCCATTATATACAGCTTGTAGGCTATATGTTGGTAAAATTAATGTTTATCGCACACCAGGACCTAAATGAAAGGGGCCCTGCACTGATAACCACATCTCTCAGCCACATCTTGCATCCATTTTCATCTCCAACCAGATGTCCCTCTGCACACCAGTCCTCTTTGCCCTCCCTTCCCTATTAGTTAATCCCCCATCCCCCATCTGTCCTCCCCCACCCCCCAACCTACCCCCAGCCCGATGCCAGTTGTACACATCATTATTGTATTATCTTAAATACAACTCTTTTGAACCTAGCAAGTTGTCTGTAATACATAGAAACCAGAGAGCTACGCACTGGACATATATATTGATTGCAAGCATTTTTATCTCCTATTCCACCTTGCTCATTATGCCTGACTGATGTCACTAGTTCCAAGTGAAGACTGATAAGCTGATTGGTCCAGTCTACAAAATGGCTGCCCACACTGTATGCCATTATCCCCAGCATTACAAGAATCACAAAATCCCCCAACAAAATGTCAATATTTAAACTCTACCCGTCAGCGTTACTGGTGCCTGTCATGGCTCATGCCACTCAGCTATGCATTCTGCCCACTCGCCAGGCTGTGCAGTTGTCAAGGCCCCTCCCACTGTGATCTTCCTATTAGTACAGTGTTCACTGGGAAGGAGCATTATCAACCTCTTAACCTTTTTGAAACAGTTCTGGTTGCTCTTTTAATTGGCATTAATCAGCGAATGAATCAGTCAACAACCAACCGAACCAAATAAAGATGGTTCAAGAAAGACCTAGATTTATTTTGATAACAAAATGATTATTATTTTCTAGGGAATTACAATGTTTTCCAATGTAATTTTTAATTCTCAGTCTGTCATTGTGACTGACGTAACTCGCAATTAATATTAACTGGGAAAAAGTTGTCATCTTTGTATTAATATTTACACACTATGCCCTCGGCTGTTATACTCACACATTGTGTGGAGAGTTGGTGCTCGTGATATCTAGTCTTACAAATTGTTGTAGTCTCGCCAATGTCTTTCTTTGTTTCGTACGTATTTGTTATTTTTGAATTGCCGTTCTTTGTTGAACTGTCTATTTTCAGTCTTTAACGTCTCCCCTTAAGTCTGTTTCTGGCATTTTAAAACACACATTACAATGGAATCTATCAGCTCCCCTGTCTGGATGTCAGTTCACTCTGTTTTTGCTGTGTCAATTATAACAATCAGCAATGAGTTGTGCGAGCTGGGCTTTGTCAAACCTAACTCCTAGAGCACAAATGTGTTGTACTCAGTCAGAACAGTATGGAAGAAACAACTGTCAGGCCATGCATAGTCTATAATGCCTGATGGAAACACGGTTATTACGCCCAGACTCACAAATCCTGCTCGTTGGTTATTTGTTGTTGATATTTGGATTTCTTTATAACTGACAACAATACTTCATTATTTAGTATATTTGTATTTACAGACCAGTAGCTTGTCAAAAAGCAATAAAAATAAATGCTGAATCAGGCTCGCAAAGCGATTTATTTATATTACGTCTATAAATTTATTGGTCAAAGTGGCTTTTGAAACCCGCTGGTTAGTGTATTAACCCCTTGGACTATACTCAGTTACTGATTCATGCCTAAGTAATGCAATGCTTTCATTTTGCTGACAACTACTTGGGTGTGCAGGGAATTACATTTTTAGACAGTTTTGCTTTTTGACCTCACATGTTAAGGCCCCCCTACATCAGCAATTGATTACAGCAATCGTGCAATTTGCAATCGATTGTGTATAAAAAAATCTTTCCCTCTTTCAGTCGATTGCAGATTGCAGAATTGCCACAATCGATTGAAAAAGGGAAAGATTTTTATACACAATCGATTGCAAATTGCACGATTGCTGCAATCAATTGCTGATGTAGGGGGGCCTTAACTATGACCTGGTTACTATTAAATGGACTTCACATGATATTTTATCAATAAAAATTGGACCAACTCAACTAAAAAACTCACCCCCATGTGTATTGCGGACTAAATTCCGTGTTGTGCGAGCCGTGTGAAGTACATTTTAAGGGATAAAAATACCACACCCACCGTGTTAACTCCAGTCTGGTTTGATTTAATACCTGCTATTTATTAAAATTTTATTATAATCATCTGGAAACAAGTGTTTTTCTAGGAAATATATATATATGCAAGGAAATAGAAGAGCACACATGTGAGTATGGTATAAACACCCTTTACTATAATAAAAAAGCTCACATTCATCTCAGATAATGATGTTAAGCATATTAACTCCACGACAGACGGCGTCCACTCCTGTAACAACACTATCGCACTGCCACACATGTATCCAGCAGAGTATCCAGGCATTGGGACCAGCTTCTGACGTCATTGCGTCCGCCATAGTGTAAGCTACGCCCAAACGCGTTTTGTCACAATTGGAACTTCATCAGGGGGTGTGATATATATATAATTTTTTTTCTAGAAAAACATTTGTTTCCAGCTGATTATAATTAAATATATATAGCAAACAATAGACCAGCACTCCACAAAAAATCTTCAAACACCAGGGTGCACATCAAAGATAACCAGCAGGTATCATGTAATTATAGCATTATAAAGCATAGCACTCCGTGGATTTGCATATATAGTAATACAATACCAGACCTCTGTATTTCCAGCGTTTCAGATTCATTTATTCACATCTTTCTTCAAGGATCATGATCCTTATGTTTTGGTTTTTGGATCTGGATTCATCTTCATGTTTTGGTTTTGCAAAACCACCCTTAAATGTTTTGGTTTTCGTGTTGGATCTGGGTTTTTAAAAAATGCTAAAATCATGTAATTTATGCAATCCAAAACCCGAAATTCAGATTTAAATTCCTAGTTCTGAACGGCTAAAAGATCAGAACCGCGGCTCGGATTTACCCAGATCTCCACAGGAGATTAGAACCGCAACTCGGATTTATCTGGATTCATGAAGTCCATGTGGATTCCGATTTCCGGAGATCCAAACCACACATCTCTAGTTCTAAGTAGAGAAGTTTTATTTTTGGTTTTGGATCTGATTTGATGATCTTCAAGTTTTGGTTGTGGTTTTAGTTCTGCATTTAAAAAAAATATATATAAAAAGTTTTTAAAAACAGCTTAAATCATGTAATTTTTGAAATCCAAAACACAAAATTTGGATTTAAACTTCCGAACCACTGGAAGATTAGAACAGATTTATGCGGATCGCCTCAGGAGATTAGAACCATGACTCGGATCTGTCTGGATTCATGAAGTTCGGATGGATTTGGATTTCTGGAGAACCAAACCGCACATCTCTAGTTCTGACAATCGGAGGAAATAGGCTGCTGTAAGATGTGAATATTAATACATTTAGGCGTTCCTTCATTTCTTATTGCCGCGATAAATATAAATATTCCCCTTAAAATGGCAATGACTGGGAAAAAGAATTTTCATTAGGGCATTCATTTTACTAAAAAATAAAATAAACTGTGCTAGATGCAAACGCTAAAGTTGCTCCTAATTGCATTACCACTTTAGTCATATTAAAAGTTATAGAAGGTAGAAGTATTTCTTCTTCCTCCACTAGGGGGCACAGGGATGACACTGGATACCGCCTGGAGAGGAGAGTCTGAGCACCAAATAGTTAATGAAAATTACCCACAAGCCCAGTCTACTCTCCTCTATACCCCGCCCCTAGCCTCTGGACCTCAGTCTGAATTTGGTGCCATCAGGAGCTGGGCACCACTGTAATGGGGGGCTGCTTTAGGTGGTTCCTCACAGTTTATTTTGATTTATTTATTTTATCACTTTGTACAACGAGTGGGCATTGTAAAGCGTCCTATAGGATGCCCCCACTGCCGCTCCACCGCCGGTGAGTGCAACATTGGCAACTGGGTCAGTGACTTAGTCTGCGAACCCCTACACATCTGGAGCCGCAAGCCACAGCCAGCGCTCACCGGGGACAAGGTAAGGTGGCTCCCTGCATGCAGGGAGCTGCAGCTTTTACCACCGGAGCAGGAGACCTCCAGACAATATTTTAAAACAGTTTCCATGTGTCACAGTGCATGCATCAGAGGCGTATGCAATGCTAATATTTATGCAGTTGAGCAATTATCGTTCGACTGCGCATGCATTACTGTCACACTGTGCAAGCGTCAAGGTAGCTTAGCGAGGTGAGACTTTATTTGCAAAGTGTTTGAGTGACAGGAAAAATGTGTTGCGTCTGTTTTTGCAGTTAAACACTCTGAGACGATTGAGATTTGGCTCCAGCAGTGTTTTACCTTTTTCAGCAACTCTGGGTGCACGATTTTATTTATAATGGGTAACTGGCGCTCAATACCATTTTTCTTCAGGAAGATGGCTACATTTTTATTATTGTATTACCCACCTTTGTCAGATCTAAAGATCTTTAGCTTCTGACCCGAATGAGTCTCCACCGGACTTAAGTAGGCTGCTATTTTGCTTGCTACTTCTCCCGTGGCTTTGATGAAGTAATCATATGTCATTCTTGTGAAGTCAGAGATGAAGGCTAGGAAATATCGGTATACATTTATCGATTTTACTTCCATCAGGCCACACATGTCTATATGAACCAAGGCTAGTGGTGCCTCAGCTCTCATTGCTGACTTTGGCAAAGGACAGCAGATCTGTTTATATATTATACAACTCTCACACATTGGTCTCTCTGTATTGCTCATGACTATTCATGTCACCATTCCATCAAGAAGTTTCATGATGTCACCACGAGGGCCGATACTAGTGGTGTGCAGCCGGTGCCACCGCGCAGAGCGCAGGGCTCTGTGGGTGGCACAGTTGCTTTCCCAGGGCCTTCACTTATGGCGAGCAGGGTGCCTGGTATGGTACCCTGAAGCCAGTATTGCTGTGGTAGTGCCGCCTGTAGCATCCCTTGGATGCTACAGGCAGGCACACTGCCATGTGTGCAGCTGCTAGAGCATCTTGGAGACTCTCCGGGCACTGTTGATCTTCTAGGTGCTGGTGGCCCTGTTCTCTATGCATGACATCATGTGCACAGGGAGCTGTTGAGCCCTTTTTACGGCCCTGGTTATCATACCACATGAGGCCTAACTGCTTGTGCCACAGTTCCATAGACTGGGATGCAGTTTATAGACCAGCGGACTAAATGCCGCCGGTCTATATCCCGACACGAGAAGCCCATTGGGGGACTTCAGAAAGGCATCAAATACCAACGCCTATCTGAATCCCGACGCCGGAGGACGACAGCCCGAAAAAGGTAAGTCCTTAGTGTTAGCCGCGGGAGGGGGGGGATAGGTTTAGGGAGTGTAGCGGGGTTAGGGTTAGGTTTTGGGGAGGAAGGTTAGGGCTAGGCACCCCTAGGGGGGAGGGTTAGGCACCCCAGGGGGTAGGTTAGGGTTAGGCACCCCATGGGAGGGTTAAGGTGTGGGAAGGGGGGCTTGGTTTACGCACCAGCCCTGGAGTTTTAGGGTTAGGCACCCCTTAGGATCTCCTGCTGTTGGGCTTATCGTGTCGGCTAAACAGTCACCGGTATTACATATTGATTCCTTGCACAACACTTTGTTCTGTGTCTAGGACATATAGTTGCTGGCAGGGCTGCCATTAGGGGGGGACTGCCAGGACTCTAGTACCAGGCCCGGAGACATAGGAGGCCTGGCTGACAGCGGCGAAGAATGCACCAGGCAGCTGGCAGGTGCCAGGGAGAAAAGCACCAGCGCTGTGGCATTTGAACTATGTAGTATGTACTGGAGTCGGCCGTGAGCTGTGATTGGCTCACGGAACGGCAGCCTATCAGGAGCAGCAGCTCCTTATCAGCCAATCAGGAGCAGCCACTCCTGATTGGCTGCCGTTCCGCGCGCTGTGATTGGCTCGCGGACGGCTGCTAGTTCAAATGCAGGCTGCAGCATCGCGGATGCTGGCGAAAGGCTCCAGTCCGACTCCATAGTTGAATTCCACAGCACTGATGCTCTTTCTTTCTCCCTGCCTGGCGCCCGCTGCATTCCTCGCAGCAGCTAGTCGGGCTCAGGACAGGAGAACGTAGGTATGTTGACCCTGACCTGTGCCCCCCCTTTTCTTGTCCAGCTAGTCTTTCCTGCACTCAGCCCCCCCCCATTCTGCCAGCCAGCCTTCCCTGCCTTGCCCTCCCCCAGTCCAGCTAGTCTTCCCTGCGCCCCCCTCCTAGTCCAGCCAACCAGCCTGTCTTCCCTGTGTCCCGACCCCATGTCCAGCCAGCCTTTCCTGCGCCCTCCCAGTTCAGCCAGCCTGCCTTGCCCCTCCCCCAGTCCGGCCAATCTTCTCTTGTTCCCCCCTCCTAGTCCAGCCAACCAGTCTGTCTTCCCCATGTCCACCCAGTCTTTCCCCTGCCCCCTCCAAGTTCAGCCAGCCTGCCTTGCCTTGCCCCTCCCCAGTCCAGCCAGCCTGTTAAGTCCAGCCAGCTAGCCAGCCTTCCCTACCCCCCAGTACAGCCAGCCTGCCTTGCCCCTCCCACAGTTGAGCCAGTCTTCCCTGCACCCCCCTCCTAGTCCATCCAGCCAGCCTGTCCCCCCTCCCTGCACCCCCTCCTCACGTCCAGCCAGCCTGCCTGTCTTCTCTGCCCTTCCCCTACAGCCCTTTGCCCATGTAGACCAACCAGCCTTCCCTGCCCTTTACCACCCCAGTCCACCCTTCCCAGACTAGTGCCCCCTCCGTCCTGTGTTCCCTACCCTGTGCCATCCCCCTCCCCCATTCCTAGCCATCCCTGTTTTATGCACCAATTGAGGCAAAACCCCTGCTATAGCCCCACTCACATTATCCACCACTCTGCCTTATACCCCAGGGGAGGGGGCCCTGCCTATTTTGTTAGTACCGGGCCGCAGAATTTCTGATGGTAGCCCTGGTTGTTGTCACCAAGTTGCTGTTGCTATCACAGTCCCTCTTTTATTTGCAAAACACATTTGCCCTCGGCAAACTTGACCGTGAATCCTTTGTCTTTTAGGATACTTATAGCAATGAGGTTTGTCCCCAATTTTGGTACAAATGACACATACTAGATAAGTGTGACTATGGTTTTAGTCTGCATTGGTAGGCTTTATCTCCCTCCTTGTGACATATAAAACACTTGGATTTAGGCCTTTTGGGCTTAGAGTCCTTGTGAGTAAACACACAAGCCACCCAGTGGATATTTCAGACTGGTCGCATCTGATGCCACCATGCCAGGCAGTGGCTAAAAAAAAAAATCTATTTTGAAACCATTAATGATTATAAAAGAATAAAGCATTTTTTTTTTTAATTGAAAAAAATCCATAGCGGCTTAATAATTTAGAATTGTGCTGACCTGGCATTCTTAGGTTCAATTATTTGGTGTTGACTGCGGTTGCTCCTCCGTTCAGTCATGCCTCTTCTGATCCTCAGCCAGCATCCATTGGGTGAGGGGGTAGAGGCACAAATGGGGAGAGGCACACAGGAAAAAATGGGAGAGGGGCATAGATAGAGGGCAGAGGCACAGAGGAGAAGGGTACAGAGGCACAGATACCATATGGGGGGGTGGAGGCACAGATTTGGGGAAGGAGCATAGGAAAGATTATTAAAGATGGGAAAGGGCAGAAGAACATATAAGGAAGGGGCAGAGGCACAGATAAAGAGTGGTCAGATCAGTGGGGTAACTAGGGTATTTGGAGCCCAGGGCAAGTAAAAAAATGGAGCCCATCCAAAGTATGTGCTCAAGCCAAAGGTGTGCTGCATAAAGTGGGCATGGCCACATGCCGCAAGGGGCTTGGTCACTGAAAAAATGGGGGCGTGTCAACATGACACACCACTGTTTCTCGTCACTCTGCGAACATTCCTTTCCATTCCATATGCACCTTAATGCCCCAGTAGTAGTGCCCCTCTTGCAATGCCCACTGTAGTAATGCCCCTTATGCAATGTCCCCAATACCCCTTATGCAGTGCTCCCTGTAGTAGTGCCCCTTATTCAGTGCCCCCAGTAGTGCACCCTTAAAGAGTGCCCGCAGTAGTGCACCCTTATACAGAGCCCCCAGTAGTGCACCCTTAAAGAGTGCCCGCAGTAGTGCACCCTTATACAGTGCCCCCAGTAGTGTCCCTTATGCAGTGCCCTCAGTAGTACCCCTTATGCAGTGCTCCCAGTAGTCCACCTTATACAGTGCCCCAAGTAGCAGTCCTCTCCTATAGTACCACCTATGCAGTTCCCCCAGTAGTGATCCTTATACAGTGCCCCCAGTAGTAGTCCCACCAATGCAGTGCCCCCTGTAGTGGTCCCCCCTATGCAGTGACCCCAGTAGTGCCCATTATACAGTGCCTCCAGTAGTGGTCCCCCCTATGCTGTTCCCCCAGTAGTGGCCCTTATACAGTGCCCCCAGAAGTGGTCCCCCCTATGCTGTTCCCCCAGTAATGGCCCTTATACAGTGCCCCCAGAAGTAATCCTCCCCTATGCAGTTCCCCCAGTAATGGCCCTTATGCAGTGCCCCAGTAGTGCCCATTATACAGTGCCCCCAGTAGTAGTCCTCCCCTATGCAGTTCCCCCAGTAGTGATCCTTATACAGTGCCCCCAGTAGTAGTCCCCCCAATGCAGTGCCCCCTGTAATGGTCCCCCCTATGCAGTGCCCCAGTAGTGCCCATTATACAGTGCCCCCAGTAGTAGTCCCCCCAATGCAGTGCCCCCTGTAATGGTCCCCCCTATGCAGTGCCCCAGTAGTGCCCATTATACAGTGCCCCCAGTAGTGGTCGCCCCTATGCTGTTTCCCCAGTAGTGGCCATTATACAGTGCCTCAAGTAGTGGTCCCAGTAGTAGGTCACCCCTCCAGGTATGTTGTGCCCCTTAGATATATAATATAGAGACACACAAAAAAAACCCAACACTTACCTGATTCCCCACTCCTGCGCCGGTCGCCGTCCGCTCCTCGTTCCTCCCGCTCGGCACTATTGTAGAGATATGATGACGTCTCTCCCATCACCCACTGCGGTAGCCGGAAGACAGAGCACATGTGTGAGCTCGAGCCCAGCTCTGGCAGTTGGTGCAGCAGCCAATAAGAGTCTGTCTGACTCTCATTGGCTGCTAAAACACACACACCACCATTGGGTAGTACGAGTGTAGTACCCAGCGCCTGCAGTGGTGTGGTCTACACTACACTGACTAAAACCACTGTCCTGAACCCTCCAAACCGCCGGTCCGACGGCGCCCAGGGCACGTGCCCTGCTAGACCCCCCTAGTTATCCGTCAGGGTCAGATGCACAGAAGTGAGCGGATTAAGGGCATAGCTATTTGGAGGTAGCAGAGACACATTTATGGGAAGAGGCAGAGGCACATATATGAAAAAGGGGCAGTGGCACATATATGGGAAAGGGGCAGAGGGACATATATGGGAAGGGGGCAGAGGGAGGGATAGTAAGGAGGACAATGGGACAGACTGTATTGAATGGCTGGGACACCTCTGCAGGGCAGCACTGTCTCACTTACATTGCTATGTATGTACCTTTCAGTGTCTGCATACATACACTATGCCCGGCCAATGGGAGCAGGAGAGGAGAGCTAGGGGCGGGGCACCTGTAGAAGCAGGGGGAGCATAAAGAAGGGTATCTTATGGAGCCTGAGTGGGAAACTGCAGGAACCTGCACTACTACTTCCTCATAATCTTACAAATCTGACAGCTGCTGCTGATCCCTGTGTGGGGAGGGGTGGGGGTCAGGCCCCGTGGTCGGGGGACGGAGCCTAGGACGGCTATTAGCAGGCTGCTTTTGTTGCAGCCGGAAAACAAAAATGTTTTCTACACAGCATACATGCACACATACACAGCACACATACATACACACACACATAGTACATACATACACACATTACATACATACACACACAAACATACATGCACACAGAGGCGGTTTCAGAGAGGAGGGGACCCGTGTGCAGGCTCCAATCTAGAGATGGCCATCGGCATGGTTAACAATGATGGTTACCATCGATGGCAAAATAGCACATGGCCATCGATAGTAACTTACCAATTATGCATAGGATGACCATCGATGGTTTCACCAACCGATGGTCATCCCTGTTCTTTGACTGATTGGACCGTAGGCCAATCAGAACAGGGGGTGGGGCTTCATGAGTATTGGGGCGGGGCGATGCCCCATGTCCCGTCACCTTGTAAAAAACAAAACAAAAAAACAATTTAGTCATTGCTGTTCCATCGATTGAGGGAAACCATCTGGTTCTCCACCATCGATGGTAAAAACATTTGACATCGGCCATAAACCATCGCGATCATGAATCATTGATGGTCGGAGAGGAGGGGGCCCGATCAGTGTAGGGATTACTGTGATCGGGCCCCCTCCTCTCAGGCGGTGCAGTAGAGTCTGGCATTATGTCGTCACTGTGATCGGGCCCCCTCCTCTCAGGCGGTGCAGTAGAGTCTGGCATTATGCGTCACTGTGATCGGGCCCCCTCCTCTCAGGCGGTGCAGTAGAGTCTGGCATTATGCCATCACTGTGATCGGGCCCCCTCCTCTCAGGCGGTGCAGCGGTGCAGTAGAGTCTGGCATTATGCCGTCACTGTGATCGGGCCCCCTGCTCTCAGGCGGTGCAGTAGAGTCTGGCATTATGCCGTCACTGTGATCGGGCCCCCTCCTCTCAGGCGGTGCAGTAGAGTCTGGCATTATGCCGTCACTGTGATCGGGCCCCCTCCTCTCAGGCGGTGCAGTAGAGTCTGGCATTATGCCGTCACTGTGATCGGGCCCCCTCCTCTCAGGCGGTGCAGTAGAGTCTGGCATTATGCCGTCGCTGTGATCGGGCCCCCTCCTCTCAGGCGGTGCAGTAGAGTCTGGCATTATGCCGTCGCTGTGATCGGGCCCCCTCCTCTGAGGCGGTGCAGTAGAGTCTGGCATTATGCCGTCACTGTGATCGGGCCCCCTCCTCTCAGGCGGTGCAGTAGAGTCTGGCATTATGCCGTCACTGTGATCGGGCCCCCTCCTCTCAGGCGGTGCAGTAGAGTCTGGCATTATGCCGTCACTGTGATCGGGCCCCCTCCTCTCAGGCGGTGCAGTAGAGTCTGGCATTATGCCGTCGCTGTGATCGGGCCCCCTCCTCTCAGGCGGTGCAGTAGAGTCTGGCATTATGCCGTCGCTGTGATCGGGCCCCCTCCTCTGAGGCGGTGCAGTAGAGTCTGGCATTATGCCGTCACTGTGATCGGGCCCCCTCCTCTCAGGCGGTGCAGTAGAGTCTGGCATTATGCCGTCGCTGTGATCGGGCCCCCTCCTCTCAGGCGGTGCAGTAGAGTCTGGCATTATGCCGTCGCTGTGATCGGGCCCCCTCCTCTGAGACGGTGCAGTAGAGTCTGGCATTATGCCGTCACTGTGATCGGGCCCCCTCCTCTCAGGCGGTGCAGTAGAGTCTGGCATTATGCCGTCAATGTGATCGGGCCCCCTCCTCTCAGGCGGTGCAGTAGAGTCTGGCATTATGCCGTCACTGTGATCGGGCCCCCTCCTCTCAGGCGGTGCAGTAGAGTCTGGCATTATGCCGTCACTGTGATCGGGCCCCCTCCTCTCAGGCGGTGCAGTAGAGTCTGGCATTATGCCGTCAATGTGATCGGGCCCCCTCCTCTCAGGCGGTGCAGTAGAGTCTGGCATTATGCCGTCACTGTGATCGGGCCCCCTCCTCTCAGGCGGTGCAGTAGAGTCTGGCATTATGCCGTCACTGTGATCGGGCCCCCTCCTCTCAGGCGGTGCAGTAGAGTCTGGCATTATGCCGTCACTGTGATCGGGCCCCCTCCTCTCAGGCGGTGCAGTAGAGTCTGGCATTATGCCGTCACTGTGATCGGACCCCCTCCTCTCAGGCGGTGCAGTAGAGTCTGGCATTATGCCGTCACTGTGATCGGGCCCCCTCCTCTCAGGCGGTGCAGTAGAGTCTGGCATTATGCCGTCACTGTGATCGGGCCCCCTCCTCTCAGGCGGTGCAGTAGAGTCTGGCATTATGCCGTCACTGTGATCGGGCCCCCTCCTCTCAGGCGGTGCAGTAGAGTCTGGCATTATGCCGTCACTGTGATCGGGCCCCCTCCTCTCAGGCGGCGCATTAGAGTCTGGCATTATGCCGTCACTGTGATCGGGCCCCCTCCTCTCAGGCGGCGCAGTAGAGTCTGGCATTATGCCGTCACTGTGATCGGGCCCCCTCCTCTCAGGCGGTGCAGTAAAGTCTGTCATTATGCCGTCACTGTGATCGGGCTCCCTCCTCTCAGGCGGTGCAGTAGAGTCTGGCATTATGCCGTCACTGTGATCGGGCCCCCTCCTCTCAGGCGGTGCAGTAGAGTCTGGCATTATGCCGTCACTGTGATCGGGCCCCCTCCTCTCAGGCGGTGCAGTAGAGTCTGGCATTATGCCGTCACTGTGATCGGGCCCCCTCCTCTCAGGCGGTGCAGTAGAGTCTGGCATTATGCCGTCACTGTGATCGGGCCCCCTCCTCTCAGGCGGTGCAGTAGAGTCTGGCATTATGCCGTCACTGTGATCGGGCCCCCTCCTCTCAGGCGGTGCAGTAGAGTCTGGCATTATGCCGTCACTGTGATCGGGCCCCCTCCTCTCAGGCGGTGCAGTAGAGTCTGGCATTATGCCGTCACTGTGATCGGGCCCCCTCCTCTCAGGCGGTGCAGTAGAGTCTGGCATTATGCCGTCACTGTGATCGGGCCCCCTCCTCTCAGGCGGTGCAGTAGAGTCTGGCATTATGCCGTCACTGTGATCGGGCCCCCTCCTCTCAGGCGGTGCAGTAGAGTCTGGCATTATGCCGTCACTGTGATCGGGCCCCCTCCTCTCAGGCGGTGCAGTAGAGTCTGGCATTATGCCGTCACTGTGATCGGGCCCCCTCCTCTCAGGCGGTGCAGTAGAGTCTGGCATTATGCCGTCACTGTGATCGGGCCCCCTCCTCTCAGGCGGTGCAGTAGAGCCTGGCATTATGCCGTCACTGTGATCGGGCCCCCTCCTCTCAGGCGGTGCAGTAGAGTCTGGCATTATGCCGTCACTGTGATCGGGCCCCCTCCTCTCAGGCGGTGCATCACTGACAGTGCAAACATGCGGGACCTGTACTGCACATGGGCAGTCTGGCTCTGGTGTCTGCGCAGATCATCAGAACTCTGCGTTCAGCAGTGCACTAGCATGCGTATCTATAATGGATCCAGGGGGGGCCACACCGCAAACCCTGTTCCCATTTTTTCTTCCTCTTTCGGTCAAGGGGGGCGTGGCCACGCCTCTCGCGATTAGGCCATGCCCCCTTCACCTGGGCCGGGACGGGCTCTCTACACCCCTGGGTGCAAATGTCAATGGCGCAATTGATGATGCACAGATGGTGGCCTCTCTAGATTTCCCGGCTGTATTACAGCGTGCAGAGACACTGAAAGTGGCCATCCCAGTGCTTGCACACCCAGACGCAGGCTACAGCACAAGGGGAGGGCTGATACTAGCATTTGCATATTATCGCAGCCTTCAACAGGCGCAAAAGCGGAAGCAGCAGCGTCTACCTCTGATCCAGGCCCCCTAGACGCAGAGCATTTGTGTAGATTTGCATATAATTTGCCTCTTATAGAATGCTGCACCTCGGCTGTGTATAATTACAGGGAACTCAATGACACTTGGTGTAAACAAGCTTTGATTATCTTGAGGCTAAATAATCCCAGTGTTGAACTTGACCGTTTAGTTCTGAGGAACATTTGGAGTAGTGAGACCACATTTTGGGAAAGTAACATCACCAGTCAGTTCTAAAAAAAAAAAAAAAAATGTCTCCCGGATAAAAGCCAAGCGATTGGATTTTAAGGGCCATATTCGATTAGGGAGCGAAAAGTCCGTGCTGGACTTTTCGCTCCACAATGGCGGTTTTCCGGGGATAAAGTATTGGGCGCATGCCCACTTTATCCCCGTATTCAATTAGGTAGCAGCGAAAACGGGAGTCGGCGGAAAGGTGAGTATCGGAAAAAATTTGGAGAAGTGGTGAAGAATAGCACTTAGGTTTTTTGTTTGTAAAAATAACTTGTTCCATCAAAATTGGGGTACATGAAAATGGGTGCAAGCATATTTTAAAGTCCCTAAAATGATTTTAAAAATTCTTCAAAAATTTACCTGCCGCTACTTCGGCAATGAAGACAACACCTGCCGCATATAAGGGAACCCCTCTGGATTTAATTTGGCTTTTTTATAATACCCCTTTTACACCAGAGCAAAAACCTGGGTTTTTGCTGGGTCTACCCGGGTCGCAGCTCAGTGTAAAAGGGTCCCTGAAAAATAACCCAGGTCAAGTGACCCAGCAATCCAACCCAGGTAGCTACCAGGGTTGGACCAAGGATGGACCAGGGTAATGGTGCAGTGTAAACGGTGCAACCCGGGTTATCTGACCTGGGTCATGCCTAAAATGAGCTGATTGGTGGTTGTGGGGCATTCACCTCCCACTTTTTATGACCTCACAGGTTTAGCAGGGCAGACCCAGGTTCAGTGTGAATGGGGCTGACCTGAGAATAACCCAGATCGATGTTGCTGTGTAATACCCCTTTTCCACCTAAATTCCGGGTCTGACCCGGAGTTGGAGCAAAGTTCCTATCCGGATCAGACCCGGAATTTTGCCGGCGCTGACTCGGGATATTCCCGAGTCAGCGCCGCTCACACCGCAGTCGGGTCTGCATAGACCCGGCTTTTGCGGAGTGAAAGTTGACGCTTGGAGATGACGTCATCTCCAAGCGCCACTGAAGCCGGACCAATCGGCCGGCTAGCAGCGCACTCCAGGTCATCGTGACCTGGAGTGCGCTGTTCCCATAGCAGGGTTTCACGGGCTACGCCCGTGTTAAACCCTGCTAGTTACCTGGGTTGGATTGCCAGGTCACTCGACCCGGCGATCCAACCCTCTGCCCTTTTACACCAGGGAGCTGCCCGGGTTAACCCTTCAAAAACCCGGGTTTTAGCTCCGGTGTAAAAGGGGTATAAATGGGTCTGACCTGGGTCTGACCAGTGTTGGAATCATGTCCAAAAACCCAGGTCGGACCTGGGTTTTTGGTGGAAAAGAGGTATAAGTGTGTTCTGTATTTTTTTTTTCACCCCAAATTTTAAGGTCATTTTTTGGGGTGTCCTGATTTTTTTTTTATTTTTTTTGACACATATTTTTTTTACAGGGCATTCCCAGGGGTGCAGGCTATTTTTTTAAGCCTGCACCCCTAAACCCCAATTCTACACTTTTTTTCACCAGCAAAAGGCTAGTGAAAACTTATCCCCGTTTTTTTTAAATTGACTTTTCGCACCAGTGAAAAGTCAATGTAATTGAATACGGGGTTAATTGAAATAGGCAAAAATGACGTCATCGGTGATAATTTATCGCCGATGACGTAATTTTCGCCTATTTCAATTCCGACATTTCGCTCTAAATTGAATATGACCCTAAGTGTCCATCCTGACTTACTGTTGACGTTTTAGTGTTTAATGTCACTTCTAGGTTCTTCATGCTGTTTGTAGCCCTTCATTCCATGGCAGAGTTTTTGCTTCTAATTCACAGGACAAGAGCCCCTTAATATGACTCTGCTTTTAGAATAATGTCAGACAGGTGACAATTAAGCAGGCTTGCCGAATTTTTGGAGGCAGCTGGGTCGGCGCAGCAGGGGGCATGGCGGCTGTAACAGTGGGCGGTGCCTCCCCTGCTTTACAATACAGAGATTTTCGGCATTGTACAGCCGGGGGCGGGGCATTCCTGATTAAGCAAATTTAAGGGTAGATTTACTAAAAAATAAAAATGAAAGCAACCAATCAGCTTCTGACTATATATTACTGGGCTACACGGTTGGCAAAGTTCTTAGCATTACTGCCTCACAGCACTGAGGTCATGGGTCCAGGGTTGGACTGGCCCACAGGGATACAGGGGAATCCCCCGGTGGGCCCCGCTGCCTGAGGGCCCACCCCCTCCTTTAGAGATCAGGTTCAGGACTGTTCACTTGAACTATGCATTATACATATGTTGCTTTATACTGCACAGTACCATGGTGTATTTTCAGCAATGCATTCACCAGCATTATTTACTATATGTACATTTTTAAGCGGCCCAGACCATGCACTCTCTAATGGTTAGCCAAGCCTCTTTGGAGACTGGCCACACCCTTAAGTATGGGCCCCTATCACTGCATTCCCCCGGTGGGCCCTTCATGCCCCAGTCCGACACTGCATGAGTCAGGTTCCCATGACAGTCCTCTCTGTGTGGAGTTTGTATTTTCTGCCAGTGCTTGTGTGGGTTTCCTCTTGGTATGCTGGTTTCCTCCCACACCCCAAAAATATACTGGTAGGTTATTTGGCTCCTGACAAAAATGAACCCTCGTGTGTATGTGTGTGTACATGTGGTAGGGAATATAGAGTGTAAGCTGGGGCATGGGCTGATGTGAATGGCCAAATACTGTATACTCGGTAAAGCCCTGCAGAGTATGTGTGTGCTATATAAATAACTGGTAATAATAAAGAAATAAATGATACAGGCTATTATATGACTAGTACAGGCTAAAAAATGAAAGCGAGAAATTGATGAGCAACACCTTAATTTCTCCTTCTTAGAAGTTTTAGCAAAATGAATGACCATCACTGCGTTAAAGGAATTGATCCATACACACTAATAATATTCTTTGTGCCAGAGTCTGACCCGGAGGTTTAAACAGGGTTCCAATCCGGATCAGACCCGGAACTTCCCCGGCGCCAACCGAGGATATTCCCGAGTCGGCGCCATTCACAGTGGAGCCGGCTCTGCAGTGACCCGGCTCTTGCGGCGTTGAAGTGGACGCTTGGAGATGACGTGCAGCGCGATTCGCGCCATCGTGACCCGGATTGCGCCGTTTACACTGCAGGGTGGCACGGGAACGACCCGTGGCCGACCCTGCAAAATACCTGAGTTGGATCCCCGAGCCCTGGACCCGGGTGGATCCATTTACACCGACAAAATCCCGGGTTGATACGCATCAACCTGGGATTTTCAGCTCGGTGTAAAAGGGGTATTAGAGTAAAATTTTTTGTGTTTTTTCGTATTCTATTTTTTTTTTTTTTTTTAAATGGAACTGGAAGCTGATATCTGTTCTTACAGTACCATTGCACATGACGTCAATTGAAATGCTGCCATATGCAGATACTTATTCCACTGTTCCACAGAGCGATTAAAACGGTTTCTGGCAAAGTGGTAGCCTAAGTTAACTCTTACTGTTTCATTATTATTTGTCTTAGAATTTTTTATTATTATTTCATGCCAGTAATAAGCTATTTTTTTATCACCAATAACAAAATACATTATACTGATCATCATGGTGCAGGAAAAATATAAAACAGCTTCCTATGTTTATCATTAGGTACTATAACATGGAAGATAAATATATAGGGGTGTCATTTTGTTTTTCTGTGTCTGCTCCTTTCCAAGACCTAAAGTTTAATAAATGATCCATATTGACATTAAAAGAAAAAGCAATTGACTCTTCGACTGCGGTAGTACAGGGAATATGAGGCAATTATGTCACTTATCATCAAGTTAACAGTAAAAATGGAAACCGTTAGTAACCTTGACTCTTAATCCCAACAGATGCCTCAATTTTAAAAGTGCACAAATGGAAAAGCAGCGGATAAGGAACATAACTTATCCTTTGATTACCCTCCTAAAACAAACAGGACACATCCATGATCGGTGCAGTTAATATGTTAAGTAAAACAGATGCTCCATGCCTACTGTCAGCGTTATTCACAAACCAGAGGCATGCCGGCTTCAATTCCAGTGCGCCGGGAAGGGCCCGTCACTACCACAACACCGTAATTACAAAAATTAGGTAATTTAAAAGACTTTTCTCTTTGTCAACACACCCCGGCCTCTCATGTCACTTTCTCTTTGTGAATAAGCAGGCGCAAATAAAAACACAAAGGTGATAGTGTTTCTTTTACGACTGAGGCATGTAACCCAGAGGAAAGTCAGCTCTTGTGGAATATATGCCTTTAGACAGCGTAAGATTTATGACGGTGCCAGCAGAACTGATTCCACTTTTGCAGCGCTTAAATTGTCTAAAATACTTCCAGCTGTTTTGGTATTCTTTTTTTTTTTCTGACCCTTCCAGCTAGTCTAGGTGAGCGTAATGTAAGAATTTGCTCTCGAGGTTTTCCCTGACGGAAGGCGGCGTGAGCAAACTGCTCGGAAAATCACGCACGGGTCAATTCTAGGGCGGCTCTTAAATGCGATTTGCTCTGATCTGCGATTTCACTGCAACTAATGTGAATCACGTAAGTGTGAAGGCACCAAGACCAATGACCAAGATTACTAAGCAAATTTTTACTCTTCCTCGTTGTAGGAAAATTTTGCCAAAATTTGCTCTCTGGAGAGAATCTTTATACCAGTAGGTAAGGTTGAGAAATTTTTTCAGAGGTCGGTTGAATGGAAACAGACGTGTTACTGTTATCACTGGTCTGGCTGCGAAACAAACTATCACTTAATCCATCCCTGCATGTGATTATCTGAATACGCAGCGAGATAAAGTGTTACTCCCCAGGAGCCATCAGCCTCCCGCTGCTTCCAGATAAAGATGCTGAAACACACTATTTCCTCCTCATTTGGATAATTATTTAAATCATTAAGACAATTGGGAGCTTGCTGTCAGAGGGAATGTGTGTTTGCTGCTCCTATTAAGGAATAATGGGGAGTAAACAGCTGAAGGCTGGAATCCAGCACGTGATAATCTTAGATAATCTGTGGATTTAGCCTGCGAGATCCATGTTAGGATTTAGCATAACACTGGGAGGTGGTGTAGGTGGCTATTCCCTGCTGTGCTGGGGTTTCCAATCAATAGATGTTGGATTGCTGAGTGTCTGCTACACACTGTAGCAGGATTTGGAAAAATTTGACTATACAGTTGCTGTGAGACTACAAGTCCCAGCATGCTTTTCCAATTTCTGCTGCTGGTTTATTTTTTTGGTACGCAGTGGTTTTTGGAGTCCTAAGTGATCACCATATCTCCCAGCAGGCTTAATGAGCAAGTGGCTCTCCAGTAGTTGTGGAATTACACGTCCCTGCATGCCTTTCTAGTCCACATTAGAGATGTGCGGTTCGGTTCTCTAGAAATCTGAATCCACACAAACTTTGTGAATCCGGACAGATCCGAGCCGGGGTTCTAATCTCCCGAGGAGATCCGGATAAATCCGAGTTGCGGTTCTGATCTTCCAGCGGTTTGGCATTCAGATTTTAAATCTGAACTTCGAGTTTTGGATTGCAAAATTTACATGATTTTAGCTCTTTAAAAAATATATATATTTTTTTTAAATCCAGATCGAAGACCAAGACCAAAATCAAAACACTTGAGAGTCAGCGCACATCTCTAGTCTAGATAGGTGTAAATTTGGGTAGCTGGAGAGACAGAAAGACATTATGCAAATAGATAGACACCGAGTATGCCCCACACATTTTAATTATACAATGAGACTGATGCTTGAGGAGGCTCCTTTGCACCCCTGCTCTTCTGAACTCGCACCCCAACAGCCAATACACAAATGCAACCTCGGCTTCTTTTCCATCTTATTTTAAAACACCTTGGGGTCTATTTACTAACCAGTGTTAGGAGACAGAGTGAAAAGTGATAAGAAAGTGATAAGGTGACAGCCAATCAGCTCCCAACTGTCATTTTTCAAACACAGCCTGTGAGATGACAGTTGGGAGATGATTGGATGGCACCTTATCACTTTCTTATCACTTTTCACTCTATCTCCTAACACTGCTTAGTAAATATAGACCCCCTTTATGCTGAGGATACGCGAAAAGACGTAAACTGTCATCTGCGCATACACTGTGTGATAAAACTCGCTATTTGTGTCAGTGCAAATATATCTGTCTGAATAAGCCCCTTTGTGTTTCTATAGGGCATATGTATCAAAAATCATGGAACGGATCCGATGCTTTCCTTCAGACGTCGTGTAACTTTCCACAGATTTTTGTATATTTTTTCATCATATGTATCAAGTATATTTTGTTCGTTAATGAGATTGCGGAAAAAAAAACCACACACATTTTTTTCGATCCTGATAAAGGAAAAAAGTAGCGTGCCGTTTAGTTTTACGCATTTGATAATGATTAAAGAATTGCGTAAGCTCTGTTCCTGTTGTGGACATTGGCTGCGCATGGCTATTAATATCTGATAAAAGGGGTTGACAAAATAAGGTTCTTTCCTAACTTTCCCTCCAATTCCCCATTTCTTCCTGGTAACCAAGGAATGTGCAGCAGTAACTTATTTGTGACCTCTTTTAACCTATATTAATAGTCTAATAGTCATATAATTATGAATATTTATTAGCAGTGGCGGGTTTTACCTAGCTGCAGCCCCCCCAGTAAAATCCGCCACCTCAGTGTAGTCAGTGCTGTCCTGCCAGTCACGCCCAGGACAGGGGGAGGTTCTTTCATTCCTCTGGAACTGCCAGTCCGGCCTGCGATTAGCAGAGAGCGGCTTCCAGTGCAACCGATGCAGTCCCTAGAAGCCGGTGTTATGTGCGTGTGCGGCACTACCGATGCTCCTGCGTATGTGTCGGTCCCAGCACCTGCCAGATCCACTGAGAAGACGCTGGCACCCGGCCGGCCAGGCCAGCAGCAGCGGCAGCCCCCTTCAGGTTAGAGGGCAGGAGCCAGGGGCGTAACTAGAACTTTTTGGGCCCCATAGCAACATTTTTAAGGGGCCCCCCTAATTTAGGTCTCACACAATAACCACAGTAGTTCCCCTAAAACATTACATGCCCACTGTAATGGTGCCCCTTACGCAGTGCCCCCAGTAGTAAGCCCCCTGTAGTTGCCCCCAGTAATGAGCCCCCTGTAATGCCCCCAGTAGTGAGCCCCTTGTAGTTGCCCCCAGTAGTGAGCCCCCTGTAGCTGCCCCCAGTAGTGAGCCCCCTGTAGCTGCCCCCAGTAGTGAGCCCCCTGTAGCTGTCCCCAGTAGTGACCCCCCTGTAGCTGTCCCCAGTAGTGACCCCCCTGTAGCGAGATCCCAGTAGCTGCCCCCCTACCCCAGCGCGCGCACACGCACGCACACAAAAAACACTTACCTTTATCCCCGCTCCTGTGAAGCCGCTGTCTGCCCCAGCGCCCGCTCCACGGCACTATGGGAGTGACGTCATGACGTCACTCCCATAGTGCACTGCGGGACCCGGAAGACGGAGCTGCCGTCGGGGGTTTGAATAGGAGCCGGGCGTCCGCTGGTAACACAATCTCAGCGGGCGCCCGGCATATGGAGGGTGCAGAGGTTGCAATCGCTGGGCCGGCGGGCCCCTTAAGCTGAAGGGCCCCATAGCAACTGCACCCCCTGCACCCTCCATAGTTACGCCACTGGCAGGAGCTGCTGCTGCTTATTATCCAATAACTAAAACAATAATATTAATCTACATAGAGCTCTCAGATGCTCTGCTACCATTAACGCCAGCAAAAGTTGACCTTAAAAAAAGGATACATTTCATGACAATTTCACGATATGCAAATGATACACACGATTCCCACTCACTTCCAACACACACCAAAATATTTCGGAAAAAAATCTGATAGCGGCTGATTACTGGGAAAAAAATGGGAAATTTATAGTGAAAACGTTTCTTACATTCTGATTATATTTATAGCAAAACTTTTACAGAATTCCGTTGAAACATTTTTTTTTTAAATTATCTTGATACATATCCCCCCATGAGCAATAAAATATAAGTATCATTATTTGTGTTTATTGAACCTTAAAGTACTTTAGCCGTTTTATAACTTGAATATATTCTACACTAAAGGTACCTACCTACTCTAGATTTACCTTCCTGCCTATATGTTCTCAGGAAGCAGACTCCACCCACTCTAGTGACAGATATCATTCTTTGAGATCAGCAAATCCCATGATATTTGATTTGGAAATCACCAATGTCACCGATATTTTTACCATTGGTAGTTTGTCTTCGATTTTATATAGTAGTGGAGATAGGGGAATGGTTAGGGTTAGGCACTAGGGGGAGGGTTAGGTTTAGGCTGCGGGGGGGGGGAGGTTAGGTTTAGGGTGTGGGGAGGGTTAAGGTTAGGGGTTGGTTAGGATCCCTACCGATAGGTGTAGGTATCCTAACCCTGTTGGGATGCCGGCATCGGGATTTTGACTGCCGAGATCACGAGTGCCAGCACCCAACCCTAATATATACTGTGTATATATATATATATATATATACCAAAACATTGGAAAGGTTGTCAAGGGGAGCTATATATTCTTCCGGTTTTTATCTTCTTTATTTATATATTGGAGATGAGAGGGTTCGGATCTCTGAGATACGAATCCACCCGAATTTAGCAGATCTGAGTCGGATCCAAGCAGGCTCCATTTTTCCTGCCTGACTCGGATCTCAAACCGAGGCAAAAACTTTAGAGCCTGAAATCTCACGGTTCGTCTCTATGATCAATGTAGTATATAAGGGACCACACGACGGACGCCATTTCACTCCAGCTGTGGAGACTGAACAGGGAGGGTGGGTAATGTAGGGCTGGAAGAGGTGCTGGTGCTGTCTGCTGTGTCCTGGACTGGTGACTGCTGATCCATCTGGGCTGTCTGCTGTGTCCTGGGCTGGTGCTGATCCATCTGGGCTGTCTGTGCTGTCTGCTGTGTCCTGGGCTGGTGCTGTCACTGTGCTGTCTGCTGTGTCCATCTGGGCTGTCTGCTGTGTCCTGGGTTGGTGGTGCTGATCCATTCTGGGCTGGTGCTGTCACTGTGCTGTCTGCTGTGTCCATCTGGGCTGTCTGTGCTGTCTGCTGTGTCCTGGGCTGGTGCTGTCACTGTGCTGTCTGCTGTGTCCATCTGGGCTGTCTGTGCTGTCTGCTGTGTCCTGGGCTGGTGCTGTCACTGTGCTGTCTGCTGTGTCCTGGGCTGGTGCTGTCACTGTGCTGTCTGCTGTGTCCATCTGGGCTGTCTGTGCTGTCTGCTGTGTCCTGGGCTGGTGCTGTCACTGTGCTGTCTGCTGTGTCCTGGGCTGGTGCTGTCACTGTGCTGTCTGCTGTGTCCTGGGCTGGTGCTGTCACTGTGCTGTCTGCTGTGTCCATCTGGGCTGTCTGTGCTGTCTGCTGTGTCCTGGGCTGGTGCTGTCACTGTGCTGTCTGCTGTGTCCATCTGGGCTGTCTGTGCTGTCTGCTGTGTCCTGGGCTGGTGCTGTCACTGTGCTGTCTGCTGTGTCCATCTGGGCTGTCTGTGCTGTCTGCTGTGTCCTGGGCTGGTGCTGTCACTGTGCTGTCTGCTGTGTCCTGGGCTGGTGCTGTCACTGTGCTGTCTGCTGTGTCCATCTGGGCTGTCTGTGCTGTTACTGTGCTGTTTGCTGTGTCCTGTGCTGGTGCTGTCACTGGGCTGTTGCTGATCCATCTGGGCTGTCTGGGCTGTCTGCTGTGTCCTGGGCTGGTGCTGTCACTGGGCTGTTGCTGATCCATCTGGGCTGTCTGTACTGTCTGCTGTGTCCTGGGCTGGTGCGATCACTGTGCTGTCTGCTGTGTCCATCTGGGCTGTCTGTGCTGTCTGCTGTGTCCTGGGCTGGTGCTGTCACTGTGCTGTCTGCTGTGTCCATCTGGGCTGTCTGTGCTGTCTGCTGTGTCCTGGGCTGGTGCTGTCACTGTGCTGTCTGCTGTGTCCATCTGGGCTGTCTGTGCTGTCTGCTGTGTCCTGGGCTGGTGCTGTCACTGTGCTGTCTGCTGTGTCCATCTGGGCTGTCTGTGCTGTCTGCTGTGTCCTGGGCTGGTGCTGTCACTGTGCTGTCTGCTGTGTCCATCTGGGCTGTTGCTGATCCATCTGGGCTGTCTGTGCTGTCTGCTGTGTCCTGGGCTGGTGGTGCTGATCCATTCTGGGCTGGTGCTGTCACTGTGCTGTCTGCTGTGTCCATCTGGGCTGTCTGTGCTGTCTGCTGTGTCCTGGGCTGGTGCTGTCACTGTGCTGTCTGCTGTGTCCATCTGGGCTGTCTGTGCTGTCTGCTGTGTCCTGGGCTGGTGCTGTCACTGTGCTGTCTGCTGTGTCCATCTGGGCTGTCTGTGCTGTCTGCTGTATCCTGGGCTGGTGGTGCTGATCCATTCTGGGCTGGTGCTGTCACTGTGCTGTCTGTGGTGTCCATCTGGGCTGTCTGTGCTGTCTGCTGTGTCCTGGGCTGGTGGTGCTGATCCATTCTGGGCTGGTGCTGTCACTGTGCTGTCTGCTGTGTCCATCTGGGCTGTCTGTGCTGTCTGCTGTGTCCTGGGCTGGTGCTGTCACTGTGCTGTCTGCTGTGTCCATCTGGGCTGTTGCTGATCCATCTGGGCTGTCTGTGCTGTCTGCTGTGTCCTGGACTGGTGTTTATATGTCTGCTGTGTCCTGGGCTGGTGCAGAACTGCAGATACATCTGGGCCCAAATTCTGGACTAAAAAATATATATATATTGTAAAAAAAAAAATCAATCAAAGTGTCTTTTATATTTTTCTGTGTGTGTGTGTGTGTGCGTGCGTGCGCGCGTGCGTGTGTGTGTGCGTGTGTGTGTGTGTGTGCGTGTTAGGCTTAACTGCAGTACCACACAAAATCCAGCCAGTAACGTAAGTGGTGCTGCTGCCCGACTCCAGTCATGATCAATCTGTGCTCTGGGCCCAAGTTCTGGAGCATAATTTTTTTTTTAATCAATTGTCTTTTTTGTCTAATATTTTTGTGTGTGTGCACAACTGCACGTGTGTGAATTTTGTAACCGCACCTTGGCTACACTATTGGTGCTTGTGACACTGCTTCAAGACCGCAGAAAATATGGAGGGCTGTCACATGAAAGGAGAGCAAGGCCAAGAACCACATGTTGTAGCTGCCGCCAGCAGTGCAAGGCCGCCAACTTCCTCATCATCTATGAAGGCCCGTGCCCCAGGGCTTAAGTCACACCATCGATATGGTAAAGCTACTTGTACTGAAGTTAAGAAAAAAAAATGTAAAGAAAATTTGCCTTTAGATAAACGAAAAATTAGCAATATGCCATTCACTACACGAAGTGGCAAGGAAAGGATAAGGCATTTATTTAGGAAGACCACTGATTCTGTTAGCCATTCGGAAAAAACAACTGTGTGCAATGAGAAATCGAAATCACAAATCCCCAAGGAGAGTGCAAGTGTGTCCGCAGTTACCATGTGTGAGCCAGACCTAAATACTATTGTACTGGAGGATCCTCCAAGTTCCAACATTTGTGTGCCCTCTGTAAATGTGGGGAAGGGCAGTCAACATCTTGCAGACGTAGCTACTGTGGAATTGCACATGGAGGAGGAGGATATTTTGGTTGTTGAAGGCGCTAAGGATGATGAGGATGTTGATGATGAAGATGTTGGTGATGAGGATGTTGATGCCGAGGATGTCCTTTGTGTAAGTAAGGCAACAGCTGCTGCCCATGGATTGAAAAAGCCAAAGCCCATTGGATAAAAGAAAAAAAAATCTACTTCTCACGTGTGGAATTTATCCACCCTGATCCAGACAATAAGTGTCAAGCCATATGTGCCCTTTTACCATGCAAGAGTGAGTAGAGGGAGGGACCTAAACAACCTAGGAACCTCCTCCTTGTTACGTCACTTGGAGCGCATTCATCAAATATCAAAGTGTACGTCGCCAAGTTCCAAAACTCAAAACTTAATAAGTCCAGTGTCACCTACCTGCTCCCTCTCTGTGAGATCCAAGCGCCTTCGATCTCCACCACCAACACCTGCATCATCAACATCCTCATTCGTCATCGGGAGTAGTCCTGCTGCATCCAATGTTGGTATTCGAAGCATGTTTGACTCCTCTCCTACCTGTGATTCCTCAGAAGGATCCTTGATGACTATGCCTATTGCTGTTGCTGTCAGTGGATCTTCTTCCCAGAAGGGGACCGGTAGGAAGACTACTTGTAGCGTATCCCCCAAAAAACAATTAACTGTTAAACAATCATTTGCAAGGGCAAACAAGTATGACAGCAATCACCCATTTGCACAGCAGATTACTGACGCCATAACAGCTATGCTGGTATTAGATGTGCATCCAGTATCCGCCATTACTGCAGTGGGAATTCAACAGTTAATTAAGGTCCTGTGTCCTCGCTACCAGATCCCTTCTAGATTCCACTTCACTAGAACAGCAATTCTAAGTCTGTACAAGGACATTAAAAAAAAACCTGATATGTGGACAAGTGGGACAGAGCAAAATAAGGATTACATGACTGTGACAACCCACTGGGTAGGTGTATTGCCTACAACAGCAACAGCAGCAGCAACATCTACCAAAAGACAGCTGATACAGAGGCAGGCTACTCTTTGTATAACTGGTTTCACTAAGAGGCATACTGCTGAGAACCTCTTAGAAAAACTCAGGGAAATCATTGCTAAATGGCTTACCCCACTTGGACTCTCATCTGGATTTGTGATTTCAGACAATGCCACCAATATTGTGAGAGCATTACATCTGGGCGAATTTCAACACATCCCATGTGTTGCTCACACAATTAATTTGGTGGTGCAACATTTTTAAAAAACTGACAAGGTCGTGAAGGAGATGTTCTCGGTGGCCCGCAAAATATCCGGACATTTTAGACATTCGGATCCGCTTGTCGAAGATTGTATGACCAGCAGGGACTGTTAAATTTGCCCTTCCATCAGCTGAAGCAAGAGGTAGTAACTCAGTGGAATTCTACCCTCTATATGCTTCAGCGGATGGAGGAACAGCAAAATGCCATCCAGGCCTATACAACGGAATATGACATAGGCCGTGGAGCGGGAATGCACTTTACTCAAGCGCAGTTGAGAATAATTTCCGTGTTGTGCAAGGTTCTCAAACCCTTTGAACTTGCCACACATGAAGTTAGTTCAGACACTGCCAGCTTGAGTCAGGTCATTCCCCTCATCAGACTTTTGCAAAAACAGCTGGAGAAACTGAAGGAGGAGGTGAAACGGAGCGATTGCGCAAAGTATATCGGACTGGTGGATCAAGCCCTTGATTCACTTCACCAGGTTCCAAGAGTCGTCAATCTATTGAAATCTGAAAAATATATTTTGGCGAGCATTCTGGATCCTAGGTTTAAGTCCTACCTTGTGAGTTTTTTTTCCAACAGACAAAAATCTAAAACTGTGCAAAGAGATGTTGGTAAAAAAATTGTCAGCTACAGCCGCACGTGAAACGCCATAATCTCCTTTCTGCAGCTGCCAGGAAAAGACACAATTTTCCTTACAGAATGCCTGCTGGTCATGCAGATCGTTCACCAAAAAATTACATCTGGTCGGGCCTGAAAGAACTGCCTACTAGTAACATGTCTTCTACCGTGACTATGTGTGATACGGTCTCCATTCACAGAATGGTGGAGGACTATTTCAGAGATAACAAACTAATAGGCATGTCAGACAGTCCCTTTCAGTACTGGCATTAAAAAGAGGCAATTTGGAGGCCCATACGCAAACTGGCTTTGCATTACTTAAGTTGTCCACCCTCAAGTGTGTAGTCCGAAAGAGTTTTCAGTGCAGCTGGCAACCTTGTCAGTGATCAGCGTAGGAGGTTACTTTCTCAAAATGTGGAAAAGATGATCTTCATTAAAATAAATTACAAATTCCATGAGGAAGACCTCTACCAACAACTACATAAAAAATCACAGAGGCGCCTATGGTGGATTCCAGCGGGGACAAATTAATATTGTGTGAAGAAGAGGATGACGACAACTTGTAATGTAAAACCAGTTTGTGTATGGGATCATTTTCATTTCCATGTCCAATGCACATTGGCAGCTCTTTTTATGGGGGTCCAAACAAACCAATCATTTCAGCCACAATCGGCAGTCCTAGTTGTTGAAATGATTGGTTTGTTAAACTGTCCTGTTGCATATACAACATAAGGGTGGGTGGGAGGGCCCAAGGACTATTCCATCTTACACCTTTTTCCATTCTATTATGTGCTGATTGGGGAATTGCTGCCTGACATTTTAAATTAATGTTATGGTTGGTTTAGGAACCAATGATTTATTTTTAAATTAATTTATTATCAATTTAACAGCCAGGGTCTGTACCAATGAATTGCTTTTTATTAATTATTCAGCCAGGGGCTGCACCCAATGAATTGTTTTTAATTCATTTATTATCAATTTAACAGCCAGAGGCTGCACCAATGAATTTCTTTTTATTAATTATTCAGCCAGGGGCTGCACCCAATGAATTGTGTTTAAATTAATTTATTATCAATTTTACAGCCAGTGGCTGCACCCAATGAATTGTGTTTTACTTTTTGAATTAAATTATTATTAATTATTTAGCTCAGGGCTGCACCAATGAATTGTTTTTAATTAATTTATTAGCAATTTTACAGCCTGGGGCTACACCAACTATCAACTATCAATTCTTCAATCCTCAAGGGTATCCCAATCATCATCTTTGCACAATCCTCAACTCTATTAATAATTATATCAATCAGTTTTGAGCCAGCAACTGGGTGCAACCTTTTGGCCCTATAACTAGATGAAAAAATCAAAACTGTGAGCTGTGAGGTGGTCAAAATTGACTGGAAACGAGTGGAAATAAATGTTATTGAGGTTATTAATACTGTAAGAACAAAAAAAGGCCCATTTTATGTGATTTTAGCTGTTTGTTTTTATTTTTTAAGAAAAAATCCAGATCCAAAACCAAAACACAAAAACAAAACAAGGAGGTGAGGTTTTGGCAAAACTAATCCAGATCCAAAACCAGGCGCACATCTCTAATATATATATATATATATATATATATATATATATATATATATATATATATATACAGTATATGCTAGGGATTTTATTTTCTTGCTGGAAAAGAACAGATAATAGCCTGAACTTTTGTTACTAACCTCCGTTTTGTTATGTGTTGATAACAGAAGTGACTTTGGTTGTTGCAAAATTGGTAGTCCTAAAGCTACAAAATCCACTGAATGCTGAAAGTGGAGGATTGTTATATTCGTGATGGTTGTGCCATATGAATAAATGATAATAATAATAATAATATTGGTTGCACTCAACTAGATACCTCGTATGAGGTAAAGATTGGCGAAGCTGCAACAAAGTTTTGCAAACTGAATGACAGAATAGGCCGTTTCACAGAGGTGCCAAGTTCCGTCAACACGGTCTTAAATTCCAGGTGGAACAAAACTCATAGGAGGAGAGTGGGGGCGGAGTACTGATCATATCACATTAGGGATGTGCAGGCTCGGATTAGTTCAGATTTTCCTGCCAAATTCGGATTTTTCCCGCCAAAAATCGGGTCTCAGAAAGAGGCAAAACATCATCTTTCATGGACAAACATCATCTTTCATGGACAAACATCATCTTTCATGGACTTTAAATCCGACTTTGGCGGGAAAATCCGAACTAATCCGAGCCTGCACATCCCTATATCACATTATATTAAACAGAAATCTACATGATTTTATTCAGTCTCTCTTTGTTTTCATCAGTCAGATAAACAGCATGGTGACATAAAACAACAGTATAGCACAACCTCACGCCTCCTGTTCCTCCTACCTGCTACAAATGATGCCTGCTTTTGTAGAAATGAAGTGATGATGAATAAACCCCTTAGTGTTGGATGAGGACCACTCCTGTGCTACCGCCAGACTTAGTGAAGACCAGGTAACAGAGTCATCAGTCTCCAGTAGCCCCTACACTACAGAGAGGGGAGCCAAGTGGTAAGTGCCTAACCCTAACCCTAACCCTAAAAAACTAAAAAAAATCATGTGTTCACCATTTTCGTGTTGACCATTTTTATGTTGACCTTTTGACCCTGTCGACCATTTGTACCTGTCGACCTTACACGTTGACCTTTAGTGTGTCGACCTTTTGTCCCTGTCGACCTTTTGTCCCAGTCGACCTATTGACTGTCTAACATCTGGTGTCTATCTAGACATTGTCTACCTTTTTACTGTCTATCTATAGTCTGGAACCCGGTTTTGGAAGTGTCGCACAAGCACAACGGGACTGCTCCCTAGCAAATACTTATTGTATTAGAACTAGACCAATGCGATACAGACGGGACAGAGACCACCGGAGGGGAGAGTTACCATAACGCCTCTATGGGGTTTCTCTTTTTGATACAATGCATCGCTAAGCCATCCTGCATCAATGTTATGAATGGCGACGCAGGATCTCTATCAGCGCTGAGAAAATCTAAACATTGATACTTTTGTGCCTGCGATCTTACACTTAATAAGAGGAGCAATCTTAGTCCTACGTTACAAATCTGCTGAGAGCCAATTGTGCCTTTAAGAGTCCTAAAGCAATAACCTTGGCACCATATTTTGCCAAACCTCAAATTACAGAGGAAGCCGTTTTAAAGTACATTAAAATCAAAGTTACATATATTGTATATTTATGTTTAAAGAAAAATGTGGGGTTTCCTTTACAGTAAGGAATGAATCCAGATAGATGGACAGTTTTGCACATTGGAAAAGGCTTTTTGCACTGCAGCGTTGCAGACCTAACAAAAGATTTAGGGCCTGATTCAGAGCCGCTCGTAAGCGGCCGCTCGTTCGTTCCGAGCGATGTTTGCACAACTGCGCATGCGTACGGATCGCAAAACGCATGCGCGAACGTCAGTGCGGCCGAAAATCATTTGTTCGCTAAATAGCGAATGCCTGCTATTTTGAGTGACAGGAGGAGGCGTATGTGGGTGGTAACAGGGGAAGGTGCTTGAAAACGGGGAGTGGAGATCCGAATGCAGGCGTGCTTAAAGGTCAAAACGGGCGTTTTATGGGTGTGCATAATTAATACAGCAGCGTCATTGACCACGTCACTGGGTTATTTTATAGCCAGAACTGCTCGCAAGATTGTGGTAGCAAAAACCAAACACAAGAATAGCGAGCAGTTCATACCCTGGTCGATGTACTCGATTAATCTAATAAATAGCGGACATGACGTAGGATGCGAGCGACCAGGGGGCGTATTTTTCCAAAAAACGACCGCGTGGTTTGTACGCTCGTTCAGACCTAGAGGCGTGAACAGACCGCAAAGAGCGAACGGTTCATTTGAATAGCCACCCCCTTTTTTCTGAACGAGCGAGCGCTAATAGCGTCCGGCTCTGAATCAGGCCCTTAGAGCTCAGATGTAATGCGTCCTAGTTCAATTTTATATCACCTTCTAAAAATGAAGATGCCAAGTATTTGTGTGATACATGCAAAAGTGTTTTCCATGCATCCATTTGCACTACACGTATTGCAGCGTGCTTTCTTCAGGTGCAAATTTGGTGCCTTTTACTGATTTTGCTTATATCTTATATATAATTTGCTTAGTCCCTTTGTCTGGAACGCTCTATGAATTTGAATATCTCAAAGACAAATTAAGATATTAATGTGATTCTTTTGCTACGGATTTCAATCAGCAATAAATAAAGTACAGAATTTGAAATAAAACTGTATAAAATTTTATGGAAAAAAAAGAAAAGACAAAAAACAGAATAAATGCTTTGGTATAGCCAACCTTAATGTAAAGAAAACTACCAGAACACAGTGCCAGCACAGTGACCGGGATAGGGGTGACCACCGCTGGCAACTGTTCTCACGCAGTACTGGTGGTCTGTGGTCTCACATGGAACTGGAGCCCTAGCCATGCGCGGACACTGTTTCCATTCTGCCCAGTTCGGCTCTTGATTGACCAACTGGCTGTGTAACGTAGATATTACATAATGAGGGAATGCACGCAGGCGGCACAACACGTGACGCTGCTACCATAGGGGGTGCTCTTCCCTCACCTACTTTCTCCAACACGTCGATTCCAGACTCGCAACTTCCAGCCAATCAGCACTAGGTTTGCACCTCGAAAGCAACGCCTCTTTTCTCTGCTTTCCACGAGAGCTGCCGGCAGCCGCTGATTGGCGGGAAGCTGGGAGACGGTGAGGCGGAGTAACAGTGCATTATCATTTGCATCTATAGGGGCTCAGATTGCAATACTCCCTGGAAACGGTCCATTCTGCTACAGAGTCCATGGCCAAATATATCATCGCACTTACACATTGCCGAAATGTTACAATAAGAAAATCCCCAAAAACCATAAAAGGGCGTGGCTTAGCCGGTTATGTTTCACACACATCTTTTATTACCCGATTCCGTCGTATTAACATATGATCTAGCCATTATCTAGCAAAGCATTTTCCGTACGTATGTTCTGGGTTCAAATTGGCAAAATGTTTGCCACGGGCATACTAGTCTCTAAATATTAAGGATAAAGATATTTTTGAATTTCTATAGATAAAAGTTCCAAAATGTTGACCTGGCTGCTGCCTATCAGGCCTATATAAGATCCGTATACATAGTATAGGGTACATTTATTAAGAATTGTGTTTGACTTCTAAACTTACTTGCTGGACATCACCTGAAAATGTAACCATCAAAAACCCAAATTTACTCATTAGCGTATTTACTGACTATTTACATTCGATGTTCATACTCAGCGATTGATGTGAGCGAGATTAATTGATTTGCCCTGTTTACATGCATCCGCTGACAGTCAGCAGCAGATTCAATGCACTGCACAGATCAGTCTCATCTGTGCAGGCTTTGGTGTAAAAGGATTAAATAAAGGGTTCATCTAAATAAAACTTGTGTGTGGTTCCCCCAAATGCATATCCAGCCCCGGACCTCTGACCGCTATCTAGGTCTGAAATATCGGGGAGAAAACCAGTGTGGAGAACCCCCTATTTTCCAGTAACTGGCACCGGGCTGAACCAGCCAGGGGGAATTACACCAGAGCAGGGAGACACACAGTGTTGGGTCCCCATGCATAATGTAAGCCAGTCCCAAACTGGTCAACTCAGGGCTGGGAATCATCGGAAAGTCAGGACCCCAAAATTAAATTTGGGTTCACTCTTGTGGATCTACAAGCCCTGGACTTTTGTCCGTATCCCTGGAGGACTTTGGGTGTAGGGGTAATGGTATATAATAGTATGTAATGGTATATAATATATATAATGGTTTATAATGACAATGATAGATTATAATATATGTAATAAATATTTATATATAACGGTACTGATAGATTTAACATTGTTTTTTTACAGTGGAACTACAGGACCCAGCAAACCTGTCCTGGCATGCCAGCATTTGGAGAACCACTAGTGCCAGCATGCTCTGACATAAAGGGCATGCTGGCACCTGTACCACCACTGTAAAGAAAAAAATAAATAAATAAATATATATATATATATATATATATATACAGTATATATAAAAGACAGGACTCCCACATCAACTGACGTAAGGCCTGATTCATTACGGATCACAATATTGCGTACGCACGCAGTTCAGCTGCATAGGCAAACGCAGGGGGGGTTTCCATCAGCCTGGAAACCCCCCTCCCAAACCAACACCATGACCACAATAGAAATAGTAATATAATAGAATGTTACTAGTGCTGCATGTTCTTCACAGTATCACAAATTAAATAATTAGAACCAACTGTGGATCTTTAACATGTCTCAGTCAATAATAAAAAACCTGTGCACCAACTACAAGAACTGGAAAACATGCACTGTTAGGGATGCCCTGCTATAGAGCCCAATATGTACTTATATGTCCAGGGCAGTGCTAGGTTCTTCTGCTGCTCCTCCAAGCTCCCGGACTTTCTGTAATACTCTGGAATGGTGCCTACATCTAAAATAAAAGCATTCAGCTCAGGCAGGATGGCACTACTGCCGCATATAACGGCTTCTGTGATTGCTGGTCCTGTATATGCTGGAATTATGACACACAATATACTTTGTATAACGCATATTAAAGTGCTAATTATGCTCTGTTCATGGATTGGTCACACTCACGATAAAAACAAACAAATGGAAACCGCCCTTTAGAAATCCTGCGTTTGCCACTGAGCTGCGATAGTATGCTAATCCATTGCGATCCCACTTTACATTGCACACATCCGTAATACTTAGCAGAATAGCGAAACCATCTGTACAATCCATGGCAGCCTCATGCACACTCGCACAGGCTCTAACCTTAATCAGAAATTGCACGCTATGAGACCTCACACTGCATAAGGCATCGCAGTGGATAATTTATGCATGCCCCTGCAGTGACGTGCGAACGCACTGGCACGCCTGCGTTTCTCCGACCACCCCCTCTCATCGCCTCCCACAAAATAGTGCTTTCTGTCAATCACTCTGCGGTGAGTCTGCGTAGTCCCCATCGCAGCGGCCAGGTCGCACACTCACACTGCGATGCATGCGCAGTGTAAAACAATCGGCCAATTGCGTGCATACTACAGCGCTTCCCAATTGACTGTTCTAAAGTGGTTCTCAGCACTATGGCACTGACTGGCTAAGAGTCAGACTGCTCCCATTATACTTTATACTTTAATGAGGAGGTTGATTATGGTGCTGGAAGTGGAGATTGCATGCGCTTGGGTCTAACCATACTGCTTGTAGGTAATGCTGGACTGCTTGTTACTACTGTATTTTACAGGGTTTTTTTTTTTCAGATTTTGATTTGCATGAATTTGCTGCAAACAACGTAACAGGGAGGAAGTGCCTAGATCGTTAACATCCCTGAGCCTTTTCTTGCCACTGTGTGTGGTGTATGGCATGTTTGCAATTTTACATTTCCTCTAATATTTAGAGGTAATGTTTTCTTAACCATTGTGAATACTGTTAGGATTTGAGGTGCCCTTTCTTCCACTTTCCCCTTGACCACCTTCAGTAGATGGTGAAGAAGTACCATGACTGGCAACAGCTGCAGCGCTAGTACTTGGTTGATTCCGCTTTTCTATAGACTAATCCATGATTGGTTTTATTTTTTAAAACCAGGACAGGAGTAAGGCTACTTGCTTTGCTGAACTTAACTGCCACAACACCAAGTGAATGCACAATGAGATAGGGAAAGGGGGGGCGACTGTTATCTCTACCTTGCAGTTTTATTAACAGAATGGAGAATTTTGTTGACACCAGCAAAAAAGTTATTTTTTTCCACTTATGATTTTGGGGTGCAGATAATGGGGACACCATACACCCAGTAACAGGACCCAGCTAAAAATATATATGCTACATCACTTTTAATAACATACTGTGCAAATTATTATTTAATTTGATTACAAAAAAAAAGATGACAGACTATTATTGTTTTCATTTTTAAAAGAGCAGGAACAATTGGTCTTCTCCTTTAATAATAATAATAATAATAATAATAATAATAATAATAATAATAATAATAATATTGTAGTAGAGACAGATAGGTGGCATGTAGCAGGCTGGCACCCGGCTGCCTACTGCGCAGATCCCTCTACTGGTAAAATCTGCAATATGAAACTTATAGGCTACAATAGTTAACGCAATCTTAACATTGGGTTAGCTAATGGGTTCTAGCTCTGCTTGGTAAATTTTACAAAATAGCAGCACTCGTAGGGATATATTTACTAAAGTGCGGGGTTTTAAAAGTGGAGATGTTGCCCATAGCAACGGAAATGGGGGAAACACATCAGATTTCTGCAGTGATATTCCTGTCAGAAATGCCGACCGCTGGCTTCCCGACAGTGAAATCCCGCCATGGAACTAATGATAGGTGTCGAAATTCGGACACCTATCATTAGCTCCACGGCGAAATCCCGACACCCAGCATACCGAACGTAGGTGAGCCGGGCGTCGGGAGATCATAGCCATGGGTGCGAGCTCAGGGAGGACAGAAACCTCCTGTGGAGCAGAAAAAGGGGGGTTAGGGACTCCCAGGGGGTCTTAGGGTTAGGCAAGGGGAAGGTGAGGTTAGGGTCAGGCACCACCGGGGGGAGGTTAGGGTTAGGCACCACCCCGGGAGGGTTAGGTTTAGGGTGCGGGGACGGTTGGTTAGGTTTAGGTACCCCTGGGGGGGCTATGCTTAGGCACTAGGGTGGGGGGTTAGGGTTAGGCACCCATAAGGGAGGGTTGGGGGGGAGAGAGATAGGGATAGGGGCTGCCGACATCGTGATTTCATCCGCCGGGCTGACGTCTGGCCGTCATCCATACAGATTCCATCCCCATCATACATCCTGGGGATGCCTAGTTTTTATGGTTATCTCCCAAAAATATCTATTTAATGAGTATACCCCTTAATTACTATATTTCTCTGCAACTCATAAATTAAACGATGGGGGGGGGGTTCTTTTTGTATGTAAGAAAACACATTAAGGTATTATTGTTACTTCCTTTTTTTCCTTAAAAATGAAATGAACAAGTAAAGGAACTTGGCACATCCCGGGTCACTTCAGTCTGCGCCCTGCTCCGCTCCCTCTGCCCCCCCCAACCCACCCTCTCTCTCCCCTCCCTCTCTGCTGCTCATGTGATTCACATATAAAATAATGTAGCCTTATCGTATATGTAAAATCATGTCATATTCATACAATCATATCATATACAATTAAAATATGTCCCTCCCTATTCATAAAGAGAAAAAAAAATTATATTTTCCTTTTTTTTTATTGAGTTTATTTAATTTTTTTAACAATAAGAGAAATTAGACAACAGATAAAAAACATAAGCATTGTTACAATAGATTGTCTGACAGAGAAAATACATGATAAATGAGCAAATACTAAGACATGGCAAGAAATAACAATTTGGAGAAACAAAGAAATTGTAAATTAACATTGAAGAAACATGATATTAATGGATATTTATTAAGCTTGATGCTAAAGGGGGCGTGATTCAGGTGTTCTCGTAAAACATATTATATTTCTGAGACATTATTGTGGCTCCAGGGATGAGGCTGCAGCACAGTCCAAAATTCAAGTAGGGGAATCACACCAACTGCCAGTGACTCCCAGCCATCTATGTTTGGCAGCGTTTGGAGTGGCAGTTGGTGTGTCTCCCCCTATTTGAATCTTGGACTGCGCTGCAGCCCATTTCTGGAGCCGCCACTGATTGTGACCCAACAATGCTTATGGCAAGAGCAGGAGGATTGTGAATAGTAACTACTTCTCCATTCGTTTCACTGCTTGATGCATAAACCCAGTGCCATAACAGGATACGGTTGCGCTCTGTGTCGGCCCCACTGAGTGTGCGACATCATGACGTTGCGCGCATGATGTCATTACGTTGCATAGAAGGAGGTGTGGCCGGCTGTTCTGGTAAGTGCATTGCTGACCGGGCGTCCTCGGGAGCAAGGAGCAAAAGGGCGGGTGGGGGCGGGTGTATCGGTGCCGTCCCCTGTGTGATGGCACCGGTCACCCATAGCTAGTTACAGCCCTGCATAAAACACTAAGGGGGAGATTTAATAAAGCTTGGAGAGAGATAAAATTGGAGATAAATAACACCAACCAATCAGCTCCTAACTGTCACTTTACAGGCTGTGTTTGAAAAATGACAGTTAGGAGCTGATTGGTTGGTGCTGCTTATCTCCAATTTTATCTCTCTCCAAGCTTTATTAAATCTCCCCCAAGTGACAAATATTAAACTGTTCAAACTAGGGATGTGCGCCGACCCCCGTGTTTTGGTTTTGGATCTGTATCTCCTTCAAAGTTTTGGATCTGAATTTGGTTTTGCAAACCACCCTCAAGTGTTTTGGTTTTGGATCTGGATTTTTGAAATAAAAAATAGATAAAAAGTTTTAAAAACAGCTAAAATTATGTAATTTATGCAATCCAAAACCCGAAATTCAGATTTAAAATCCGAATTCCGAACCACAAAAAGATCAGAACCGCAACCCGGATTTACCCGGATCTCCTGAGGAGATTAGATCCGCGACTCGGATTTACCCGGATTCATGAAATTTGGGTGGATTCAAATTTCTGGAGAACGAACCGCACATCTCTAGTTCAAACCCCCCCCCCAACCCCCAAAATAACAAAACAGATAATTTGCTCTATCTTTTATGGCCAATTTTTTTTTGTTTTAAATAGTCCCGTACCTGTTTCTCAGCGACTCATCCCCCGACTGAGCTGACATAAAAAATGAGGCTGGAAATGAAAGGCAGAGGGAGTATGGCCAGCGTGTCCAGGAATAACAATCTGAACTGGGAACGTGGAGCAGACAGAGATAGGCCCTCTGTGGGGACTAAAACCTTGGAATGGCTCTCAGTATAATCATCGCAGTTGCTTGTAGATGCACTTCATTAGTCAGTCTTGCCAGCGCGAGATATCATATTTAGAAACATTTGGAACTTTTCACCTTTGCTTTTAGATAAATCAAACAAATTAAATGTTCGGTTAAAAAAAAAAAAAATCACCGTCACCTGGATCAAGTTTTCAAGGGATTTATATGAGGTTGCATGTTAAATTGTGAACTGTGTATTCCCTGGTGGATCCCAAATTGACGGAGACCAGTACCATGACGACCCCGCTCATTAGTTGGGGGACTTATGGGAGGCAAGGTTGTTTTGGGTCCCAAGAAAAACATTTGGGGGGCAACCTTAACCCTGAACTCACTGAACTCACAACCGACCAAACAACATAAAACTATTTAATTACCAGCTGAATTAACCCATTGTAACTCTTTTTTTTAAGTAGAATGATAACCACAAAGTCAGCAACTTGTTGTTTTCTTATTCGATATTTGCAAATAATCTCCCTGCTCTCTTGGCAGTATAATCACAGCTATTAGGAACACCTGATAGGATAGTAATGGACGGAGGTCAGACACAGGCATGCAGAGTCAGCAGCACAGCTGCCAGTAACGGATCAGCGTTTTCGCATTAGGAAATAAACTCTAATGGGCATCCATTCTTCAGGTTATAGATCCGGACACTGCTGACAGCCATCATTAGCACAAGCTGTAGGTACACCTAGAAGAATATTATACAGGGACATCATTTATTTTAAAACAAGATGCGCCCATCTTGTTGAGTATAGTAAGTAGATATCCATACCCAGGGGCTGGCTGGCAACTTTTAGCCTGGGGGGCAAATGCATGCAGGCGGCCCTGGCAGAGGAGTAGCGTGTAGCCAGGGTGCCTGAAAGAATGTGCGTGCTACGGCGCCCCCCCCCCTCAGGAGAGGACACCCTTATGCAGGCCTCGAGTAGTGCCCCAGTAGTGATCCCCCCTATGCAGTGCCCCCAGTAGTAAGCCCCTCCCCTTATATAGTGCCCCCAGTAGAGGTAACTCTTATGCAGTACCCCTTAAATAGTGGCCCCAGTTGTAGTCTTACCCCTATGCAGTACCCCCACTATTGCCCTTTATATAGATCCCCCAGCAATGGTCCCTCGATGCAGTGCCCCCAGTGGTAGTCCCCTCCCCCCTATGTAGTGCCCCTAGTAGTAGTCCCCTCCCCCTATGCAATGCCCCTAGTAGTAGTCCCCTTGTAGTGCCCCTAGTAGTAGTCCCCCCCAGTAGTAGTCCCCCCCTTGTAGTGCCCCCAGTAGTAGTAGTCCCCCCTTGTAGTGCCCCCAGTAGTAGTAGTCCCCCCTTGTAGTGCCCTCAGTAGTAGTAGTCCCCCCCTTTGTAGTGCCCCCAGTAGTGGTCTCCTCCTTATAGTGCCAGACCCCCCGCAGTAGACACACATAATATGAAAAAAAAACCACTTACCTGACACCTGCTCCTGCTCCTGGTCCCGCCGCCGAGATCAGCTCCTCCATCCGCCGCTTTGCATTATGGGAGTGACGCGTCATGGGAGTGACGCGTCACTCCCATTACCCACTGCTGGAGCCGGAAGATGTCCGGCTCTGGCAGTGGGAGCAGCAGCCGATGAGAGTCTGTCTGACTCTCATCAGCTGCTAAAGCAAACACACAGCTGCCGGCTTTGGTGGCTGTGTGTTTGTGCTGTGTAGCGCTGACCGAACTCCGTCCGGTCAGCGCTACACACGCGGTGCAGTCTGTGTCACAGTGACACAGACTGCCCACGGCCCGCATGACGCTGCGGCCCAGGGGGCACATGGCACCCTGCCCCCCGGCCCAGCCCGCCACTGTCCATACCTGAGTGACACTTGGTCCAAGCTCTGTTGTGCATTAAAAACAAGAAGCTCCCATTACAAATCTGCCTAAAAATATAATTCAGTTTATGCTATATGCATTTGTGCTGTCCAGAGCCACTGAGAGCTGGTCCCATTACTGAGGAGGTGTGACCTAATCATGGGAGGCGTGGCAGTTCGCTGCTGAGGGGGGCGCTGTGAGCCCCTCAGTCCGGTGCAAATCCAAGGGGCTCTACATGTAGCAGCCGTTGATTGGCTGTGAGCCACGTGCTGTAGAATGACAGGCACGTGGGTCACAGCCAATCAGCGGCCACTACATGTAGAATGGCCTCTGATTGGCTGGCAGGCAGTGAGAATTTCAGAAGAGTCACGCCTTCTGGCATTCTGTATAGTACAGGTATATGTGATACTCAGATGGATGTAATCTCGCAAATGGTGATATTCCCACAGATAGGACCTATCCCTGAGTTATCCATCTCATATAGACCAGTCACAGGTAGATGCATTATTCTAATTTGTGCAGAATTCCTATGTAATTATTTTCACTCTGAGATACAGAGAGGATTCCCTGTGATGATGATGGTCACCTAAATGACTAGCACATTCCAAACAATGGCCCTCATGGTTATGTTATCACTTAGTAAGTCACTCTGCCTGACTCCACCTTTGTCAGACCAGAATGTATTTATGAAGCTGCCCAAGGAGCTGACAGTCACTGTGATTGGCATTAAATAACAATACATGAGCACATCTACTGTATATAATACGATCACTTCAAAATGCTGCCACAAGTTGTGCTTATGCAGGGGAGGGGGTTGTTAGATGGCACAAATTTTACCCAAGTCACATTTTTATATAGAGTAAATTTGTTGGTACCGTGATGCACGGTAGAACAGCATGAGGGTAATAGGAATAAATAAATGATAGCAAACATTCAAACCCATACACTAAAATTGCTATAATTCCCATATTTTACCAAAGAGGCTCTATCCATAGCAAAAAAATTATATTAATAATAAAAAAAATTACGCATTAAGAAATAAAATTTTCCTGCAAAATGGCAACATCACCACCACATTGAAACTTACTCACTCCATGAAGGCGAGGGGGAGCACTGTGTTAAATAAACATCACTTTCAGACACTAAAAAAATGCCATTAGGAGCACTGTGAGGCATTGTGTTGTGAGTTCAGGGCTTCAGGCACTGTGTAAAAAAAACAGCACTGTGTTAAAAACAAAACTATTAGGAGTACTGTGTTAAAGGGGCACTGTGTTATTAAAAAAATGCCATAGGGTGCCACTTCCATAGGAGCACTGAGAGGCACTGTGTTGTGTGTTCAGGCACTGAGCCATTAGGATCACACTGTGTGTTCTTCATACACTGTGTTAAAAAATAATAAAAAAATAAAACACTGTTGTGTGCACTGTGTAAAAAAAGAAATAAAGTGTTTAGAGTGCCAAGCACTCTGTTGTGTGTTCATGCACTGTGTTAAAAAATAAAGTCAATAGGATGCCATTATTAGTAGCGCTGTGAGGCACTATGTTGTGTGTTCAGGCACTGTGTTAAAAAATAACATCATTAGGGTGCAATTACTAGAAGCACTATGAGGCACTGTGTTGTGTGTTCAGAAACTGTTAAAAAATAATGTAATTAGGGTGCAACTCTAGAAGCGCAATGATGCACTGTGTTGTGTGTTTATGCACTGTGTTTAAAAATAATGTAATTAAGTTGCAATTACTAGAAGTGCAATGAGGCACTGTATTGTGTGTTCAGGCACTGTGTTAAAAAATACTAAAATAAATGATTGTGTGTTCAGGTACTGTAATAAAAAAAATGTCATCAGGGTGCTATTACTAAGAGCGATGTGTGACGCTGTGTTGTGTGTTCATGGGTACTGTGTTAAAAAGTAACGTCGTTAGGGTGCCATTACTAGGAGTGCTGTGAGGCACTGTTGTATTCAGGCACTGTGTTAAAAATATTAAAATAAAACCTGTTGTGTGTTCCAGCACCTTATTAAAAAATGTAATTAGGGTGCCATTACTAGGAGCGATGTGTGGCACTGTGTTATGTGTTCAGGCATTGTATTAAAAAATAATGTCATTAGGGTGCCATTACTAAAAGCAATATGTGGCACTGTGTTGTGTGTTCAGGCACTGTATTAAAAAGTAACATCATTAAATTGGCATTACTAGAAACACTATGAGGCACTGTGTTGTGTGTTCAGCCACTTTGCTAAAAAATATTAAAATAAAACTGTTGTGCGTTCAAGCACTGTATTAAAAAATAATGTCATTAGGGTGCCATTACTAGGAGTGCTGTGAGCTCTGTGAGGCAATATGGATCAGTCAAAAGAAGAGCAGGAGCAGCAACCCAGTACTAGTGCGGCGTCTGCTGCCAGTCATGATAGTACTTCAACAACTATTAAAGGTAGTCCAGGGAAAACAAAGTTTAAGAAAAGGCACCTGAAATATAAACAATATTTCGCAATGTTAAAGAAAACATCATCTCTAATAATAAAGAGAAAATGCATTGCTGAAAAACATAAAATTGCCAGCTTTCCATACACCACACACAGTGGCAAAGAAAGGTTCAGGGCTTGGCCTTTCTTTGTGAGTGGTGGTCCTGCTCAGGGCCGCCATCAGGGGGGTACAGCCGGTAATATTGTACCGGGCCCGGGCTTAGAGGGGGCCACCACAGTGCAGATGATCCAGTCTGTGAATTTAAATACATCGTCACAGGCAGATGACTACCTGTGAGTACAAAGCAGTTTGCTGCAGGATCAGTGCTCTACGGGGCCCCCTGTCAGTGTCAGTCACTATGTGACTACCACCAGCTGCAGGGCCCCTTCTCATAGGAGGGCAGAACAGAGGCCTTGCCTTTAGAACTGCCTCATTTAAATTATCTGACGGATGTGTAAATCCCACTGTCCCCACCCCCAACCCGAGTCCCAGCCCCTCTTTTTTCCCTGCTCTGTATTACCTGTCCTTCTTCCCTTCAGATGGAGGTCCCTCTCTGCCCCTTTCCAGAGTCCCCACCCTCTGCCTGAGTCTCCGCTCCCACATGCTATTCCCGGCCTGCATGTTTCTGCACTCTGCAGCCATTGTGTGAGGGACACAGAGCCTCCTGCGATGCTGCTAGTAGAGGTAAGTACCTTAGGGGGGCTCTGTACTTATGTGGTGCCCCATAGTTATGGTGTCCCTGACTAACCTCTGTTAGTTAGGGAAACCACCTTTGCCTAGTGGCTCAGCCCTGTCCCCAGGGATATTTTAAAGTATGTGCTGCCCTTGTATAAGTATACACTTTTCCAGTTGTCCCCTTGTACTTATACAAGGTCAGCATATAATTTACAATATCCCTGGGGACAGGGTGGAGCCATTACTCAAAGGAATTTGTCCCTAACAGAGGGGTGACCCCATAACTGTGGGGCACCACATTACAAAAATACAGGGGCTTCTAAACATGTCCATAGGGCACTCCTATATGTTAGCTACCTGATAAAAAAAACAGTGGTGACAATTAGGGGATCAAGGGGACACCTAGAAAACTGTGGGGTGTCTCCTATATTCATACAAGGGCAACATATCATTTATAATATCCCTGGGGACAGGACTAAGCCACTAGGCAAAGGGGGTGCCCATAACCAAGAGAGAGGTGACCCCATAATTATGAAGTACTTATTCATGCTATGTGGGTGAGGTGAGGGTGTATACACTATTAATGGGTGGGGGGAGGGATGTAATGTATTAAGAGAAGTGTAAGCATTATCCTGGAAAGTGATGTGGGTTGGGTGGAGTATAGCTATGTATCAGTGGGAGGGGGGGGGTGAGGTGAATGAAGTAGTTGTCCAGAAAAAGAGGAGAGCAGTGTTTTGAAAGGCAAGTGGTAAGTGGTTGTAGTATAGGCCCACACACATAGCTTATGTATACGTATACACAGACAGAGGAGGGCAGTCCATGCCAGTACTTTATCTAGGTCTCTACTGGGTCTTAATCCATCTCTGAGACTCAGCCCGGCGTCTATGACTTCACGCCGCACCACTATGCTGAGAGAAGGGGGTGACAGGGGAGACACAGAAGGGGCTGGCAAGAGAGACAGAAGGGGGGAAGACACAGAAGGGGGGGCTGGCTGGTGAGACACAGAAGGGGGCCCCTGTCTATTCTGTCAGTCCCGGGCCCCATAATTTCTAATGGCAGCCCTGGTCCTGCTACTGCTGTTTCATGCGCTAGAATACCTTTTGCAGAAGCAAGGGCCAAACACAGTCAGGCATCCTCTTAAACCTCACATGCAACACCTTCTTACTCTAAGGGGTATACTTACTAAAGTGCAGGTTTTTAGAAACTGAGATGTTGCCCATAGCAACCAATCAGATTCTACTTAACAATTATCTTGCTCCTGCTAGAAGATAATAGTTAGAATCTGATTGGTCGCTATGGGCAACATCTCCACTTCTAAAACCTACACTTTAGTAAATATGCCCTTAAGTCTACATGTGTCACCTTTAAATTAGGCAATTTAGGCAATATCAGTTCACCCCCTCAAAAAAACAAAAAAAAACAAACAACTAAGGCTGAAGAACAAACTGTGTGTTCACAAATTTCACCAATCCCTGAGGGGAGTCTAAGTGTGTCCACAAGAGTTCCTTCCACTATTTTTGCTCCCTCTGCAAATATGGGTGAGAGCAGCAGTAAAAGTAAAGATGGTGACTTAGAAATTGATGATGCTACTGTGGAAGTGCAACAGGATGAGGGGGATATTTGTGCATCTAACGCTTATTAGGATGTTGATGATGTTGTTTGCATCAAAGTAAGTCAGCCACCAGTGGCAGCAGTTTTGCCACCTCTTTTGTGGTGGCAAAAAAAGCCACCTCTTTTGTGCAGAATTATTTTTACCCAAATCCCGACAGCATTTGTCAAGCCATCTGTACAATTTGCAAAGTTAAAGTAAGTAGAGGTAGGTTGTCAACCATCTAAGAACCTCCTCCCTGTTACATTCTTTTGCAGTGAGTTCATGCAAATTATTTGGGAAAATCTCAAAAATCCTTTAAATAATGCTAAGCAGTCTGGCATCAGCTAGCAGCAGATGGATAGATCCCAGCACATGCAATCTCCACCGCCAACACTTTCATCATCAGTCTCCTCATTAATGATCAGAGGGAGTCCTCCTGCATCCAATTTGCGAAGGCTAACTGTCTCCTCCCCTATCCAAGATTCCCTTGAAGAATTCTTGCATGCTAGAGACTGCTGCTGCTGGGGGTGAATCTTTTTCACAGAAGGGGACCAAGAAGACTAGCAGTTTCAAACAACAATTGACCGTGAAACAATCCTTTGCAAGAGGAAGCAAGTATGAAAGCTGCCATCTAGTTACACAGTGGATCACTGAAGCCATGATATCTCTGCTAGCATTGGATCTGCATCCAATATCTGCCATCACTGCATCTGGTTTTAGACAGTTAAAGGAGATTCTGTGTCGGGCAGCAGTCGGAAGCCGATGGACGGAATCCTGTCTAATCCCAGCAAGGGCTAAATGACAGGCATCGAAATCCCGATGCCTATCATTTTACCTATGCCGGGTGCCCGACAACCGGCTTACTGATCGAAGGTAAGCTGGGCGCCGGGTGTGGACAGCTGCTGGGGGCAAGGGTTAGGTTTAGGGTTCCCAGGGGGGATTTAGGGATAGGCACCCCCCCGGGAGCTTAGGGTTAGGCTAGGGGAAGGGAGGGTTAGGCACCCCCGGGGAGAGGTTAGGATTAGGCACCCCCCAGGGGACTTAGGTTTAGGTGGAGGGGAAGGGTGGGTGTTAGGTTTAAGCACTTAGAGGGGGGATTAGGATTAGGCACTTGGGGGGAAGGTTAGGGTTAGGCACCCCTAAGGGAGGGTTAGGGGGGAGAATAGGTTAGTCAATACTTACCTCTCGACGACCGCGATTTTCACTGCTGCCGGGATGCCGCTGTTGGTAAATCATACTGAATTCCCTGTGTCCACGCTACCACATTCTTTCTCAATTTAATTTTACCAGGACAGCAAATACTCGCCTGTATTGGGACATTAAAAAAATTAGTTCTTGGCCTAGAAAATGTACCCATTATCTTAACCACAGATATGTGGACAAATGGTATTGGTCAGACTAAAGATTATATGACTATGACAGACCCCTGGGTGTAGCAGCAACAGTATCTAACATACAATGGCAGCTTATTCACAGACAGGCTACTCTCTGCATGACAGGATTCATTAAGAGACATGCTGGTGTCAGAGATGTCATAGTAAAGTGGTTTATCCTGCTAGGAGTCTCCTCAGAATTTGTCATTTCCGATAACACAAGTGAAATTGTGAGAGCGTTAGAACTGGGTGAATTTGAAAATTAACCATAGTTTGCCCTCACAATAAACTTAGTGGTTCATAAAAAAGAAATGACAGAGGCATGCAGGAGATGCTTTCTGTGGGCCAAAAAAATTCTGGACATTTTTAGCATATAGCAAATGCATGTAAAATATTGCAGTGGCTGCAAGAACAGTTCAATTTGCCATGCCAACAACTGAAACTATAGGTAATGACCAGGTGGAATTCCATTGTTTATATGCTTCAGTGAATAGGAGGACCAGCAACAAGTCATCCAAACCTACACAACAAGCCATGACATAGGGAGAGGAGGGGAAATGTACCTTAGTCCAGTACACTGGAGAATACTCTCTATTTTATGCAAGCTACTGAAACCATTTGAAGTAGTTACCAATGAAGTGACTTCAGACACTGACACCCTGAGTCAGGTGATTCCCTTAATTTAACTACTGGAAAAGAAGCTAACTGAGGAAAGATTAAAAAATGTGATTCTACTAAGTATATTGGACTTGTAGATCAAGTTCTTTATTCACTTCACCAAGACCAAAGGATTGTAAACATCTTGCAATTTGATTACTTCATTTTGGCAACCATGCTTGATCCCAGATTTAAGTAAAATGTAATGTCTTTTTTCCAGCTGACACATATCTTAAGAGATGCAAAGAGCTATTTGAGTACAAGTTGTCAGCTCAAGTGGCACATAACATGACAAAGTCTCCTTCAGTGTGATTATACTGACTGAATTCACATTGCAAATTCAGCCAATATCACAGCTATTTACTAAAAATCCTTTGCAGGGACAGAGCTTGCGATAAAGCTCTGTCCCTGCGAATCCCGTCCGCACCCTTATCATGGTATTTTTGCAAAAATACCATGACAAGTGCCCGCACATGTGCCGACCGGCCAGAGCTAAGCCCCACCCACTGCGATTGTGACCCCCTCCTAACCCCAGCTAACCCCCCCTCCCTTAATTACACTTACCTCCAGTGATCGGTGCTCCGGTGATGTCCTCCGTGGCTCAGGTGAGCTGATATCCCATCCTGCACTGGGACCCAGTCAGGTGACGACTGGGCCCCAGTGCAAGATAGGAGACCAGGTAACTGGAGGCAGGACATCACCGGAGCCCCGATCTCCGGTCCCTGGACTCTGGTAAGTTTGGGTTTTTTTACAATTTTTTTTCTTTTTTTACAGTGTATCAGCGTGTGGTCTGTTTAGACCACTCAGCTGATCACTGGGGCCAGCTGCGGGCTCTGCTCTGCCTTTTAGAGCAGAGCAGGAGTCCGGTAACCGTGGGAGACCCTGGATAATGCCACCTCCAGGTGGCATTATTATCACAGGGCTTTCCACTGTATTTTCTCACAATTTATTTTTAGTAACACCACATCACCGAGCTGTGCGCTGCCAGCACCGGAGTTATAGACTCTGGGTACTCGAGTGTGCCAGAGTCTATAGTGTATGCACAGATCACCGGGAAAATGGCCATTTTCCCTGTACTGCGCATGCCCAAATGATGGGAAAATGGACGCCATGGCCATTTTCCAGTAGTTTACAGAGCCAGACGCCCGCGCCGACGTGGGACTCCGAAGAGGTCAGTAATAGCAGGGTGTGCGGTGCACTAGCAGCATAGAGACGCCCACTGCCTCCCACTACCACTATTTCACATCTGTAATACCTTGCAGTCCTGCGTATACATCGGTAACATCGAGTAACATCGGCCCCTCACACAGAATTACAGCAGCCCTGTCCTTACTTAGAAATTGCTAACCTCGTTGCACGCAGTAAGTACTTAAGCTGCGCATGCCATCGCCATGGCTAATTTATGCTGCATTTCTCTGACCACCCCCCTGTCACCACCCCCAAACGCTCACTGTCTGTCAATCACACTGCGATGGATCTCCGTGGTCTTCTTGATCGCAGTGGCATCTTCGCGTACGCCCACTGTAACGCATTAGCAATATCGATCCTTGCTGAATCAGGCCCAGAGAGACTAATATTGTCTTTCACCCTAGGGTGCTGATAGGACTGAGAGGGTGATTCACACCCGGTCGCTAAGCTGCGCTTTCTCGCAGCCAAAAGGGTCCGGGTATGCAAATTCTGCGATCGCACTGTCTGGTGTACGGACGCCCTCTATGTCTCAGAGAGCGACGGCAGAGTGAGCGCACGCCGGTTTAATGACGCCCACTTTTCTTTCTTAGCACACGTCATCTCCAGGACGTGTGTGATTAATCAGTAACATCGAGAGCCATCGGAGCTGCACCCAGCGATTGAGGTAGACCCTACCCAGCCACAAGCACTGCGATCACTGCAGGCAGAAATACAACCAAGTGACATGTACAATGAAACTTCCATGCTAATTATGCACACCCATAAAACTCAGTTTTGACGCCCAGACACACCTGCGCTCGCAGCACCACTCCCCCGTTCACAAGCACCTTCCCCCGTTACCACCCACAAACAGCGCTATCTGTCACTCAAAGTAGCGTCCAGTCTGTGTACTATGAACACACGATTCCCGGACACAGTGACTGGTTCACACATGCGTATTTTGCCGCATACGCAGGCGCAGACGGGCGACAATCACCCATAGCGTGCGTCCATGGCTTAGCGTCTGGGTCTGAATCAGGCCCTGAGTCTGCCTGACTGTGAGCTGTCCAGTGCTGCACTGCTGTACATCTGCTGATGGTATGAGAGGTGGGTGATACACCTCCAACAATACCAGAGATATCCAGTCAGCCTAGGACCAATCTTCCAATAACTGTCCCTTTAAAGGCTCTATGCTGAGAATAGAAGCAACTTGAAGGAAGAAAAGAAGGATAATAATATAGTATAGCTTTGTGTTATTTACTGATTCAGTGCATAGGGGACTTTAGAGACAATTCATAGTTATGTTGTATCTGTTATCAAGTCCGACTCATCTCCAGCAAAGTACCATATAATCTGTGCCTCTAAACCTATATACATGGACTTGCAATGCCAGTGACAGCTGTAGAGACTATATACACCATTGGCCTGTTTTATGGATGGACGCAAAGCCGATGTTTGCACAGCGATTATCAGTGTTCTGCGATTGGGTCTGAGCCGCACTGCGCATGCGTCAAGTTTCATTACTGATGTTGCTCGCAGTAAGTATTTATTCACAATGTGATTGTCAGGCGGAGACGTTTTTGGGGAAGGTAATGGGGGAGTGGTGACTCAAACGCAGTTGTGTCAATCCCGTACGCAGTCAGAATAAATCCGGCGCCTCTGTTCCCGTGCCTATAGGGTTACTCAGAATGGTCGATTATCGACTAATGCTGCATCTTTATACTCATTCGCTTGGATTTACAAAGCTACCGCAGAGCGTCTCAATACAAATACCGGTGGCTACGACATTGGCATATATTCATACCGTCGCTGCATACAAATTTGCACTTGCGGCAGCGGCATTAGTGTACATCTCTGAATCAGGCCACCAGAGTGATGAATACAACCTTTCATGATTGGATTATCAGCAGTCAAGTACGAATAACCTTTCCCTAGAATATAAGGGAAGGAAACTGGTTCACACTGAGCTATCAAAGTCAGGACCTTACTGATAGAACAAATCTAAGGCCCTGATTCAGAGCCGCTCGTAAGCTGCCGCTCGTTCGTTCTGACCGATGTTCGCACATCTGCGCATGCGTACGGATTTTAATACGCATGCGCGAACCAGTCAGTGCGGCCGAAAATCGTTTGTTCGCTATTTTGAGTGACAGAAGGAGGCGTATGTGGGTGGTAATAGGGGAAGGTGCCTGAAAACGGGGAGTGGAGATCTGAACGCAGGCGTGCTTAAAGGTCAAAACGGGCGTTTTAAGGGTGTGCATAATTAATACAGCAGCGTCATTGACCACGTCACTTGGTTTCTTTTTACTCAGAACTGCTCGCAAAATAGCGGTTGAAAAAACCAGCCACAAGAATAGCGAGCAGTTCATACGCTGTTCGATGTACTCGATTAATCTAATAAATAGCGGACATGACGTGTGGCGCGAGCGGCAAGGGGGCGTATTTTTCAAAATTACAACCGCAAGTTTTGCTCGCTCGTTCAGACTTAGAGGCGTGAACAGACCACAATTAGCGAACGGTTCATTTGAATAGCCACCCCTTGTTTTAGAATGAACGACCGCAAATAGTGAGCGGCTCTGAATGAGGGCCTAAGTCTTTCCAGTTTCAACCACCCTGTAAGATACTTTATATGTCAAGGGCCATCAATAGGATTATGCTAATATTAATGTGACTTTCCTTGAGGAAGTCAGTACTTAACACCCCTGGTTCTAGAAAAGAACATTGTGAACATCATTCAACAGAATAAGATAGACAGAGCTATAATGTAGCGTTCATTGACCAGCAACGGAAATCAGAAATATTATCCATCTATGGATAAGAAACTAGAACACAACTCTTGACTGTTTAATTAATCAGTAAAATCCAGGATTTCTTAAAGACATCAAATAAGTGCACCAACATAAATATGGCCTACCTGAATGGACTTTAACAGTATTACAGTTTGACGACAAGAGTAATAAGTTGATAATTATATTGGTATTTAGTGTTAGTAAGTTGACACATAGGGGTCTATTCATGTACAACATGAAGTGGCTACTAAAAGATCTCATTACATATTGCATCACATTGAATCGATATATAGGGAAGTTTAGTAGTCATTCATGTATACTTACCTCTCCTACGTCTTCGGGCACTGTCTGGCCTCTCTGCGATCCCTGGACGCAGTGTAAAGATTGATATTACGGGAGCCCGATATTCCTGCTCCTCACTGCGCATGCCCGGCATCCAAGAGCAGTAGGTCAGACCTGCTGCAAAGGAGGCTGGTGCGGAGCAGACAGCAGGGAAGGATCAGCTTCCCTGCTCTGTTCGGCTTGCTATACAGATTACGCCATCCTCAGATGGCGAATCTGTACGCAGGAAAGGAATGGAAAGCTGAGCTTTCCGTTCCTTTATGAATCGCACTCACCATACAAAAGTATGGTGATGCAATCCAGGCATAGAGCGGGTTACATCGCTGGAGAAGAAATAAGCTTCTCTACGGTAACTTGCTCCATGAATTGCATGAAGCAGAGAAGAGCCCTGATTTCAGCTAAACAGGGCTCTTCTCTGCTTCATGAATAGACCCCAAAATGTATTAGTATTGAATTGTTATAAGTGTTGTTGCTATGGTAAGGGGTATTAGGAGTGTAAAATGTACTAAAATAGTATTTAATATTATATATAAAAGTTTATAGAATCCTCTTGGTGAGGTAGATTTTTTATATTATTAGAATGGAACAGGTTTAACTAAACAGTGTTATCATATAATTCTTAAAAGCAAGCTAGATCACAACAGTGAAGTTGTTTAGTTCTGGTAAAATAAGGTTGAAATTATCCTCATTGGTTTTGTCTATTATTGTGTCAGAATTGGGACCACTTGCCTCTCTGCTGTATGGTGGGAAAAGAATGAAACAGCAAAAGTACAAAACGGCCCCTCTAGAGTATTGGGGGCAGATTTGCTAAAGCTTCTAAAAATTAAAAGTGGTGGTGTTGCCCATAGCAACCAATCAGCTTATGTCTATCATTTCTATATTGCATCCTAGAAAATGATAGACAGAATCTGATTGGTTGCTATGGGCAACACCACCACTTTTCATTTGTAGAAGCTTTAGTCAATCTACTACTTGGAGGGAAAGAGCAGATTTTCACCTACAGCTCATCAACTCCAGGGCTAATGGAACTGAGAGTAACCCATACAGCTGCTGTTTAGGGCTGTTACATGAGCTGCCAGAGCCAAGTTCTGGAAAGCTTTGCCATCATCATTAGCATGTGGTCGCACCCACCCCATGGTGGGTGCAAAGAGATCCATCAAAAAAAAAAATGTGTTGACCATTTTTGCGTTGATCATTTTCATGTCGAACTTTTGACCCCGTCGACCTTTTGTACGTGTCGAACTTTTTACATGTCTAACTTTAGTGTGTCTGACTTTTGTCTGTGTCAAACTTTTATCCTTGTCTAACTATTAACTGTCTAACATCTGGTGTCTATCTAGCCTTTGTCTAACTAACTACTGTCTATCTTATACCACACGCGGCCAAACTCCCCTGTTAAAGCTTGTTATTTATAGGAGCTGCTTTCTTCCTGGCTGTAACCAGTGCAATATAGAAATGTAATTAACGACACCTTCAGCACTGTATCCTCTCCCCCTAATCCACCAAAACCACACCCCGATCTGGCATAACCGTTATACCAGAGGAAGCGAAGACAACATTTTTAGGAGCCGTTAAAAGAGTTTTTTTGTGCAGATCTATACATGTTACTCAAAAGACAGAAAATGTGGAATGTAATAATGGAGAGGAAGATATAGGTAAAAAACCAGCAGAACCTTTGAGAATTGTGCTTCCAAACGTCCCTTGGGAGGTATAATTATAGATTACACACTGCAGGCCAAGGCTTAATCCCAATTCACCCTCTGCAGGCTGCAGCTCTCTCTCTATGTTACAGGTTGCGGCTTATCCATAGCTATCAATAGCTTGTCAAATAATAACTAATCATAAAATATTTACAAGTGACACATATGCTTGATCTTACGCTATCCTTTGACAGAGCTGTTGAATGCAGCTAAACCTGGATTCTGTCATTGGAGAGTTAGTGGAAGGCGCCTTTGAAGCTACTTTCTGTCAGGACTTTCGTTTCCCAGCATTTTAATCATTTTCCGATGCTACGGATCTGTTTGACATTTTCCTCTACGCTCCTCACCAAGGTTTACAACATCAACCCTTTGCCAAACTGTGTCATAGTGTAAACCTCTATCCGAGTGATAAAGCTTTGGAAATCTATACAAAAATAAAGCATTTTTAAATCAATTCCTGCCACGGAGATCAGTTATGGCTTCACGCGCCAGCGTCTGTTCTGTATCAGAGAGGCTCATTCACTTTCCGTACACTTGCTGCACACGTCAGAAAAATGAAGAGGTTTTAGGCACCTCTAGTATAACACTTTAATTATTGGGTGTTTATAAAGTTTGAAGATCGCTACACATGCATCATTTTGGTTATACTATGAGTTTATGGAGCATATTTAATTATCTATTAACATTTTCTTACTAAAATAATGTGAAAATGGGCGTTTTCACACCCTTTTCACATTATGCAGTATCGTATTGTGAAAAATACTCCAATCTCTTCAATTCACATAATTTTAGTAAGCAGATCGCATTTCCTATACTTGTAATGGGAAATGCGATCTGCTTAGGTATACTAAAAATATATTGTGAAAAAATACCGGAGGAAGCCCTGTGATAGTGATGCCACCTTCAGATGGCGTTATAAGGGCTTTCCCCTGGCTCCCTGACTCCTGCTCCTCTCTGACAGTCAGAACAGAGCCGGTAGCCGACCCCTGTGATCAGCAAGCTGATTGCTGTAAATAAAAAAAGAAAGTTTAGAAAACCCACCCCCGCCTCAAACAGTTACCTGCAGCCGAGGGTCCGCTGATCGGTCAGCTGGTCACTGGGGCTCCTGTACTGTGACCCCGATCAGCCGTGCTGTAAACTGGCTGATCAGAGGAGAGAGCTCACCGATCACCAAGGTAAGTGTCAGCTGGGTAGGGGGGGTCGTGGGGGCAACTGCAGAGGGGGAGGGGGTCACGGGGGGGTTGGGTTTGGCTGTGGTGGGATCATGGGTGGGGGTGGTAGTGGTAGCCGGCAATTCATGCACAGACAACTTCTCATGGTATTTTTCGCGAAAAATACCTGTACCTTGAGAAGTGTGCGGAGGGGATTCACAGGGACAGAGCTTTATCGCAAGCTCTGTTCCTCCATGCGGACGGTAGTACATCCAAATTATATTTCCTAAATTCGCAATGTGAATTTAGTTGAAAATATCATGCTACAACCGCATTTTAAATGTGGATTGTAGTAAATAGGGGCCTATATGTTTTGAATCAGTGGCGGAACTCCTGGAGACAATGGAGTCATTTGCCTCCGGGCTCCAGCCCTTAAGGGGGCACCTGGCTCCATTGTCCCCAGGGCCGTTCCGGTCACTGCCATGGAGATGGAGCGCCGCTGATCGGCACTCCACCTCCAGCAGCATCAATACGGGGGATGCAGTCGCACCCCCTATTTGCCGGGCGCCCGCTGAGTGTATTACCAGCGGGCGCCCGGCTCCTTCGTTCCCCCCTGCGGTAGCTGGAGGAACGGAGCTCAGTGTGAGCTCCGCTTCCGGGTTCCGCAATGCACTATGGGAGTGACGTCATGACGTCACTCCCATAGTTCCGAGGAGCGGGCGCCGGGGACGGAAGGCAGCAGGACTGGAGCGAGGTTTCAGGTAAGTATTTTTTTTATTTTTTTGTATGTGTGTGCGCTCATGGGGGGGGGTGGCTCACTACACGGGGCATTACTGGTGGCTCACTACAGGGGGCATTGTTGGGGGCTCACTACAGGGGGCATTATTGATGGCTCACTACAGGGGGCATTGTTAGGGGCTCACTACAGGGGGCATTGTTGGGGGCTCACTACAAGGGGCATTACTGGGGGCTTGCTATAGGGGGCATTAAGGGGGCGTACTACATGGGGCATTACAGGGGGCATTACGGGGGCTCACTACAGGGGGCATTGTTGGGGGCTCACTACAAGGGGCATTACTGAGGGTTTACTATAGGGGGCATTAAGGGGGCATACTACATGGGGCATTACAGGGGGCATTACGGGGGCTTACTACAGGGGGCATTACTGGGGACTTTCTACAGTGGGCATTACAGGGGGCTTGATACAGGTGGCATTACTGGGGGCTTACTGCAGGGGGCATTACTGGGGGCTTTCTACAGGGGGCTTACTACAGGGGGCATTACGGGGGCTTACTACAGGGGGCATTACTGGGGGCTTTCTACGGGGGCATTCCTGGGGGCTTACTACTGGGGGCACTACAGGGAGTTTACTACTGGGGGTTTACTACAGAGGGCTTACTACTGGGAGCACTACAGGGGCCCTTAGTACTGGGGCACTGCACAGGGGGACCACTACTGGAGGTACTGCATAGGGGGACCATTACTGGGGGGCACTACATAGGCGGCACTGCATAGGGGGACCTCTACAGAGGGCACTGCACAGGAGGACCACTACTGGGGGAACTGCATAGGGGGCGGCAGCTGGGGCTGGCATAGGTGCTGGGGGGGTAGTACATTTTAATTTGGGGGGGGGCACCAACATTTATCTTGCCTCCGGGCACCTGGGATGAAGTTAAGCCACTGTTTTGAATTGTGAAACTTTGCTTTTGATGATCGGTCTAAATGGGCAAATATGTCCAAAGATAGAAAAGAAAATTGGTCACAAACCAGGCTGACCGGAGGGAGAAGGGCAAGTCTCCAGTATTCTCATAAGAGGTGGTTTTCAGCAGTAAGGGGCCAATGAATCCATCCGTTGGTTCCTGAAGATGACAGTTACCAGATGAGATGTGGACTGACCCCATATTTTGGTTTTAGATCTAGATAAATCTTCGTGTTTTGGTTTTGCAAAACCACCCTCAAGTGTTTTTTTTTTATTTTTAAATTAAATTGATAAAAATGTTTTTTAAAACAGCTAAAATCATGTAATTTTTGCAATCCAAAAATCCAAAATTCTGGATCTGCCCCTGAGGGGCGCGGGGAACCCTCCCCCCCTTGTGCAGAGTTTGGTGCCTCCAAACATACTGGTTTTTCTCTTCTTTTTTTTTTTCTGTAGGAGTTGTGGCCACGCCTTCACAATTAGGCCACACTCTCTTCAGTACCCATGTCCCGCCCAGCTCTCTATGGCCCAGCACATAAGGGAAAAGTCACTTGTCTCATGAACATCATCATTCCTGGACTTTTGTCCAGGAATGATGATGTTCGTCCATGTAAGATGACGTTTTGCCTCGTTCTGAGTTCCGTTTTTTTGGAGGGAAAAATCCGAACTCCACGTGCAAACTCGAACCTATCCGAGCCTGCACATCCCTACTTTTAATGTATTTATAATCGTAAAATGTATTTTTGTCCAACCAGCGAAATATGTCTAAAATCATAGCGATATAGACATTTTAGAAATATATGAGTTTCCATAGGGCTAATGCATGGATCCGTATGGCTTCAGACGGGAAGCCTCGCCGCTCACTGTTTTTTTTTATACATCCACAGCCGCAACTGTCATCACCAGTATCGGCTTTGCAGCTGCCCCATGGGGGGGTAGGAGATCCGCCTGAGACAGGCTTCCCTTTGCTGCATGCGTGCCTCAGGAAAGCTCAGAATTATAGCCATGACCCTCCCATGAGATGGATCTCTAACGTGCGACCAAAGTGTTGCCGCCCAGTTGCTGACGAGAAACGCCCATTTCATGCAAAGAGAGATCCGGCCAAGATCCATCATAATATATGGAAAAAAAATTTTCATTCTGCACATGAGAAACTTGACTAAAACTTGCAAATTATCTGATGCAAAATCAGGCTTATAATGAGAATAGCATGAATTCAGTATGACGCCGAGATAGCGCGATTGCATGACCTTCATCCATTTGAAGATCAGCATTACCATTGGCAAAAAAATGTCACCTAGCAATAACAATGCTAAATGAATATAGATTGTAAGCTCCACTGGTGCAGGAACTGGTGCTGATGATAGGCAAAATATTCTCTGCAAAAGTGCTACTGAATATTTGTGCTTCTATAAATGTAATTGGACATAAATAATAATAAATAACAATGGGTTAGGTTTAGGGTTAGGAGCTAGGATTAGACACTAGGGGGAGGTTTAGGGTTAGGAGCTAGGATTAGACACTAGGGGGAGGTTTAGGGTTAGGAGCTAGGATTAGACACTAGGGGGAGGTTTAGGGTTAGGAGCTAGGATTAGACACTAGGGGGAGGTTTAGGGTTAGGCTGTGAAGGGGGAAGGGTTAGGGTTAGGAGCTAGTATTAGACACTAGGGGGAGGTTTAGGGTTAGGAGCTAGGATTAGACACTAGGGGGAGGTTTAGGGTTAGGAGCTAGGATTAGACACTAGGGGGAGGTTTAGGGTTAGGAGCTAGGATTAGACACTAGGGGGAGGTTTAGGGTTAGGAGCTAGGATTAGACACTAGGGGGAGGTTTAGGATTAGACACAAGGGGGAGGTTTAGGGTTAGGAGCTAGGATTAGACACTAGGGGGAGGTTTAGGGTTAGGCTGTGAAGGGGGAAGGTTTAGGGTTAGGTTGCAGGGGGTTTAGGTTTAGGCTGCGGGAAGGGAAAGTTAGGTTTAGGCTGCAGGGAGGGGTGCGTTAAGAGCGGGATTATGGTTAGTGTTAGGATACTTACCTGCATGTGTCGGGATTCCCATCTAGTTGTGACTCCGGCGTTGGGATTCTGAGTGCCAGGATTCTGAGTGCCAGCTTCCCATACCCAACCTAGTTTAGTATGTAACCATGTGACTGGTGTTAATACAGACCTGTAAACGTAGCATATCAACACCAAACCTGGGGCAGGCAATATACAACCCTGGACCACCAGGCACACACCCACAACTGGATAACAGCATGTAACTACACACACAGGAAGACAACATGAAATGAAAAAAAAATAAAAATACGCTGTGACTCGGGGGATTAAGATATAATCATATTTAGATATATAGGAAGATGCACTTAAGCAGTCCCAACAATAATAATGACCACCAATGTGTGCAGAAGATGAGGAGAAGAGGCGTCCTGGCTGTGTTACACCGTTTAAGCAAGGTGCCTTGTAAAAATGTGCATAAGGCCATTTGCCAGGGGCATCTTATGAGTGAAGGAGGCCCATGAGCGACCCGCGCAGAGTGATGACCCTTGGAACACGCCAAAGCCTCTGCGCAGGTCTCAGAGAAAATGGTGCCAGCTCCAGTGTGGGAAATGTCCTTGTTGACGCAATTATTTGCAAAAAACATCATCATAATCCCAACTCCCAGTAGCACCAGGGCGCAAATTACATCTCCCCATCCCCACCCCTTGATCCTTCTCCCCATAATCTTCCGTACGGAAGATCTTAAAAGTAGGAAAGTATGGATACACCTCTACTGTGGCTCTCAAAGGCTGCTATTAGGATATGTGTTGATCATTATCATCATCAACCGGTATTTTTATTAGTTGAAGAGATCCTTAAATGAATATTGATATAAAGAAAAGCGATTTGGTTATATCCTAAAATAAATAACCAGCGCCATTGCTATAGACCAATGGTGCCAAGAGGAGGCAGGAGCAGCAGGCACAGTACAAATTCTGGGGACCTAAGGTGCCAAGGAGGTGACACTATGCCCCCATTGGGAGGCTGTGCAATATGTAAAAAGACCACTGTTCCTGACAATGCTTGGCCGTCCCTCCACATGCTTGGCCACCTCCCTATTACTGTGGTCAAATAGAAATCCTGGCGTCCCTAAGACTGGCTGGCTACTGATAAAGCGGAACAGCACAGGGTCTTCATGCAAAGGCGTCAACCAACACCAAGTTATGAAAAGCATAGAGACCTGGAGAGTAAGATCCCCTCTCATAATATGGTACCATCCTGGCACCTCTTGACTGGTGAATGCCAGGGTAATTGTCAGCAAATCATTATTAATATTTTTTAAACTACAAGTCCAAGTAAGCCATGGCTGTCACTGACTGATAACTACATATATGCACTGCGCAGTAATAGAAAGTGGAATTGTAATTTAGGCTTTAATTTTGTGGCCAATTAAGAGGTAGATTATCTTTTTAAACTATGGCCCTGATTCAGACCCACTCGCGAGCAGCTGTCCGCTCGCAAGTGGGTCGATGTTCTGCACAGAGCATGCGCACGACGGAGGGAGCTCCGTCGTGCGCATGCGCCTGACGCGACGAGCGAAGGAAAGTCCTTCGCTCGTTGTGTCTGATCAAAGGGGGCGTGCTGTCGATGTTGATTGACAGCACGCCCCCTTTGGTGGGCGTGCCGGGGGCGTGCCTCCCTGATGGGGGCGTTCCCACGGGAACGCCTCCCGTCAGAAGCCGGCCCACTGACATCACTAGTGATGTCAGTGGGAGTGATTTTGGCTCTGATAGAGCCAAAATCACTCCGGAGCTTGCGGTTGAAAACCTCAACCGCAGGCTCCGGCTCGCAGTTTCGATGGTCGCGATGGTCACGACCATCGCGGCCATCAAAATGCACGCTCATATAGGCTGTGGGTGGTGACCCACAGCTATACGAGCGTCCAGGAGGACGCTCCATTTTTATGGAGGGCGGCCCTCATTCAGAGCGTGCGCTCTGCTCAGAGCGTACGGCTCTGAATGAGGGCCTATGGCCCTCATTCAGAGCCACTCGCTAGCGGCAGTACGCTCATTCCGAGCGATGTTCGCACATCTGCGCATGCGTACGGATCGTTATACGCATGCGCGAACCACTCAGTGCGGCCGAAATTCATGTGTTCGCAAAATAGCGAATGCCTGCTAATTTGAGTGACAGAAAGAGGCGTATGTGGGTGGTAACAGGGGATGGTGCTTGAAAACGGGGAGTGGAGATCCGATCGCAGGCGTGCTTAAAGGTCAAAACGGGCGTTCTATGGGTGTGCATATTTAAAACAGCAGCGTCATTGACCACGTCACTGGGTTCTTTTATAGCCAGAACTGCTCGCAAAATTGTGGTAGCAAAAACCAACCACAAGAATAGCGAGCAGTTCATACCCTGGTCGATGTACTCGATTAATCTAATAAATAGCGGACAAGACGTAGGATGCGAGCAGCCAAGGAGCGTATTTTTCAAAAAAACGAACGCAAGTTTTGTTCGCTCGTTCAGACCTGGAGGCGTGAACAGACCACAAACAGCGAACGGTTCATTTGAATAGCCACCCCTTGTTTTAGAACGAACGACCGCAAATAGCGACCGGCTCTGAATGAGGGCCTATGATCACTAGTACTAATGTACTGAAAACAGACTTTCCCCTGAATCTGTATTTGCAAGTTTTGAAAAGATACATTATTAGGAAATTGCAACTTTTTTGGTGGTGAATCATTTCTCTATTCTTCATTTTAAAATAAGATTTGGAAAAGTACAAAACCTGGCTCCCTGTACAGTCTCACAGGAGAATTATAAGTAAACTTTTCAGATTATAAACTTGATTTTATATATATGACATCTGATTAAGGTATTATGGTTAAGATGTAATAAACACGAAACAAGAAACATCCTTTATGTTCCAGCTTTTAAAATAACAGGGTTTCAGCTTGGCCGCAGAGACTGTACGTCAGAGAAGACAGCGCACTGTTTACATTTAGAATATCCAAATTAATTTCATTTGACGCTGCCAAGAGATTCACATGAGGTTAATAATCCAAGTTATATATGTCAAAGTTGTAAGAATAAGAACTTGTATTCCAAGCTGTCATTCTCACAGTTCTCAAATATTAAATTCCAAATTCAGTATTTATACAGTATATATCCACTAGCTGATGTGGCGGCATCACCTGGGTCACATCCAACAACAGGTGTCTGCTCCCTACAGCCCCACTCACCCAGCATCACTGTACCCTACTCACCTCATCTCCACTCTGCTCCCTACAGCCCCACTCACCCTGCATCACTGTACTCTACTCACCTCACCTCCACTCTGCTCCCTACAGCCCCACTCACCCTGCATCACTGTACCCTACTCACCTCACCTCCACTCTGCTCCCTGCAGCCCCACTCACCCTGCATCACTGTACGCTACTCACCTCACCTCCGCTCTGCTCCCTCCAGCCCCACTCACCCTGCATCACTGTACCCTACTCACCTCACCTCCACTCTGCTCCCTCCAGCCCCACTCACCCTGCATCACTGTACGCTACTCACCTCACCTCCACTCTGCTCCCTTCAGCCCCACTCACCCTGCATCACTGTACCCTACTCACCTCACCTCCACTCTGCTCCCACCAGCACCACTCACCCTGCATCACTGTACCCTACTTACCTCACCTCCGCTCTGCTCCCTCCAGCCCCACTCACCCTGCATCACTGTAGCCTACTCACCTCACCTCCACTCTACTCCCTACAGCCCCACTCACCCTGCATCACTGTACCTTACTCACCTCACCTCCACTCTGCTCCCTCCAGCCCCACTCACCCTGCATCACTGTACGCTACTCACCTCACCTCCGCTCTGCTCCCTCCAGCCCCACTCACCCTGCATCACTGAACCCTACTTACCTCACCTACGCTCTGCTACCTACAGCCCCACTCACCCTGCATCACTGTACCCTACTCACCTCACCTCCGCTCTGCTACCTACAGCCCCACTCACCCTGCATCACTGTACCCTACTCACCTCACCTCCACTCTGCTACCTACAGCACCACTCACCCTGCATCACTGTACCCTACTCACCTCACCTAAACTCTGCTCCCTCCAGCCCCACTCACCCTGCATCACTGTACCCTACTCACCTCACCTCTGCTCTGCTCCCTCCAGCCCCACACACCCTGCATCACTGTACCCTACTCACCTCACCTCCGCTCCCTCCAGCCCCACTCACCCTGCATCACTGTAAGCTACTCACCTCACCGCCGCTCTGCTCCCTCCAGCCCCACTCACCCTGCATCACTGTACCCTACTTACCTCACCTCCGCTCAGCTACTTACAGCCCCACTCACCCTGCATCACTGTACCCTACTCACCTCACCTCCACTCTGCTACCTACAGCCCCACTCACCCTGCATCACTGTACCCTACTCACCTCACCTCCACTCTGCTCCCACCAGCCCCACTCACCCTGCATCACTGTACGCTACTCACCTCACCTCCACTCTGCTCCCTCCAGCCCCACTCACCCTGCATCACTGTACCCTACTCACCTCACCTCCGCTCTGTTAAGTACAGCCCCACTCACCCTGCATCACTGTACCCTACTCAACTCACCTCCACTCTGCTCCCTCCAGTCCCACTCACCCAGCATCACTGTACCCTACTCACCACACCTCCGCTCTGCTACCTACAGCCCCACTCACCCTGCATCACTGTACCCTACTCACCTCACCTCCACTCTGCTACCTACAACCCCACTCACCCTGCATCACTGTACCCTACTCACCTCACCTCCGCTCTGCTACCTACAGCCCCACTCACCCTGCATCACTGTACCCTACTCACCTCACCTCCACCCTGCTACCTACAGCCCCACTCACCCTGCATCACTGTACCCTACTCACCTCACCTCCACTCTGCTCCCTCCAGCCCCACTCACCCTGCATAACTGTGTGGTACTCACCTCACCTCCGCTCTGCTCCGTCCAGCCCCACTCACCCTACATCACTGTACCCTACTCACCTCCGCTCTGCTCCCTCCAGCCCCACTCACCCTGCATCACTGTACCCTACTCACCTCACCTCCGCTCTGTTAAGTACAGCCCCACTCACCCTGCATCACTGTACCCTACTCACCTCACCTCCACTCTGCTCCCTCCAGTCCCACTCACCCTGCATCACTGTACCCTACTCACCTCACATCTGCTCTGCTACCTACAGCCCCACTCACCCTGCATCACTGTACCCTACTCACCTCACCTCCACTCTGCTACCTACAGCCCCACTCACCCTGAATCACTGTACCCTACTCACCTCCACTCTGCTCCCTCCAGCCCCACTCACCCTGCATCACTGTACCCTACTCACCTCACCTCCGCTCTGCTCCCTCCAGCCCCACTCACCCTGCATCACTGTACCCTACTCACCTCACCTCCACTCTGCTCCCTCCAGCCCCCCTCACCCTGCATCACTGTATCCTACTAACCTCACCTCCGCTGTGCTACCTACAGCCCCACTCTCCCTGCATCACTGTACCCTACTCACCTCACCTCTGCTCTGCTCCCTCCAGCCCCACTCACCCTGCATCACTGTACCCTACTCACCTCACCTCCGCTCTGCTCCCTCCAGCCCCACTCACCCTGCATCACTGTACGCTACTCACCTCACCGTCGCTCTGCTCCCTCCAGCCCCACTCACCCTGCATCACTGTACCCTACTTACCTCACCTCCGCTCTGCTACCTACAGCCCCACTCACCCTGCATCATTGTACCCTACTCACCTCACCTCCACTCTGCTACCTACAGCCCCACTCACCCTGCATCACTGTTCCCTACTCACCTCACTTCCACTCTGCTCCCTCCAGCCCCACTCTCCCTGCATCACTGTACGCTACTCACATCACCTCCACTCTTCTCCCTCCAGCCCCACTCACCCTGCATCACTGTACCCTACTCACCTCACCTCCGCTTTGCTCCCTCCAGCCCCTTTCACCCTGCATCACTGTACCCTACTCACCTCACCTCCACTCTGCTCCCTCCAGCCCCACTCACCCTGCATCACTGTACGCTACTCACCTCACCTCTGCTCTGCTCCCTCCAGCCCCACTCACCCTGCATCACTGTACCCTACTTACCTCACCTCCGCTCTGCTACCTACAGCCCCACTCACCCTGCATCACTGTACCCTACTCACCTCACTTCCGCTCTGCTACCTACAGCCCCACTCACCCTGCATCACTGTACCCTACTCACCTCACCTCCGCTCTGCTACCTACATCCCCACTCACCCTGCATCACGGTACCCTACTCACTTCACCTCCACTCTGCTCTCTCCAGCCCCACTCACCCTGCATCACTGTACGCTACTCACCACACCTCCGCTCTGCTCCCTCCAGCCCCACTCACCATGCATCACTGTACCCTACTCACCTCACCTCCGCTTTGCTCCCTCCTGCCCCACTCACCCTGCATCACTGTACCCTACTCACCTCACCTCTGCTCTGCTCCCTCCAGCCCCACTCACCCTGCATCACTGTACGCTACTCACCTCACCGCCTCTCTGCTCCCTCCAGCCCCACTCACCCTGCATCACTGTACCCTACTCACCTCACCTCCACTCTGCTCCCTCCAGCCCCTCTCTCCCTGCATCACTGTACGCTACTCACCTCATCGCCTCTCTGCTCCCTCCAGCCCCACTCACCCTGCATCACTGTACCCTACTTACCTCACCTCCGCTCTGCTACCTACAGCCCCACTCACCCTGCATCACTGTACCCTACTCACCTCACCTCCGCTTTGCTCCCTCCAGCCCCACTCACCCTGCATCACTGTACCCTACTCACCTCACCTCGGCTCTGTTCCGTACAGCCCCACTCACCCTGCATCACTGTACCCTACTCACCTCACCTCCACTCTGCTCCCTCCAGCCCCACTCACCCTGCATCACTGTACCCTACTCAACTCACCTCCGCTCTGCTCCCTCCAGCCCCACTCACCCTGCATCACTGAAACCTACTTTCCTCACCTACGCTCTGCTACCTACAGCCCCACTCACCCTGCATCACTGTACCCTACTCACCTCACCTCCGCTCTGCTACCTACAGCCCCACTCACCCTGCATCACTGTACACTACTCACCTCACCTCCACTCTGCTACCTACAGCCCCACTCACCCTGCATCACTGTATGCTACTCACCTCACCTCCGCTCTGCTCCCTCCAGCCCCACTCACCCTACATCACTGTACCCTACTCACCTCACCGCCGCTCTGCTCCCTCCAGCCCCACTCACCCTGCATCACTGTACCCTACTTACCTCACCTCCGCTCTGCTACCTACAGCCCCACTCACCCTGCATCATTGTACCCTACTCACCTCACCTCCACTCTGCTACCTACAGCCCCACTCACCCTGCATCACTGTACCCTACTCACCTCACCTCCACTCTGCTCCCTCCAGCCCCACTCTCCCTGCATCACTGTACGCTACTCACATCACCTCCACTCTTCTCCCTCCAGCCCCACTCACCCTGCATCACTGTACCCTACTCACCTCACCTCCGCTTTGCTCCCTCCAGCCCCTTTCACCCTGCATCACTGTACCCTACTCACCTCACCTCCACTCTGCTCCCTCCAGCCCCACTCACCCTGCATCACTGTACGCTACTCACCTCACCTCTGCTCTGCTCCCTCCAGCCCCACTCACCCTGCATCACTGTACCCTACTTACCTCACCTCCGCTCTGCTACCTACAGCCCCACTCACCCTGCATCACTGTACCCTACTCACCTCACTTCCGCTCTGCTACCTACAGCCCCACTCACCCTGCATCACTGTACCCTACTCACCTCACCTCCGCTCTGCTACCTACAGCCCCCCTCACAATGCATCACGGTACCCTACTCACCTCACCTCCACTCTGCTCTCTCCAGCCCCACTCACCCTGCATCACTGTACGCTACTCACCACACCTCCGCTCTGCTCCCTCCAGCCCCACTCACCATGCATCACTGTACCCTACTCACCTCCGCTTTGCTCTCTCCTGCCCCAATCACCCTGCATCACTGTACCCTACTCACCTCACCTCTGCTCTGCTCCCTCCAGCCCCACTCACCCTGCATCACTGTACGCTACTCACCTCACCGCCTCTCTGCTCCCTCCAGCCCCACTCACCCTGCATCACTGTACCCTACTCACCTCACCTCCACTCTGCTCCCTCCAGCCCCTCTCTCCCTGCATCACTGTACGCTACTCACCTCATCGCCTCTCTGCTCCCTCCAGCCCCACTCACCCTGCATCACTGTACCCTACTTACCTCACCTCCGCTCTGCTACCTACAGCCCCACTCACCCTGCATCACTGTACCCTACTCACCTCACCTCCGCTTTGCTCCCTCCAGCCCCACTCACCCTGCATCACTGTACCCTACTCACCTCACCTCGGCTCTGTTCCGTACAGCCCCACTCACCCTGCATCACTGTACCCTACTCACCTCACCTCCACTCTGCTCCCTCCAGCCCCACTCACCCTGCATCACTGTACCCTACTCAACTCACCCCCGCTCTGCTCCCTCCAGCCCCACTCACCCTGCATCACTGTACGCTACTCACCTCACCTCCGCTCTGCTCCCTCCAGCCCCACTCACCCTGCATCACTGAAACCTACTTTCCTCACCTACGCTCTGCTACCTACAGCCCCACTCACCCTGCATCACTGTACCCTACTCACCTCACCTCCGCTCTGCTACCTACAGCCCCACTCACCCTGCATCACTGTACACTACTCACCTCACCTCCACTCTGCTACCTACAGCCCCACTCACCCTGCATCACTGTACCCTACTCACCTCACCTACACTCTGCTCCCTCCAGCCCCACTCACCCTGCATCACTGTATGCTACTCACCTCACCTCCGCTCTGCTCCCTCCAGCCCCAATCACCCTGCATCACTGTACCCTACTGACCTCCGCTCTGCTCACTCCAGCCCCACTCACCCTGCATCACTTTACCCTACTCACCTCACCTCCGCTCTGTTAAGTACAGCCCCACTCACCCTGCATCACTGTACCCTACTCACCTCACCTCCACTCTGCTCTCTCCATCCCCACTGACCCTGCATCACTGTACCCTACTCACCTCACCTCCGCTCTGCTCCCTCCAGCCCCACTCACCCTGCATCACTGTACCCTACTCACCTCACCTCCACTCTGCTCCCTCCAGCCCCCCTCACCCTGCATCACTGTACCCTACTAACCTAACCTCCGCTCTGCTACCTACAGCCCCACTCACCCTGCATCACTGTACCCTACTTACCTCACCTCCGCTCTGCTACCTACTGCCCCACTCACCCTGCATCACTGTACCCTACTCACCTCACCTCCACTCTGCTACCTACAGCCCCACTCACCCTGCATCACTGTACCCTACTCACCTCACCTCCACTCTGCTCCCTCCAGCCCCACTCACTCTGCATCACTGTACGCTACTCACCTCACCTCCACTCTGCTCCCTCCAGCCCCACTCACCCTGCTTCACTATACCCTACTCACCTCACCTCCACTTTGCTCCCTCCAGCCCCCCTCACCCTGCATCACTCTACCCTACTAACCTCACCTCCGCTCTGCTACCTACAGCCCCACTCACCCTGCATCACTGTACCCTACTCACCTCACCTCTGCTCTGCTCCCTCCAGCCCCACACACCCTGCATCACTGTACCCTACTCACCTCACCTCCGCTCTGCTCCCTCCAGCCCCACTCACCCTGCATCACTGTACGCTACTCACCTCACCGCTGCTCTGCTCCCTCCAGCCCCACTCACCCTGCATCACTGTACCCTTCTTACCTCACCTCCACTCTGCTACCTACAGCACCGCTCACCCTGCATCACTGTACGCTACTCACCTCACCTCCACTCTGCTCCCTCCAGCCCCACTCACCCTGCATCACTGTACGCTACTCACCTCACCTCCACTCTGCTCCCTCCAGCCCCACTCACCCTGCATCACTGTACCCTACTCACCTCACCTCCGCTTTGCTCCCTCCAGCCCCACTCACCCTGCATCACTGTACCCTACTCACCTCACCTCCGCTCTGTTCCGTACAGCCCCACTCACCCTGCATCACTGTACCCTACTCACCTCACCTCCACTCTGCTCCCTCCAGCCCCACTCACCCTGCATCACTGTACCCCACTCACCTCACCTCCGCTCTGTTAAGTACAGCCCCACTCACCCTGCATCACTGTACCCTACTCACCTCACCTCCACTCTGCTCTCTCCAGTCACACTCACCCTGCATCACTGTACCCTACTCACCACACCTCCGCTCTGCTACCTACAGCCCCACTCACCCTGCATCACTGTACCCTACTCACCTCACCTCCACTCTGCTACCTACAACCCCACTCACCCTGCATCACTGTACCCTACTCACCTCACCTCCGCTCTGCCACCTACAGCCCCACTCACCCTGCATCACTGTACCCTACTCACCTCACCTCCACCCTGCTCCCTACAGCCCCACTCACCCTGCATCACTGTATGCTACTCACCTCACCTCCGCTCTGCTCCCTCCAGCCGCACTCACCCTACATCACTGTACCCTACTTACCTCACCTCAGCTCTGCTACCTACAGCCCCACTCACCCTGCATCATTGTACCCTACTCACCTCACCTCCACTCTGCTACCTACAGCCCCACTCACCCTGCATCACTGTACCCTACTCACCTCACCTCCACTCTGCTCCCTCCAGCCCCACTCTCCCTGCATCACTGTACGCTACACACATCACCTCCACTCTGCTCCCTCCAGCCCCACTCACCCTGCATCACTGTACCCTACTCACCTCACCTCCGCTGTGCTCCCTCCAGCCCCACTCTCCCTGCATCACTGTACCCTACTCACCTCACCTCCGCTCTGTTCCGTACAGACCCATTCACCCTGCATCACTGTACCCTACTCACCTCACCTCCACTCTGCTCCCTCCAGCCCCACTCACCCTGCATCACTGTACGCTACTCACCTCACCTCTGCTCTGCTCCCTCCAGCCCCACTCACCCTGCATCACTATACCCTACTTACCTCACCTCCGCTCTGCTACCTACAGCCCCACTCACCCTGCATCACTGTACCCTACTCACCTCACTTCCGCTCTGCTACCTACAGCCCGACTCACCCTGCATCACTGTACCCTACTCACCTCACCTCCGCTCTGCTACCTACAGCCCCACTCACCCTGCATCACGGTACCCTACTCACCTCACCTCCACTCTGCTCTCTCCAGCCCCACTCACCCTGCATCACTGTACGCTACTCACCACACCTCCGCTCTGCTCCCTCCAGCCCCACTCACCCTGCATCACTGTACCCTACTCACCTCACCTCCGCTTTGCTCCCTCCTGCCCCACTCACCCTGCATCACTGTACCCTACTCACCTCACCTCTGCTCTGCTCCCTCCAGCGCCACTCACCCTGCATCACTGTACGCTACTCACCTCACCGCCTCTCTGCTCCCTCCAGCCCCACTCACCCTGCATCACTGTACGCTACTCACCTCACCTCCACTCTGCTCCCTCCAGCCCCACTCTCCCTGCATCACTGTACGCTACTCACCTCATCGCCTCTCTGCTCCCTCCAGCCCCACTCACCCTGCATCACTGTACCCTACTTACCTCACCTCCGCTCTGCTACCTACAGCCCCACTCACCCTGCATCACTGTACCCTACTCACCTCACCTCCGCTTTGCTCCCTCCAGCCCCACTCACCCTGCATCACTGTACCCTACTCACCTCACCTCCGCTCTGTTCCGTACAGCCCCACTCACCCTGCATCACTGTACCCTACTCACCTCACCTCCACTCTGCTCCCTCCAGCCCCACTCTCCCTGCATCACTGTACCCTACTCACCTCACCTCCGCTCTGCTCCCTCCAGCCCCACTCACTCTGCATCACTGTACGCTACTCACCTCACCTCCGCTCTGCTCCCTCCAGCCCCACTCACCCTGCATCACTGAACCCTACTTACCTCACCTACGCTCTGCTACCTACAGCCCCACTCACCCTGCATCACTGTACCCTACTCACCTCACCTCCGCTCTGCTACCTACAGCCCCACTCACCCTGCATCACTGTACACTACTCACCTCACCTCCACTCTGCTACCTACAGCCCCACTCACCCTGCATCACTGTCCCCTACTCACCTGACCTCCACTCTGCTCCCTCCAGCCCCACTCACCCTGCATCACTGTATGCTACTCACCTCACCTCCGCTCTGCTCCCTCCAGCCCCACTCACCCTACATCACTGTACCCTACTCACCTCCGCTCTGCTCCCTCCAGCCGCACTCACCCTGCATCACTGTACGCTACTCACCTCATCACCTCTCTGCTCCCTCCAGCCCCACTCACCCTGCATCACTGTACCCTACTTACCTCACCTCCGCTCTGCTACCTACAGCCCCACTCACCCTGCATCACTGTACCCTACTCACCTCACCTCCGCTTTGCTCCCTCCAGCCCCACTCACCCTGCATCACTGTACCCTACTCACCTCACCTCCGCTCTGTTCCGTACAGCCCCACTCACCCTGCATCACTGTACCCTACTCACCTCACCTCCACTCTGCTCCCTCCAGCCCCACTCTCCCTGCATCACTGTACCCTACTCACCTCACCTCCGCTCTGCTCCCTCCAGCCCCACTCACTCTGCATCACTGTACGCTACTCACCTCACCTCCGCTCTGCTCCCTCCAGCCCCACTCACCCTGCATCACTGAACCCTACTTACCTCACCTACGCTCTGCTACCTACAGCCCCACTCACCCTGCATCACTGTACCCTACTCACCTCACCTCCGCTCTGCTACCTACAGCCCCACTCACCCTGCATCACTGTACACTACTCACCTCACCTCCACTCTGCTACCTACAGCCCCACTCACCCTGCATCACTGTACCCTACTCACCTCACCTCCACTCTGCTCCCTCCAGCCCCACTCACCCTGCATCACTGTATGCTACTCACCTCACCTCCGCTCTGCTCCCTCCAGCCCCACTCACCCTACATCACTGTACCCTACTCACTTCCGCTCTGCTCCCTCCAGCTGCACTCACCCTGCATCACTGTACCCCACTCACCTCACCTCTGCTCTGTTAAGTACAGCCCCACTCACCCTGCATCACTGTACCCTACTCACCTCACCTCCACTCTGCTCCCTCCAATCCCACTCACCCTGCATCACTGTACCCTACTCACCACACCTCCGCTCTGCTACCTACAGCCCCACTCACCCTGCATCACTGTACCCTACTCACCTCACCTCCGCTGTGCTCCCTCCAGCCCCACTCTCCCTGCATCACTGTACCCTACTCACCTCACCTCCGCTCTGTTCCGTACAGCCCCATTCACCCTGCATCACTGTACCCTACTCACCTCACCTCCACTCTGCTCCCTCCAGCCCCACTCACCCTGCATCACTGTACGCTACTCACCTCACCTCTGCTCTGCTCCCTCCAGCCCCACTCACCCTGCATCACTGTACCCTACTTACCTCACCTCCGCTCTGCTACCTACAGCCCCACTCACCCTGCATCACTGTACCCTACTCACCTCACTTCCGCTCTGCTACCTATAGCCCGACTCACCCTGCATCACTGTACCCTACTCACCTCACCTCCGCTCTGCTACCTACAGCCCCACTCACCCTGCATCACGGTACCCTACTCACCTCACCTCCACTCTGCTCTCTCCAGCCCCACTCACCCTGCATCACTGTACGCTACTCACCACACCTCCGCTCTGCTCCCTCCAGCCCCACTCACCCTGCATCACTGTACCCTACTCACCTCACCTCCGCTTTGCTCCCTCCTGCCCCACTCACCCTGCATCACTGTACCCTACTCACCTCACCTCTGCTCTGCTCCCTCCAGCCCCACTCACCCTGCATCACTGTACGCTACTCACCTCACCGCCTCTCTGCTCCCTCCAGCCCCACTCACCCTGCATCACTGTACGCTACTCACCTCACCTCCACTCTGCTCCCTCCAGCCCCACTCTCCCTGCATCACTGTACGCTACTCACCTCATCGCCTCTCTGCTCCCTCCAGCCCCACTCACCCTGCATCACTGTACCCTACTTACCTCACCTCCGCTCTGCTACCTACAGCCCCACTCACCCTGCATCACTGTACCCTACTCACCTCACCTCCGCTTTGCTCCCTCCAGCCCCACTCACCCTGCATCACTGTACCCTACTCACCTCACCTCCGCTCTGTTCCGTACAGCCCCACTCACCCTGCATCACTGTACCCTACTCACCTCACCTCCACTCTGCTCCCTCCAGCCCCACTCTCCCTGCATCACTGTACCCTACTCACCTCACCTCCGCTCTGCTCCCTCCAGCCCCACTCACTCTGCATCACTGTACGCTACTCACCTCACCTCCGCTCTGCTCCCTCCAGCCCCACTCACCCTGCATCACTGAACCCTACTTACCTCACCTACGCTCTGCTACCTACAGCCCCACTCACCCTGCATCACTGTACCCTACTCACCTCACCTCCGCTCTGCTACCTACAGCCCCACTCACCCTGCATCACTGTACACTACTCACCTCACCTCCACTCTGCTACCTACAGCCCCACTCACCCTGCATCACTGTACCCTACTCACCTCACCTCCACTCTGCTCCCTCCAGCCCCACTCACCCTGCATCACTGTATGCTTCTCACCTCACCTCCGCTCTGCTCCCTCCAGCCCCACTCACCCTACATCACTGTACCCTACTCACCTCCGCTCTGCTCCCTCCAGCCGCACTCACCCTGCATCACTGTACACCACTCACCTCACCTCCGCTCTGTTAAGTACAGCCCCACTCACCCTGCATCACTGTACCCTACTCACCTCACCTCCACTCTGCTCCCTCCAGTCCCACTCACCCTGCATCACTGTACCCTACTCACCACACCTCCGCTCTGCTACCTACAGCCCCACTCACCCTGCATCACTGTACCCTACTCACCTCACCTCCACTCTGCTACCTACAACCCCTACACCCTGCATCACTGTACCCTACTCACCTCACCTCCGTTCTGCCACCTACAGCCCCACTCACCCTGCATCACTGTACCCTACTCACCTCACCTCCACCCTGCTACCTACAGCCCCACTCACCCTGCATCACTGTACCCTACTCACCTCACCTCCACTCTGCTCCCTCCAGCCCCACTCACCCTGCATAACTGTATGCTACTCACCTCACCTCCGCTCTGCTCCCTACAGCCCCACTCACCCTGCATCACTGTACCCTACTCACCTCACCTCCACTCTGCTCCCTCCAGCCCCACTCACCCTGCATAACTGTATGCTACTCACCTCACCTCCGCTCTGCTCCCTCCAGCCCCACTCACCCTGCATCACTGTACCCTACTCACCTCACCTCCAATCTGCTCCCTTCAGCCCCCCTCACCCTGCATCACTGTATCCTACTAACCTCACCTCCGCTGTGCTACCTACAGCCCCACTCTCCCTGCATCACTGTACCCTACTCACCTCACCTCTGCTCTGCTCCCTCCAGCCCCACTCACCCTGCATCACTGTACGCTACTCACCTCACCGCCGCTCTGCTCCCTCCAGCCCCACTCACCCTGCATCACTGTACCCTACTTACCTCACCTCCGCTCTGCTACCTACAGCCCCACTCACCCTGCATCATTGTACCCTACTCACCTCACCTCCACTCTGCTACCTACAGCCCCACTCACCCTACATCACTGTACCCTACTCACCTCACCTCCACTCTGCTCCCTCCAGCCCCACTCTCCCTGCATCACTGTACGCTACTCACATCACCTCCACTCTGCTCCCTCCAGCCCCACTCACCCTGCATCACTGTACCCTACTCACCTCACCTCCACTCTGCTCCCTTCAGCCCCCCTCACCCTGCATCACTGTATCCTACTAACCTCACCTCCGCTGTGCTACCTACAGCCCCACTCTCCCTGCATCACTGTACCCTACTCACCTCACCTCTGCTCTGCTCCCTCCAGCCCCACTCACCCTGCATCACTGTACGCTACTCACCTCACCGCCGCTCTGCTCCCTCCAGCCCCACTCACCCTGCATCACTGTACCCTACTTACCTCACCTCCGCTCTGCTACCTACAGCCCCACTCACCCTGCATCATTGTACCCTACTCACCTCACCTCCACTCTGCTACCTACAGCCCCACTCACCCTTCATCACTGTACCCTACTCACCTCACCTCCACTCTGCTCCCTCCAGCCCCACTCTCCCTGCATCACTGTACGCTACACACATCACCTCCACTCTGCTCCCTCCAGCCCCACTCACCCTGCATCACTGTACGCTACTCACCTCACCTCCACTCTGCTCCCTCCAGCCCCACTCTCCCTGCATCACTGTACGCTACTCACCTCATCGCCTCTCTGCTCCCTCCAGCCCCACTCACCCTGCATCACTGTACCCTACTTACCTCACCTCCGCTCTGCTACCTACAGCCCCACTCACCCTGCATCACTGTACCCTACTCACCTCACCTCCGCTTTGCTCCCTCCAGCCCCACTCACCCTGCATCACTGTACCCTACTCACCTCACCTCCGCTCTGTTCCGTACAGCCCCACTCACCCTGCATCACTGTACCCTACTCACCTCACCTCCACTCTGCTCCCTCCAGCCCCACTCTCCCTGCATCACTGTACCCTACTCACCTCACCTCCGCTCTGCTCCCTCCAGCCCCACTCACTCTGCATCACTGTACGCTACTCACCTCACCTCCGCTCTGCTCCCTCCAGCCCCACTCACCCTGCATCACTGAACCCTACTTACCTCACCTACGCTCTGCTACCTACAGCCCCACTCACCCTGCATCACTGTACCCTACTCACCTCACCTCCGCTCTGCTACCTACAGCCCCACTCACCCTGCATCACTGTACACTACTCACCTCACCTCCACTCTGCTACCTACAGCCCCACTCACCCTGCATCACTGTACCCTACTCACCTCACCTCCACTCTGCTCCCTCCAGCCCCACTCACCCTGCATCACTGTATGCTTCTCAACTCACTTCCGCTCTGCTCCCTCCAGCCCCACTCACCCTACATCACTGTACCCTACTCACCTCCGCTCTGCTCCCTCCAGCCGCACTCACCCTGCATCACTGTACCCCACTCACCTCACCTCCGCTCTGTTAAGTACAGCCCCACTCACCCTGCATCACTGTACCCTACTCACCTCACCTCCACTCTGCTCCCTCCAGTCCCACTCACCCTGCATCACTGTACCCTACTCACCACACCTCCGCTCTGCTACCTACAGCCCCACTCACCCTGCATCACTGTACCCTACTCACCTCACCTCCACTCTGCTACCTACAACCCCTACACCCTGCATCACTGTACCCTACTCACCTCACCTCCGTTCTGCCACCTACAGCCCCACTCACCCTGCATCACTGTACCCTACTCACCTCACCTCCACCCTGCTACCTACAGCCCCACTCACCCTGCATCACTGTACCCTACTCACCTCACCTCCACTCTGCTCCCTCCAGCCCCACTCACCCTGCATAACTGTATGCTACTCACCTCACCTCCGCTCTGCTCCCTACAGCCCCACTCACCCTGCATCACTGTACCCTACTCACCTCACCTCCACTCTGCTCCCTCCAGCCCCACTCACCCTGCATAACTGTATGCTACTCACCTCACCTCCGCTCTGCTCCCTCCAGCCCCACTCACCCTGCATCACTGTACCCTACTCACCTCACCTCCAATCTGCTCCCTTCAGCCCCCCTCACCCTGCATCACTGTATCCTACTAACCTCACCTCCGCTGTGCTACCTACAGCCCCACTCTCCCTGCATCACTGTACCCTACTCACCTCACCTCTGCTCTGCTCCCTCCAGCCCCACTCACCCTGCATCACTGTACGCTACTCACCTCACCGCCGCTCTGCTCCCTCCAGCCCCACTCACCCTGCATCACTGTACCCTACTTACCTCACCTCCGCTCTGCTACCTACAGCCCCACTCACCCTGCATCATTGTACCCTACTCACCTCACCTCCACTCTGCTACCTACAGCCCCACTCACCCTACATCACTGTACCCTACTCACCTCACCTCCACTCTGCTCCCTCCAGCCCCACTCTCCCTGCATCACTGTACGCTACTCACATCACCTCCACTCTGCTCCCTCCAGCCCCACTCACCCTGCATCACTGTACCCTACTCACCTCACCTCCACTCTGCTCCCTTCAGCCCCCCTCACCCTGCATCACTGTATCCTACTAACCTCACCTCCGCTGTGCTACCTACAGCCCCACTCTCCCTGCATCACTGTACCCTACTCACCTTACCTCTGCTCTGCTCCCTCCAGCCCCACTCACCGTGCATCACTGTACGCTACTCACCTCACCGCCACTCTGCTCCCTCCAGCCCCACTCACCCTGCATCACTGTACCCTACTTACCTCACCTCCGCTCTGCTACCTACAGCCCCACTCACCCTGCATCATTGTACCCTACTCACCTCACCTCCACTCTGCTACCTGCAGCCCCACTCACCCTGCATCACTGTACCCTACTCACCTCACCTCCACTCTGCTCCCTCCAGCCCCACTCTCCCTGCATCACTGTACGCTACACACATCACCTCCACTCTGCTCCCTCCAGCCCCACTCACCCTGCATCACTGTATCCTACTCACCTCACCTCCGCTGTGCTCCCTCCAGCCCCACTCTCCCTGCATCACTGTACCCTACTCACCTCCCCTCCGCTCTGTTCCGTACAGCCCCATTCACCCTGCATCACTGTACCCTACTCACCTCACCTCCACTCTGCTCCCTCCAGCCCCACTCACCCTGCATCACTGTACGCTACTCACCTCACCTCTGCTCTGCTCCCTCCAGCCCCACTCACCCTGCATCACTGTACCCTACTTACCTCACCTCCGCTCTGCTACCTACAGCCCCACTCACCCTGCATCACTGTACCCTACTCACCTCACTTCCGCTCTGCTACCAACAGCCCGACTCACCCTGCATCACTGTACCCTACTCACCTCACCTCCGCTCTGCTACCTACAGCCCCACTCACCCTGCATCACGGTACCCTACTCACCTCACCTCCACTCTGCTCTCTCCAGCCCCACTCACCCTGCATCACTGTACGCTACTCACCACACCTCCGCTCTGCTCCCTCCAGCCCCACTCACCCTGCATCACTGTACCCTACTCACCTCACCTCCGCTTTGCTCCCTCCTGCCCCACTCACCCTGCATCACTGTACCCTACTCACCTCACCTCTGCTCTGCTCCCTCCAGCCCCACTCACCCTGCATCACTGTACGCTACTCACCTCACCGCCTCTCTGCTCCCTCCAGCCCCACTCACCCTGCATCACTGTACGCTACTCACCTCACCTCCACTCTGCTCCCTCCAGCCCCACTCTCCCTGCATCACTGTACGCTACTCACCTCATCGCCTCTCTGCTCCCTCCAGCCCCACTCACCCTGCATCACTGTACCCTACTTACCTCACCTCCGCTCTGCTACCTACAGCCCCACTCACCCTGCATCACTGTACCCTACTCACCTCACCTCCGCTTTGCTCCCTCCAGCCCCACTCACCCTGCATCACTGTACCCTACTCACCTCACCTCCGCTCTGTTCCGTACAGCCCCACTCACCCTGCATCACTGTACCCTACTCACCTCACCTCCACTCTGCTCCCTCCAGCCCCACTCTCCCTGCATCACTGTACCCTACTCACCTCACCTCCGCTCTGCTCCCTCCAGCCCCACTCACTCTGCATCACTGTACGCTACTCACCTCACCTCCGCTCTGCTCCCTCCAGCCCCACTCACCCTGCATCACTGAACCCTACTTACCTCACCTACGCTCTGCTACCTACAGCCCCACTCACCCTGCATCACTGTACCCTACTCACCTCACCTCCGCTCTGCTACCTACAGCCCCACTCACCCTGCATCACTGTACACTACTCACCTCACCTCCACTCTGCTACCTACAGCCCCACTCACCCTGCATCACTGTACCCTACTCACCTCACCTCCACTCTGCTCCCTCCAGCCCCACTCACCCTGCATCACTGTATGCTACTCACCTCACATCCGCTCTGCTCCCTCCAGCCCCACTCACCCTACATCAGTGTACCCTACTCACCTCCGCTCTGCTCCCTCCAGCCGCACTCACCCTGCATCACTGTACCCCACTCACCTCACCTCCGCTCTGTTAAGTACAGCCCCACTCACCCTGCATCACTGTACCCTACTCACCTCACCTCCACTCTGCTCCCTCCAGTCCCACTCACCCTGCATCACTGTACCCTACTCACCACACCTCCGCTCTGCTACCTACAGCCCCACTCACCCTGCATCACTGTGCCCTACTCACCTCACCTCCACTCTGCTACCTACAACCCCACTCACCCTGCATCACTGTACCCTACTCACCTCACCTCCGTTCTGCCACCTACAGCCCCACTCACCCTGCATCACTGTACCCTACTCACCTCACCTCCACCCTGCTACCTACAGCCCCACTCACCCTGCATCACTGTACCCTACTCACCTCACCTCCACTCTGCTCCCTCCCGCCCCACTCACCCTGCATAACTGTATGCTACTCACCTCACCTCCGCTCTGCTCCCTCCAGCCCCACTCACCCTGCATCACTGTACCCTACTCACCTCACCTCCAATCTGCTCCCTTCAGCCCCCCTCACCCTGCATCACTGTATCCTACTAACCTCACCTCCGCTGTGCTACCTACAGCCCCACTCTCCCTGCATCACTGTACCCTACTCACCTCACCTCTGCTCTGCTCCCTCCAGCCCCACTCACCCTGCATCACTGTACGCTACTCACCTCACCGCCGCTCTGCTCCCACCAGCCCCACTCACCCTGCATCACTGTACCCTACTTACCTCACCTCCGCTCTGCTACCTACAGCCCCACTCACCCTGCATCATTGTACCCTACTCACCTCACCTCCACTCTGCTACCTACAGCCCCACTCACCCTACATCACTGTACCCTACTCACCTCACCTCCACTCTGCTCCCTCCAGCCCCACTCTCCCTGCATCACTGTACGCTACTCACATCACCTCCGCTGTGCTCCCACCAGCCCCACTCTCCCTGCATCACTGTACCCTACTCACCTCACCTCCGCTCTGTTCTGTACAGCCCCTTTCACCCTGCATCACTGTACCCTACTCACCTCACCTCCACTCTGCTCCCTCCAGCCCCACTCACCCTGCATCACTGTACGCTACTCACCTCACCTCCACTCTGCTCCCTCCAGCCCCACTCACCCTGCTTCACTATACCGTACTCACCTCACCTCCACTTTGCTCCCTCCAGCCCCCCTCACCCTGCATCACTGTACCCTACTAACCTCACCTCCGCTCTGCTACCTACAGACCCACTCTCTCTGCATCACTGTACCCTACTCACCTCACCTCTGCTCTGCTCCCTCCAGCCCCACACACCCTGCATCACTGTACCCTACTCACCTCACCTCTGCTCTGCTCCCTCCAGCCCCACTCACCCTGCATCACTGTACGCTACTCACCTCTCCGCCGCTCTGCTCCCTCCAGCCCCACTCACCCTGCATCACTTTACCCTTCTTACCTCACCTCCACTCTGCTACCTACAGCCCCACTCACCCTGCATCACTGTACGCTACTCACCACACCTCCACTCTGCTCCCTCCAGCCCCACTCACCCTGCATCACTGTACGCTACTTACCTCACCTCCACTCTGCTCCCTCCAGCCCCACTCACCCTGCATCACTGTACCCTACTCACCTCTCCTCCGCTTTGCTCCCTCCAGCCCCACTCTCCCTGCATCACTGTACCCTACTCACCTCACCTCCGCTCTGTTCCGTACAGCCCCACTCACCCTGCATCACTGTACCCTACTCACCTCACCTCCACTCTGCTCCCTCCAGCCCCACTCACCCTGCATCACTGTATGCTACGCACCTCACCGCCGCTCTGCTCCCTCCAGCCCCACTCACCCTGCATCACTGTACCCTACTTACCTCACCTCCGCTCTGCTACCTACAGCCCCACTCACCCTGCATCACTGTACCCTACTCACCACACCTCCGCTCTGCTACCTACAGCCCCACTCACCCTGCATCACTGTACCCTACTCACCTCACCTCCACTCTGCTACCTACAGCCCCACTCACCCTGCATCACTGTACCCTACTCACCTCACCTCCGCTCTGCTACCTACAGCCCCACTCACCCTGCATCACTGTACCCTACTCACCTCACCTCCACTCTGCTACCTACAGCCCCACTCAACCTGCATCACTGTACCCTACTCACCTCACCTCCACTCTGCTCCCTCCAGCCCCACTCACCCTGCATCACTGTATGCTACTCACCTCACCTCCGCTCTGCTCCCTCCAGCCCCACTCACCCTACATCACTGTACCCTACTCACCTCCGCTCTGCTCCCTCCAGCCGCACTCACCCTGCATCACTGTACCCTACTCACCTCACCTCCGCTCTGTTAAGTACAGCCCCACACACCCTGCATCACTGTACCCTACTCACCTCACCTCCACTCTGCTCCCTCCAGTCCCACTCACCCTGCATCACTGTACCCTACTCCCCACACCTCCGCTCTGTTAAGTACAGCCCCACTCACCCTGCATCACTGTACCCTACTCACCTCACCTCCACTCTGCTCCCTCCAGTCCCACTCACCCTGCATCACTGTACCCTACTCACCACACCTCCGCTCTGCTACCTACAACCCCACTCACCCTGCATCACTGTACCCTACTCACCTCACCTCTGCTCTGCTACCTACAGCCCCACTCACCCTGCATCACTGTACCCTACTCACCTCACCTCCACTCTGCTCCCTCCAGCCCCACTCACCCTGCATAACTGTATGCTACTCACCTCACCTCCGCTCTGCTCCCTCCAGCCCCACTCACCCTACATCACTGTACCCTACTCACCTCCGCTCTGCTCCCTCCAGCCCCACTCACCCTGCATCACTGTACCCTACTCACCTCACCTCCGCTCTGCTACCTACAGCCCCACTCACCCTGCATCACTGTACCCTACTCACCTCACCTCCACTCTGCTCCCTCCAGCCCCACTCACCCTGCATAACTGTATGCTACTCACCTCACCTCCGCTCTGCTCCCTCCAGCCCCACTCACCCTACATCACTGTACCCTACTCACCTCCGCTCTGCTCCCTCCAGCCCCACTCACCCTGCATCACTGTACCCTACTCACCTCACCTCCGCTCTGTTAAGTACAGCCCCACTCACCCTGCATCACTGTACCCTACTCACCTCACCTCCACTCTGCTCCCTCCAGTCCCACTCACCCTGCATCACTGTTCCCTACTCACCTCACATCTACTCTGCTACCTACAGCCCCACTAACCCTGCATCACTGTACCCTACTCACCTCACCTCCACTCTGCTACCTACAGCCCCACTCACCCTGAATCACTGTACCCTACTCACCTCCACTCTGCTCCCTCCAGCCCCACTCACCCTGCATCACTGTACCCTACTCACCTCTCCTCCGCTCTGCTCCCTCCAGCCCCACTCACCCTGCATCACTGTACCCTACTAACCTCTCCTCCGCTGTGCTACCTACAGCCCCACACTCCCTGCATCACTGTACCCTACTCACCTCACCTCTGCTCTGCTCCCTCCAGCCCCACTCACCCTGCATCACTGTACCCTACTCACCTCACCTCCGCTCTGCTCCCTCCAGCCCACTCACCCTGCATCACTGTACGCTACTCACCTCACCGCCACTCTGCTCCCTCCAGCCCCACTCACCCTGCATCACTGTACCCTACTCACCTCACCTCCGCTCTGCTCCCTCCAGCCCCACTCACCCTGCATCACTGTACGCTACTCACCTCACCGCCGCTCTGCTCCCTCCAGCCCCACTCACCCTGCATCACTGTACCCTACTTACCTCACCTCCGCTCTGCTACCTACAGCCCCACTCACCCTGCATCACTGTACCCTACTCATCTCACCTCCACTATGCTACCTACAGCCCCACTCACCCTGCATCACTGTACCCTACTCACCTCACAGCCACTCTGCTCCCTCCAGCCCTACTCTCCCTGCATCACTGTACGTTACTCACCTCACCTCCACTCTGCTCCCTCCAGCCCCACTCACCCTGCATCACTGTACCCTACTCACCTCACCTCCGCTTTGCTCCTTCCAGCCCCACTCACCCTGCATCACTGTACCCTACTCACCTCACCTCCGCTCTGTTCCGTACAGCCCCTTTCACCCTGCATCACTGTACCCTACTCACCTCACCTCCGCTCTGCTCCCTCCAGCCCCACTCACCCTGCATCACTGTACGCTACTCACCTCACCTCCTCTCTGCTCCCTCCAGCCCCACTCACCCTGCATCACTGTACCCTACTTACCTCACCTCCGCTCTGCTACCTACAGCCCCACTCACCCTGCATCACTGTACCCTACTCAACTCACTTCCGCTCTGCTACCTACAGCCCCACTCACCCTGCATCACTGTACCCTACTCACCTCACCTCCGCTCTGCTACCTACAGCCCCACTCACCCTGCATCACTGTACCCTACTCACCTCACCTCCACTCTGCTACCTACAGCCCCACTCACCCTGCATCACTGTACCCTACTTACCTCAACTCCACTCTGCTCTCTCCAGCCCCACTCACCCTGCATCACTGTACGCTCCTCACCACACCTCCGCTCTGCTCCCTCCAGCCCCACTCACCCTGCATCACTGTACCCTACTCACCTCACCTCCACTCTGCTGCCTACAGCCCCACTCACCCTGCATCACTGTACCCACTCACCTCACCTCCGCTCTGCTGCCTACAGCCCCACTCACCCTGCATCACTGTACCCTACTCACCTCACCTCCACTCTGCTCCCTACAGCCCCACTCACCCTGCATCACTGTACCCTACTCACCTCACCTCCACTCTGCTACCTACAGCCCCACTCACCCTGCATCACTGTACCCTACTCACCTCACCTCCGCTCTGCTCCCTACAGCCCCACTCACCCTGCATCACTGTACCCTACTCACCTCACCTCCACTCTGCTACCTACAGCCCCACTCACCCTGCATCACTGTACCGTACTCACCTCACCTCCACTCTGCTACCTACAGCCCCACTCACCCTGCATCACTATACCCTACTCACCTCATCTCTGCTCTGCTCCCTCCTAGCACCACTCACCCTGCATCACTGTACCCTACTCACCTCACCGCCACTCTGCTCCCTCAAGCACCACTCACCCTGCATCACTGTACGCTACTCACCTCACCTCCACTCTGCTCCCTCCAGCCCCACTCACCCTGCATCACTGTACCCTACTCACCTCACCTCCACTCTGCTCCCTCCAGCACCACTCACCCTGCATCACTGTACCCTACTCACCTCACCTCCGCTCTGCTCCCTACAGCCCCACTCTCCCTGCATGACTGTACCCTACTCACCTCACCTCTGCTCTGCTCCCTCCAGCCCCACTCACCCTGCATCACTGTACCCTACTCACCTCACCTCCGCTCTGCTCCCTCCAGCCCACTCACCCTGCATCACTGTACGCTACTCACCTCACCGCCACTCTGCTCCCTCCAGCCCCACTCACCCTGCATCACTGTACCCTACTCACCTCACCTCCGCTCTGCTCCCTCCAGCCCCACTCACCCTGCATCACTGTACGCTACTCACCTCACCGCCGCTCTGCTCCCTCCAGCCCCACTCACCCTGCATCACTGTACCCTACTTACCTCACCTCCGCTCTGCTACCTACAGCCCCACTCACCCTGCATCACTGTACCCTACTCATCTCACCTCCACTATGCTACCTACAGCCCCACTCACCCTGCATCACTGTACCCTACTCACCTCACAGCCACTCTGCTCCCTCCAGCCCTACTCTCCCTGCATCACTGTACGTTACTCACCTCACCTCCACTCTGCTCCCTCCAGCCCCACTCACCCTGCATCACTGTACCCTACTCACCTCACCTCCGCTTTGCTCCTTCCAGCCCCACTCACCCTGCATCACTGTACCCTACTCACCTCACCTCCGCTCTGTTCCGTACAGCCCCTTTCACCCTGCATCACTGTACCCTACTCACCTCACCTCCGCTCTGCTCCCTCCAGCCCCACTCACCCTGCATCACTGTACGCTACTCACCTCACCTCCTCTCTGCTCCCTCCAGCCCCACTCACCCTGCATCACTGTACCCTACTTACCTCACCTCCGCTCTGCTACCTACAGCCCCACTCACCCTGCATCACTGTACCCTACTCAACTCACTTCCGCTCTGCTACCTACAGCCCCACTCACCCTGCATCACTGTACCCTACTCACCTCACCTCCGCTCTGCTACCTACAGCCCCACTCACCCTGCATCACTGTACCCTACTCACCTCACCTCCACTCTGCTACCTACAGCCCCACTCACCCTGCATCACTGTACCCTACTTACCTCAACTCCACTCTGCTCTCTCCAGCCCCACTCACCCTGCATCACTGTACGCTCCTCACCACACCTCCGCTCTGCTCCCTCCAGCCCCACTCACCCTGCATCACTGTACCCTACTCACCTCACCTCCACTCTGCTGCCTACAGCCCCACTCACCCTGCATCACTGTACCCACTCACCTCACCTCCGCTCTGCTGCCTACAGCCCCACTCACCCTGCATCACTGTACCCTACTCACCTCACCTCCACTCTGCTCCCTACAGCCCCACTCACCCTGCATCACTGTACCCTACTCACCTCACCTCCACTCTGCTACCTACAGCCCCACTCACCCTGCATCACTGTACCCTACTCACCTCACCTCCGCTCTGCTCCCTACAGCCCCACTCACCCTGCATCACTGTACCCTACTCACCTCACCTCCACTCTGCTACCTACAGCCCCACTCACCCTGCATCACTGTACCGTACTCACCTCACCTCCACTCTGCTACCTACAGCCCCACTCACCCTGCATCACTATACCCTACTCACCTCATCTCTGCTCTGCTCCCTCCTAGCACCACTCACCCTGCATCACTGTACCCTACTCACCTCACCGCCACTCTGCTCCCTCAAGCACCACTCACCCTGCATCACTGTACGCTACTCACCTCACCTCCACTCTGCTCCCTCCAGCCCCACTCACCCTGCATCACTGTACCCTACTCACCTCACCTCCACTCTGCTCCCTCCAGCACCACTCACCCTGCATCACTGTACCCTACTCACCTCACCTCCGCTCTGCTCCCTACAGCCCCACTCTCCCTGCATGACTGTACCCTACTCACCTCACCTCTGCTCTGCTCCCTCCAGCCCCACTCACCCTGCATCACTGTACCCTACTCACCTCACCTCCGCTCTGCTACCTACAGCCCCACTCACCCTGCATCACTGTACCCTACTCACCTCACCTCCACTCTTCTCCCTTCAGCCCCTGCTCATCCCACACTTACCTCTGTTCTGCTTTCATAATTCCTGCTCACCCAAGAGAACTGCACCCTACTCACATTCACTGTGCTCCCTTCAGTCCCACTCACCCTATACTACCATTGCACCGAGGTTGCCAGATAGTCCCTTTAATAAGCAACACATGAATTACACTGGTTCTGTGGATGGCTGACTTCTAGGGATATACCCTAGAATCGATGCTCCCTTCAGTCCCACTCACCCTGTATCACTGCACCCTATTCATTTCAGTTCTGCTCCCTTCAGTTCCACTCACACTAGGTCATTGCACCCTACTCATCTTTGCTCTGCTCCCATCAGTGCCACTCACCCTATATCATTGCACCCATCCCTACTCACCTCCACTTTGCTCCCTTCTGTCCCTCTCACCCTGCATCACTGCACCCTACTCACCTCTGCTATACTCCCTTCTGTCCCTCTCACCCTGCATCACTGCACCCTACTCATCTCTGCTATACTACCTTCTGTCCCTCTCACCCTGCATCACTGCACCCTACTCATCTCTGCTATACTCCCTTCTGTCCCTCTCACCCTGCATCACTGCACCCTACTCACCTCTGCTATACTCCCTTCTGTCCCTCTCACCCTGCATCACTGCACCCTACTCACCTCTGCTATACTCCCTTCTGTCCTTCTCACCCTGCATCACTGCACCCTACTCATCTCTGCTATACTCCCTTCTGTCCCTCTCACCCTGCATCACTGCACCCTACTCACCTCTGCTATACTCCCTTCTGTCCCTCTCACCCTGCATCACTGCACCCTACTCATCTCTGCTATACTCCCTTCTGTCCCTCTCACCCTGCATCACTGCACCCTACTCATCTCTGCTATACTCCCTTCTGTCCCTCTCACCCTGCATCACTGCACCCTACTCATCTCTGCTATACTCCCTTCTGTCCCTCTCACCCTGCATCACTGCACCCTACTCATCTCTGCTATACTCCCTTCTGTCCCTCTCACCCTGCATCACTGCACCCTACTCATCTCTGCTATACTCCCTTCTGTCCCTCTCACCCTGCATCACTGCACCCTACTCACCTCTGCTATACTCCCTTCTGTCCCTCTCACCCTGCATCACTGCACCCTACTCATCTCTGCTATACTACCTTCTGTACCTCTCACCCTGCATCACTGCACCCTACTCATCTCTGCTATACTACCTTCTGTCCCTCTCACCCTGCATCACTGCACCCTACTCATCTCTGCTATACTCCCTTCTGTCCCTCTCACCCTGCATCACTGCACCCTACTAACCTCTGCTATACTCCCTTCTGTCCCTCTCACCCTGCATCACTGCACCCTACTCATCTCTGCTATACTCCCTTCTGTCCCTCTCACCCTGCTTCACTGCACCCTACTCACCTCTGCTATACTCCCTTCTGTCCCTCTCACCCTGCATCACTGCACCCTACTCATCTCTGCTATACTCCCTTCTGTCCCTCTCACCCTGCATCACTGCACCCTACTCACCTCTGCTATACTCCCTTCTGTCCCTCTCACCCTGCATCACTGCACCCTACTCACCTCTGCTATACTCCCTTCTGTCCCTCTCACCCTGCATCACTGCACCCTACTCATCTCTGCTATACTACCTTCTGTCCCTCTCACCCTGCATCACTGCACCCTACTCACCTCTGCTATACTCCCTTATGTCCCTCTCACCCTGCATCACTGCACCCTACTCATCTCTGCTATACTCCCTTCTGTCCCTCTCACCCTGCATCACTGCACCCTACTCACCTCTGCTATACTCCCTTCTGTCCCTCTCACCGTGCATCACTGCACCCTACTAACCTCTGCTATACTCCCTTCTGTCCTTCTCACCCTGCATCACTGCACCCTACTCATCTCTGCTATACTCCCTTCTGTCCCTCTCACCCTGCATCACTGCACCCTACTCACCTCTGCTATACTCCCTTCTGTCCCTCTCACCCTGCATCACTGCACCCTACTCACCTCTGCTATACTCCCTTCTGTCCCTCTCACCCTGCATCACTGCACCCTACTCATCTCTGCTATACTCCCTTCTGTCCCTCTCACCCTGCATCACTGCACCCTACTCATCTCTGCTATACTCCCTTCTGTCCCTCTCACCCTGCATCACTGCACCCTACTCACCTCTGCTATACTCCTTTCTGTCCCTCTCACCCTGCATCACTGCACCCTACTCACCTCTGCTATACTCCCTTCTGTCCCTCTCACCCTGCATCACTGCACCCTACTCATCTCTGCTATACTCCCTTCTGTCCCTCTCACCATGCATCACTGCACCCTACTCATCTCTGCTATACTCCCTTCTGTCCCTCTCACCCTGCATCACTGCACCCTACTCACCTCTGCTATACTCCCTTCTGTCCCTCTCACCCTGCATCACTGCACCCTACTCATCTCTGCTATACTCCCTTCTTTCCCTCTCACCCTGCATCACTGCACCCTACTCATCTCTGCTATACTCCCTTCTGTCCCTCTCACCCTGTTTCACTGCACCCTACTCATCTCTGCTATACTCCCTTCTGTCCCTCTCACCCTGCATCACTGCACCCTACTCACCTCTGCTATACTCCCTTCTGTCCCTCTCACCCTGCATCACTGCACCCTACTCATCTCTGCTATACTCCCTTCTGTCCCTCTCACCCTGCATCACTGCACCCTACTCACCTCTGCTATACTCCCTTCTGTCCCTCTCACCCGGCATCACTGCACCCTACTCATCTCTGCTATACTCCCTTCTGTCCCTCTCACCCTGCATCACTGCACCCTACTCATCTCTGCTATACTCCCTTCTGTCCCTCTCACCCTGCATCACTACACCCTACTCATCTCTGCTATACTCCCTTCTGTCCCTCTCACCCTGCATCACTGCATCCTACTCACCTCTGCTATACTCCCTTCTGTCCCTCTCACCCTGCATCACTGCACCCTACTCATCTCTGCTATACTCCCTTCTGTCCCTCTCACCCTGCATCACTGCACCCTACTCATCTCTGCTATACTCCCTTCTGTCCCTCTCACCCTGCATCACTGCACCCTACTCATCTCTGCTATACTCCCTTCTGTCCCTCTCACCCTGCATCACTGCACCCTACTCATCTCTGCTATACTCCCTTCTGTCTCTCTCACCCTGCATCACTGCACCCTATTCACCTCTGCTATACTCCCTTCTGTCCCTCTCACCCTGCATCACTGCACCCTACTCATCTCTGCTATACTACCTTCTGTCCCTCTCACCCTGCATCACTGCACCCTACTCATCTCTGCTATACTACCTTCTGTCCCTCTCACCCTGCATCACTGCACCCTACTCATCTCTGCTATACTCCCTTCTGTCCCTCTCACCCTGCATCACTGCACCCTACTAACCTCTGCTATACTCCCTTCTGTCCCTCTCACCCTGCATCACTGCACCCTACTCATCTCTGCTATACTCCCTTCTGTCCCTCTCACCCTGCTTCACTGCACCCTACTCACCTCTGCTATACTCCCTTCTGTCCCTCTCACCCTGCATCACTGCACCCTACTCATCTCTGCTATACTCCCTTCTGTCCCTCTCACCCTGCATCACTGCACCCTACTCATCTCTGCTATACTCCCTTCTGTCCCTCTCACCCTGCATCACTGCACCCTACTCATCTCTGCTATACTCCCTTCTGTCCCTCTCACCCTGCATCACTGCACCCTACTCATCTCTGCTATACTTCCTTCTGTCCCTCTCACACTGCATCACTGCACCCTACTCACCTCTGCTATACTCCCTTCTGTCCCTCTCACCCTGCATCACTGCACCCTACTCATCTCTGCTATACTCCCTTCTGTCCCTCTCACCCTGCATCACTGCACCCTACTCACCTCTGCTATACTCCCTTCTGTCCCTCTCAGCCGGCATCACTGCACCCTACTCACCTCTGCTATACTCCCTTCTGTCCCTCTCACCCGGCATCACTGCACCCTACTCATCTCTGCTATACTCCCTTCTGTCCCTCTCACCCTGCATCACTGCACCCTACTCATCTCTGCTATACTCCCTTCTGTCCCTCTCACCCTGCATCACTGCACCCTACTCATCTCTGCTATACTCCCTTCTGTCCCTCTCACGCTGCATCACTGCACCCTACTCATCTCTGCTATACTCCCTTCTGTCCCTCTCACCCTGCATCACTGCACCCTACTCATCTCTGCTATACTCCCTTCTGTCCCTCTCACCCTGCATCACTGCACCCTACTCATCTCTGCTATACTCCCTTCTGTCCCTCTCACCCTGCATCACTGCACCCTACTCACCTCTGCTATACTCCCTTCTGTCCCTCTCACCCTGCATCACTGCACCCTACTCACCTCTGCTATACTCCCTTCTGTCCCTCTCACCCTGCATCACTACACCCTACTCATCTCTGCTATACTCCCTTCTGTCCCTCTCACCCTGCATCACTACACCCTACTCATCTCTGCTATACTCCCTTCTGTCCCTCTCACCCTGCATCACTGCATCCTACTCACCTCTGCTATACTCCCTTCTGTCCCTCTCACCCTGCATCACTGCACCCTACTCATCTCTGCTATACTCCCTTCTGTCCCTCTCACCCTGCATCACTGCACCCTACTCATCTCTGCTATACTCCCTTCTGTCCCTCTCACCCTGCATCACTGCACCCTACTCATCTCTGCTATACTCCCTTCTGTCTCTCTCACCCTGCATCACTGCACCCTATTCACCTCTGCTATACTCCCTTCTGTCCCTCTCACCCTGCATCACTGCACCCTACTCATCTCTGCTATACTACCTTCTGTCCCTCTCACCCTGCATCACTGCACCCTACTCATCTCTGCTATACTACCTTCTGTCCCTCCCACCCTGCATCACTGCACCCTACTCATCTCTGCTATACTCCCTTCTGTCCCTCTCACCCTGCATCACTGCACCCTACTCACCTCTGCTATACTCCCTTCTGTCCCTCTCACCCTGCATCACTGCACCCTACTCATCTCTGCTATACTCCCTTCTGTCCCTCTCACCCTGCATCACTGCACCCTACTCATCTCTGCTATACTCCCTTCTGTCCCTCTCACCCTGCATCACTGCACCCTACTCATCTCTGCTATACTCCCTTCTGTCCCTCTCACCCTGCATCACTGCACCCTACTCATCTCTGCTATACTTCCTTCTGTCCCTCTCACACTGCATCACTGCACCCTACTCACCTCTGCTATACTCCCTTCTGTCCCTCTCACCCTGCATCACTGCACCCTACTCATCTCTGCTATACTCCCTTCTGTCCCTCTCACCCTGCATCACTGCACCCTACTCACCTCTGCTATACTCCCTTCTGTCCCTCTCACCCTGCATCACTGCACCCTACTCATCTCTGCTATACTACCTTCTGTCCCTCTCACCCTGCATCACTGCACCCTACTCACCTCTGCTATACTCCCTTCTGTCCCTCTCACCCGGAATCACTGCACCCTACTCACCTCTGCTATACTCCCTTCTGTCCCTCTCACCCTGCATCACTGCACCCTACTCACCTCTGCTATACTCCCTTCTGTCCCTCTCACCCTGCATCACTGCACCCTACTCATCTCTGCTATACTCCCTTCTGTCCCTCTCACCCTGCATCACTGCTCCCTACTCATCTCTGCTATACTCCCTTCTGTCCCTCTCACCCTGCATCACTGCACCCTACTCATCTCTGCTATACTCCCTTCTGTCCCTCTCACCCTGCATCACTGCACCCTACTCATCTCTGCTATACTCCCTTCTGTCCCTCTCACCCTGCATCACTGCACCCTACTCACCTCTGCTATACTCCCTTCTGTCCCTCTCACCCTGCATCACTGCACCCTACTCATCTCTGCTATACTACCTTCTGTCCCTCTCACCCTGCATCACTGCACCCTACTCATCTCTGCTATACTACCTTCTGTCCCTCTCACCCTGCATCACTGCACCCTACTCATCTCTGCTATACTCCCTTCTGTCCCTCTCACCCTGCATCACTGCACCCTACTAACCTCTGCTATACTCCCTTCTGTCCCTCTCACCCTGCATCACTGCACCCTACTCATCTCTGCTATACTCCCTTCTGTCCCTCTCACCCTGCTTCACTGCACCCTACTCACCTCTGCTATACTCCCTTCTGTCCCTCTCACCCTGCATCACTGCACCCTACTCATCTCTGCTATACTCCCTTCTGTCCCTCTCACCCTGCATCACTGCACCCTACTCACCTCTGCTATACTCCCTTCTGTCCCTCTCACCCTGCATCACTGCACCCTACTCATCTCTGCTATACTCCCTTCTGTCCCTCTCACCCTGCATCACTGCACACTACTCACCTCTGCTATACTCCCTTCTGTCCCTCTCACCCTGCATCACTGCACCCTACTCATCTCTGCTATACTACCTTCTGTCCCTCTCACCCTGCATCACTGCACCCTACTCACCTCTGCTATACTCCCTTATGTCCCTCTCACCCTGCATCACTGCACCCTACTCATCTCTGCTATACTCCCTTCTGTCCCTCTCACCCTGCATCACTGCACCCTACTCACCTCTGCTATACTCCCTTCTGTCCCTCTCACCCTGCATCACTGCACCCTACTCACCTCTGCTATACTCCCTTCTGTCCTTCTCACCCTGCATCACTGCACCCTACTCATCTCTGCTATACTCCCTTCTGTCCCTATCACCCTGCATCACTGCACCCTACTCACCTCTGCTATACTCCCTTCTGTCCCTCTCACCCTGCATCACTGCACCCTACTCACCTCTGCTATACTCCCTTCTGTCCCTCTCACCCTGCATCACTACACCCTACTCATCTCTGCTATACTCCCTTCTGTCCCTCTCACCCTGCATCACTACACCCTACTCATCTCTGCTATACTCCCTTCTGTCCCTCTCACCCTGCATCACTGCACCCTACTCATCTCTGCTATACTCCCTTCTGTCCCTCTCACCCTGCATCACTGCACCCTACTCACCTCTGCTATACTCCCTTCTGTCCCTCTCACCCTGCATCACTGCACCCTACTCATCTCTGCTATACTACCTTCTGTCCCTCTCACCCTGCATCACTGCACCCTACTCATCTCTGCTATACTACCTTCTGTCCCTCTCACCCTGCATCACTGCACCCTACTCATCTCTGCTATACTCCCTTCTGTCCCTCTCACCCTGCATCACTGCACCCTACTAACCTCTGCTATACTCCCTTCTGTCCCTCTCACCCTGCATCATTGCACCCTACTCATCTCTGCTATACTCCCTTCTGTCCCTCTCACCCTGCTTCACTGCACCCTACTCACCTCTGCTATACTCCCTTCTGTCCCTCTCACCCTGCATCACTGCACCCTACTCATCTCTGCTATACTCCCTTCTGTCCCTCTCACCCTGCATCACTGCACCCTACTCACCTCTGCTATACTCCCTTCTGTCCCTCTCACCCTGCATCACTGCACCCTACTCATCTCTGCTATACTCCCTTCTGTCCCTCTCACCCTGCATCACTGCACCCTACTCACCTCTGCTATACTCCCTTCTGTCCCTCTCACCCTGCATCACTGCACCCTACTCATCTCTGCTATACTCCCTTCTGTCCCTCTCACCCTGCATCACTGCACCCTACTCATCTCTGCTATACTCCCTTCTGTCCCTCTCACCCTGCATCACTGCACCCTACTCATCTCTGCTATACTCCCTTCTGTCCCTCTCACCCCTGCATCACTGCACCCTACTCATCTCTGCTATACTTCCTTCTGTCCCTCTCACACTGCATCACTGCACCCTACTCACCTCTGCTATACTCCCTTCTGTCCCTCTCACCCTGCATCACTGCACCCTACTCATCTCTGCTATACTCCCTTCTGTCCCTCTCACCCTGCATCACTGCACCCTACTCACCTCTGCTATACTCCCTTCTGTCCCTCTCACCCTGCATCACTGCACCCTACTCATCTCTGCTATACTACCTTCTGTCCCTCTCACCCTGCATCACTGCACCCTACTCACCTCTGCTATACTCCTTCTGTCCCTCTCACCCGGAATCACTGCACCCTACTCACCTCTGCTATACTCCCTTCTGTCCCTCTCACCCTGCATCACTGCACCCTACTCACCTCTGCTATACTCCCTTCTGTCCCTCTCACCCTGCATCACTGCACCCTACTCATCTCTGCTATACTCCCTTCTGTCCCTCTCACCCTGCATCACTGCTCCCTACTCATCTCTGCTATACTCCCTTCTGTCCCTCTCACCCTGCATCACTGCACCCTACTCATCTCTGCTATACTCCCTTCTGTCCCTCTCACCCTGCATCACTGCACCCTACTCATCTCTGCTATACTCCCTTCTGTCCCTCTCACCCTGCATCACTGCACCCTACTCACCTCTGCTATACTCCCTTCTGTCCCTCTCACCCTGCATCACTGCACCCTACTCATCTCTGCTATACTACCTTCTGTCCCTCTCACCCTGCATCACTGCACCCTACCATCTCTGCTATACTACCTTCTGTCCCTCTCACCCTGCATCACTGCACCCTACTCATCTCTGCTATACTCCCTTCTGTCCCTCTCACCCTGCATCACTGCACCCTACTAACCTCTGCTATACTCCCTTCTGTCCCTCTCACCCTGCATCACTGCACCCTACTCATCTCTGCTATACTCCCTTCTGTCCCTCTCACCCTGCTTCACTGCACCCTACTCACCTCTGCTATACTCCCTTCTGTCCCTCTCACCCTGCATCACTGCACCCTACTCATCTCTGCTATACTCCCTTCTGTCCCTCTCACCCTGCATCACTGCACCCTACTCACCTCTGCTATACTCCCTTCTGTCCCTCTCACCCTGCATCACTGCACCCTACTCATCTCTGCTATACTCCCTTCTGTCCCTCTCACCCTGCATCACTGCACCCTACTCACCTCTGCTATACTCCCTTCTGTCCCTCTCACCCTGCATCACTGCACCCTACTCATCTCTGCTATACTACCTTCTGTCCCTCTCACCCTGCATCACTGCACCCTACTCACCTCTGCTATACTCCCTTATGTCCCTCTCACCCTGCATCACTGCACCCTACTCATCTCTGCTATACTCCCTTCTGTCCCTCTCACCCTGCATCACTGCACCCTACTCACCTCTGCTATACTCCCTTCTGTCCCTCTCACCCTGCATCACTGCACCCTACTCACCTCTGCTATACTCCCTTCTGTCCTTCTCACCCTGCATCACTGCACCCTACTCATCTCTGCTATACTCCCTTCTGTCCCTCTCACCCTGCATCACTGCACCCTACTCACCTCTGCTATACTCCCTTCTGTCCCTCTCACCCTGCATCACTGCACCCTACTCACCTCTGCTATACTCCCTTCTGTCCCTCTCACCCTGCATCACTACACCCTACTCATCTCTGCTATACTCCCTTCTGTCCCTCTCACCCTGCATCACTACACCCTACTCATCTCTGCTATACTCCCTTCTGTCCCTCTCACCCTGCATCACTGCACCCTACTCATCTCTGCTATACTCCCTTCTGTCCCTCTCACCCTGCATCACTGCACCCTACTCACCTCTGCTATACTCCCTTCTGTCCCTCTCACCCTGCATCACTGCACCCTACTCATCTCTGCTATACTACCTTCTGTCCCTCTCACCCTGCATCACTGCACCCTACTCATCTCTGCTATACTCCCTTCTGTCCCTCTCACCCTGCATCACTGCACCCTACTCATCTCTGCTATACTCCCTTCTGTCCCTCTCACCCTGCATCACTGCACCCTACTAACCTCTGCTATACTCCCTTCTGTCCCTCTCACCCTGCATCATTGCACCCTACTCATCTCTGCTATACTCCCTTCTGTCCCTCTCACCCTGCATCACTGCACCCTACTCACCTCTGCTATACTCCCTTCTGTCCCTCTCACCCTGCATCACTGCACCCTACTCATCTCTGCTATACTCCCTTCTGTCCCTCTCACCCTGCATCACTGCACCCTACTCACCTCTGCTATACTCCCTTCTGTCCCTCTCACCCTGCATCACTGCACCCTACTCATCTCTGCTATACTCCCTTCTGTCCCTCTCACCCTGCATCACTGCACCCTACTCACCTCTGCTATACTCCCTTCTGTCCCTCTCACCCTGCATCACTGCACCCTACTCATCTCTGCTATACTACCTTCTGTCCCTCTCACCCTGCATCACTGCACCCTACTCACCTCTGCTATACTCCCTTCTGTCCCTCTCACCCTGCATCACTGCACCCTACTCATCTCTGCTATACTCCCTTCTGTCCCTCTCACCCTGCATCACTGCACCCTACTCACCTCTGCTATACTCCCTTCTGTCCCTCTCACCCTGCATCACTGCACCCTACTCACCTCTGCTATACTCCCTTCTGTCCTTCTCACCCTGCATCACTGCACCCTACTCATCTCTGCTATACTCCCTTCTGTCCCTCTCACCCTGCATCACTGCACCCTACTCACCTCTGCTATACTCCCTTCTGTCCCTCTCACCCTGCATCACTGCACCCTACTCACCTCTGCTATACTCCCTTCTGTCCCTCTCACCCTGCATCACTACACCCTACTCATCTCTGCTATACTCCCTTCTGTCCCTCTCACCCTGCATCACTACACCCTACTCATCTCTGCTATACTCCCTTCTGTCCCTCTCACCCTGCATCACTGCACCCTACTCACCTCTGCTATACTCCCTTCTGTCCCTCTCACCCTGCATCACTGCACCCTACTCACCTCTGCTATACTCCCTTCTGTCCCTCTCACCCTGCATCACTGCACCCTACTCACCTCTGCTATACTCCCTTCTGTCCCTCTCACCCTGCATCACTGCACCCTACTCATCTCTGCTATACTCCCTTCTGTCCCTCTCACCCTGCATCACTGCACCCTACTCACCTCTGCTATACTCCCTTCTGTCCTCTCACCCTGCATCACTGCACCCTACTCACCTCTGCTATACTCCCTTCTGTCCCTCTCTCCCTGCATCACTGCACCCTACTCATCTCTGCTATACTCCCTTCTGTCCCTCTCTCCCTGCATCACTGCACCCTACTCACCTCTGCTATACTCCCTTCTGTCCCTCTCACCCTGCATCACTGCACCCTACTCATCTCTGCTATACTCCCTTCTGTCCCTCTCACCCTGTTTCACTGCACCCTACTCATCTCTGCTATACTCCCTTCTGTCCCTCTCACCCTGCATCACTGCACCCTACTCACCTCTGCTATACTCCCTTCTGTCCCTCTCACCCGGCATCACTGCACCCTACTCATCTCTGCTATACTCCCTTCTGTCCTCTCACCCGGAATCACTGCACCCTACTCACCTCTTCTATACTCCCTTCTGTCCCTCTCACCCTGCATCACTGCACCCTACTCACCTCTGCTATACTCCCTTCTGTCCCTCTCACCCTGCATCACTGCACCCTACTCACCTCTGCTATACTCCCTTCTGTCCCTCTCACCCTGCATCACTGCACCCTACTCATCTCTGCTATACTCCCTTCTGTCTCTCTCACCCTGCATCACTGCACCCTACTCATCTCTGCTATACTCCCTTCTGTCTCTCTCACCCTGCATCACTGTACCCTTCTCACCTCTGCTATTCTCCCTTCTGTCCCTCTCACCCTGCATCACTGCACCCTACTCATCTCTGCTATACTCCCTTCTGTCCCTCTCACCCTGCATCACTGCACCCTACTCATCTCTGCTATACTCCCTTCTGTCCCTCTCACCCTGCATCACTGCACCCTACTCATCTCTGCTATACTCCCTTCTGTCCCTCTCACCCTGCATTACTGCACCCTACTCACCTCTGCTATACTCCCTTCTGTCCCTCTCACCCTGCATCACTGCACCCTATTCACCTCTGCTATACTCCCTTCTGTCCCTCTCACCCTGTTTCACTGCACCCTACTCATCTCTGCTATACTCCCTTCTGTCCCTCTCACCCTGCATCACTGCACCCTACTCATCTCTGCTATACTCCCTTCTGTCCCTCTCACCCTGCATCACTGCACCCTTCTGATCTCTGCTATACTCCCTTCTGTCCCTCTCACCCTGCATCACTGCACCCTACTCATCTCTGCTATACTCCCTTCTGTCCCTCTCACCCTGCATCACTGCACCCTACTCACCTCTGCTATACTCCCTTCTGTCTCTCTCACCCTGCATCACTGCACCCTACTCACCTCTGCTATACTCCCTTCTGTCCCTCTCACCCTGCATCACTGCACCCTACTCATCTCTGCTATACTCCCTTCTGTCCCTCTCACCCTGCATCACTGCACCCTACTCATCTCTGCTATACTCCCTTCTGTCCCTCTCACGCTGCATCACTGCACCCTACTCATCTCTGCTATACTCCCTTCTGTCCCTCTCACCCTGCATCACTGCACCCTACTCACCTCTGCTATACTCTCTTCTGTCCTTCTCACCCTGCATCACTGCACCCTACTCATCTCTGCTATACTCCCTTCTGTCCCTCTCACCCTGCATCACTGCACCCTACTCACCTCTGCTATACTCCCTTCTGTCCCTCTCACCCTGCATCACTGCACCCTACTCACCTCTGCTATACTCCCTTCTGTCCCTCTCACCCTGCATCACTGCACCCTACTCACCTCTGCTATACTCCCTTCTGTCCCTCACCCTGCATCACTGCACCCTACTCATCTCTGCTATACTCCCTTCTGTCCCTCTCACCCTGCATCACTGCACCCTACTCATCTCTGCTATACTACCTTCTGTCCCTCTCACCCTGCATCACTGCACCCTACTCATCTCTGCTATACTCCCTTCTGTCCCTCTCACCCTGCATCACTGCACCCTACTCACCTCTGCTATACTCCTTTCTGTCCCTCTCACCCTGCATCACTGCACCCTTCTCACCTCTGCTATACTCCCTTCTGTGCCTCTCACCCTGCATCACTGCACCCTACTCATCTCTGCTATACTCCCTTCTGTCCCTCTCACCATGCATCACTGCACCCTACTCATCTCTGCTATACTCCCTTCTGTCCCTCTCACCCTGCATCACTGCACCCTACTCACCTCTGCTATACTCCCTTCTGTCCCTCTCACCCTGCATCACTGCACCCTACTCATCTCTGCTATACTCCCTTCTGTCCCTCTCACCCTGCATCACTGCACCCTACTCACCTCTGCTATACTCCTTTCTGTCCCTCTCACCCTGCATCACTGCACCCTACTCACCTCTGCTATACTCCCTTCTGTCCCTCTCACCCTGCATCACTGCACCCTACTCATCTCTGCTATACTCCCTTCTGTCCCTCTCACCATGCATCACTGCACCCTACTCATCTCTGCTATACTCCCTTCTGTCCCTCTCACCCTGCATCACTGCACCCTACTCACCTCTGCTATACTCCCTTCTGTCCCTCTCACCCTGCATCACTGCACCCTACTCATCTCTGCTATACTCCCTTCTGTCCCTCTCACCCTGTTTCACTGCACCCTACTCATCTCTGCTATACTCCCTTCTGTCCCTCTCACCCGGCATCACTGCACCCTACTCACCTCTGCTATACTCCCTTCTGTCCCTCTCACCCGGCATCACTGCACCCTACTCATCTCTGCTATACTCCCTTCTGTCCCTCTCACCCGGCATCACTGCACCCTACTCACCTCTGCTATACTCCCTTCTGTCCCTCTCACCCTGCATCACTACACCCTACTCATCTCTGCTATACTCCCTTCTGTCCCTCTCACCCTGCATCACTGCACCCTACTCACCTCTGCTATACTCCCTTCTGTCCCTCTCACCCTGCATCACTGCACCCTACTCACCTCTGCTATACTCCCTTCTGTCCCTCTCACCCTGCATCACTGCACCCTACTCATCTCTGCTATACTCCCTTCTGTCTCTCTCACCCTGCATCACTGCACCCTACTCATCTCTGCTATACTCCCTTCTGTCTCTCTCACCCTGCATCACTGTACCCTACTCACCTCTGCTATACTCCCTTCTGTCCCTCTCACCCTGCATCACTGCACCCTACTCATCTCTGCTATACTCCCTTCTGTCCCTCTCACCCTGCATCACTGCACCCTACTCATCTCTGCTATACTCCCTTCTGTCCCTCTCACCCTGCATCACTGCACCCTACTCACCTCTGCTATACTCCCTTCTGTCCCTCTCACCCTGCATTACTGCACCCTACTCACCTCTGCTATACTCCCTTCTGTCCCTCTCACCCTGCGTCACTGCACCCTACTCATCTCTGCTATACTCCCTTCTGTCCCTCTCACCCTGCGTCACTGCACCCTACTCATCTCTGCTATACTCCCTTCTGTCCCTCTCACCCTGCATCACTGCACCCTTCTCATCTCTGCTATACTCCCTTCTGTCCCTCTCACCCTGCATCACTGCACCCTACTCATCTCTGCTATACTCCCTTCTGTCCCTCTCACCCTGCATCACTGCACCCTACTCACCTCTGCTATACTCCCTTCTGTCTCTCTCACCCTGCATCACTGCACCCTACTCACCTCTGCTATACTCCCTTCTGTCCCTCTCACCCTGCATCACTGCACCCTACTCATCTCTGCTATACTCCCTTCTGTCCCTCTCACCCTGCATCACTGCACCCTACTCATCTCTGCTATACTCCCTTCTGTCCCTCTCACCCTGCATCACTGCACCCTACTCATCTCTGCTATACTCCCTTCTGTCCCTCTCACGCTGCATCACTGCACCCTACTCATCTCTGCTATACTCCCTTCTGTCCCTCTCACCCTGCATCACTGCACCCTACTCATCTCTGCTATACTCCCTTCTGTCCCTCTCACCCTGCATCACTGCACCCTACTCATCTCTGCTATACTCCCTTCTGTCCCTCTCACCCTGCATCACTGCACCCTACTCATCTCTGCTATACTCCCTTCTGTCCCTCTCACCCTGCATCACTGCACCCTACTCATCTCTGCTATACTCCCTTCTGTCCCTCTCACCCTGCATCACTGCACCCTACTCATCTCTGCTATACTCCCTTCTGTCCCTCTCACCCTGCATCACTGCACCCTACTCACCTCTGCTATACTCCCTTCTGTCCCTCTCACCCTGCATCACTGCACCCTACTCATCTCTGCTATACTCCCTTCTGTCCCTCTTACCCTGCATCACTGCACCCTACTCATCTCTGCTATACTCCCTTCTGTCCCTCTCACCCTGCATCACTGCACCCTACTCACCTCTGCTATACTCCCTTCTGTCCCTCTCACCCTGCATCACTGCACCCTACTCATCTCTGCTATACTCCCTTCTGTCTCTCTCACCCTGCATCACTGCACCCTACTCATCTCTGCTATACTCCCTTCCATCCCTTCTCATTCCACACTCACCTTTGCCCTCGTCCCTACACGGCTGCTAACTCATCTCTTCTCCTTCAAGCTTGCTCCTCTGCAGCATTACACCGTACTCATCTCCATCACCACATGTCATGTTTACCATCATCTGCTCTTCTCGCCCCCACTCTAGCTCACCTTGCAGCACAGCACTCTTCTTACGTCCGCTCTGCTCCCTTCAATCCTGTCCTGTTTACCTCCAGGCTGCTCCCTCTATTCCCTGCTCTCCCCACACTCACCTCTCCTCCCTCTAGCTTGCTCCCCCTGCAGCATTACACCGTACTCATCTCCATTCCCTCATGTCCGGTTTACCATCATCTGTTCTGCTCCCACCAGTCTAGCTCACCCTGCAGCGCTGAACTCCACTCACATCAGCTTTTGCAGTGGTGTATCTATAATGGGTGCAGTGTGTGAGTCAAGGGGGACCCACACTGCTCATCCTGTGCCCAATGGCTTTGCTTACCTTGCAGAAGCCTTGGAAAATGGTGCTGCCGTAAGGGACATAGACTACACATGGACTTCCTCCTTTGATAAACACCCCCTGCTGCTCTGCTATCTTTAGTCCCACAACTGCTGTATTCTCCTCTAAAGTGGTAAGCCTCAGTGTGAATACTTCATGGCTGGACGACTGGAGACAGTGAGTGATGGAGGTGTCTGGGTGGTTGTGGGCAGGCAGCAGAGCAGAGTAAGGGGATCAGAATCACCCACCTTGGTCTCTCTGATGTTATGGTCACCTGCACTGATCAGAGGGCTGGTGGGCTGCACAGAAGGTGTCCTCTGGGCACCAGAGAGTAGGTGTGCTGTATGCACAATAATCTTAGACAATAGATTAGACAGGGGGTGCCATCACAAATAAGCCGCAAATAAGCTATGTGGATTCAACTGTTCATGTTGAGGCTCTACTCCCAGCGGAGAGAGCGGCCAGGGAGCCCCACTGTCAGTCACTCGATTTAAATTACATTTTACTTACCACAAGGCTCTGGTGATGGACAGTGGTGTGCATTGTGCACGCTAACGGCGCATGCCAATGTGGTTGTCCTCGATTGGATCAAGCCACACTAACAAATATCTCAGTAAAAAAAGATATGTGTTACAAAGTAAAACAAAGTATATTATAAAATGTCACTTAGCTGCTTATGATATAAATGGTTCAAGGTTTCCAGGATCCCTCGTCCAACATCTGTGGAGCTGAAAATCTCGGCACTGTCTGCAGGTCAATCCTGAGCAAAGGCTAATTGGAGTTGCTTTGTCCTAAACTCTTATACCATCCTGCTAGTGGGCTCTGGAAACAACTTACAAATATGGGTATAAATCAGTTTTCAACTACACTATTAGTTAAATACTGATAAGAAACCTATAACAAACAAGCTCATGGGTAGATACTGAAAAACAAAGCCCTGGAGATATATGACGTGTCTTGCTTATACATTCCTTGTACCACCTAATGCCTGATACACTCATAAAACCATTGAATAAAACATGGCTGTCAGCAGCCATTTTTGCTCTCCTATGACAGTGGTGATGTAACTTTTGTCTCGCAAGAGACATATCATATAGGTATGTAACCCCCAAACTCAATGCTCACTTGATGGGCATGGGCCAGTTGCATGAGTTGATAGACATAAGGGATGCAATCTAGATGCAGAATATTGCAGCTCCCAGCATGCTTGAGATCTAAGGAATCAGGATATAATATCAGAGATAGGTGCAGCCATTTTGGGGTCAGCTGCCATACACTAAGGCAGGAATGGCCAACCTGTGGCTCTCCAGCTGTTGTAAAACTGCGGTCGGGCATGCTGGGATGTTTAGATTCACAACAGCTGGAGAGCCACAGGTTGGCCAGGCCTTCACTAAGGAGTAAGTAAGTTAAAGCTACTTCCTGCATAGCTGCTGAACTTCTAATGGAACAGAAAACACACAACAAGTGCGAGTACTTTGTCCTAGACCCAGGTAGAAGAGCAGGTCTGTGGGTCTGACGCAGAGTTGCATGTAAATCCATTTTCTGATTTTTCACACTGTGCATCTATCTGAGCTTAGCATATACAACTTTGAGTAACTATGGGTGATTCAATATAATACCCTTCTCAGATACTCCGTAGGTATCTCCATTTGTGGCTGGATATTTGTAACTGGTGCCAACTGGGCATCACACTTAGGATAAGTGTTCTGAAAATGAGACATGGACGTGTAGACAGACTGCAGTGTTAGAGCACAGTCCTGCAAAGATTCTGATGTGCTCATTGTGACCTTGAGACCAGTGCTCCCGTCAGTTGAGCCACAGAGAATGCAGTTGGATTAGTATTTCCTTTGGTATATTTGATCTTTCTGATGTTACGATTCCCACATGATGATGGGATCGCTACGAGGACTAGTGGAGTGATGCTGCAGAGAGATGGTACAAACAGCGACATGTCACTATGGTCCGAGGAGTGTCTTGGGACTATATAGCAGCTGGGTCACCAGACAAATACAGACTGGACAGTGACTATAGCTGCCTGTCAGGAGTACCAGGACTATGATATGCAGGATACAAGTCAAGACAGGCAAGACTTGAATACGTACAAGACTAGACTGACAAGGACAAATCAGGCAAAACTGGACTGACGAGGACAAGTCCAGGCAAAACTGGACTTGAGGGCTGAGGTGCGACTTGAAACAGGACTTGAAGACAGAGATATAACTTGAGACAGGATGGTGCAGCCTTGAGGGCTGAGGAATAACTTGAGAAAGGACTTGAAGACAGAGATGTGAATTGTGACAGGAGGATGCAGCCTTGAGGGCTGAGGTGCGACTTGAGACAGGACAGTGCAGACTTGAGGGCTGAGGCACAACTTAAGACAGGACTTGAGGACAGAGATGTGACTTAAGACAGAACGGTGCAGTCTTGAGGGCTGAGGTGCAACTTGAGACAGGATGATGTGGACTAGAGGCCTGTGGCGTGACTGGAACAAGGTGACACTGGCTTGTGACCGAGGTGCGTCTGAAACTGGATGATGCGGGCTTGAGGCCCGTGGCATGAGTGGAACCAGGTGATGGAGCCTAGCAGCTGAGGTGCATCCAGAACAATACAGCAAACAAGTGAACATGACATGGCAGGAATATAGACTGGAAGCAGCAAGGATGAGAACACTGCAGACAGACTCAGGTGGACACAAACAGACACAGCTAGGCAAAACTGGGGTAAGACTTGACTCCGGTGGGCACAAATAGACACAGCTTAGCAGGACTGAGGTATGAAGCTGCCACAGGCAGCAGCAAGGTATGATGCACAAGTGCTGCAGAACAAATAGACATGTACTGGACACTGGGGAAATGACTCCATAAACAGGAACTGTGGTACAAAGCAAGACCGGCTAAGACTCAGGGGCTGATTCAGGCCCACTCACGAGCGCATAGCGCTCGCTAGCGGGTCGATGGCCAGGCAGTGCGCACATGTGGTGTGCGCACTGCGCATATGCGAGCCACATAGTGAGTAAATTTTCACTCACTGCGGGACTCACTACAAGATGGGGTGGCTGTCGATTGTGCTGTCTGTATCAGGGCCAGACAAACATACTCTCAGGATGACAGACAGTATAACCATCACAGAGTGCAGGGCTGGCTGTAACTTATGAGATACAGCATCCAATCATTGCCATTCCCTGTTTACACCGTTTCCTATTCACAGACTAGTGTGCACCTGAGCTGCACACGGACAGATGATGATTAGTGAGCACCTGAGACAACACACACAGACAGACAGGAATGACAGGCTATGACAAGATTTCCAGCTACCTGCAACAGCCGGAACAAGAACAGGACATGATGCAGTGTCCCGGTCGCAACTAGGGCTGGAACCTGCCACCAAGATGATCTGCTACCTGTGGATCCTAACATCTGATCAATCTCTCCACCTACTTGCTTGCCTCAGTCAATCTCCTCCAGGCTGTGGTCATATAAGGCATTGGTGGATGATCAGCAGTGGATGAGCACAGCATGAACTGAGGAGGCAGAATATAACTCTCTCATGTAGGTTTGTGTAGCAGTGAGAACTGCCTTTGGTAATGAGTAACAGGGAAATGTAGATTAGCTGCCACTGGAATGAACTGGACTGGGACCGGCAGCAGTAACTTGCAGCACCGGACTGGGACCGGTAGGGATAGCTTGCAGAATTGGGCTAGGACCGGAAGAAGCAACTTGCAGAACCGGACTGAGACTGACAGAAGTAACTTGCAGAACCGGACTGGGAACGGCAGGGGTAACTTGCAGAACCGGACTGAGACCGGCAGGAGCGACTTTCAGAACCGGACCGATACCAGCAGAAGTAACTTACAGAACCAGATTGGGACTGGCAGGAACTACTTAAAGAACTGGACTGGGACTGGCAGGAGCAACTTGCAGAACCAGACTGGATCCGACAGGAGCCTAGAACAATTAGCACAGACACTGTGAGACTGCAACAGAGTAACCTGTCTCACCGCAGGAAGTAACTGTTGTTCCGACACTGAATGCTGTCAGTGCAGGATACTCCCTGAGATTGGTTGATGCAGTCAGGTGGTCTGGTAGCAGTGGTGGAGGAAAGTCAGGTGACTACCGGATCCAACATGGCCTGGTCCAAACCGAGTTTAGGAGGGAAATTTGTGTGCAGCCTGAGAACTAGCACGCTGTGGATGCATAAAGGGGACAGCATGCACAGAGACCAATTGTATATTCAATCTTTGCAGTTCAAAGCCAGCACTACTGTTTGGACTACACCTGCTGTTCCAATCAGGCCTTTGCAGGGTTCACCGAGAGAAGTAAACTCCGGTTAGTAATCAACTTGGAAGGTATAGCATAGTCTAAATGTACACACTGGAAGTGTTGCAGCCTCAATGTTTGAGCAGATCTCCCAGGCAATCAGAACATCCAGATCCACTGGTCAGATGGCAGGTGTAAGTCACAAGACAAAACAAATGAAAGAAATAGTCAGGATCCTGACAGTACCCATGTTTTCATGGGTGTACTCCGGACACCCACATGAATGTCAGAAGTATTTTGAATAAGATTTGCCATACAAGTAACTGGAGAAGTGAAGTTTTCAGAAATCTTCATGGCATTCATATCCAGAGAAAAGACCATTGGTCTTCAGAACAAGTGGACCATTCACCATCACTGTAAATTTAATTTTCTTCATTTATAAAGTCCATTGAGTCAACAGCATAAGGATGCTTTCCTGGGAGTGAGGTAGAAAGAGGTTTTACGTGAAACTGTAGATCCATGAATATTCAATTGATATTTTGTATGGTAATATGGACCTTTCTTCTGGAAACCCATAGATCTCATTGGTAATTCTTGAGAAAATATATAGCAAGGAAAAATAGTATCAGAAAACATGGGACCATCAAGAAAGGGAGTATCATCATGATCAGGATCATATACAGGATCACAGTCCATATCCAAAATGAGTATTGGATTATTTTTCCGGAAACAGCAGAGGCTAAATTGGATGATGTGTCCATATGACTGGAATACCCAAAGGAATCAGAAGATGAGCTGAGGGAAACACAGCCAACTCTTAAGTCAACAGGCTGTTGTCTGAATTGTGTTTGGAGTACTCCTATTCCAGATGTCTTGATCTAATGAAGATTGATCTGGCTTGGAACTGCTGTAAGAAGGAGACAAGGAAGTGTACCCAAATCTCATGTCCATGGATGCGGATTCTGTAGTGCTGCTTTTCTTGGAGGCTTGGAAGTCCTTAGAATGCTGGCCCTTTAAAATCAATTTTGCTCAGACTGCAAAGGAGTGGGGGACCGAGCTATAGATGAGTTTTTAGCAGAAGGAGTTGAATGTTTGGATGATCCCACATGGGCTGTCCTTGGACTATATTTCACAATGACAGCTTTACTTAAAGTCATTAAATTCTGAAGTTTTGGATCATTAGACTCAATTAGTAGATTCTACCATTCTAAAGCCTCACCTCTGAAGAACAAGAAAATAATTTTAACAATATTGACGGGAGTGATACCAGATGATAAATCAGATGTCATGATAGTAAAGTAATGCGTAATATTGTGCCAAATCTCCATCTAAGTAAATGGGCGCTGGAGCACCAGACAAAGATTGAAGCTTGTGAAGCAAACTCAGGAGCAGGAATGCAATTAACTTGTGGAACCTCAGACTGGTGAGAAAATGTCATGTCTGGAACTGACTGATGTCCTTTACTCGAACCAAAAGATGGGACCGGATAGGGGGCCTGATTCAGAGCCGCTCGTAAGCGGCCGCTCGTTCGCTCCGAGCGATGTTCGCACATCTGCGCATGCATATGGGTCGTAATGCGCATGCGCCAACCAGTTATTGCTGCCGGAAATCGTGCACTCGCACAACAGCAAGGGCCTGCTGATTTGAGTGACAGAATGAGGCGTTTGTGGGTGGTAACAGGGGAAGGTGCTTGAAAACGGGGAGTGGAGATCCAAAAGCAGGCGTGACAAATGGTCAAAACGGGCGTTTAATGGGTGTGCATTATTAACAAAGCAGCGTCATCAACCACGTCACTTGGTTGTGTCACGTCTGAGACTGGAGAAGAGGACGTGGTGGGCCTAAGTTGGGGAAAGAAGCGGAGACGAGGGGCCTGGATGTACGTTCTCCTCATCCACAGGTCTTGAGTGTTGGCGAGACCTGGGCAAAGGTGCGGAGTCTAACCCACAGGATGGTGTTCGCCAGTGACCCCCCCAATTGGGATATGGGCTTAGCTGCACCCCGTGAGCAGGTCGCAGTCCTTTGACCAGGTACCCAAGCCCTGCAGGGATAGAGACACTACACCCGTGGCCCAGCGAGGATATGCCTGCTTAGGCACCAAACAGTCCCTTAAAACACTGTATAGAAAACACCTTGACACGAGGATCAAATGTCAATAAGGATTTCAAGTGGGAAGCAACTCACGGTTACTTGAGACGTCACCAGAGATAGAAGGCACACGGGTAGAGGTGGTGTAGGTTGTAGCACGGATGTTCACTGGAGACGTAAGGCACACAGGTGGGGATGGTAACACTGCTGCACGGGTATTCACCAGAGACGTATAGGCACACAGGTAAAGGTGGGTACACTGCTGCACGGGTATTCACCAAAGACGTATAGGCACACAGGTAAAGGTGGTAACACTGCTGCACGGGTATTCACCAGAGATGTATAGGCACACAGGTAAAGATGGTGACACTGCTGCTGTACGGGTGAATAGGAACCTGGACCGGGAACTCACTAAAGCACGCTAGGAGACAACCGTTGTTCAGGCAATTTCCCATAACCTGTGGAACAGTTTTATACCCAGGGGAACCCTTAGACAGGTGCACAGCATCAGCTGAAAATGGGCCTATCAGGGAGAAGGGTCCAGTCACATGGGCTGACTATCATGGCGGCGCCCATGTCCGGATTTGCGATGCCAGACACCAGCCCTCCAGGAAGCCACAGCATGCGGGGAGAATACTCAGCTTCTCCCCCGCCGTCGCGCAGGCCGACCGACCACCCAGGATGAGAGGGGAAGCCGGCGGTGCGGTAAGCGGGCGCCGATCCCCGGCTGAGCCCTGACAGTACCCCCTCCTTTAAGGGTGGGCACTGAACACCCATCAGGCTTATCTGGAAATCTCCTATGAAAACTCTGGATTAGTCGCGGAGCGTGTACATCAGAGGCTCTGATCCAGGCCCTTTCCTCGGGGCCGTAGCCCTTCCAATCGATGAGATATTGAAGGGTGTTGAATCTGTGCCGGGAATCCAAGATCTTCTCCACCTCAAATTCAGTGCCTTGTAATGTCTTGACTTGAGGCAATTTAGGGGAACAATTCTGAAAATGATTGAGCACCAGGGGTCGTAAGAGAGAAACGTGAAAAGTATTTGAAATCTTCATTTGAGGAGGAAGTTCCAATTTATAAGTTACTGGACTGACTATCTTAAGGATACGATATGGACCAATAAAACGTGGAGCGAGTTTCATGGACGGGACTCTTAAGCGAATATTTTTGGAAGATAACCAAACCCTGTCCCCGACTCTCAACAGTGGAACCGCCAAACGTCTCCTGTCCGCAAATTTCTTGTAATTCCTAGAAGATTGCTTTAGAGATAGGTGAATTTTATTCCATAAAACTGAAAAGGATTGAATCTCTTGATTCACAGCCGGAACATCTATAGATGGAAGCTTCTGGAAATCTGGAACTCGTGGATGTCTACCAAAAACCGTAAAAAAAAGGAGTGGATTTAGAGGAAGAATGGAATTTAAAATTATGAGAAAACTCTGCCCATGGCAGGAGGTCCACCCAATCATCCTGGGAAGATGACACAAAGAGCCTAATGAAGGTCTCTAGCTCTTGATTGACCCTTTCCGTTTGACCATTCGACTGTGGGTGGTAGGCTGAGGAAAAGTTCAGTTTGATTCCACAGGTATTACACAGGGCTCTCCAGAATTTGGCTGTAAACTGAACACCTCGATCAGAGACTATTTCCCTGGGGAGACCGTGTAATCTGAAGATGTCCCGAATAAAAATTTTTGCTAATTGAGGAGCATAAGGAAGGCCATTTTAGAAAAGCGATCCACAACCACCCATACCGTGTTATGCCCCTTGCACCGAGGTAATTCAGAAATAAAATCCATTGAGATGTGGGTCCATGGAGCAGTTGGGATAGACAAGGGACGAAGAGGACCAACCATCTGTCTACGCGGAGTTTTATGTTGGGCGCATTTGATACAGGAGCGGACAAACTCCGTGACATCCTTCTTCATGGTCGGCCACCAGTAAGATCGAAGTAAGAACTGGTAGGTCTTGGTGAGTCCAGTGTGACCTGCGAACAAGGATGCATGAGCCCAAACCAGCAATTCCTTATGTAAATTAGGAGGTACAAAAATTTTCCCAGGTGGCAAGGACACTACTTGAGTAGGAGCAAATACAATTGGGTCAAAAATGGAACGAACTTGAGAACACTCCTCCTCCTCCAAGTTAGTCATAAAGGAGCGAGATAATGCATCGGCCTTCTTGTTCAACACACCAAGACGAAACTGGAGTTTTAAATCAAACCTAGAAAAAAATAGTGACCATCGTACCTGCCTGGCATTCAACCAGTGTGCAGTTTGCAGATAGATCAGATTCTTATGGTCTGTAATAATCATGACAGGAAATTTGGCCCCTTCCAGAAGATAACGCCATTCCTCTAAGGCTAGGCGCATGGCTAGAAGTTCTTGGTCGCCTATAATATAATTCCTCTCAGCAGGGGAAAATTTGTACTGTGCTGCTGTTGTCCATAGGGGCTGTGTCCACTACTTCAAAGTCCATAGGGGCTGGCTGTGTTGTGCTGTGCTGCTGTTGTCCATAGGGGCTGTGTCCACTACTTCAAAGTCCATGGGGGCTGGCTGGACTGTGTTGTGCAGTCAGTTGTCCATAGGGGCTGTGTCCACTCCAAAGTCCTGTGCAGTGTCCCAGTCATAAAGGGGTGTTGTAGTGTTGTCCAGGGGGTGCCCTGTCCGTCAGGGGTGCTCCCCCCAAGTGCTAAAAAAAAAATATTTTTTCTGTGTTTGTGAATTGTGTGCACCGTGGCTGCACGTGCATCAACAAAGCAGCAGCGCCAAGCGTGCGCCTGTGTCCCATAAGTAAAGGGCCGGCTGGCTTGTCCGTTAAAGGGTGCTGTAACCCCCAAAGTACACTCCAAACAAAAAAATATATATTTTCTGTGTTTGTGAATTATGTGCGCAGTAGCCGCACGTGCATCAACAAAGGAGCAGCGCCAAGCGTGCGCCTGTGTCCCATTAGTAAAGGGCCGGCTGGCTTGACCGTTAAAGGGTGCTGTAATCCCATAAGTACACTCCAAACAAAAAAAAAAATATTTTTTGCGTTTGTGAATTGTGTGCGCAGTAGCCGCACATGCATGAACAAAGTAGTGCCAAACGTGCGCCTGTGTCATAAGTAAAGGGCCAGCTGGCTTGACTGTTAAAGGGTGCTGTAACCCCCAAAGTACACTCCAAACCAAATAAAAAAATATTTTCTGTGTTTGTGAATTGTGTGCGCAGTAGCCGCACATGCATGAACAAAGTAGTGCCAAGCGTGCGCCTGTGTCATAAGTAAAGGGCCGGCTGGCTTGACCGTTAAAGGGTGCTGTAACCCCCAAAGTACACTCCAAACCAAATAAAAAAGTATTTTCTGTGTTTGTGAATTGTGTGCGCAGTAGCCGCAAGTGCATCAACAAAGTAGTGCCAAGCGTGCGCCTGTGTCATAAGTAAAGGGCCAGCTGGCTTGACCGTTAAAGGGTGCTGTAACCCCCAAAGTACACTCCAAACAAAATAAAAAAATATTTTCTGTGTTTGTGAATTGTGTGCGCAGTAGCCGCACGTGCATCAACAAAGTAGTGCCAAGCGTGCGCCTGTGTCATAAGTAAAGGGACGGCTGGCTTGACCGTTAAAGGGTGCTGTAACCCCCAAAGTACACTCCAAATAAAATAAAAAAATATTTTCTGTGTTTGTGAATTGTGTGCGCAGTAGCCGCACGCGCATCAACAAAGTAGTGCCAAGCGTGCGCCTGTGTCATAAGTAAAAGGCCGGCTGGCTTGACCATTAAAGGGTGCTGTAACCCCCAAAGTACACTCCAAACAAAATAAAAAAATATTTTCTGTGTTTGTGAATTGTGTGCACTTGGCTGCACGTGCATCAACAAAGGAGCAGCGCCAAGCGTGCGCCTGTGTCCCATAAGTAAAGAGCCGGCTGGCTCATTTCTTAAAGGGTGGTGTAACCCACAAAGTGCACTACTCTCCAGCAAAAATAAAAAAATATTTTCTGTGTTTGTGTGCACCTTAGCCGCACGTATATATCAATATAACATAAATGGAGGACTAAACTTTCTCCGATAAAAATAAAATAGGGAAAGATCAAGAACCACTTCCTCCTAGTGCTGTTGCTGCTGCTGGGAGTTGTTCATCATCCCAGAGAGGAAGTAGGAACACCACTACTTTTACTAAACAATTGACCCTCCAACATTCCCTAGCGATGAGGATGAAGTACGACAGCAGTCATCCTGAAGCAAAACGTATAACTGAGTCCTTGACTGCTATGTTGGTGTTAGACGTGCGTCCGGTATCCGCCATTAGTGCAGTGGGATTTAGACAATTGATGGAGGTAGTGTGTCCCCGGTTCCAAATCCCGTCTAGATTCCACCTGCATCCTCAAAGCAGCAGCGACAAGCATGCATCTGTCTGTTAAAGGGTGATGTAACCCTCAAAGTGCGCTCCACAAACAATAAAAAAATTCTTTTTTTTTTCTCTTTGTGAAATGTGTGGGCTGTAGCCGCACCTGCATCCTCAAAGCAGCAGTGACAAGCGTGCGTCTGTCTGTTAAAGGGTGGTGTAACCCTCAAAGTGCTCCAAAAAATAAAAAACTATTTTTTTTATGTGTTTGTGACTTGTGTGCGATGTAGCCGCACGTGCATCAACACAGTAGCAGCGCCAAGCGTGTGCCTGTGTCATAAGTCAAGGGCCGGTTTGGACAACTGGTCCGGGCTGAAGGACGTGGCAACAATTTCTGACAAGTCTACTGTCACTGCATATGATACTGTCCTCAAAGCAGCAGCGACAAGCGTGCGTCTGTCTGTTAAAGGGTGGTGTAACCCTCAAAGTGCGCTCCACAAACAATAAAAAATTCTTCTTTTTTTTTCTGTCTTTGTGAAATGTGTGGGCTGTAGCTGCACCTGCATCCTTAAAGCAGCAGCGACAAGCGTGCGTCTGTCTGTTAAAGGGTGGTGTAACCCTCAAAGTGCGCTCCACAAACAATAAAAAAATTCTTCTTTTTTTTCTGTCTTTGTGAATTGTGTGGGCTGTAGCCGCACTTGCATCCTCAAAGCAGCAGCGACAAGCGTGCGTCTGTCTGTTAAAGGATGGTGTAACCCTCAAAGTGCGCTCCACAAACAATAAAAAAATTCTTCTTTTTGTTCTGTCTTTGTGAAATGTGTGGGCTGTAGCCGCACCTGCATCCTTAAAGCAGCAGCGACAAGCGTGCGTCTGTCTGTTAAAGGGTGGTGACACCCTCAAAGTGTGCTCCACAAACAATAAAAAAATTCTTCTTTTTTTTCTGTCTTTATGAAATGTGTGGGCTATAGCCGCACCTGCATCCTTAAAGCAGCAGCGACAAGCGTGCGTCTGTCTGTTAAAGGGTGGTGTAACCCTCAAAGTGTGCTCCACATACAATAAAAAAATTCTTTTTTTTCCTGTCTTTGTGAATTGTGTGGGCTGTAGCCGCACCTGCATCCTCAAAGCAGCAGCGACAAGCGTGCATCTTTCTGTTAAAGGATTACATCGGTGACAGCATCCAAGTAGGCATGTCAGACAGTACGTACATGTACTGGCAGGAAAAAGAGGCAATTTGGAGGCCCCTGTACAAACTGGCTCTATTTTACCTGAGTTGCCCCCCTCCAGTGTGTACTCTGAAAGAGTGTTTAGTGCAGCCGGGAACCTTGTCAGCGAAAGGCGTAGGAAGTTGCTTCCACAAAATGTGGAGAAGATGATGTTCATAAAAATGAATTATCAACTTTTCCAGGGAGACCAGCCTCCAGAACGTACAGAGGGACCTGTGGTGGTGGATTCCAGCGGGGACGAATTAATACTCTGTGAGGATGAGGATGTACACAACACTGAAGAGGGTGAGGAATCGGTGAATGAGGAGGATGAGGACGACATCTTGCCTCCGTAGAGCCAGTTTGTGCAGGGACAGATTAATTGCCAGCTTGTTTTGTGGGGGCCCAAACGAACCAATCATTTCAGCCACAGTTGTGTGGCAGACCCTGGCGCTGAAATGATTGGTTTGTTAAAGTGTGCATGTCCTGTTTATACAACATAAGGGTGGGTGGGAGGGCCCAAGGACAATTCCATCTTGCACCTCTTTTTTTTCTTTGCATTATGTACTGTTTGGGGCCTAGTTTTTCAAACTGCCATCCTGTCTGCCACTGCAGTGCCACTCCTAGATGGGCCACGTGTTTGTGCCGCCCACTCGTGTCGCTTAGCATAGTCATCCAGCGACCTCGGTGCAACCGTTTGGACATAAAAACACTATTGTGAGGTGTTCAGAATAGACTGGAAATGAGTGGAAATTAAGGTTTTTGAGGTTAATAATAGCATAGGAGCAGAAAAACCTACAAATTCTGTGATTTTAGCTGTTTTTATGCTTTTTAAAAAAAAAAAATACAGATCCAAAACACAAAGCCCAGAACCGAAAACACGGAAGGGTGGTTTTGGCAAAACCAATCCAGATCCAAAACACGAAGAAAGATCCAGATCCAAAACCAAAACACAAAACACGAAAAGTGGCCGGTGCACACCCCTAGTCCATACATGTCTACCCTCTTGGTTTTCGTGGGAGGCTCACGATTTTTCTGGTAACCCCCTGCACCCCCGGAAGAGTAGGCACTTCTCCTGCATTCATTTAGCCCGCCCCCTATTTAAATTTAAGCCAATCACAGCAATATGCTGTAAAGGGGGTGGGGCTTAATGATGCAACCCATCAGGCCCTGTCCCCATCATAACCCACCTGCTTCTCCTCCCCAGGCTTTTCCTGGGCAGGAGAAGCAAAAGGTAGGCAAATATGGACTACACCTGCTGGTCCAATCAGGCCTTTGCAGAGTTCACAGACAGAAGGAAACTCAGGTGAGTAATCAACTTGGAAAGAATAGCACAGTCTAAATGCACACACTGGAAGTGTTGCAGCCTGCATGTTTCAGCAGATCTCCCAGGCAATGAGAACATCCAGATCTACAGGTCAGATGGCAGTGGTAAGTCCCAAGACAAAAGAAATGAAAGAAATAGTCAGGATCCTGACAGTAGGAAGTATACACATACCGTGGAGATGGTATTACCTGTCCTTGGGTTTCTGCCTGAACCTGCTGCTATCTCTCTAACGATTCTTGTGACTGATTGTTTTCACTACTCTAATCTCCCGTCTTCACCTCAGCCTTTTACCTGACTTCCCTTTGTTAGCTGCCTGCAGAAAAGCAGGATTGTTTCTCGTTTGCTTTGCTATCTCCATCTCTGACCGAATTTAGGGCCTGATTCAGAGCCGGACGCAATTAGCGCTCGCTCGTCCAGAAACAAGGGGTGGCTATTCAAATCAACCGTTCGCTCTTTGCGGTCTGTTCACGCCTCCAGGTCTGAACGAGCTAACAAAACTTGCGGTCGTTTTTTGAAAAAATACGTCCCCTGGCCGCTCGCATCCTACGTCATGTCCGCTATTTATTAGATTAATCGAGTACATCGACCAGCGTATGAACTGCTCGCTATTCTTGTGGTTGGTTTTTGCTACCACAATCTTGCGAGCAGTTCTGACTATAAAATAACTCAGTGACGTGGTCAATGACGCTGCTGTATTAATTATGCACACCCATAAAACGCCCGCTATGACCTTTAAGCACGCCTGCATTCTGATCTCCACTCCCCGTTTTCAAGCACCTTCCCCTGTCACCACCCACATATGCCTCATCCTGTCACTCAATTTATCCGGCATTCGCTATTTTGCGAGCACATGAATTTCAACCGCACTGATTGGTTCGCGCATGCGTATAACGATCCGTATGCATGCGCAGTTGGCCAAACATCGTCTCGGAGCGAACGAGCGGCTCTAAATCAGGCCCTTAGACCACTCCTTGCCAAGACCCAGCTTGTTTGGCCATGTCTCTGCCTTCTGCCCCCAAAGTGCCCTGGTGTTCTGTTATGTCCTTGATATGTCTGATGCATTTAGACTTTGTTCTCTCAGGATAAATTGTGCCAAACTGAATTGGCAAGTGTGCAAAACCACTGACCAGGTTTTGCATATGCAAATAATTAATTTGTTTAATAAAATCTATATAAAAACATATTTAACACTATAGGGAATGTCTAGCATCACTCTGTGGGCATGTCTAGGCAACCCCATTAGCATCTCATGAGATCATCTCAGTTAAATGGTTAAATAGGCTGGCAAATATGAACTTGGTGCCAGCTATAACTTCAGTGGTCCCTTGACTGCAAGTAGAAAGAGAATACTCCTGTGGCCCTATAGAACAGAGTGGAACATTAGAGAGAGTGGGACCAGAAACACTATAACCTGGTAGGAACACATCATGGATTATGGCATATAGGAGAACTATACAGAACAAGCTACCTTACTAATGATAGAGTTGCAATCCATACCAATAGGATTGCAAGTATGGTTACCAAAGCTGCCAATCTATAGGGGAGAAATTGAAATTTGTTAGAGCTGGCTGCCAGACTTTCAAATGGAATATTCAATCCCAAAGTGGAGGCCAACATAGTTATAAAGTATCAGGAATCGAAACAAAATACATTTTAAATAAATCTGTGATCATGTAGAAAACATGTTCCAGGGTCGCAATGATTTGTTTGCTCCTACACAGCACTGAGCTCCGGGTTCAATTCCCACCAAGTCCAAAAATGTGTGGAGTTTGTTTATTCTCTTGAGCGATGAATGGTTCAGATTCGGGAGAATCCAACAGAACCGAAATTTGGCTTTCTAAAGGTGCATACACACACAACGATTATTTTAATGATTATCGATCACGATATCTTTTATCGTTCAATCTTGAAAAAATCGTTCACTTTCTGAGTTAAATCGTTCATGCGCGTTCACGTTTGTAGTTTGTAGTTCAGTCAGACTGACCAACTCAACCATTTTCATTAAGGGAATATGCAAAAATCGTATGTAGCTCAAAAAAATCGTTCATTACATTTAGTAAATGAACAATTTTAGTTAACGATTTTCGTTCATTTTTCCCTTGAAAAATTAACGAAAATCATTTATTAAAATCGTCCATTTACTAAATCGTTGTGTGTGCATGCAGCTTAAGTCCTCACAAGTTCAGTTCTCAAAACATGGCAAAAACTACTTTTAACCTGAAATCTCAGATATTGCGTGTTTTGGATTACATATAAGCCCCTCTGTCGTGGTTTCAGGTGCATGGAGAGGGTTGCTGTAACAGTCACCATTACAAAGAGTTGTAGGGGGTTGGTGTGGTGGAAAAAGTAAAGCTGCATTTACAATTGTTTTTCACAAGGGTATATCTATCATCTACACCAGAGGTCGCACACCCATAGCTCGCGGTCATAATTTTGGTAGCTTGGAGTCAATTATGAGACTGTGAGGAAATGATGAGGCCTCTGAAGAACACTCCCCTGTGGCATCGAGCCATGGGGAAATGCGTTAGTTGATTGACATAACTGCTACGGCAATCACCTGACACACTCCCCTGTGGCATCGAGCCATGGAGAAATGCGTTAGTTGATTGACATAACTGCTACGGCAATCACCTGACACACTTCCCTGTGGCTCTGCCCATAGCACTGATGCCTTGACGGAGCAGCAAAATAAATGACTTGACACCGCGAGTGACTCCCGCCCAGCACTGCCTGGATTTAATTAATGTGATAAGACATTTCTTCCGAATAGATAGAAGCCTGCAGTATTACATAGTAAATTGTTAGATCACTTAACGTGGGCACACTACAGATTTTTTTTTCTACAATTTTAGTAGCTCTTCAGGACATTTCATTTATCTTGAGTAGTGGGTTGTGTATAAGAGAGGTACACCCCAAAGACAAAATAATTTTTTGGTGTAAAAAAAGCCCTTGAGTCTTTTAATTCAATTTAAATATTGTAAGGGAAGATTGTGTGCCTTTGAGAGGCAGCATATATTACTGTACTTACTGGGTGCAGTGTCCCCCTTCAGCTGCACCCCAAAATAATAAAAGTGTAAAATAATTTTTTTGTGGTTTAAAAGAAAAAATATTACAAGTCTTTTATAAATCAATTTAGATATTTCAAGGGAAGAATGTGCGTGTGTTGAGATACATTGTATATTACTGTACTCACTGGGAGTGGGTCCCCTTCAGCTTCACCCTAAAATAATAGAATGAAAAAAAATATTTTGTGTTTTAATTCAATTTATATATTTCTAGGGAAGATTGTGTGTTTTTGAGAGGGTTGCATATATTACTGTACTTACTAGGTCTGTCCTTTTCAACTGCACCCTAAAATAATAAAAGTGAAAAAAGTGGAAAAAATTATTTTTTTGTGGTTTCAAAAATATTTCAAGGGAAGAATGTGTGTTTGAGAGGCAACATATATTACTGTACTTTTAGAGGGTGTTTTGTTACAGAATCTAAATTTTATTAATACAAAGCAAAATTGTGACAGCATGAAAACAAGGTTACAAGTCTCCATGTGAGTATCACCATTATGCTCCCATAAAATGAATGTGAATAGTAATTGTGACAGTACAAATACATGTAAACTATCATGCCAAATAAAGAAGTCATTGGATTATCTCAGCCAAACTGAATTCCTGGAAATACTAATAGGCACCCTCTTGTAATTAAACTATTTAACATTCCCCCTAATTGACTATGATGAGTACATATCCTCCAAGTTGCCCATTTCAGCTTTTTCTCCTTCAGCAGATGTTAAAGTATCAGCTCCAGCTTCTCAACTCTCTTCTGGAGGTCATGGCAGCAGCACACATCTTATTCTGGACAGTCACTTGTCACAGTTGTTGATGTTCTAGATCTTGCAAGACCATCCATCAGGAGCATAACTAGAACTTTGTAAGCCCCAAAGCAATTTTTTTACCCCCCCCCAACTGAAAAACAATTGAAGAGAAATGTGTGTGGTCAATATATATTGGCCTGACCCTTGTAATTTTCTCTTTTGTAGAAGTGTGTTGGTAAAATATTAGATAATATTTTGAATACTAGGCTCTTAGCTCTTGATAAATGAAAACATTCTATAGGGTTTTATAGTTGAATAAACTGCCATCCTGTCTGCCACTGCTGTGCCACTGCTGTGCCACTATGTTTCATAGGGAATCGGTATCTGTGACTGTCAAATCACGATGCCAGAAGACCGGCAACAGCAGATCCCGACAGGTACGTTTTTTCGCTATCCCTAACCCTCTCCCCCCCTAACCCTCCTTTAGGGGTGCCTAACCCTAACCTTTCCCCCTAGTGTATAAACCCAACCCCCCCTCCCCGTACCTTAAACCTAACACTCCCGGGGGGGTGCCTAACCCTAACTTCCACCTGGAGGTGCCTAACCCCCCTTCCCCTAGCCTGACCCTAACCTTCCCAGGGGGGTGGGCAATCCTAAATCCCCCCCGGGAGCCCCTAACCTAACCCTTTCCCCGCGGCTGTCCACACCCACCACCCGGCTTATCTTCGTTCAGTATGCCTGGTGTCGGGTGGATAATAATAGGCATCTGGATTTCGATGCCTATCATTAATCCCATGCCGGGATTTGGCAGTCGGGAACCCGGCGGTCGGCATTTCGACCACCAGCTTCCTGACTACAGACCGTTTCATAGACGTGCTATATTTTTTTACACTGCCATGTGTTTATGTCACTGCTCTGTTGCTTAGTAACCAGCCAGCTCACTGCAGCCTTTGGCCAATATTGGTGAAAACAATATTGTGAGCTGTGAGGTGGTCAAAATTGACAGAACAAAAATCTAAATAAGGGAGATCTGTGCACATCTCTACTTTCTCCTGGGTTCCGAATTCCTCCCACAGGTAGGGGTAGGGGGGTTAATTGCCTTGTGGGAAATAACTGTAGTGTGTTTACATGCAGTAGGGACTAAAGATTGTAAGCTCCACTGGGGCAAGGACTGATGTGTATGACTCGATAATATTGCACTATATACAGATGTGTCCAGAGCCGGACTAGCCATCTGGCCAGAAGGGCTGATGGTCTGATGGGCCAGTCCGGTCGTAAACCCTGGCCAAGCAGCTTCACCTCCCGGCGCTCTGCTTGGCCGGGATACAGAAATATGGGGGCGTGCTGCGAGGCCAGGCCCCAGTGACTCATGGAACGCTCCTCTGAGGCTTAACCAAGCCCCTTTTGTGATGAGGGCTGATCTGGAGTCCTAGTCCATCCTTGGATGTGTCCACACACTTCTTACCTCCATACGCTACAAGTCATGTTAAACATAATGAGCGAGCGCCATGTAATTTGATAGCACTGAGCATCTTTTCATGCAACTTTTTTACTTTCCAGTGCGTCTTATTCACAAAACAATGCAGATAATGCCTATAATCTGTGTGCGACTGCGGCTGTATCTGCATGCGAAACGCTGTCAGCAGCTGTGACTTTGTAATGTAGCCTTTCGCAGGCAGATACAGCCAGATAAGAGGGGGTCCTCCATGATTCTGCACACGAGCCCTCTCCTATCTGAAAACGCCCCTGCCCATAGGTGTGGGCACACCACCTTTGTCTACTTGTGTGGGCACTCTCCTTTTATCTACTTGTGTGGGCACTCTCCTTTTATCTACTTGTGTGGGCACACTCCTTTTATCTACTTGTGTGGGCACACTCCTTTTATCTACTTGTGTGGGCACTCTCCTTTTATCTACTTGTGTGGGCACACTCCTTTTATCTACTTGTGTGGGCACACTCCTTTTATCTACTTGTGTGGGCACACTCCTTTTATCTACTTGTGTGGGCACTCTCCTTTTATCTACTTGTGTGGGCACACTCCTTTATCTACTTGTGTGGGCACACTCCTTTTATCTACTTGTGTGGGCACACTCCTTTTATCTACTTGTGTGGGCACATTCCTTTTATCTACTTGTGTGGGCACACTCCTTTTATCTACTTGTGTGGGCACACTCCTTTTATCTACTTGTGTGGGCACACTCCTTTTATCTACATGTGTGGGCACACTGAAACAGTGGCTCTTTATCACCACCTATCTTCTTTCATTCTACTGCTATATTGTGTGTGTGTGTGTGTATGTATGTATATATATATGTGTATATATATAATATCATACAAACTCGGCACTCGCTTACTTTTCAAACTGTAAACTGTACAAATTACAGTTTGAAAAGTGAGTGAGTGCCGAGTTTGTATGATATTTTTTTTGCAGATGGTGTGGTCACATACCAAGGGCACCCCAGATGGTTGAGTGCCGTTGATTAAGCCTGTCATTTATTTACATTTTGTGGCCACACTTGCTAAGGCACCTGCTTTTCGAATGTAAAATAAACTTTGTCAGTTTATCCCCAGGTGCTTGTTAACTGATATCCCTGGGTGTTGTCCTGTCTCTTTAAGTCAGGAACCATATTCATGTTTAAAATGTGTGCAGTGGCAGAGTAAAGGTCATATATCTGAGAGTTAGTGTAGGGACTGCCCAGATGGGAATGACCATGAAGTGGTTGGTCAGTTTGACAAATTATTGCAATATTTTGGAACTAACATTCCCTGTATTCCAAGGAATTACAGTTTGAAAAGTGAGTGAGTGCCGAGTTTGTATGATATTTTTTTTGTAGATGGTGTGGTCACATACCAAGGGCACCCCAGATGGTTGAGTGCCATGGATTAAGCCTGTTCTATCTATCTATCTATCTATCTATCTATCTATCTATCTATCTATCTATCTATCTATATATCTATTTATCTATCTATCTATCTCATGTCGATCTATCTTATATCTATTTATCTATCTATCTCATATCTATCTACCTATCTCATATCTATCTATTTATCTATCTATCTATCTATCTATCTATCTCATATCTATCTATCTATCTATCTATCTATCTATCTATCTATCTATCTATCTATCTATCTATCTATCTCATGTCGATCTATCTTATATCTATCTATCTATCTATCTATCTATCTATCTATCTATCTATCTATCTATCTATCTCTCTATCTATCTACCTATTACATCAAGTGTCTAAAAATAATTTCACGATATAATGCAATAATAATTTCAGAGACACATTATTATGTAACAGGGCCTGGCTTTGTGTAGTTGTGTGTGTATGTATGTGTGTATGTGTGTGTGTTTATGTGTGTACGTGAGTGTGTATGTATGTGTGTACGTGTGTGTGTATGTATGTGTGTACGTGTGTGTGTTTATGTGTGTACGTGAGTGTGTATGTATGTATGTACGTACGTACGTACGTACGTACGTACGTACGTACGTACGTACGTGTGTGTGTATGTATGTGTGTACGTGTGTGTGTTTATGTGTGTACGTGAGTGTGTTTTCAGTGGTTTTGGCTGGCCTGGATATAGCCCCTGTGACACTTGCCCTTGCACTAGACCTGTGAGTGCGGGAATGGCCATACAGCCTTTGTGTAGTTGTGTGTGTATGTATGTGTGTACGTGTGTGTGTATCTATGTGTGTAGTTGTGTGTGTATGTATGTGTGTACGTGTGTGTGTATGTATGTGTGTACGTGTGTGTGTTTATGTGTGTACGTGTGTGTGTTTATGTGTGTACGTGTGTGTGTTTTCAGTGGTTTTGGCTGGCCTGGATATAGCCCCTGTGACACTTGCCCTTGCACTACACCTGTGAGTGCGGGAATGGCCATACAGACTTTGTGTAGTTGTGTGTGTATGTATGTGTGTACGTGTGTGTGTATCTATGTGTGTAGTTGTGTGTGTATGTATGTGTGTACGTGTGTGTGTACGTGTGTGTGTTTATGTGTGTACGTGTGTGTGTTTATGTGTGTACGTGTGTGTATGTATGTGTGTACGTGTGTGTATCTATGTGTGTAGTTGTGTGTGTATGTATGTGTGTACGTGTGTGTGTATGTATGTGTGTACGTGTGTGTGTATGTATGTGTGTACGTGTGTGTGTTTATGTGTGTACGTGTGTGTGTTTATGTGTGTACGTGTGTGTATGTATGTGTGTACGTGTGTGTGTATCTATGTGTGTAGTTGTGTGTGTATGTATGTGTGTACGTGTGTGTGTATGTATGTGTGTACGTGTGTGTGTTTATGTGTGTACGTGTGTGTGTTTATGTGTGTACGTGTGTGTATGTATGTGTGTACGTGTGTGTGTATCTATGTGTGTAGTTGTGTGTGTATGTATGTGTGTACGTGTGTGTGTATGTATGTGTGTACGTGTGTGTGTTTATGTGTGTACGTGTGTGTATGTATGTGTGTACGTGTGTGTGTATCTATGTGTGTAGTTGTGTGTGTGTATGTATGTGTGTACGTGTGTGTGTATCTATGTGTGTAGTTGTGTGTGTGTATGTATGTGTGTACGTGTGTGTGTATGTATGTGTGTACGTGTGTGTGTTTATGTGTGTACGTGTGTGTGTTTTCAGTGGTTTTGGCTGGCCTGGATATAGCCCCTGTGACACTTGCCCTTGCACTAGACCTGTGAGTGCGGGAATGGCCATACAGACTTTCTGTAGTTGTGTGTGTATGTATGTGTGTACGTGTGTGTGTATCTATATGTGTAGTTGTGTGTGTATGTATGTGTGTACGTGTGTGTGTTTGTATGTGTGTACGTGTGTGTGTTTATGTGTGTACGTGTGTGTGTTTATGTGTGTACATGTGTGTATGTATGTGTGTACGTGTGTGTGTATCTATGTGTGTAGTTGTGTGTGTATGTATGTGTGTACGTGTGTGTGTATGTATGTGTGTACGTGTGTGTGTATGTATGTGTGTACGTGTGTGTGTTTATGTGTGTACGTGTGTGTGTTTATGTGTGTACGTGTGTGTATGTATGTGTGTACGTGTGTGTGTATCTATGTGTGTAGTTGTGTGTGTATGTATGTGTGTACGTGTGTGTGTTTATGTGTGTACATGTGTGTGTTTATGTGTGTACGTGTGTGTATGTATGTGTGTACGTGTGTGTGTATCTATGTGTGTAGTTGTGTGTGTATGTATGTGTGTACGTGTGTGTGTATGTATGTGTGTACGTGTGTGTGTACGTGTGTGTATGTATGTGTGTACGTACGTGTGTGTGTATCCATGTGTGTAGTTGTGTGTGTGTATGTATGTGTGTACGTGTGTGTGTATCTATGTGTGTAGTTGTGTGTGTGTATGTATGTGTGTACGTGTGTGTGTATGTATGTGTGTACGTGTGTGTGTTTATGTGTGTACGTGTGTGTGTTTATGTGTGTACGTGTGTGTATGTATGTGTGTACGTGTGTGTGTATCTATGTGTGTAGTTGTGTGTGTATGTATGTGTGTACGTGTGTGTGTATGTATGTGTGTACGTGTGTGTGTTTATGTGTGTACATGTGTGTGTTTATGTGTGTACGTGTGTGTATGTATGTGTGTACGTGTGTGTGTATCTATGTGTGTAGTTGTGTGTGTATGTATGTGTGTACGTGTGTGTGTATGTATGTGTGTACGTGTGTGTGTTTGTGTGTGTACGTGTGTGTATGTATGTGTGTACGTGTGTGTGTATCCATGTGTGTAGTTGTGTGTGTGTATGTATGTGTGTACGTGTGTGTGTATCTATGTGTGTAGTTGTGTGTGTGTATGTATGTGTGTACGTGTGTGTGTATGTATGTGTGTACGTGTGTGTGTTTATGTGTGTACGTGTGTGTGTTTTCAGTGGTTTTGGCTGGCCTGGATATAGCCCCTGTGACACTTGCCCTTGCACTAGACCTGTGAGTGCGGGAATGGCCATACAGACTTTGTGTAGTTGTGTGTGTATGTATGTGTGTATGTGTGTGTGTATCTATGTGTGTAGTTGTGTGTGTATGTATGTGTGTACGTGTGTGTGTATGTATGTGTGTACGTGTGTGTGTTTATGTGTGTACGTGTGTGTGTTTATGTGTGTACGTGTGTGTATGTATGTGTGTACGTGTGTGTGTATCTATGTGTGTAGTTGTGTGTGTATGTATGTGTGTACGTGTGTGTGTATGTATGTGTGTACGTGTGTGTGTATGTATGTGTGTACGTGTGTGTGTTTATGTGTGTACGTGTGTGTGCTTATGTGTGTACGTGTGTGTATGTATGTGTGTACGTGTGTGTGTATGTATGTGTGTAGTTGTGTGTGTATGTATGTGTGTACGTGTGTGTGTATGTATGTGTGTACGTGTGTGTGTTTATGTGTGTGTGTGTGTGGTTATGTGTGTACGTGTGTGTATGAATGTGTGTACGTGTGTGTGTATCTATGTGTGTAGTTGTGTGTGTATGTATGTGTGTACGTGTGTGTGTATGTATGTGTGTACGTGTGTGTGTTTATGTGTGTACGTGTGTGTATGTATGTGTGTACGTGTGTGTGTATCTATGTGTGTAGTTGTGTGTGTGTATGTATGTGTGTACGTGTGTGTGTATCTATGTGTGTAGTTGTGTGTGTATGTATGTGTGTACGTGTGTGTGTATGTATGTGTGTACGTGTGTGTGTTTATGTGTGTACGTGTGTGTGTTTTCAGTGGTTTTGGCTGGCCTGGATATAGCCCCTGTGACACTTGCCCTTGCACTAGACCTGTGAGTGCGGGAATGGCCATACAGACTTTGTGTAGTTGTGTGTGTATGTATGTGTGTATGTGTTTGTGTATCTATGTGTGTAGTTGTGTGTGTATGTATGTGTGTACGTGTGTGTGTATGTATGTGTGTACGTGTGTGTGTTTTTGTGTGTACGTGTGTGTGTTTATGTGTGTACGTGTGTGTATGTATGTGTGTACGTGTGTGTGTATCTATGTGTGTAGTTGTGTGTATGTATGTGTGTACGTGTGTGTGTATCTATGTGTGTAGTTGTGTGTGTGTATGTATGTGTGTACGTGTGTGTGTATCTATGTGTGTAGTTGTGTGTGTATGTATGTGTGTACGTGTGTGTGTATCTATGTGTGTAGTTGTGTGTGTGTATGTATGTGTGTACGTGTGTTTGTTTATGTGTGTACGTGTGTGTGTATGTATGTGTGTACGTGTGTGTGTTTATGTGTGTACGTGTGTGTGTTTTCAGTGGTTTTGGCTGGCCTGGATATAGCCCCTGTGACACTTGCCCTTGCACTAGACCTGTGAGTGCGGGAATGGCCATACAGACTTTGTGTAGTTGTGTGTGTATGTATGTGTGTATGTGTGTGTGTATCTATGTGTGTAGTTGTGTGTGTATGTATGTGTGTACGTGTGTGTGTATGTATGTGTGTACGTGTGTGTGTTTATGTGTGTACGTGTGTGTGTTTATGTGTGTACGTGTGTGTATGTATGTGTGTACGTGTGTGTGTATCTATGTGTGTAGTTGTGTGTGTGTATGTATGTGTGTACGTGTGTGTGTATCTATGTGTGTAGTTGTGTGTGTGCATGTATGTGTGTACGTGTGTGTGTATCTATGTGTGTAGTTGTGTGTGTATGTATGTGTGTACGTGTGTGTGTATCTATGTGTGTAGTTGTGTGTGTGTATGTATGTGTGTACGTGTGTGTGTTTATGTGTGTACGTGTGTGTGTTTATGTGTGTACGTGTGTGTTTATGTGTGTACGTGTGTGTGTTTTCAGTGGTTTTGGCTGGCCTGGATATAGCCCCTGTGACACTTGCCCTTGCACTAGACCTGTGAGTGCGGGAATGGCCATACAGACTTTGTGTAGTTGTGTGTGCATGTATGTGTGTATGTGTGTGTGTATCTATGTGTGTAGTTGTGTGTGTATGTATGTGTGTACGTGTGTGTGTATGTATGTGTGTACGTGTGTGTGTTTATGTGTGTACGTGTGTGTGTTTATGTGTGTACGTGTGTGTATGTATGTGTGTACGTGTGTGTGTATCTATGTGTGTAGTTGTGTGTGTATGTATGTGTGTACGTGTGTGTATGTATGTGTGTACGTGTGTGTGTATGTATGTGTGTACGTGTGTGTGTTTATGTGTGTACGTGTGTGTGTTTATGTGTGTACGTGTGTGTGTTTTCAGTGGTTTTGGCTGGCCTGGATATAGCCCCTGTGACACTTGCCCTTGCACTAGACCTGTGAGTGCGGGAATGGCCATACAGACTTTGTGTAGTTGTGTGTGCATGTATGTGTGTATGTGTGTGTGTATCTATGTGTGTAGTTGTGTGTGTATGTATGTGTGTACGTGTGTGTGTATGTATGTGTGTACGTGTGTGTGTTTATGTGTGTACGTATGTGTGTTTATGTGTGTACGTGTGTGTATGTATGTGTGTACGTGTGTGTGTATCTATGTGTGTAGTTGTGTGTGTATGTATGTGTGTACGTGTGTGTGTATGTATGTGTGTACGTGTGTGTGTTTATGTGTGTACGTGTGTGTATGTATGTGTGTACGTGTGTGTGTATCTATGTGTGTAGTTGTGTGTGTATGTATGTGTGTACGTGTGTGTGTATGTATGTGTGTACGTGTGTGTGTTTATGTGTGTACGTGTGTGTGTTTATGTGTGTACGTGTGTGTATGTATGTGTGTACGTGTGTGTGTATCTATGTGTGTAGTTGTGTGTGTATGTATGTGTGTACGTGTGTGTATGTATGTGTGTACGTGTGTGTGTATCTATGTGTGTAGTTGTGTGTGTGTATGTATGTGTGTACGTGTGTGTGTATCTATGTGTGTAGTTGTGTGTGTGTATGTATGTGTGTACGTGTGTGTGTATGTATGTGTGTACGTGTGTGTGTTTATGTGTGTACGTGTGTGTGTTTTCAGTGGTTTTGGCTGGCCTGGATATAGCCCCTGTGACACTTGCCCTTGCACTAGACCTGTGAGTGCGGGAATGGCCATACAGACTTTGTGTAGTTGTGTGTGTATGTATGTGTGTATGTGTGTGTGTATCTATGTGTGTAGTTGTGTGTGTATGTATGTGTGTACGTGTGTGTGTATGTATGTGTGTACGTGTGTGTGTTTATGTGTGTACGTGTGTGTGTTTATGTGTGTACGTGTGTGTATGTATGTGTGTACGTGTGTGTGTATCTATGTGTGTAGTTGTGTGTGTGTATGTATGTGTGTACGTGTGTGTGTATCTATGTGTGTAGTTGTGTGTGTGTATGTATGTGTGTACGTGTGTGTGTATCTATGTGTGTAGTTGTGTGTGTATGTATGTGTGTACGTGTGTGTGTATCTATGTGTGTAGTTGTGTGTGTGTATGTATGTGTGTACGTGTGTGTGTTTATGTGTGTACGTGTGTGTGTTTATGTGTGTACGTGTGTGTGTTTATGTGTGTACGTGAGTGTGTTTTCAGTGGTTTTGGCTGGCCTGGATATAGCCCCTGTGACACTTGCCCTTGCACTAGACCTGTGAGTGCGGGAATGGCCATACAGACTTTGTGTAGTTGTGTGTTTATGTATGTGTGTATGTGTGTGTGTATCTATGTGTGTAGTTGTGTGTGTATGTATGTGTGTACGTGTGTGTGTATGTATGTGTGTACGTGTGTGTGTTTATGTGTGTACGTGTGTGTGTTTATGTGTGTACGTGTGTGTATGTATGTGTGTACGTGTGTGTGTATCTATGTGTGTAGTTGTGTGTGTGTATGTATGTGTGTACGTGTGTGTGTATCTATGTGTGTAGTTGTGTGTGTGTATGTATGTGTGTACGTGTGTGTGTATCTATGTGTGTAGTTGTGTGTGTATGTATGTGTGTACGTGTGTGTGTGTCTATGTGTGTAGTTGTGTGTGTGTATGTATGTGTGTACGTGTGTGTGTTTATGTGTGTACGTGTGTGTGTTTATGTGTGTACGTGTGTGTGTTTATGTGTGTACGTGAGTGTGTTTTCAGTGGTTTTGGCTGGCCTGGATATAGCCCCTGTGACACTTGCCCTTGCACTAGACCTGTGAGTGCGGGAATGGCCATACAGCCTTTGTGTGACAAGTGTCTGACTGAGGCTTTACTTTTCCATGTCCCCACGCAGCTCAGCCTTGCAGTAAATCACAGCTGTCACTATAGTAGCACCTTGATTAAAGCCTAGAGTTTAATAGATCATTTTAAGAAAACCCAAATTACTCTAGCTCTCCAGTTGATCCATCTGGACTCTTAGAGTTGGTGCATGGCAGTTTTCAACCAGCACCAGAGAAGCCAAGTCTGGGCCTTTGGCTCCTGTGTATTCCCCGAGGAACCTTCGCTGCAGACCTAGAGCAACATTCTCAGCTGTATTTAATCTGTAATGAGACAAGCTGGCTATGAGAAAGGAGAATGAACACTGCACACAAGGCATGGAATAAAAACTAGGACAGCTAGCCCCCACTTTGCTGAATTGGTGAACTGGAGCCCGTCCAGTGCGAGAGCTGCTCCCCTGGCGATTCCAGTCTGTTCCAATTAATCGTGTTTAACAATTCTAATCACACTTTAGCACATTAATCCTATTTTCAATCCAAAACACATCTGAGAGAGCGGCATGTGAGCCTTTTTATTGCAACCGCAAATCAGATGTAACTGAGAGACACAAGGACCTCGGCCTACTCTGCACTTTCAATGAACTTCAGCTTAATAAAAATATATGATGGACCTGTGGGTGGATTTACTGCATGATGCTTCTATGTATAATTAGAACTGTCAAGCACCTTGAAAACCCATCAATAGAGGTAGACAAAACGTGATATAAAACTAACCAGAGATGGGAGAATAGAGTCAGGCTGGATTTCAGAATCGGATGATTTCCACAGCTTCACCATTGGGCAAATTAATCCACTAAATGTTTCCTGATTTACTTAGAATTCGGCCAATCATTAACGTTCACTAGATAACCAGACCAATCAGGGTGAATGGAAGATAAAGAAGCCAATTAGGAATCAATAAATGTCACATGGCCATAGTCTAATCATAGGAGTTTAGTGCCTCATTCAGAGGCGGTTGTAGGATGCAAGCGGTCGTTCTGAAACAGGGCGGCCGCTTGCATCCTGAACGCCCGCCTCCATGTCGGTCGTTAGGCTGTGGGTTAACACCCACACCTCTAACGACCGCTAAGGGTGATGGTCGCGATGGTCAAGACCATCACGACCATCGGGGCTAATGACGAGACCCTAAGGTAGGGTCTCGTCAACCTTAAGCCCCAGGGAGCTTCCTGCTCTGTTTGAGCAGGAAGCTCCCCACTGACATCACTGATGATGTCAGTGGGGCCGCCCCCAAATGACAAGCGTTCTGTCACTCAACATCGACAGCTCGCCCTGTCTGCTACGAGACCCCTAACGACGGATCACCCGTCGTTAGCCGGGTCTCGCGCATGTGCACTGGAGCAACATCAACCCAGTTGCGAGCTCGTAGAGCTAACAACTGGGTCTGAATAAGCTCCTTAGTCTCTTGGACACTCATTTTTCTTGGACTGTACTAAAGGAAAACATTTGTGCATTCTCTCTGTGACTATTTGGTATGTGTAGACTTTTGGTTTTGAATCTGGATTCATCTTAGTGTATTGGTTTTGCAAGACCACCCTCAAGTGTTTTGGTTTTGGATTCGGATGAAAATCAATAAAATGTTATCAAAAATCAATAAAAATCCATAAAGACAGCTAAAATGTCAGAATCCAAAATCTGAGTTCTGACTTTTAATCCGAACTGGCAACAGATCCGAACTGGAACTCGGTTCGAACCGCGTCACAAAAGTGAATTTGTACCTTGACCCTGTTCTGCTCGGAAACCCTAAATTTGGGTGTGTTCAGATTTCAGAAATCCGAACCTGCATATCTCTAGTGTAGATACAAGATGTATCTAGGAGACTGTTTATACAACAAGTATTTATAATAAGTCAAATCAATTGCCATATAACTGTAAAGTGGCAAGAAGGTGCTCAAAGTGTAGTATATAACAAATCAAGTTTTTGGGTACTGAATGAAAATTAAACAATGACAGCGCCAAAACACCTGTAATTTACCCGTGAGACACACAAATGTTGAAAAAATAACAGTGTATTTATTAAATATCACAAGAATTGTTCCAATATTGCAATCAATATGCTAATAATAAAAGTACCATGTTAGACATATTCTGCAAGCAGATAAAAACATTTATCACATCTAGAAATGATGAAGTATAAACAAAAAAGGGAATGAATATTATGCACTCTTTTATAAATATGAAATTGTGCTTATCTGTGTATGTAGCCACTTGGGGTAATAAAATAGAAGTCTTTCTCTTAGGACCCCTTTTTCATCCATTCTTTGTAGTCTTTGAATTAGAATTAGATGAGTAGTATAACATTCAAATATAACACAACCATCATCCAGAGAAGTGGATAATGAATTGCTGAAAATCAATGGTTCCATTATGCAGAAATTCTCCATACGGTGATGGTGACTTTACTTGAAGAACAGGAACCACCAACGCATTAACCAAACTTACTCAAGGAACCCTTGGTTCAATATAACCAATTAGACATATTAAAGATGAGCATTTCGGTTTTGCTGAAAACCGAACACACCCGAAATTTGGTGTTCTGAGTAGAACCGAGTCCCAACTCAGGAATTCTCACCAAATTTGGAACAAAAAAATGGATTTTGCTTATTTTGGATTGCATTTAAATCCCTCCATCCTGATTTCAGGTGCTGTAAGTGGTCAAATTGACTGCAAATGACTGCAAACTGATGTTATTGATGTTCGTAATACTATAGGAACAAAAACAGGTCAAATTCACTTGACTTTAGCTGTTTTTTAAATTTTTTTAAAGAAATCCAAAACCAAAATCGAAACTGAACCAAAACACTTGAAGTTGATTTTGCAAAAACCTTTGAGGTGCGGTTTTGCCAAAACCAAAATAAGAGGGTCCGCTCACATCTCTACACTCACTACCCCCTCCCCGTCGATACCTGTAAATCATGTGTTTCCAACCTGCCTGTTGGTACTGCCAGTCATCACTCCTGCTTCCCTCATCTTCTTCTTCCCTCTGACTGAGACACCTGACTCATGCATTTGAAGTTCTGCCAGGAAGACTGGATGATGGAAGTCCTGTCACACAGATGAGGCTGAATACAGACAGAAATAAGCATTTATTTGTGAACACAGAAAGTGGACACTTTGAGGGCAACTCCAGCCTTTCTGAACAGCCTTTGAATTACTTGTATCTAATAGAGATGTGAATGTATCTTGTTATCAGCCAAATGTTGGAAACATTGACCTGATTTTTCTTTGTTGCCTTCAAGGTGGAGAGTTCACAACCGTATATCGTCCCCGCTGATATTGTTCCAGAAGTTAACCCGTGATTAAATGTAATACCTGGAGGGGTTGGACTCTCTCATACTGGTGATGAATTACAGGCAGAGTCTAAATTCGATATATCAAGTGGCAAACAATATTCCTGCACATTTCATACATAATACGTTGCTGTTTATTATTGTTATCATTTATTTATACAGTGCTACATATTACGCAGTGCTGTACAGAGTATTTTTGTGATTCACCTCAGTCTCTGCCCCATTAGAGCTTATCTATATTCTTAAATACCAGATGTCCTGGCCATGAGAAAAGATCCTTGTAATATTTCAGAAGCTGCTTCATGTGTTATGTGTATTTCCTTTTTAGTGTTTTTTTATATATATATTTTCATATAAACACAGTCATATTCTTTGAAGCTAATGGTTGCAATAACGTAACAGAGGGAGTCCTGTGCTTGCTGAAGATATTCATGCATAATACTTAATAGCTCAATCTTTCTACAGTTCCCTTGAGAAATTTGAAATAGGGATGGGAATTCTTGGTGCAATGATGACATAAGACTGGAAAACTGTGACACCTGCCCAATCATTTGCTGATACAACACTGAGGATCCGGCTGCCAACGAACTGTAGAGCACTTGGCTGCTTAAATGTGGTTTTACAGTGCATCCGGAAAGTATTCACAGCGCTTCACTTTCCCACATTTTGTTATGTTACAGCCATATTCCAAAATGGAATAAATTCATTTTTGTCCTCAAAATTCTACACACACTACCCCATAATGACAAAGTGTAAAAAGTTTTTTTTTTTTGGAAATACAATAGACAAGTTTGGCATGATTCCATTGGTTCTTCTTAAAGGTGTCTTGGTTACAGGATCGTTTATTGGACAATTTCAAATGGACACAAACAGCCTCCAACCGCCCTTTGTATCCTTTTTCCCCCTGCATGCAAATCTAAGCTGCTAACATTACAGAGTACATTTTTAATGTTTTAACTCTCTATAGTCCATAGTTTGCAGATGCATGTTCCGATCTTCTCACCGATGGTACCGGGAATCTGTGGAGACACAGTGGATCAGTACAACACCAGACATGGTTTGCTTATCATGTACTAAACCTTAGATATCAAATAATCTTTATTACACAACATTAATAATCACTGAATAAACCTTGAATATTACACTTTAATACTAGGGAACCTTTCATGTAATTTGTGTATGTGTAAGTGTAAGAGAATATTGCATAAAGTTGCTAATATGCATGGTGCGTTTATTTGTAGAGTGAAACAGCGCAACTGTGCGTAATGTGCGGTGTTTATACATGTGTGTGTTTTATGCATGTAAGTCTATTTATGATGAATTTAATATATGTATATATATATATATATGTATCAAGCAATAGATGGGTACAGCGCCACTACCTGTGTGACTTACTGAGTGAAACAAATAAATATTCAAATGTATAGCAACTTAGCCTATTATTTTTTTCGGCGACCGCTCTGAGACAATAGTGTAATACTAGTGTGAGTATTTTTAAAAAGTGAAAAACAAGAGAATTGACAATCAGGCGACTAGTTTGCTAGATGTGTAAATTCACACACAGTAAAATGTACAGTAGATAAGTTAATGGTTTACAAATGTAGTTATACCTCAAACCATATAGAGGGGCGTGTTTCACGCTAATTAATAAATATAATAAACCAATAAATAGCAAGGTGCTTAATGCAAAATATGATATATCTGATTACATCTAGATAAAAAAAAAAAAAAAAAAAAAAATTTTTTGTTGAACTCATATAGACAACAAAGTGCTAGTGCAAAAATATAATGAATCTGAAACAAAGTGCTAGTGCCAAGTATAATAAAAATTATGACAATTTATTGAAAAACAGTGCACATAAAAATATATAAATAAATATGACCATAAAAACAACGACTGGCAGTAAATAGATAAAAACAAAGTAGAGGAAAGTTGATATTTTTAAGCAGCTTATCTGATTGAAGGAGAGAGGTAGTTCTCCACAGTGCATGAGGCAGCCAACAGTCCCAACGCGTTTCGTCACTATGACTTCATCAAGGGGATATTGCTTCAGTGTGGTGGTCCTGTATTCATACCACACTGAGTTCAAATGAGAGTCAGGTGTTCACCCTACTTCCTTTGTCTTAGGGAGACCTCAAAACCAAGCGATTTCATAATTCAGCAAGCCATCATTTAAAATAGTTTGTGTTACAGGGTTTCCCATAAAGAAATGTTAGTTATAAATAGTCAAACGGCGATCTTTTAAGTTCAACTTCCGCCCTTTGTGAACTGGCCTCTGCCCTTAATTGGAGCGTCACATCCGTTCCCGGCAGCTGTGTTAAACCATAGCGCGCGATCAAGCACTTCCGTTTTCTTCCTCGTGTTCCGAACTGGGCACGTCACTTCCGCCCGCCGTGTGTTGACGTGTTCGGAGGTGAGCCGTGTCACTTCCACCAACCCTTCTGTCGTTTCGCTCCAGGACGCGGCACATCACTTCCGCCCTTACTTAATAGATGTGTTGAGCTCTTCCGCCCCATTGTTTTCTCCGGACTTAATGCTTCCGCCCTTCTTGTCTATAGAATTAGTATGTTTTTTGCCCAAGTATGAATAATGAGTAGGTGGTGTCTTCCATATTATCTGAAACTAAAATAATAAAGGATAAGCATTCCATTTAAGGAGGGTAATCTGTTTTGATGCTGGATATATAGGTTAGATCATTAAATGATTAGTCTAAGTATAACATTCTCCTTAGGCATAGATATATATTAGAATAATAATATATTAATAGTTTGATCTAAAAACACTATGAATATGTACTGAATTGTTTTATGTATATAATTATATTGGATATTGTTTAGATATTTATTCCAAAAAGGAATTTCTTTAAAAGTTCAACCAAGAGGAGCAGAAATTCAGGGATATAATAAGTTGTGAAATGTTCTTAAGGTATGGGGATCATTCTTTCACTCTTTTCCTTGAAGAAGAGGTTCCAAAGACTCTGAAAATTTCTTGGATTTTCATATTGGTCCGACTCAGACAAACGACCTCTTTTCATCCAGTTAGATAGTTACAATCGGTTTTAAGATGTACTTGAAGTATGGGGATCATTCTTTTACTCTTTTTCTTGAAGGGGAGGTTCCAAAGACTCTAAGGATTTCTTGGATAATCATATAAGTCAAACCCAAGATCCACCTCTTTCCATTCAATTGGGTAGTTAGAATTGTAAAGTTCTGATATCATTAATCACTCCTTGGCCTTAAGGCTTGCAATTGTGAATATGCTATAATTCCCTTTTTAGGCATTATCATTCTCTAGCCTGGTTATATTCCAAACCGCCGGCTGAATTTGCAGCACCAGGTATTCTCAATGGGTTACCTTCCTTGGTACTAACCTGGCCCAATCATGCTTTGCTTCCAAGATCGGACGAGATTGGGCTCACACATGATGGTATGGCAGCAAATACATATTTCGATGGTCCATAATGCCAGATATTCTACCAAACCTGGACTTCCCTCAGAAGATGAACCTTCAGGGTACTACTCAGGCCCCTCCATAACCTGGGGGTATATTGGTAGATAGGAATGGAGCATATCACAAGAAAGGAGCAATTTCGTAGTATTCATTGAAGCCTTTAGGTGCCAGTGTGTCCAGTTCAAACAGCCAGAACATCTCTCTTCTTGATAGCAGATTGCCCAAATCCCCACCTCTTTCTCCCAGAGTAACGTGTTCTATTGCCTTGAAGGTGATATCTTCGGGATCCGAATTATGTTTTATTGAGAAGTGTTTGGAGACTGCATGTCCTTCAACTCTGTTTCTAATGTTCCTAATGTGCTCCTGAATTCTGATTTTTAGTGGTCTCTTGGTTTTTCCTATGTACTTGAGTCCACATGTGCACTCTAACAGGTATATCACTGATGTGGAGTTACAGTTCATAAAATTCTTTATAGTGTATTCCTTAGATCCGTCCGAATTCGTGAATGTTTTTCTCTTGGGGTGAAGAAATTTGCAAATATTGCAATGTCCGCATTTATAGCTTCCATTGCACTTCAAAGTGTTCATAGTTGGTCTTTCATTTCCTTTATCCCTCAGCATACTCGGTGCCAGTAAATCTTTTAAGTTCCTTGATTTTCTATATATAATCTGTGGTTTTGTCGGTAGGATCTTTTGGAGTAAAGGATCCATCAGAAGGATATTCCAGTTTTTGTTAAGAGATTTTTTAATATGATTCTCGTGTCCATTATATGTTGTAATAAATGGTACCATTTCTTCTTTTTGTGGTTTCTCCGTCTTATATTGTAGTAGATTATTTCTCTGTAGGTTTTTCGTTTTCTGCATAGCTGTATTGATGATTGCTTCCGGATACTCTTTTTCTCTAAACCTGGTTGCATAAATATCAAGTTGTTCATTACAGACGTTAGCATTGCTGCAATTACGTTTAATTCTGTAGAACTGGGAGTATGGTATGTTGTTCTTCCATTTGTCCAGGTGACAGCTTTTGTAATGCAGGTAGCTGTTCGCATCTACTCCTTTTATAAAAATTTTTGTGCAAATTTGGTCACCTTCTGATGTTAAAATCAAATCCAAAAACTCAATACTTCTGTTGTTAAAATTTGATGTAAATTTAAGATTCATATTGTTATTTGAAATAAACATTAAATTTTTATTTCAAATAACAATATGAATCTTAAATTTACATCAAATTTTAACAACAGAAGTATTGAGTTTTTGGATTTGATTTTAACATCAGAAGGTGACCAAATTTGCACAAAAAATTTTATAAAAGGAGTAGATGCGAACAGCTACCTGCATTACAAAAGCTGTCACCTGGACAAATGGAAGAACAACATATCATACTCCCAGTTCTACAGAATTAAACGTAATTGCAGCAATGCTAACGTCTGTAATGAACAACTTGATATTTATGCAACCAGGTTTAGAGAAAAAGAGTATCCGGAAGCAATCATCAATACAGCTATGCAGAAAACGAAAAACCTACAGAGAAATAATCTACTACAATATAAGACGGAGAAACCACAAAAAGAAGAAATGGTACCATTTATTACAACATATAATGGACACGAGAATCATATTAAAAAATCTCTTAACAAAAACTGGAATATCCTTCTGATGGATCCTTTACTCCAAAAGATCCTACCGACAAAACCACAGATTATATATAGAAAATCAAGGAACTTAAAAGATTTACTGGCACCGAGTATGCTGAGGGATAAAGGAAATGAAAGACCAACTATGAACACTTTGAAGTGCAATGGAAGCTATAAATGCGGACATTGCAATATTTGCAAATTTCTTCACCCCAAGAGAAAAACATTCACGAATTCGGACGGATCTAAGGAATACACTATAAAGAATTTTATGAACTGTAACTCCACATCAGTGATATACCTGTTAGAGTGCACATGTGGACTCAAGTACATAGGAAAAACCAAGAGACCACTAAAAATCAGAATTCAGGAGCACATTAGGAACATTAGAAACAGAGTTGAAGGACATGCAGTCTCCAAACACTTCTCAATAAAACATAATTCGGATCCCGAAGATATCACCTTCAAGGCAATAGAACACGTTACTCTGGGAGAAAGAGGTGGGGATTTGGGCAATCTGCTATCAAGAAGAGAGATGTTCTGGCTGTTTGAACTGGACACACTGGCACCTAAAGGCTTCAATGAATACTACGAAATTGCTCCTTTCTTGTGATATGCTCCATTCCTATCTACCAATATACCCCCAGGTTATGGAGGGGCCTGAGTAGTACCCTGAAGGTTCATCTTCTGAGGGAAGTCCAGGTTTGGTAGAATATCTGGCATTATGGACCATCGAAATATGTATTTGCTGCCATACCATCATGTGTGAGCCCAATCTCGTCCGATCTTGGAAGCAAAGCATGATTGGGCCAGGTTAGTACCAAGGAAGGTAACCCATTGAGAATACCTGGTGCTGCAAATTCAGCCGGCGGTTTGGAATATAACCAGGCTAGAGAATGATAATGCCTAAAAAGGGAATTATAGCATATTCACAATTGCAAGCCTTAAGGCCAAGGAGTGATTAATGATATCAGAACTTTACAATTCTAACTACCCAATTGAATGGAAAGAGGTGGATCTTGGGTTTGACTTATATGATTATCCAAGAAATCCTTAGAGTCTTTGGAACCTCCCCTTCAAGAAAAAGAGTAAAAGAATGATCCCCATACTTCAAGTACATCTTAAAACCGATTGTAACTATCTAACTGGATGAAAAGAGGTCGTTTGTCTGAGTCGGACCAATATGAAAATCCAAGAAATTTTCAGAGTCTTTGGAACCTCTTCTTCAAGGAAAAGAGTGAAAGAATGATCCCCATACCTTAAGAACATTTCACAACTTATTATATCCCTGAATTTCTGCTCCTCTTGGTTGAACTTTTAAAGAAATTCCTTTTTGGAATAAATATCTAAACAATATCCAATATAATTATATACATAAAACAATTCAGTACATATTCATAGTGTTTTTAGATCAAACTATTAATATATTATTATTCTAATATATATCTATGCCTAAGGAGAATGTTATACTTAGACTAATCATTTAATGATCTAACCTATATATCCAGCATCAAAACAGATTACCCTCCTTAAATGGAATGCTTATCCTTTATTATTTTAGTTTCAGATAATATGGAAGACACCACCTACTCATTATTCATACTTGGGCAAAAAACATACTAATTCTATAGACAAGAAGGGCGGAAGCATTAAGTCCGGAGAAAACAATGGGGCGGAAGAGCTCAACACATCTATTAAGTAAGGGCGGAAGTGATGTGCCGCGTCCTGGAGCGAAACGACAGAAGGGTTGGTGGAAGTGACACGGCTCACCTCCGAACACGTCAACACACGGCGGGCGGAAGTGACGTGCCCAGTTCGGAACACGAGGAAGAAAACGGAAGTGCTTGATCGCGCGCTATGGTTTAACACAGCTGCCGGGAACGGATGTGACGCTCCAATTAAGGGCAGAGGCCAGTTCACAAAGGGCGGAAGTTGAACTTAAAAGATCGCCGTTTGACTATTTATAACTAACATTTCTTTATGGGAAACCCTGTAACACAAACTATTTTAAATGATGGCTTGCTGAATTATGAAATCGCTTGGTTTTGAGGTCTCCCTAAGACAAAGGAAGTAGGGTGAACACCTGACTCTCATTTGAACTCAGTGTGGTATGAATACAGGACCACCACACTGAAGCAATATCCCCTTGATGAAGTCATAGTGACGAAACGCGTTGGGACTGTTGGCTGCCTCATGCACTGTGGAGAACTACCTCTCTCCTTCAATCAGATAAGCTGCTTAAAAATATCAACTTTCCTCTACTTTGTTTTTATCTATTTACTGCCAGTCGTTGTTTTTATGGTCATATTTATTTATATATTTTTATGTGCACTGTTTTTCAATAAATTGTCATAATTTTTATTATACTTGGCACTAGCACTTTGTTTCAGATTCATTATATTTTTGCACTAGCACTTTGTTGTCTATATGAGTTCAACAAAAAATTTTTTTTTTTTTTTTTTTTTTTATCTAGATGTAATCAGATATATCATATTTTGCATTAAGCACCTTGCTATTTATTGGTTTATTATATTTATTAATTAGCGTGAAACACGCCCCTCTATATGGTTTGAGGTATAACTACATTTGTAAACCATTAACTTATCTACTGTACATTTTACTGTGTGTGAATTTACACATCTAGCAAACTAGTCGCCTGATTGTCAATTCTCTTGTTTTTCATATATATATATGTATATAGAAGAAAAAAGAACGGCGGCACTTGGGGTCTGTAAAAAAGAGTTTAATGTGTACCCAACACACCAACGTTTCGGGGTCGCACGCCCCTTTGTCAAGGTAAACAGCAGGTGAAGAAAGAAAAGAAAAAGGAGCTTACCTTATACCCGGAGAAGCCCGCCAGGAGTGAGGAATCAGGACGCCACCCGGGACTACACGTGACGCTGCCGGAGTCCCGCACTGAAGACGTCATTGCGACTGGCATCACTGGTGACCAAGGAGACCAGGATGCTAGCGCTGTGACGCGGCTTTTCCACTGAATCTTTGCCTCAATGTTCCTCTCTTTTGGAACAAATAAAGAGCTTCTTGAAGAGTTCAGTACCTCCTGTTTCTGTTTCTTGGGAGATCATGGGAAAGATGTGGGGATGCACCAATCCTATAAAGGAAGTCTTGAGGGGGAATAGGGACTTACATTATTTGGGATGTTTTAAAATAACATTTCAACAATACATTTTATGCATGTCTAAATATAATACATTATACGATGGTATTTCCTAGTTCAGGGTGTAATACAGTTCTACATTTACCTCAGTATTCACATTGTCACTACTGACCACCATCATAATTTCGTTCTTCCGGTTTACCTTATCTTCACATTTTCCACACTTCAACACAGTAGGAACACACCTGACACATATGCCAATTACTATGATGACAACCAGAATGAGGATCAGGAGTTTACCTATGCTTGCGATCATTTCCTGGACCCATTCTCCTAGACCTGAGAACCATTTCACTGGGTTCAACCATGAAACCCATCCTTCTATCTTCTCCCCTACTTCAGCCACTGAAGCATTATGGTTCTTTTGAAATTCCCATTTTAGCTGCAGAATTTCATCCATCTTGTGGTCTATTACCTCCTTAGGGTCGCTGGTATCGTTTGTAATGTAAGTGCAACACTTTACACCAAATTGGGTGGCCAAAGTTACACAATACCCTCCAGTAACAGCTGTTAAATAATTTAACACTAGCCTGTGTTGCACCAGTTCTTTCTTGTACGCTTGCAACTCCCTACCTGTATACCTGAATGTGTCATCATACATCTCGGTGATATTATCTATTAATTTAGCAAGATCTTGGATATGTCTAAAATTTAGTGTACCCCGAGCGATCCTGGTGGGATCCAATGCAACTAAAACTTGAAAGCCAGTTGTCTCACTAATTAACTGTGTGGCTTTATGCACATCACCAGGTATCATATTTCTTTTGTCTCTGTGTTCATACTGTGCGTGAAGATATGGTGATGGTGTGTTTTTATGAATACCAAGCATTTCAACATGTGTGAGTGTCATAACCTCTGGGACTATTCTTCCCAGATAACATAAACAATTACTGTACTGAGTTTGGTCAGATACTCCCCTGATTGGCATAGCACTCCTCTTTTCGACTCTACTCCATCAATTCTGCCATTAGCTCCCATCTCCTCTATCAGTCCCCCATCACAGAAACCAGAAATCCCCGAACAAACCAGGATGATGGAAACTCTGGAAGAGAATATAACAATGAACACAACAGACCAGTCCATCGCCGTAGCAAGGACCTGCAAATTTCTTTAGCTCAGGTATCTCACTACAACCTTTTAATCCTCCTGGAACAATCTCGCGATCTACAGGTCCATGTTATCAGCCTCGTCTCCGCCTTGTTTCTCCACCGGTTGGTTGACCTTTTTGCACTGAGTGGAATGGACCCAGGTATCTCTCTCGGCCACCTTCAAAGTTGTGGTACTCGTCAGCAACACCTGATACGGACCCTCCCAACGATCAGTCAAACAACCTGAACGCAACAAATTTCTGATCATAACATATTCTCCAGGTTCAACATCATGACAGTTTGTTTCAGGCATATCACGGGACAACAATTTCAGTTTCTGCTGTTGCTGTTTTAACTGTTTACTCATTGATATAAGATACGTTACAGTTACCTTGTTGTTACCTTTCAAATCTTCCTGCGGACTTATAATCAAATGAGGTTGTCTACCAAACAGTATTTCAAAGGGGGACAGATTTAGAGGGGGTCTAGGAGTGGTCCTTATGCTATGTTTGACCAACGGTAATGCTTCTGGCCATCCTAGTCCAGTCTCTGCCATGGTTTTACTTAGTTTGTTTTTAATAGTTCCGTTCATCCTCTCCACCTTGGCACTGGCTTGTGGTCGGTAGGGGGTGTGAAGTCGACTATTAATACCCATCAGCTTACACATATTTTGAAAAACATCACCTGTGAAATGAGTACCCCTATCACTCTCAATAATTTTAGGGATACTGTATCTACACACAAACTCCTGATCAATTCTTTTGGTATTGAACGCAGCAGTATTAGTGGCAGCTGGGTATGCCTCAACCCAATTGGAAAACACGTCAGTGCACACTAATACATACTTGAGATTCCTACAGGGTGGTAATTGAATGAAATCAGTTTGTATTACCTGGAAAGGTCCGTCAGTCGGAGGAATGTGAAATGATTTGGTAGGGGTCGTTTTCCCAATGTTTTTCCTCAAGCAGGTCAGACAGGACATTGCTCTCTTTTCCGCTTGAGAAGACAAACCCGGTGTGCACCAGTATGCTCTCACCAATTTGCACATACCTTGCTTTCCCAAGTGAGTCAGACCATGCGCTGCCTCAGCCAAGCTCGGGTAGTATGCCTTGGGAGCCACTGGCTTACCTTGTCCATCTCTCCAGAGTCCAGAAGACTCTTGCCCACATCCCTTGGACCTCCAGACTGACTTTTCCTGGGTAGAACACAAATTTTGCATCTCAATTAATTTCAGCATATCAATTGTTTGGAAAGTCATGATTTGTTCAGTTGGTACATTCATTTTTAACCCTGCTGCCCATTTTGCAGCTTCGTCTGCCCTGTTGTTGTCTGCCCTGTTGTTGCCCAGTGACACCGGATCATCTTCACATGTATGGGCTTTACACTTAATTACTGCCACTGCCTTTGGCAATTGGATTGCTGTTAATAGTCCTTTTATATGTTTGGAATGTGCTATTGGTGTGCCTGCTGCTGTCATAAAATTTCTCAGACGCCATAAGGCACCGAAATCGTGTACTACTCCGAAGGCGTACCTAGAGTCAGTATAGATATTAGCAGATTTACCTTTCGCTAATTCACACGCTCTCTTTAGTGCCACCAGTTCCACCACTTGTGCCGAGTGTGGTGGTTTGAAAGGTTGGCTTCTATGATGTCTTTGTCATTTACAACAGCATAACCTGTACATAATTCTCCAGTGTCAGTCTGTCTATGACAACTCCCATCCGTGTAAAATGTCACATCTACATTTTCTAAAGGTGTATCCCATATGTCAGGTCTTGCAGTCAAGGTCTGATTCAGATATTCCATACAATCATGTGTATCAATATACCTACAGAACTCACCTGCTGCCAATGGCTCACCTCTCTCCACCCTTTGTGCATCATGTTGCACATATGGTAAATACGTAGCTGGATTTAACGTACTGCACCTTTTGATGGTGATGTTTGCAGGTGCTATTAAGCTAGTTCTCATTTTGTGAACCTAACTGAGGAGACATGTCTGGTTTGGGCAGAGTTTAGCAAAGCAGATACAACATGGGCAGTATAGACTATCATATCATGCCCTAGTACTACATCCTCACTCTTACTGACCAATAGAGCGGTAGCTGCTACACTTCTTAAACACGTTGGGAGTGATCTTGCCACAGTGTCCAACTGTGCACTGTAGTATGCTACTGGCCTACTGGCATCACCATGTTTTTGTGTGAGGATGCCTGCTGCACAACCATCGGCTTCTGTACAATACAAATCAAAAGGTTTTTCATAATCAGGTATTCCCAATGCAGGTGCATTTGTCAGACTCTCCTTAAGATTAAGGAAAGTCTGCTCTGATTCCTCTGTGTGTATGACATGATCGGGCTTTGAGGAAGAGACTAAGGCCCTCATTCAGAGCCGTACGCTCTGAGCAGAGCGCACGCTCTGAATGAGGGCCGGCCTCCATAAAAATGGAGCATCCTCCTGGACTCTCGTATAGCTGTGGGTCACCACCCACAGGCTATACGAGCGTGCAGTTTGATGGCCGCGATGGTCTTGACCATCGCGACCATCGAAACTGTGAGCCGGAGCCTGCGGTTGAGGTTTTCAACCGCAAGCTCTGGAGTGATTTTGGCTCTATCAGAGCCAAAATCACTCCCACTGACATCACTAGTGATGTCAGTGGGCTGGCTTCTGATGAAAGGCGTTCCCGTGGGAACGCCCCCGTCAGGGAGGCACGCCCCCGGCACGCCTACCAAAGGGGGCGTGCTGTCAATCAACATCGACAGCACGCCCCCTTTGATCAGACACAACAAGCGAAGGACTTTCCTTTGCTCGTCGCGTCTGGCGCATGCGCACGACAGAGCTCCCTCCGTCGTGCGCATGCTCAGTCCAGAACATCAACCCACTTGCGAGCGGACAGCCGCTCGCGAGTGGGTCTGAATCAGGCCCTAAGTCCTGTAATGGCAAGGCCAAAATAGAAAAACCTGGTATCCACATTCTGCTGTATCCACACATTCCCAAGAAGGTACGAATTTGCTGTTGGTTCTACGGCAGTGTCATGTTCTGTACGGCCTGGATTCTGTCATTTGTGAGATGTCGTAACCCCTGAGTTAGACAGTGTCCCAAATATTTAACCCTGGACTGGCATGGCTGTAGTTTGTCCTTAGCAACCTTGTGTCCTGTTTACGAGAGATGAAGCAACAAAAGTTTAGTATCATTTAAACATGACATAAACGAATCAGAACATAAAAATAAATTGTCCACATATTGTATTAGAACAGATCCATTGGCAGGTTGAAAAGATTGTAAACAGTAATGTAAGGCCTGGGAAAAGATACTGGGGCTGTCTATGAAACCTTGGGGCAATCCATGTGTATTGTACACCCCTGTATGTGAAAGCGAATAGGTACTGACAGTCAGGATGAAGAGGCACAGAGAAGAAAGCAGAACAGAGGTCAATGACAGTGAAATGGGTTGTATTTGGTGGGATCTGCATGAGAATGACAGCTGTATTTGGCACGACGGGAAATTGGCTCTCTACCACCTTATTAACCCCTCTAAGGTCTTGTACCAGCCTATAACCCCTCCCACCACTCTTCTTTACAGGAAAGATGGGAACTGTTGGCTACACTAGCTGTACGAACTAAAATTCCCTGCTGTAACAATCTCTCAATTATAAGATAAACCCCTAATTCTACTTCCTGTTTTAATGGGTACTGGGGAATTTTTGGAGCTTGCCTACCACTTTTTAAATTTACCATTATGGGACTTACGTTTGCCATTAATCCAGTGTTCTGTCCATCCTTGGTCCAAAGTGAATCTGGAATTTGGGACACCATTTGATCTACCTGAGATGGATTCTCACTTAAACTGGTAGAGTGATACATTATCCTTTGGGGAGTGTCCAGCATATCCCGCACCTCATGTGCAACTCTCTCTGGGATATCTAAAGATACACCATCAGGGGTACAATATATGACACATCCCATCTTACATAACAAATCTCCTCCCTGTAGGTTAGTAGGAGCCGCTGCTGCCAGGAGAAAAGAATGCCTGGTATGCAATGGCCCTATAGTGACCTCTGTGGATTTTGTTAAAGGATAATGTTGCACTTAACCCGTTACGCCCATTGCTGGTACTGTCTCGTTGGTTACCTGTAAATTAGTGGGAGATTTTATCACTGACCTGGTCGCCCCCGTGTCTTCAAGAAAAGGATATTTAGTACCAGCTACATCAACCATCATTACCGGTTCTTCCCTAGTACTTCCCGTTAACCTGACTATCTGTAGACTACAGGTATGACCTGACTCCCACTCTCCAATAAAGCATTAACAGCCACAATTGGAGCTGGTGCCTGTTGGACATTTGCTGGTCTCTGTGTATATCCCTTATGGGGATATCCAGGTGCTCCCTGATTTGGGGGTCCTACCCTCTTCGCTGTACAGTTCCTACTTACATGTCCTGGCTGGTTGCAATTAATGCACTTCCGTGAGTGGGGTGGATGAAAGGATTGTTGTGTGGGTTGAGCAGGAGGGAAAGGTGGTGGGTATGGGTAAGGATATTGAGGGAGATATGGGGGTTGTGGATAGTATGGGAATTGTGGCTGTGTGTGATAAGTGGGGTAGGGCTCTGTTTGCGGTGGTGTAGGATTAGTGAGGGCGTGTAACTGTTCAGGTGCAGGTGCTGGTGAAGGTGCAGGTGTGTCTGCTGGCTGTGATGTTACCGTCATTCCTTCTAGAGCTTGAATACTAACAGCCATTAGTTTCTCGCTCTGGATATCTCTCTTTTTAGAGATGTTCTTATCATGTTCAATTGTGGATTCTATGAGGGTGTCTACAGTGACTCCCCTCCAGCCAGGCTGTGAGGTCTGAACCTGGGTCTTTAGGTTCTCTTTAAGACCATCCATGAGTACAGTGACAATCATTCCCCTGTGGTGAGTGCTATCTTTAATATCTTCTAACCCAATGTACTGGGTGATAGCCTGCAGAGCCCGGTCACAATAATCTTCTGCAGATTCACTCTCTTTCTGTTTTATGGTGAAAATTTTGCTCCAGTTAACTACTTCTGGAAAATATACACCCAATTGAGTTACAATGTGGGAAATGTTACCTTGGTTAATTTCGTCTGTTAAGGGAACATCTCCATCCAATACACAATCCGTGATAAATTTTGTCACGTCGGTATTGCGTGGAAGACAAGCCCTTAACACCACTCGCCAATCTTTGTTGGTTGGCTCGTGAGAACTACCCAAATTTTTCAAAAATCTTTGACATTTGGCTAATTCCTTTTTGGGATTGGGGAAATCATTAATTATGGAATTTAGCTCCGCTCTTGTCCAAGGACAATGCATTGCTACTTTCCTTGTGGGCACTACACCATTTACATCCGCATTCCCATTTGGAACAGCTATTGTCCAGATGGGATGCAGACCGGCCGCACTGCTACTTTTGACCTTATTACCTGGCTGGGGGTTTAGTCTGTTACTGCTACGTATAGGGTTAACAACTTCCTCTATGGGTGCAGTGGATGTTAACACTTCCTGTACTATCACTGATGGAGATGGCAGCACCACTTGTGATTGCCATGGTGGAGCATCTAACATGTGTACAGCATGGGAAATGGCAGACATAACAATAGGCTCATCATCCACATCATGAACATTTACCTTATGGTTACTTAAGAGAGGGTAAAAAGTACTTGTTACATTTTTATGTTTTTTTTTCAACAACTGTACCTGCACCCCCATCCGCATAGGGCGGCGGTGGTGCGCATGAACCACTGGCAATACCTTCCACGACGCTACCTTGCTGCACGTCCGTGCCATCTCGCGGCTCGTACACACTGCAATTTAGCGCTGCAGGTGTACTTTCCGGTAACGTGCTTGCGACGCTAGTTTGCGTCGCTTGCACACCTTTAAGCCACACATCTCCCTCATGCTGCCATAATTTTAAACATTCGTTATATTTTACCTTTTTCACTCGAGAACGCACCAGACTGATGTGATCTCAGACATTGTTCAATACATCCTTATCAAAGCTACCAATTCTGGGAAACGGTCTAACACTCTTCATTATCATCTTAAACCATACATCACAGTACCTAATTGCATAAGCACCGTACTTAGTATGCATAATACGGCGTGCCGACCCAAGAAGCGTTTCCATTAGCAGCACATCATTGTCTAACATCTCTACTGTTTGCGTTGTTCCTATCCTGGGACAATCCCTACATTTTTCAATAAAGATTTAAACTGGTGAAAGACACTCGAGACACTTTCACTTACCTGTGGACGTCTTTGAAAAAGGGCGTATCCACAAACCCTATGGAAGACCTCTAGATGCCTCCACTCACCTATGGAAGAAAAGCTGCTTCCACCCAGAAATCCCTTTTTGACTACCTTTCAACTGCTAGGGGGTAATTGTTACCTTTTGTTTTCCAGTTGATTTCGTCTACCCTCTCACCAGCTCACAATCACAATTTAGCCAAAACTATGTGGTTCAATTACAGTGCTCAAATAAGCCTAACCGATTACCGAACCCTAACAAAAATAACAACCCATACACCTGCCTTGTGTATAGTACACGGTAAGCTGCTACCGAGTCACTAGGCCGCTCCTTACGCCTAGCACTTAAGGGTCCTACGATACCCTTAACATTTAGGAACCGTGTTACACCCTAAACAAATACTCACTGTTACACACTTCTTTCCTGCGCAGAAAATACACATTAACCCAGCTATTGGCAACACTTGAAAATGCAATTCAATGGCTTTGTTTAAAACAAGTGGCAGCAAGACCGGAAATACGTATACGCTATTGTGCGACTAGTCGCATACACAATAATGCGACTACTACACAACACGTATTATGACTCTTACACTATAATGCGACTTAGCCGCATACACAATAATGCGACTTCCCATTTTTAACACACAAAACAAAATACAAAGAAAAACCTATCGATGAAGGAAAACAAACTTTTCCCTCCCTCGTCCCTGGATTCTAATCAGCACTCTTTTTACACAATAACTGGCAGTGCTCTCTCAGTAACAAAATGGTAACAGGCGACGGCTAAATGTGTCTCCTGTAATGGCGCCTCCACCCTTCTGCTGAGAGACAACTGACTGAGTGTCACCGTGTATCAGATAGTGTGATTCACTCAGCAGAGCCCCCAACTGTTATATCCTGATTAAACCTTGGTATAATCCTGCCTATACCTTCTAAATCCTGCCTATACCTTCTAGAATTGTCGCTATTTAGCGTAATGAGTCGCACAGTAAATAAATGCCTTCAGACTTTGAATGTGTTTCCAAAGCACAAAAAGTTATTATTCAACATAAAAACAGATGGTTACACGCTGTGATCTAAAGACAATTAGCGCAAATGAATCATACAGACCCAAGGTACAGTTGTTATATACACACGCGCTCTGGACCCAGATACCGGCATCAGCAAGAAACCTCCATCAACAGCATCAGCAAGAAGACTCCCGACTGGGGTCAGAGAGCGCACATATATACCCTTGCAGGGATTTGGAAATACAATAGATAAGTTTGGCATGATTCCATTGGTTCTTCTTAAAGGTGTCTTGGTTACAGGATCATTTATTGGACAATTTCAAATGGACACAAACAGCCTCCAACCGCCCTTTGTATCCTTTTTCCCGCTGCATGCAAATCTAAGCTGCTAACATTACAGAGTACATTTTTAATGTTTTAACTCTCTATAGTCCATAGTTTGCAGATGCATGTTCCGATCTTCTCACCGATGATACCGAAAATCTGTGGAGACATAATGGATCAGTACAACACCAGACATGGTTTGCTTATCATGTACTAAACCTTAGATATCAAATAACCTTTATTACACAACATTAATAATCACTGAATAAACCTTGAATATTACACTTTAATACTAGGAACCTTTCATGTAATTTGTGTATGTCTAAGTGTAAGAGAATATTGCATAAAGTTGCTAATATGCATGGTGCGTTTATTTGTAGAGTGAAACAGCGCAACTGTGCGTAATGTGCGGTGTTTATGCATGTGAGTCTATTTATGATGGATTTAATATATGTATGTATATATATATATATATATATACACACTTTATCCCTTACTAACATATTTTTAAATCTATAATGCAAGGTGTTACAGACAGCTAGGTTCACTTTCAAGCAGGGTGGGGACCCCCAGCTGGTTGTCGTTGCCACTGCGTCTGATAAGCAAAACCTCTGACCATTGTTAACTCAGACAAATTCAATTGTGCATATCAATGTCTGGGTTATATTTCAATTGCCACAGCCATACTTGTCTATATACAGGGCTTCCCAATTTATATGTAAAACACTCAGTATCCTGGTGTATTGTTTTTTAATTACTTTTCTCAGACATGTATACAGAAGCTGTTTCTTGTTACTAACTAAACCCTGCATGAATATTGTGTTTGTCAGTATGAGAGTGTTGTATACCATTCACTATTTAGTGTTGTGCGAATGTGTGGATACGTGCACACACTGAGTGCGTGCGCACGCAATGTTACATCGTGGATTGTACCAACATAAATCGGGCAGCGGACGACCAAATCGTCCGATAACAGTTGAATTGCGGTCGCATGCAATCATTCGACTTTGACATTCATTACTGGCATTTAATTTTTTTCACTAATGGCTGACACATTTGAAAAGATCAACAAGTACTGTAGTACTAGTCATATCATTTGTGACACTGCGGGGATCCTAAAAACATGCCACTGTAGTATTATATATATTACGAATGTGGTCATCATAGTGTGGGCTGGGGGGGGGGGGTTTCCGGGTGGAACACAGGTGTACAGCCGACTAGGGAACAACCGAGCACGCTGAATGCATGACCGCCGTGCTCTATGCATGGGGGGGAGGCCAGGTGCAGACATAGGTGCCGATGGACAGACTCCCAGGCCTAGCGGCGTGACTCGCACGGACAACTGAGGGCATAACGCTGTTAACCGCCTACGCACCTGCTTCTGAGCATGCGTGACGCCATCTTGTGCCTGTGTTAGAGCACCACAATGGAACACGGACCTGATCCACTCCAGAGACCATGCATATATCATACAGATATCCTGCATAGATCCTGCACAGACCTACACCGCTACCATCATAAATGAACGCATGGTCCTCTGTATGTCCCACTCAAGCTCCACTCTATACAGGTCTACCGAGTGTATAACAGTGAGCACAGCTGTATAAACGCACACTTGCCTACTTTTGAAAAAGCATGTCAGGGAGATTGTGAAAGTAGCACCTATGAGCACAGCGGTAAAGTGGGCGTGTACTGCTACATCTGAGAGGCGCGTCATATAATTGACTTACATCCAAATGTAAATGAGCCCAAAAGCAATTAGTAAGATCTACTTGTTGATGAAAACACACTGATACTTTTCAAAAAATACATGTAGCCATAGGGATCATTGTGCCTTATAACTAGGGATGTTCGCCGGACCATTTTTGCCGGATTTGGATTTGGTTCTAATTCGTCGTCCGGCTTTGGATTTGGATTTGCCAAACTGCGGTGACTGGATTTGGATTTGGATTTTTTTTTACAAAAATTGACAAAAAAAGCTAAAATCACATAAATTGGTCCTTTTTTTCTTCTTAGAGTATCATTAACCTCAATAACATTAATTTCCAGACATTTATAGTCAATTTAGACCACCTCACAGCTTATAGTATTGTTTTCAACATTATTGGCCAAAGGTTGCAGTGAGCTGACTGGTTACTAAGCGACAAAGCAGCGGCACAACGACACAGACACCACAGTATAAAGCACATCTATGTCACATTGCCACACAGCAGTGGCAGAAATGAAAAGTAGTGCACCCACCCAGTGTGGTACGGCCAGCAGAGTCACAGTACTTGTTACATAGTGGGATACGGCCCAAGGAGTCACAGTGCACAATCTTATTCACATTACACCGCACATAGGCCCTGATTCACATTACACCATAAAGTAGTGTCTCTTATTTATGTTATGACACACAGTAGTGCCCCTTTTACACAATGCCCACAGTAGTGTCCCTTTTACACAATGCCCACAGTAGTGCCCCTTTTACACAATGCCCACAGTAGTGACCCTTTTACACAATGCCCACAGTAGGGACCCTTTTACACAATGCCCACAGTAGTGACCCTTATACACAAAGTCCACAGTAGTAATGGTCGTTATACAATGCCCACAGTAGTAATGCCCCTTATACAATGCCCACAGTAGTAGTGCCACTTATACAATGCCCCCAGCAGTGGTGTCCCTTACACAATGGCCCCAGTAGTGGTGCCCCCTATGCAGTCCCCTTAGTAGTAGGGCTCCCTATGCAGTGCCCCCAGTAGTAGTATGCCCCCCAGTAGTATGCCCCCCAGTAGCAGTGCCCCCATTAGCAGGCCCCCAGTAGTAGTGCCCCCATTTGCAGGCCCCCAATAGTAGTGCCCCCATTAGTATACCCCCCAGTAGCAGTGCCCCCAGTGGTAGTGCCCCCATTAGTATACCCCACAGTAGCAGTGCCCCCAGTAGTAGTGCCCCAGTAGTAGTGTCCCCATTAACATGCCCCCAGTAGTAGTGCCCCCATTAACATGCCCCCAGTAGTGGTATGCCCCCATTAACATGCCCCCAGTAGTGGTATGCCCCCCCTTAGCAGGCCCACAGTAGTAGCATGCCCCATCTCACGATTCTCTCACGAGAATCCGACATCAGGAGGCTGCGGCTCGGCCTCGAACGGGGATCCAAGTCAGGCAGGGAACACCCGAACAGCGTTCGGGTGGACTCGGATCCCCAATATTCGGAGCGGTTCGGATTCCACAGAATCCGAACCGCTCATCTCTACTTATAACCAATGCTGGGCAGTGATACTAATTATCCTATTTGAATGTATATATCTCTATTTTTTTTTATTTTTATAACAGCTACATAATGGGGGTATCTTTTGCAATCAGGGAGATTGCTGGACTCTTCAGGGAGACAGGAAGATTGCTACTATTTCAGGGAGTCTCCCTGACAATGAGGGAGAGTTGGCAAGTATGTATAAATGGAATCAGTATGATTTACCGCCGGCCAGTATGATTTACCGACAGCGGAAGCTCGGCAGCGAAGATCCGGATAGGTGAGTATCTTTTCTATTTACTAACCTAACCTCCCCCACTAACCCTCCCTTATGGGGTGCCTAACCCTAACTCCCCCCCCCTTTGAGTGTCTAACCCTAACCCCCCTCTAAGTGCCTAAACCTAACCCCCCCTTCCCCGCAGCCTAACCCTAAGTCTCCCGGGGGGCTGCCTAACTCTAACCTCCCCCCGGGGGTGCCTAACCCTAACCCCCTCCACCCCCTAGCCTAACCCTAAGTCCCCACCCGGGAGCCCCTAACCTAACCCTCCCCCCCACACGGCTGTGCCCGGCTTGCCTTCGTTTGGTAAGCTGGGTGTTGGGCTCCCAGCGTCAGTCTAATGACAGGCGTCGGGATGTCGATGTCGGTCATTAGACACTTGCCGGGATTAGACAGTCAGGATGCCGACGGTTGGCATTTAGACCGTCGGCATCTCAACTGCATCCTGTATAAACACCTCTACTTCACTTCAATAAACCAAACATCTGCTTACGTACTAAGTCTGCCTGCTGTATCTAGATTTCACTGGTGTCTACTATTATAATCACCTGCATTCCACCGCAAACAGTACACATGTATCAACAGTTTCCTCTGTGAGCTTGCATCATGGTTATGTGAACTTTAGAGTGTTCTGTAACATTTGGTGAAAGTGCTATAGGAATTGAATGGCACAGTAAATAAACCTGATTCATTTGAAAATACTTGTGGTGGTGGTGATCCATAACCAGCTGTAACCGTACTGGGAAATGTAGATTGGCCAGGTGGTAGCAGGTGTCGCAGTATGGTAACTCCGTGGCACTCCTTGCTGTTAGTCAAAGGGAAAAAAGGCCCAAAGCAAAACCAGGTGTCTACTCACCACAAGATCCACACACTCCTCTCTGGAGGAGTTGTATCAATCAGTGAAAAGAGTGGGGAAGAGGACCAGTGGAGAAGTTTCCCATAACAACCAATCAGCTCCTACCTATCAATTATAGACTTTACTTGATAAATGCTAGCTCGAACCTGATTGGTTGCTTTGGGAAACTTCTCCACTGAGTGATACATCTCCCCCTTTGTGCGGTAAGTATAATGAATATTTCATGGCTATAACTGTCACGAAACGCTACAATTTGGGGAACATGCTGCCATGCAGGAGATGAAGACTAAGTAGAAGAAGTTCTCTGACCGTAGCAAAAACACTCGAAAAAAAATAAAAGATTGAGATGGTTGATTTTTTTTGCCTCTCGAGAGGCTTTTTTTCCTTTTACTATTTATTTGGATTGAAAACCAATTGTGTATTTTAGTTTTTCATGCTATTCATATCTATACAGTTTGTTACTTTATCTAACGCATTTGTGTCTAGTGGTGATAAATGGTGCGTAACGGCATGTTGGTCTGGCAGAGATCGTTTAGAGCCTACATTTGTAGAAGATGTGAAAACTAAGAAAGGGGGGGTTATTGGTTTATCCCACACTATAAAAGGAGCGTTGTTGTATTGATATTCTCTGACATTGTAGACCTATAAACATGGATTTGGTAAGGCAAAATTTAAGTCTGTGTACACCTTAGTGGCAGTCCTACTAATGAGCGTGCCTTAGGCACACGTGCACCCGCAAAAAGGAGCATGGCCTTGTCACAAAGGGAGCATGCCGTGAGTCATGGGGCGTGGCCTCGCTGCACGCCCCCGCCTTTCAGTGTACCGGCCAAATAGAGTGCCAGGAGGCAAAGCTGCTCGGCCGGGGTTTGCAGCCGGACCGGCCCATCTGGTCATCGGCCCATCTGACATGGGCCAGATGGGCAGTCTGGCCCTGTATATATATATATATACACCCAAGGCTGATGTTACTAAAACATAGGCCAAGAGAAAAAACTAGATGGGTTATACTAGATGCTATCATGTCTGGATGACGGTAAAAAAAAAATCAATAGAAAACTTTGTGTTATGAAGTGTTTTACTCTAGTTTGTGTAAAAGTGTAATCTAAACCCAGTGCTGATTCTCTCCAGGGCTCTGTATCATGAACCAGGTTAGTTTTATGTTTGTGATCCAATTGTTTGGCACAAACCACCAGCTCTTTCTGCATTTTGCTCACGCTCGTGGGTGACCGAATTGTAGATTTTGCATCATGAATGCCTCCAATGTTTCCTGCCAACTGATGAGCACCCACACACGGGATAATGTAGTCACTGGGCAACAGGGTTACCACCAGGCCCAATCAAAATTTGAATCCAATTAAGTTTTGACCATACCTGGACATTGTTTTAGGCCCACAAACATAGGTACTTTTTAATCCGGCTCAATGCACTGATGATACAAGCCCTGCCTACTTCTGTCACATGCTTAAGAATTAGCCAATTGCATCGAATAATGCAAATAAGTATCAGGAAGACAAAAGATGGAATAACAAAACACTCATGTGCAAGAGGCTATTTGCAATCACATGCAGGCATGTTAGACGGGATATACGCTTTCATTACCGGCGCCCCGACCGCCGGGATGCGCCCCGACCGCCGGGATACCGAAGGTAAGTAACTGGGTTGGGGGGAGGCTTAGGTTTAGATGCTAGGGTTGAGCACTAGGGGGCACCAAGTAGGGAGGCACCAAGTAGTGAGGGCGGTACTGGTTAGCCAGGCCTGGGCTTCTTGGTGGCCCAGCGGTGGCGTTAGCTGCAGGGAGGTACTTTTTTGTAGGGATGGCCATCGACCATCGATGATTCATAATCCTTGATGGTTTATGGCCAATGTCAAATGTTTTTCCTAGATGGTTTCCCTCCATCGATGGAACAGCATAAACAAATAGTTTTTTTTTACAAGGTGTCAGGACACTGAGCATAGCTCTGGCCCCAGTTCTGATTGGCCCACTGGCCAGTCCGTCAAAGAACAGAGATGACCATCGGTTGGTGAAACCATCGAGATTCATTCATTGCATAGTTGGTAACCATCGATGTCCACTTGCTATTTCACCATCGATCGTAACCAGTCCAATGGCCATTCCTACTCTTTTGCAGTTCATAGTACTATTTAATGTTTTACCTAGAGGGGACATGGTCACGCCACCCTGGTTTGGTCATGCCCTCTGGCTCCATTCAGCTCTCGGCGGCCCTGTGCTTGTCCACCCCACCATGCCATATTCTGTCTCTACAGTCATAAACAGATGAGATCAGTGATTTGTACAAATCTATACAGTATGTGAAGATGAATGCATGTGTGTTTTCAGTGTGCATGCTCAGTGCAGAACGGTGTATCTTATATGAAATAGGCACGTCCAGCTCTACATGAGCCACCAGAAAGAAAATGTTGCAATCGAATTCTTAAAGTCTGTTGGGGCTGGTCCTGAATCTGACGCTAAACCCAACATTCCCCCCCCCCCCGGCGGCTAGACGCTAAGACACCAGGCATACCTTAATTCTGTATGCCGGGCGTCGGGATTCCGTAGTGGGGCTAATGGTAGGCATAGGGATTTGGAAGCCTCTCTTTAGTCCCATGTCGGGATGTAAGTGTCGGGATATCGGCGGGCGGGATAGCACCCGCCTTTATCCTGACTGCACCCCCCTATGACTATATGCTAATGCTAGTATCAGTCCTTTCCCTGGTGTACAAGCGTGCGTCTGAACACAAGGATTGAGATGCCCACTTTGAGCACCTTTAGGCACTGTAACACTGCTCGGTACGTCTTTAGGCACCATTGGTTGCACCATAGAAACTGGCACCAGCTCCATTATAGGTACAGATTCTACGTCACAGTGAGGCCTCCAATATGAGTGATTATGCATCTGAAGTAGCAATCACTATCAGCGACCTGCCCATTACACCACCATAACACACCCATATGACTTTCCAGCTCGGTGTGTCTGCTTATCCACCTCCCAGTCTCCACCCACAAAAGTCCAACACATTTTCAAGACACTTCTGAGACCTTGTGTCTCAATCGCAACTGTGACTCAGAATGCATACGCTGTACGACCAGGGCTGGATTACTAATGGGGCTGCTCCAGGCCCACACAGAAGGATCTGTGCTGTGCCTGTGTGCGCTGCTGTAGACAGACAGATTTTTTTACCCTTCTACAGCAGTCTGCAGTGCTTATCCGAGGCCCCACGTGACGCACTGCATGTGACGTCACATACTTGCCGTCCGCCACCACTGCACCAAGAGCCTATATAGAGAGTATACATTTTACACATAATGCAGGGAGAGCAGAATTAGTGTACTCAAAATGTTTATAATATACACACACATTTATACTAATGTTTTCTTTACCTCAGTAACTGATGCAAAATGGGTTCTTACCTTGAGTACAGATTTGACTTTAGGGAAAAGAAAGAAGTCATACAAAGCTAGGTCTGGCGAGTATGGAGGGTGTTCTAGCACTGCAATCTGTTTCTCGGTCAAAAACTGCTTCACAGAGAGAGCTGTGTGGGCTGGTGCATCGTCCTGATGGAGGATGAAACCAATTTTCCACAACTTTGGCCTCTTCTGATTCTTTCCCGTAAAGTTACTAAAATGTTTTTGTAGCAATGTTGATTCATCTTTTGGCAGTCAATTCGAACAATTCTCTTTATTTGTTTTTGATGTGCAAGGCCTTCCAGGACGTTCATCATCTTCAGTATCCTTACAACGATCACTGAATTTTTTGTGCCACTCAAACAGGTAGCAGTCGAGAAGGCGACGGACGTAATCCTGTCCGCCGGCTCCCCGACTGTCTAATCCCGGCAGGGGTCTAATGACAGTCGTCGAAATCCCGACACCTGTCATTAGACCTACGCCGACAGCCCGACAACCGGCTTACCGACCTGGGCGCCGACAGCCACGGGGGGGGGGAGGTTAGGTAAGGAGCTCCCGGGGGAACTTAGGGTTAGGCACCTCCCGGGAGGTTTAGGGTTAGGGGGTAGAATAGGGTTAGTAAATACTTACCTTTGGACAATCGGGTTTTTCACCCCTGCCGGGCTGCCGCTGTCGTGATTTGAATCGCCGGCCATCATACTGATTCCCTTTACACACACGTGCACATGACATACTGTACAATATGCCCCATAAGCCTTGGTTAGCATACAGAATGATTCAGTGGGCGCTTTGTTCAATTTAACAACAAATTTGAAGTTAACATGTTGCTCTACTTTTGAACTAAGCATTTTTATGACACACGGGAAAACCCAACTTCTTCGAACGCTGTGTGACAGCAGACTATCTGTGCGAGAGGGGTGACACATGCAAAACTGTTTGGTGATAGGTTATTTATGTGTATATATAAAACTATGGCTGGTGTCATATGATTCGAGTTGTCTCGCTCCAAATGAGAAGTTGAAGTGCTGAGCGCGCTATTGGTTGTTTCATGCTGATTGATTTGTGGTTAATTCCACTGCCTAAGGTACACCTCCATCACATAGGTGCATTCTACTGGTGAAGGGTACTACAGTCGGTACGAGATTGCACTAGGAGGCGCTCTTTTTCCATTTTTTGTTTATATATATATATAGATATATATATATATATAATGTGTGTGTATATATCTATATATATACATACATTTTATATACTGTGCAGATATATATATATACACATATGTAGTACATATGTATGTATTTTTATGTATATATAAATATATATATCTATATATATATATATATATATATATATATATCTATATATAATAAAAAAAGTATGTTAATAAAAATATATAGACATTTTTATATATATATATAATATATATATATTATAAATATATAGAGAGAGCATGTTTGATTTTTGCAGGTCTGGGACAATGGCAAATAAAAGTGCAATATTTGAATGAGATAGGGAGGGAGGTGCAAGATTAACATTTTTATCAGGTTGCATACAAACATTGGGCCTGATTCATTACCAATCGCAACTGCGATTACACACGCAATCGGGCGATTGCTGCGTTTTGCATGTGTTTGCATCGCAGTGCGCGAACCGGCCATTGCGAAGGCTACACAGACCCATCGCAGAGTGATTGACAGGAAGTGCTGTTTGTGGGTGGTGACGGTGGGGTGGTCGGGGAAACGCAGGGATGCCACTGTGTTCACACGCTGTTTCAGGGGCGTGCATAAATTAGTCACTGCGAAGCCATACGCAGTGTGAGGTCACAGCGTGCGTGGCTGTTAGGATTTCCGAGTAAGGTCAGGGCTTGTCCTACTGTGCGTGAGGCTGCGATGGTGCCTGATTGTACCGATGGCTTCGCTATTCTGCTAAGTATTATGGATACGCTAATGGTAGAGTGGGCGTTCTTATGTAGTGCTGAGTTTGCAATGCGATCGCAGTGGTTTGGCTTGCTGTCGTAGTTGAACTGCACATGTACGCAATATTGCAATGCGTCATGAATCAGGCCCATAATAATTACCAAGCTTAATACTGACACTGGGACAACAATGGTGCAGCAGGATTCCAATCACACTCCTTGTGGGGACTGCGGTCTGACCCCTGTGTACCAAATTCCAAAAAGTGTACATTTTTACAGTTTGGCCCCAATACTTATGGAGCCATTTTTGCAGTCACACTTCACATATTTCATATTTATTTCATATTTAATAATGTGCATATTATTTTAGCTTTATTTAATATTTATTTAGTATTATTTATTATGTTTTCATATTCTGCACCTTTTACTTTGTAAATATTGTATAATTGTAAATATTAACAGTAAATATTGGAAAACTAGCAATTCTCAGATATGTTTCTGTTAAAACACTTTCTTAGTAAAATTTGTTGTATTTTATGAATAAACCAGGTGGTGTATTCTTCATATAATCAAAGAGAGGAGGGAGATTGAGATGGTTGAATATAGGTGGGTAGCTATACTTCATGGTGCTAGCCACGCCCCAGACCACCCCCCCACACCACTGGTCACACCCCGATATATCAGTAATCACACCCCCTGCAGCAGCACGCAATAGGCCCTTTATAAATTTCAGCTCCAGGCCCATGAGGGCCTTGATCTGGCTCTGCGTACGTCATAGACACATGGGCATAACTGCGTCCGACATCGATTCAGGCCCTGTTACCTCAGCCCATCTACCTATGAGTTTTTTTTCCCACATCTTTCTACTCTGACTGTCCCCACTACCCCCCAACCCTCCCCACCCTACTATAAAAGTATGTCCCAAAAACACAAACAAAAAGATTTATGTTGGTGAATTGTGGTCGGCCTGCAGCTGAGTGGAAGCACGACTTAGAAGATTATATACCACACTCTTCATATGTTCAATTTCATATGATCCCTTACCCGGCATTTATCATGTCAGACAAATAAGTCAGAGGCGTGATAAATGAATTACAGGACCCTGCCATTTTTCCTGTTTCCATAACTATTCCACTTTTACTCCAACAAAAATAATTACTGGATTATACGCCTAAACGATGGTCCCGCCATTGCCTGGCCTCACTTCACATCTGACGTGGAAATAGTTAAAATAGCAATCATGGTGAAATAGTTTTTTGGGACTTGTTCCTAGAAGAGGGCACAGCTTTTTCACCAGCGTTTGCTCAGCAGTCTGCTAACTTTTTCAGGAAAAAGCATATATCACGCTGTAACTGGATTGGCCAATAAAAATGTGTGATGTGGGCAGGCTGATTATAATCTATGTTCTGGCCAAAAGCAGAGACGGGGGGGGGGGGAAGTAAAAAAAAAAATTGCTCTCCATTAGCCTGGATGTCAAGTTGTTTTTACCTACCACAGAGAATGGATGTATAGTTAGGAGGCTTATGTGCGAGCCAAATTCTTACTGAGTTCCTGTTTTTAGCACATGCGAGGATTTCACACAAACCGACCAGAGGCTCGTGTGAGGCTATTGGTACCATGGAAAATACAGACGAAACACACTGTAGGCTGGTTTATTTATACACCAGCCTTGGGGAGATAGATCGGACTTTAAACATTCTGTTATAGTAGAAGCAGGAACATAATATTATGGCGTTCGCTCTGGAAGTCTCGCTAATGTTTTAACTCTTTGGCTGCTGGCATGATACTGAAAAGATCATACATGCCGGGAATGGAAGTATTCATTAAGCAATAGTAGGGTGGGTGTGGTGTTATAGTTTCTTTATCTTAAAATAAGTGGGTGTGGTTTAAAAAAAGTTGATATTCAGAAAGTCAATGAAGAAATTTGAACATCGACAGAATGTCGACATGGGCATTAGACAAGCAATATGTCGACATTTACAACATGGCTACAATGTTGACATGTTCATAACATGTTGTCGATATAAGAATGTCGACATGCAGTCTTTTGCATATTTTAGCCTAAATCCCTAGCCAAAACCTAACCCTAACCCCAAAAATAATACAAAAATGTACTGTCGACATTCTGGTGTCAACTTGTTAAATGTCGAAATTGTGAACATGTCAACGTTTTAACTAGAGATGAGCGTGTTTGGTTCTCTGAGAACCAGACCAAACCGAACTTCGCGATCCGGGCCGGGATCCAAGTCTGGCTCGGGTTTTCCTGCCTAACTCGGATCCCAAAACGAGGCAAAACTTCATCATCCTGCTGTCGGAATCTCGCTGGTTTTGGATTGTATATAAGTCCCTCCCCACAGTGATTGGTGCCATTTGCTTGATGTCCCGAGCTGTCAGGGCTGTGCTTCATCCAATTGAGGCTATGTTGTCCAATACAGGGGTGTTCTGTGCTGGGCTCTGTTGTCCAATACAGGGGTGTGCTGTGCTAGGCTGTGTTGTTCAATACAGGGGTGTGCTGTGCAGGGCTGTGTTGTCCAATCCAGACAGGGTGTGCTGTGCTATGTCCAGGGGATGTATTATTTATCATTGCTTTGCTAATCCAGGGGTGTGCTGTGCTGTCCAACTAGTCTGATGTCCGTCCACGGGCTGTAAAAAAATAAAAAAGTAACTAAAAGGTAATTTTAAAAAAATTGTTAAAAATATATATTTTTGTGCTGCATCCCACACTGTGACGCTGTATGCCATACTCCTCCCCAGTGTATCCAAATCACTGTGACATTGTATGCTGTATTCCCCCCCCCCCTGGCAGTGTACCCAAAACACTGTGACGCTGCTGGCCATATTGTGAGTGATTGCAGTATATAATTCATAAAGTATTGTGAGTGAAGCTGTCGGTCAGTAATACCTCAGTGTAATATATTCATAAAAAATATTGTGACACTGTAAGTGGTAGCGCAGTGAATTATTAAAAATATTATGACACTGTAAGTGGTAACGCAGTGTTTTATTCATAAAAAATATTGTGACACTGTAAGTGGCAGCACAGTGTTTTATTCATAAAAAATATTGTGAGATTGTAAGGGAAATGCAGTGTAATATTCAACACGTATTGTGACACTGTAAGTAGTAGTGCAGTGTATTCATCAAAAATATTGTAACACTGTAAGTGGTAGCACAGTGTAATATTCAACATGTATTGTGGTAGCGCAATGAATTAATAAAAAATATTATGACACTGTAAGTGGTAGCGCAGTGTTATATTCATAAAAAATATTGTGACACTGTAAGTGGTAGCACAGTATTTTATTGATAAAAAATATTGTGACACTGTAAGTGGTAGCGCAGTGTATTCATACAAAATATTGTGACACTAAGTGGAAATGCAGTGTAATATTCAACAGGTATTGTGACACTGTAAGTGGTAGTGCAGTGTATTATTCATAAAATATATTGTGACACTGTAAGTGGTAACGCAGTGTATTATTCATAACAATATTGTGACTCTAAGTGGTAGCACAGTGTTTTATTCATGAAAAATATTGTGACACTGTAAGTGGTAGCGCAGTGTCATAATATTATGAAAACACATTCAACATGTATTGTGACACTGTAAGTGGTAGCACAGTGTTTTCATAAAAAATATTGTGACACGTCAAGTGGAAACGCAGTATAATATTCAACACATATTGTAACATTGTAAGTGGTAGCACAGTGTTTTATTAATTTAAAATATTGTGACACTGTAAGAGGTAGCGCAGTGTATTATTCATAAAAATATTGTGACACTGTCAGTGAAAACGCAGTGTAATATTCAACACGTAGTGTGACACTGTAAGTGGTAGTGCAGTATTTTATTCATACAAAATATCATGACACTGTAAGTGGTAGCGCAGTGTATTATTCATTAAAAATATTATGCCACTGTAAGTGGTAGCGTAGTATTTTACTCATAAAACATATTGTGACACTGTAAGTGGTAGCGCAGTGTAATATTCAACATGTATTGTAACACTGTAAGTAGTAGCACAGTGTATTCATAAAAAATATTGTGACACTAAGCGGAACTGCAGTGTATTCATAAAAAATATTCTGACTGTAATTGGTAGCGCAGTGTAATATTCAACATGTATTGTAACACTGTAAGTAGTAAATTTGAATGTCGACAGAGTGTCGACATGGGCATTAGACAAGCAATATGTCAACATTTACAACATGGCTACAATGTTGACATGTTCATAACATGTTGTCGATATAAGAATGTCGACATGCAGTCTTTTGCATATTTTAGCCTAAATCCCTAGCCAAAACCTAACCCTAACCCCAAAAATAATACAAAAATGTACTGTCGACATTCTGGTGTCAACTTGTTAAATGTCGAAATTGTGAACATGTCAACGTTTTAACTAGAGATGAGCGTGTTTGGTTCTCTGAGAACCAGACCAAACCGAACTTCGCGATCCGGGCCGGGATCCAAGTCTGGCTCGGGTTTTCCTGCCTAACTCGGATCCCAAAACGAGGCAAAACTTCATCATCCTGCTGTCGGAATCTCGCTGGTTTTGGATTGTATATAAGTCCCTCCCCACAGTGATTGGTGCCATTTGCTTGATGTCCCGAGCTGTCAGGGCTGTGCTTCATCCAATTGAGGCTATGTTGTCCAATACAGGGGTGTGCTGTGCTGGGCTCTGTTGTCCAATACAGGGGTGTGCTGTGCTAGGCTGTGTTGTCCAATACAGGGGTGTGCTGTGCAGGGCTGTGTTGTCCAATCCAGACAGGGTGTGCTGTGCTATGTCCAGGGGATGTATTATTTATCATTGCTTTGCTAATCCAGGGGTGTGCTGTGCTGTCCAACTAGTCTGATGTCCGTCCACGGGCTGTAAATAAATAAAAAAGTAACTAAAAGGTAATTTTAAAAAAATTGTTAAAAATATATATTTTTGTGCTGCATCCCACACTGTGACAATGTATGCCATACTCCTCCCCAGTGTATCCAAATCACTGTGACATTGTATGCTGTATTCCCCCCCCCTGGCAGTGTACCCAAAACACTGTGACGCTGCTGGCCATATTGTGAGTGATTGCAGTATATTATTCGTAAAGTATTGTGAGTGAAGCTGTCGGTCAGTAATACCTCAGTGTAATATATTCATAAAAAATATTGTGACACTGTAAGTGGTAGCGCAGTGAATTATTAAAAATATTATGACACTGTAAGTGGTAACGCAGTGTTTTATTCATAAAAAATATTGTGACACTATAAGTGGCAGCACAGTGTTTTATTCATAAAAAATATTGTGAGATTGTAAGGGAAATGCAGTGTAATATTCAACACGTATTGTGACACTGTAAGTAGTAGTGCAGTGTATTCATCAAAAATATTGTAACACTGTAAGTGGTAGCACAGTGTAATATTCAACATGTATTGTGGTAGCGCAATGAATTAATAAAAAATATTATGACACTGTAAGTGGTAGCGCAGTGTTATATTCATAAAAAATATTGTGACACTGAAAGTGGTAGCACAGTATTTTATTGATAAAAAATATTGTGACACTGTAAGTGGTAGCGCAGTGTATTCATACAAAATATTGTGACACTAAGTGGAAATGCAGTGTAATATTCAACAGGTATTGTGACACTGTAAGTGGTAGTGCAGTGTATTATTCATAAAAAATATTGTGACACTGTAAGTGGTAACGCAGTGTATTATTCATAACAATATTGTGACTCTAAGTGGTAGCACAGTGTTTTATTCATGAAAAATATTGTGACACTATAAGTGGTAGCGCAGTGTCATAATATTATGAAAACACATTCAACATGTATTGTGACACTGTAAGTGGTAGCACAGTGTTTTCATAAAAAATATTGTGACACGTCAAGTGGAAACGCAGTATAATATTCAACACATATTGTAACATTGTAAGTGGTAGCACAGTGTTTTATTAATTTAAAATATTGTGACACTGTAAGAGGTAGCGCAGTGTATTATTCATAAAAATATTGTGACACTGTCAGTGAAAACACAGTGTAATATTCAACACGTAGTGTGACACTGTAAGTGGTAGTGCAGTATTTTATTCATACAAAATATCATGACACTGTAAGTGGTAGCGCAGTGTATTATTCATTAAAAATATTATGCCACTGTAAGTGGTAGCGTAGTATTTTACTCATAAAACATATTGTGACACTGTAAGTGGTAGCGCAGTGTAATATTCAACATGTATTGTAACACTGTAAGTAGTAGCACAGTGTATTCATAAAAAATATTGTGACACTAAGCGGAACTGCAGTGTATTCATAAAAAATATTCTGACTGTAATTGGTAGCGCAGTGTAATATTCAACATGTATTGTAACACTGTAAGTAGTAGCACAGTGTATTCATAAAAAATATTGTGACACTAAGCGGAACTGCAGTGTATTCATAAAAAATATTCTGACTGTAATTGGTAGCGCAGTGTTTTATTCATAAAAAATATTGTGACACTGTAGGTCATTGATACCGAAGTGTAATATTTAAAATTTGTACAAATTGACGTGTGTGCTGTACCCCACTTAATTTGTGTTTGTTGATATGGAGAATGAGGAGAGCAGGAACCACATACTAGTGCTGGAGCTGCTGCCAGTGTCACCAATCATGGTGATACTAGTCCATCTATGTCATCTACTAAAGTCCATGCCCAAGGGCATAGAGGGCTTAAGTCAGGGCATCTAAAATCAAAGAGGCAATCTATTACAGTGCTAAAGAAAAAAACATCAAAGGGAAAGTTAGATGCAAAAAGACATAAAATTGGCAATAATACTTATACCACACAAAGTGGCAAGGAAAGGATAAGGCCTTGGCTTTTATTTATGGCTGTTGGTTCTGCCTCTTATGATGATGTAAGCCCTTCTCCCTGTAGATGTTTAAAAAAAATGAAAATCATTAAGTCACAGGAACCAACTGTGCGCTCAGAAATGACACAAATCTCTGAGGAGAGTCAGTGGGTGCCATGTGTGAGCCTGTCCTTTCCAAAACGGAACTCGAAGAGGAGTCTCCTTCCACCACTTGTGCATCCTCTGCAAATGTGGGGATGAGCAGCACAAGTCAACATGCTGAAGCGATGCAAAGAGCTGTTGGTAAGGAAATTGTCAGCTCCAGCAAGTGCGGCTGCCCGGAAAAAAACAAAGCTTCCCAAAAGAAGACCCACTGGTGATACAAATGAGTCAACACAACCAAGTTTTGACATCTGGTCAGGTCTAAAAGAATTGCCTACAATTAATGAGACCTCTACCGTGACTCCATCTGATATGGTCACCATTCAAAGAATGGCTGAGGACTATTTTAATGATAGCAACCAAATAGGCATGTCAGACAGACCATTTGACTACTGGCAGGAAAAAAGGGCAATTTGGAGGCCCTTGCACAAACTGGCTTTGCTTTACTTGAGCTGCCCACTCTCCAGTGGGTACTCAGAAAGAGTTTTTAGCACTGCTGGGAACCTTGTCAGCGATCAGCGTAGGAGATTACGTCCTCAAAATGTGGAAAAGATAAATACAAATTTACCGCCAATTACATCCAAAAATTACAGAGACACCAGAGGCTATAATGGTGGATTCCAGTGGGAATTAATTAATACTGTGTGAAGATGATGTACACACTGATGAGGGTGAGGAATCGGATAATGAGACAACATCTTACCTCTGTAAAGCCAGTTTGTGCACAGAGAGATCATTGCCAGCAATGTCAGCTGCCCGTTGGTAGTTTGTTTTGTGGGGGCCCAAACAAAGCAATCGCTTCAGCCACAATTGGCAGTCCCTGTCGCTGAAGTGATTGGTTTGTTAAACTGTGCATGTCCTATATACAACATAAGGGTGGGTGGAAGGGCCCAAGGACAATTCCATCTTGCACCTCTTTTCTTTACCTTATGTGCTGTTTGACATTTTTTAATTTTATAGTTTATTAAACTGTCATCCTGTCTGCCACTGCAGAGCCACTCTGTGCCATGTTGGAAGCTGAACTGCCACATGTTAGTGCCGCCCACTGCTGTCGCTTAGCTTATTCAGCCAGCTAGCTCGATGCAACCTTTTGGCCTAAACTGGATGAAATCAATATTGTGAGCTGTGAGGTAGTCAAAATTGACTGGAAATGACTGGAAATAAATGTTATTAAGGTTAATAATACTGTTGGAACAAAAACAGGCCCAAATTATGTGCTGTTTTTATGATTTTTTTAGGAAAAATACATATCCTCCAAACCAAAACCAAAACACACAAGGGTGGTTTTGTAAAACCAAATCCAGATCCAAAATCTTGAAGGAAATACAGATCCAAAACCAAAACACTGGGGTCGGCGCACGTCCCTAGTTTTAACCATGTTGACTTTTGAGAATGTCAACATTTTTCTCGTCGACCTTCTGTCCATGTCGACATTGTAACTGTCAACATTCTGACTATCCCAAGTAATAGCCAACCTGGAACATGTTCAATACAGCGCTGGTTATGTATGTGTCAGTTATATTTAATCCATTTTGCACAATACATAAGTTTTCAATATTGGCATGATCCGTATTCTAGAGTGCAAAATGATATAACTGCAACCTCTGTGTCAGTTTGCAAAGTCACCCTGTCACTTGGTACTTGGGCTCAGCAATGGGATTAGAACATCTGTGGTACGTTTAAGTAATGAGTAGCCTATAATGCAACAATTTAAGGTTTTGGCACATTTTTCGTGTGTTGGGTAAGCAACCTGCTGTCCTATAGCTGTCTAATGTCCCAGCAGCCTATACCAGCTGAGGACTGTCAGGTCATCAGTCAGATAGAACACTATACAGTTGAAGATCTGTTCTTGCAGAGTGAAAGTGGGTCCTGGAAGGAGTGAGAGGTACTGGGCGGATTCTAAATTTAACGGATGCAAGTTGTGGGACGCTCACGATTTTTTGGGTATCCACCCGCACCCCCGAAAGAGAAGGCAGATCTCCCGCATCCCGCCCACTTTCTACTGAAGTGGGCAGGATGGGGAGATTTTCGGGGAAATTTGTGGGTCCGTAGGGTGAGTGCAGGGCTAAATGATGTGAATAGCTTGATTTAGCACCGCCCCCTCCTCACAGACCCATGAATAGCTGTCTTTTCCTGTAAAGGGGGTGGGGCCTAGTGATGGCTACAGTCTGGCCCCGCCCCCCAAAACTGAGAGCAGCATCTCCTCACCAGACTGCTCCCAGAGAGGATTTGCGGAAAGCCGGTATGTGCAAATGGCGAGTTTTAGCATACACGTGTATCACTTTCCTATATTGAGTTGGACAGGTCTTTGCCAGATTTGCTTAAGGGAGAATTGACTTGGCCGCAATATAGCGTAAAACTTAACCTATGAACCTATGAAATCCGTTAATTTCACTGCATACGCGTTCCCGTGTATCGCACAATTCAATTCAAAAAGTCGTCTTCCGGCATTTGCGCAATAATTCTTGCAGGTCCTACCCGTGATAAATACAGATGAAAATGAGTAAATCTGTCTATACCCACCAAAAAGACAAACATATAGGATAACAGGGTAGAAGTCTATTAGTGGCCATAATAAAAGTATTTGGGGTTCTTAAATTGTCTCAAATGGCTGTTATAAACAGTGACAATATGATGGAAAGCAAGTGGGGTTTTTTGCAAACTAAAGGGACTCATTTATCAACTCAAAACTAATGATAAATATCACTTTTTATAATAAATGGTGCTCAGCCAATCAGCTCCCAACTGTCACTTTTCTAACAGTTGTCAGTTGGGAGCTGATTGGCTGAGCACCATTTATCATACACAGTGATATTTATCATTAGTTTTGAGTGATAAACTCGTTGATAAATGAGGCCTAAATGTTCTACTTAAATTGAGGATACATAAAAATGCCTAGAAGTATATATTTGTGTCATTTAAAGACACTCTTAAAAAACCTTCAAAATACACCTCTAACACCCCCCCCGCACTGCTAAAACATCTGCCCCATTCATACAGCACCCCCTTATACATGCCCCACGTCAATTAACCCATTTTCCTGCACTTTTTGCATTTTCACCCCACAAATTACATCATTATTGCCAAATTAAGTTATTTAAAAAATGAATTTTGCTTAATTAATCATTAAGGAGAGTGGACCTCATTCAGACCAGGTTGCAAGCGCTGAGCACTCGCAAGCGGGTCGATGTTTAGGCCCTGCACACGTGCAGCAGCCGCACTGCGCGTGCACAAGCCCCGGAGCGAGGGAGAAATCCTCTTTCTCCGGAGCTCACTACAAAAGGGGCGGCTGTCGATGTTGATCGACAGCTTGACCCGTTTTGTAGGCGTGGCGGGGGGTGGCTTCACAAACGGAGGTGTTCCTTAAGGAACGTCTGCCGTTTTGTGGGCGGCCGCACTGACATCAGCAGTGATGTCAGTGGGGAGCTTCCTGCTCAATCAGAGCAGGAAGCTCCCTGAGGCTTGCGGTTGCCGATCTTAGGGTCTCATCGCAAGCCCCGATGGTCGCGATGGTCTTGACCATCGCGACCATCAACCTGGTCGGTCGCTAAAGCTGTGGGTGGTAACCCACAGCTTAGCTAGCGACCAGGAGGCCGCACTTAAAAAGTCAAGCAGCCGCCCTCATTCAGAGCGAGCGCTCGCTTCTTGCGATCGCCTCTGAATGAGGGCCAGTGTCCCAGTGGTTCTGCACCAAGACCCTCATTCAGAGCCACTCGTAACCCGCTGCTCGTTTGCTCCGAGTGATGTTTGCCAAACTGCGCATTTGTACGGATCGTTATACGCATGCGCGAACCAGTCAGTGCGGCCGAAATTCATGTGCTCGCAAAATAGCGAATGCCTGCTAATTTGAGTGACAGGAGGAGGCGTATGTGGGTGGTAACAGGGGAAGGTGCTTGAAAACGGGGAGAGGAGATCAGAACGCAGGCGTGCTTAAAGGTCAAAACGGGCGTTTTATGGGTGTGCATATTTAAAACAGCAGCGTCATTGACCACGTCACTGGGTTTTTTTTTAGCCAGAACTGCTCGCAAAATTGTGGTAGCAAAAACCAACCACAAGAATAGCGAGCAGTTCATACGCTGGTCGATGTACTCGATTACTCTAATAAATAGCGGACATGACGTAGGATGCGAGCGGCCAGGGGGCGTAGTTTTCCAAAAAACGACCGCAAGTTTTGTTCGCTCGTTCAGACCTAGAGGCGTGAACAGACCGCAAACAGCGAACGGTTCATTTGAATAGCCACCCCTATTTTCTGGACGAGCGAGCGCAAATAGCGACCGGCTCTGAATCAGGGCCCAAGTCCTGACATTTTTATCTTAAAATAAGGATTTTCCCCAATTTTTCACCTACTGAGGAGGTGGTCAAAAGAAATTCGATTTAAACCACATGAAGAATTATTGCACGTTAACTTACTGGCTAATTGAATAGGGTGAATTTTTTATTCACCAGAAATTCACTTTTACGCACTTTACATGGTTTAACGCATCTGAATGAAATCCCAGATACCCCTTTCACATTGCAATACACAGGTTGTACCCGGGATTTTTGTACACAAGTCCATCCTGGGTGTGACCCGGTTGCCACCTCTTTCAGACTGGAAGTCCGACCCGGCACCGCTATCACGTGCTGAGCCAGCTCTTGGAGATGAGATCATCTCATGAGCACCCAGGTCGCTTCCACCCAGGATATATCAACCCTGCCTGTTCACACTGCACAGTAACCTGGGTTATTGCTGGCAGTGTGATAGGGGTATTACCGTGAAATGGGCATTTTTGGGCGAGAACTGGTTGGCAACAATGCAATCGCACAGACCTTTTCTGACTTCGGGGGAGTGTCGTGGGCGTGTCGTGGGCGTGTAGCTTGAGTTCTGTCCGTTTCTGAGTCGTGTGTACGGGGAAGGGAAGCCTGTGTCTGACTGACCTCTTGCACCTGTAAAAAAGTGTGTGGGGCTGGTGCAAGCTCTGATACTAATAATGATGATTGCGGCTTACCACCTGCAGATGCACAAACCACAACATTAGCTGTATTGGAATCTTGCATTAGCAAGAGGTGGTAAACTGCCCGAGGCTGTTAGAGGAGTGCGGGGCGCTGCCTCTGTTATCCGCCCTGCAGCCACCAGGCACTAGGACCCAGCACCTCTCCCCAGAGGTCTGACCACCGACATGCACTTCTGTGCCCCATAGTTATGCCCCTGTAGTAGTGCCCCCATAGTTATGCCCCTGTAGCAGTGCCCCCATAGTTATGCCCCTGCCTGTAGTAGTGCCCTCTTAGTTATGCCCCTGTAGCAGTACCCCCATAGTTATACCCCTGTAGTAGTGCCCTCATAGTTATGCCCCTGTAGAAGTGCCCCCATAGCTATGCCCCTGTAGCAGTGCCCCATAGTTATGCCCCTGTAGCAGTGCCCTCATAGTTATGCCCCTGTAGCAGTGCCCCCATAGTTATGCCCCTGTAGCAGTGCCCTCATAGTTATGCCCCTGTAGCAGTGCCCTCATAGTTATGCCCCTGCCTGTAGTAGTGTCCCCATAGTTATGCCCCGTAGCAGTGCCCCCATAGTTATGCCCCTGTAGAGGTGCCCCCATAGTTATGCCCCTGTAGCAGTAGCCCCATAGTTATGCCCCTGTAATAGTGCCCCCATAGTTATGCCCCTGTAGCAGTGCCCCCATAGTTATGCTCCTGTAGTGCCACTTGTACAAAAAAAAAACACCTTAATCCCCGCTCCTGCATCTGCCGCCGTCCTGTCCGCCCGGCTGCTCCTCGGAACTATGGGGGAGATGTCATGACGTCTCTCCCATAGTGCGCATGGAGAGAGGCGGAAGCTGGAGTTCAGAAGAGAACTCCAGCCTCCGGCTAACGCGGCGCTGCAGGGAAGGAGCCGGGCGCCCGCTGGTAATAACATCTCAGCGAGCGTCCGCCTTAGAGCCTCCCTGCAGCGCTGGGCTGGAGGTCACTGGCGCCGGGTGCAGTGACGCAACCGATTCACGTGCACCTCCAGCCCTGCATCCATTACCCCCAGGAATTTCAGTTTTACCCGATGTGGGGTAATTTACCCCTGTTCCCCAACCACTGCCCTGTAACATGACCTCTTAATACAGGGAACATCACGCTGTCAGCCTACAAGGTGTGTGTGCCTGTGACTCCTGGCACACTACAACACCCAGCATACCTTATATGCTCCAGGCTAAATCTGGCATACCATCTACAGCCTGTATCTGTGTTAACCCTGTGTCTCACACTATCTGCTTCCAGGGCTGCAGAGAGAAGGGATAGGCCCGTATCTGGAGGGGGCGTGGCCAAAAAGTGTAGGCGTGGTCACACACCCTACAAAAAATGCCAGGAGCAGTTCCGGGGGAGAGGGGTAAGGGGCGATGGCTCCCCCCTTTTCCCGCTCAGTGGCAGTAGCCTCTTTGAACCCTCTGCTGCCCAGTACACAGCAGCGTGTGCTGGGTTGGGGAAAAGGGTGCTTCTGCTGACAGGTAAGAAATGGTACCTGGTGGCAGGGCATGCTGGGATGAGTAGTTCCACAGCAGATGGAGGGATGTATGTTGAATGTCCATGACATACAGGATGTTTTCAAATAAAAGTATTTTTAATAATTTGTAGTATAATAATACAAGTGTAATAAGTGTAATAATAAATAATAAGTGTATTTTAGCTGGTGAGTTCTTACAATAGGTGTGCATTCATTGAGAGTGACCATTATTGTTTGTAACCAAATTCTACAGTAACGTGAAATTATCTGGCGCTTATAAAGCAATAGCAGAAGCACTACAGATAAATGTGATAAACGTTTCTTCTACCTTTTACGCTGTTTATTTTTAACATTCATTCCCATAAAATGCAGATTTAAATATCCCACCCTGATTAAATCCCTCAGTGACAACGCAGACGGCACAAATTCTGCCCTTTGGCACAAAACGGATTTTTAAAAAGTAAAAATAAACCAGGGTTCATCTCATCACATCTAAATTCAAGTAGTTTTCTTCCACAGGACAGGATTAGACAAAGCGCAAAACACCAGGTTTTTGTCATGGCTGATTTCACTTTGTCTTGAAACAGTTGAGTTTTTCCGTCTCTTTGTCAGGCCCAGGACAAGGGGGAAAGTGGTTATTAACTGTCAAACAGCAGCCTCAGGCAATAACTAGTCATCTTTCATTTAACTGCTTAGTGAGACTGTTGCCGAAAAAATACAGTTGTGTTTTATCTGCGTTACATGGAACATGTCCAGTCTAAATAATAGCAGCGCTGACCTGGGGATTAAGTAACATGTTAATTTGCTTTAAAAGTGCACACACTGTTTTTCTAAGGCTATTACATCCCTCCGTAATTCAATTAGGAGAAGTTTGGGGATGGATGGTTGGTACAGTTTCTATTAATGCCAGATATCAAGGCTAAGAACGCTAAACTGAACATGGTACGTTGTAAACTGCAGCAGGGCCTTTAAGAAATAGATTTAAACAGAGGTATCGCCCCGTTGACTGTACTAATGGTATGCTCCATGTCATTGCTGGTGTTCCGCAACTAATTTCAGCTAAGGAGGGTACAGATTAGACGACCCCCCGATGCAATGCCCGATCGGTGCACGATCCGGTGACTGACCGCTCAATAAGTCGTTCACCGGCACTATTGAACTAGCCGGAGTTGGTAGCTGGGTTGCTCCGCCGTTCGTGCATGGATGAGGGAATGACCCAGATGTCGGGCAGCGGGGGCATGCATAGTCAGTACACACTAGATGATGTGCCTGATATGTAGAACCGAGCCACGGGATTGGACGATATATCTTCTAGTGTGTACCCGGCATTAGTCTTCACTAGGCTTTGTAAAAGGGGCACGAATCTAAAAATTCCATCTGATTCAAAGTGTAAAATGCCAAAGAAATATAAAATTTCCATTGGTGCGAGTTACATCTAATCACTTTTTGTTTTCATAATTGCTCAGCTACTATATAATGCTGGGAAGGAAGCCACAGTCCAAAAGCCGTGAAGCTACTTAATGTGACAAATTCATTCAGTAATCAATCAGTAGTCTCCTTAAGAGGTTTTTCAACTAGCGTTTGAGATCTAGGGATTGAATTTACTTTAGATTCAGCCAGGTCCAGCATAGATCTAAAGTATCCTCTCTGTAAAAAGTGTTCTTCCATTTTGCAGATGTTGGTTTGCAATGCATAGTCATCTCTGGTCATGCTTTTAGCTTGCAGCATCCATGAGAGGGGGAGACCATGTTTTAAGGCTCCTGGATGATGGCTCTGTGCTAAAAGAATAGTATTCTTGTTGGTGGGCTTGTGATAAATCAAATTATATTGGTGCCCACTTTGGTAATATCCACACCCAAGAAGTGAATATCCTCTTGGCTCGTGATGTATGTAAATTTGACAGGACAATCCATCTTATTGATGTCTTCAATCTAGTTCCTGAAAGTGGATTTTGAGCCAGTCCAAAGCAAAAGGACATCGTCAATATATCTTGTATAAATGAGAAAGTAAGGTAAGACTGCTTGTTTTTACACTGTTGTTGTATTTGTGCCCCCCGATGATGTATTAAAGATCTGAAACATTGGATTAGATGGCAGTTCTTTTGTTACAAAGTCCGGATGAGTCCCACTTTCTTCACTATATATATAAATATATATATATATATATACAGTGCTATTTTTCAACAGCAACACACAGGAACTCAGATCCTGAACCTGTATTTATAATATTTAAAATTATTTTTCTATTTCTCCACCACCAGTAGACCCAGGTACTTGGACTTAATTGATTGATATTATGGAAAAAAATTAGTCAATTGAAAACTGTAAATAAATACATTTAAGTACCTGGCTCATAAGAGAACCTGGAAAATCAATGGAAAGCACAAAATTATCCACCAGCAGCCTAGAATACCATCACATCAAGTATCATCAGACCTGTAACAGATGAAGCATAAAAATACAAGATGGCTATTACATGGGTGCTAGTTTATTATTTTCTGGAGATTATAATCACATGGAACAACTCATGGCTAGACTGCAGGACGCAAAACATATATTGGATAAAATGTGGGTACAATGGAATATTACGCCACATGATTTGTGAGTAAGCCTACTGTACATATCACTTTGTTTTAGATTTGATCTTTCCTGTAGACAGCTAGGATTTTTTTTACTCTCTCCCCATTTGCCCAATTATTTTTGTTATAGCAATTTCTATCCATTTATCTTGCAATATGCTTTGTGGTGTGCACGGGGAAGGACAGGGAACGCTAAAGGCATTATTCCCCCAGCGAAATGTACACAAAATTGCAACAAAATGGTGAATGACATGAATACAGTTTTGAAAATTACTATTTGTCAGTAAAAGTTGTGCATCCCATGTGCCCGAGCTTTTCCGTATATTGTCTTTCACCATTTCCACTGGCAAAATACATTTCAAACACTGGTTGAAAATATTAGTAAGCTAAAACCATGTTACAGTAATTTAGGCAGATGCCCAATTCTCCTATATACCAAATACAGCCTATTGCTGGTTTGCAAGATTTTCTGTCCATCGTATCAATGTCTTTATACTTTGTTATATAGAGATGTGCGGTTCGGTTCTCCAGAAATCCGAATCCACCCGAATTTTGTGAATCTGGGTAAATCCGAGTTGCAGTTCGGATCTCCTGAGGAAATCTGTGTAAATCCAGGTCGCAGTTCTGATCTTTTTGCGGGGACGGAATTTGGATATTAAATTCGAATTTTGGGTTTTGGATTGCATAAATTACGTGATTTTAGCTGTTTTTAAAACTTTTTATCTATTTGTTTTTTTTTTTAACTCCAGATCCAAAACCAAAATCAAAACCAAAACACTTGAGGGTGGTTTTGCTAATCCAGATTCAAAATCTTGAAGGAGATACAGATCCCTAGTTATATATTACATCATGGCACACTGTCATGTGAACGGTGGGTGGTACCTACTTCTTGAGTACATACAAATGAGAGGAAAAAGAAAAACGGGGTGCATTCATAATGTCGACATTCATATTGTTGACACCACAATGACGACAGTCATGGTGTCGACATTTTTAAAACGTCTACCTGGGACCTTTTGCCGATATGACGAATGTCGACGTGGTCAGTGTCAACATGCCAGGCATGTCGACATGACGTCAACTCTTATGTCGACACGAATGGCAGAAAAAAAATTACCACACCCCCAAAAAAAACGGTTCTGTTCTTAACCCCAGCACCCATAAGAGGATTCATCGGGAAAAATAAATGTGGAGCATCTTTGAAATGTGATTGAGAAGGTAGCTGAATAGCTTGTCCTCTTTATCCTGCCTTAAATCAGCGGTGCTGCAACGGTATTATCTCCTGTAATCCTCACTGAGAGATAAACCTGTATTCACTGACCATTTATTTCCTCTACATCAATTACTTTGTCTCTGAGAATACTGCACAGACTAACCCAAGATCATATTCTCAGAGACCATATGGGATCCTGCTTAGTAAATTAAAGGCCGTTCTCCAGGGATCCGTCCTGCAGGATGAACCTTCGATACCGCAGGTCAGGCAGCGAGCGAGAAATCATTCAAAATAAAATGTCTGCAATGTGCACTGTGCAAGCTCAAAAATCATTTAACGGATAATTTATATCTTTGTTCTATCTCTCCTGTTGGACGGTGCAGCAGTTAAATGGATAAAAAAAAATCTATTGTGAAACGGATGTATAGATCTTGGCTGGGCTCATGTTATACAGGGCTGTGCAATATTTTACTAAACAGTAGGAAGTAATGTGTAAGAGAACTTGAAAAGAGTCAGTTGGGGGATTTATATCCATCCAGTGACCTAGTACTTAGTAGGGGACGTGCACCCTATGTATAATCTGGATGTACATAGCAGATTGGGGAACTAAGGTTTTATAATGCAATCTGTGTTCCATACGTGGTGCAGCATCCTCTGAGAAGCCATCTTGTAACAGGACATAGGGCAAGCTACATAGGCCCGTATTCAATTTGGAGCGAAATAGGTGGGTGAATAGGCTATATAGGGGAACGCCATCTAAAGATCGCATTGCCGAGGTTTGCATATGAGAAATGCAGTCAAACCCATGAAAACAGCATTTTTGTCGGTCTGACTACATTTCTCACATTGTTGCATTCCGCTCTATGGGCCTGATTCAGCACGGGTCTCAATTGCGATCGCAGCTGCGTAATCGCACGCAATGCAGCTGCGAAAATATGCTAATGCCTGCCACCGCTCAGCCAGCATAGAGACGCCCACTACTGCTTTCTCACAACCGTAATACCTCGCAGTTCTGCGTATACATCAGTAACATGGAAGCACCTCAGCCCGTCACGCACAATTACAGCAGGCGTGACCCGTCACAGAAATTGCCAGTCTCGTCACACGCAGCGGGCTCTCAAGCTGTGTAGGCAATCGCAGTGGCTAATTTCCACATGCCCATGCAAAGGCGTTCAAACGGACAGACACGGCTGCGTTTCTCCGACCAATCCCCCGTCACCACCCCACAAATGCTCACAGCCTGTCACTCACTCTGCGATGGATTACTAACTGCGTGCGTAATCGCAGTGTGATCGCTGCGCCCACTCAGTGCGGCTTATATGCATGCACAATGGCTAACAACTGCTGGATCTGCGTATGTAGTCGCAATTGCGATCCATGCTGAATCAGGCCCTATGTCTGCTAACCGGCCTCTTCTTTACCACCCAGGAATGCCCAATAAGTTTCCAAGACATGTCTGAGACTACGTGACTTCTATGTGCCTCAGTCATAACTCCAACGCTGTGCGTACGCTATCTGGAAACATGCATAGTAGAAAAATTGCACCACTGTGTTTGACATCGGCAGTGTGTGCGACTCATGCCCCTGATGTCATTCATTCAGTGTATTGTGGGGATGTAGTCAAAAAGGATGGCAATGATAGGGTCTACATTCATAACATGGACACCAGAATGTTGACAGTTGAAATGTAAGCTGCACACAGTAGGGTTAGGCTGCACACAGTAGGGTTGGGCTGCACACAGTAGGGTTGGGCTGCACACAGTAGGGTTAGGCTGCACACCGTAGGGTTAGGCTGCACACCGTAGGGTTAGGCTGCACACAGTAGGGTTAGGCTGCACACCGTAGGGTTAGGCTGCACACAGTAGGGTTAGGCTGCACACCGTAGGGTTAGGCTGCACACCGTAGGGTTAGGCTGCACACAGTAGGGTTGGGCTGCACACAGTAGGGTTGGGCTGCACACAGTAGGGTTGGGCTGCACACAGTAGGGTTAGGCTGCACACCGTAGGGTTAGGCTGCACACCGTAGGGTTAGGCTGTACACCGTAGGGTTAGGCTGCACACAGTAGGGTTGGGCTGCACACAGTAGGGTTGGGCTGCACACAGTAGGGTTGGGCTGCACACAGTAGGGTTGGGCTGCACACAGTAGGGTTAGGCTGCACACCGTAGGGTTAGGCTGCACACAGTAGGGTTAGGCTGCACACCGTAGGGTTAGGCTGCACACCGTAGGGTTAGGCTGCACACCGTAGGGTTAGGCTGCACACAGTAGGGTTAGGCTGCACACCGTAGGGTTAGGCTGCACACCGTAGGGTTAGGCTGCACACAGTAGGGTTGGGCTGCACACAGTAGGGTTGGGCTGCACACAGTAGGGTTGGGCTGCACACAGTAGGGTTAGGCTGCACACAGTAGGGTTGGGCTGCACACAGTAGGGTTGGGCTGCACACAGTAGGGTTAGTCTGCACACAGTAGGGTTGGGCTGCACACAGTAGGGTTAGGCTGCACACCGTAGGGATAGGCTGCACACAGTAGGGTTGGGCTGCACACAGTAGGGTTAGTCTGCACACAGTAGGGTTGGGCTGCACACAGTAGGGTTAGGCTGCACACCGTAGGGTTAGGCTGCACACAGTAGGGTTAGGCTGTGGGGGGTGAAGGGTTAGTCTGTGGGGAGAAGTGTTAGTGCAGGGGCATTTTAAGAGAGGAGGGGGCCTGTGTGCAGCCTCTGTTTGGCCCCCCTCCTCTCTGTCAGCATACTGAGCGCAGTAGATCCTGGCTTCACTGTGCATGCGTGAGTATCCGGGAAAATGGTACCCGCGCCTTTTTCCTGGGGACATTTTTTCTGCACATGCGCAGGTCACAGGGAAAATGGCCACCTCAGCACACCGGAATCAGCAGAAAGGTGAGTATTCTTAACTATGGGTGCAGGTTGTGGTGTGTGGGCCCCCTTGGACCCAGGGGCCCGTGTGCACCACACATCTTGCACCCATTATAAAAACGCCTATGGGTTAGTGATGTTAGGCACTAGAGGTAGTGTTAGGAATAAGGGTTAGGGATAGGGGAGAAATACTCTTCCGCATGCTGGAGGTTTGGAGGTCTGACCTAAAAGTTACAGTCACATGACTGCCAGGACTCAGAAGACACTGCTGCAGCCGTCGGGAGCAGGTAAGTCACCAATGGGCCGTCAGGAATGAGATGCCGTCATTCTAACATATTGACATTACATCACTGTCTACATAATAATTGTCCACATGGTCAACGTCAACATCGATATTCTCATGTCAAAATGATGAATGTATCATGACTGTCGACATATCATACCCAACCCGAATTCATGTACCCTCTAACCGATGGCAGCCTAGACAAACACATTATGGTAGTGCTGGTCCTTGCAGGGACTTGGCATGGCCTCCCGTATCATTTTCTATTCTCTGGCTATTGAGTGTGTCAGGACCACCTTGCATGAAACAACCTAATCATTTTTGAATTGTCATGAAGGCTCATTGCAATACAGACGGTTTTTCTGCAGCAATAACGCAAATATGTGCCGATAGACTTCTATAAATGTTATTGCAGACCTGATATTTTATAGACTTCATTGCTTGACCTCCTGGGGATAGTCCGGTTAATTTAAGGGCTTCATTCAATACATCCGTTACCCAAACCCTGTGGGAACATCACATTCAGCATCAGACAAGACAGAGCTACACAGCTACAAACAACTAATACACAGTTCATCTCTTTTTTTATGTCAATAGACAATTATTTTTGTAAATGTGAATTGCTCAACTTTTTTGAAAATAACGCCATTTTGAAAAGGGGTCTGTGGGAGGGGTGACACTCCGGCTCCCTCATCGTTGAATATATTAGGATACACACCAGAATAATTCCATCTATTCCAACAGGACAAGAAATGAAACGTTGCTGGACACTGGGCCTCATTCAGAGACGGACGCTAATTCCGCCGCAGAGACGAATTTGTATGCACCAGCTGTGCTGAAAAACGCAAATATCGCAGCTGCCTGGATTTGTATTAAGATGCCCACTGACGGCTGCGCAAATCCAAATGACTGCGTACAAAGACGCAGCTGGACCGCAGAACAGTCGATTATCAGACTTCTGAGTAACCCTATGAATGCGCAGAATTGCTGCCGGACCTGAGATGCCAGAGCCATTTGCACTGCGTACAGGATCGCAGGCGTAGACATGCCTCGAAATGGTCGCGTCACCCTTGGCTACCAGCATACGGTCCCTGCCTGTTAATGACTTCGGTAACGACACTTGACGCATGCAAAGTGCGACTCAGATACATGCACAGACCAGTGATAAACGTTCAACTGCGTAAACACCGTCATCCCGTCCACCTATGAGGGGTCTATTTACTAAGCAGTGTTAGGAGACAGAGGGCCTGATTCATAGCCGGACGCTCTGACCAGAGCGCTCGCTCTGAATCAGGGCCCTCCTCCCTCAACTTGGAGCGGCCTCATGGACGCTCGCATAGCTGTGGGTTACCACCCACAGCTATAGCGAGCGTCCATGATGATGGTTGCGATGGTCAAGACCATCGCGATCATCGGGCTTGCGACAAGACCCTGCGGTAGGGTCTCGGTGACCGCAAGCCCTGGAGTGATTTTGGCTCTATCAGATCCAAAATCACTCCCACTGACATCACTACTGATGTCAGTGGGGCCGGACTCAGACGGTAGGCATTCCCATGGGAACGCCTCCGTCTGGCAGCCACGCCCCGGCACGCCCACCAAAGGGGGCGTGCTGTCACTCACCATCGACAGCACGCCCCCTTTGGTGCAAGACCCATAACGACGGCTTGGCCATCGTTATTTGGGTCTCGCGCATGCGCACGACGGAGCTCCCTCCGTCGTGCGCATGCGCAATTCGGCACCATCGAATGACCCCCAGAGTGAAAAGTGATAAGGTGCCAGCCAATCAGCTCCCAACTGTCATCTCACAGGCTGTGTTTGAAAAATGACAGTTGGGAGCTGATTGGCTGGTACCTTATCACTTTTCACTCTGTCTCCTAACACTGCTTAGTAAATAGACCACTGAATCAGGTTCCACTATTCCATTCAAGAACAATTGCAGAACTTTTCTAACAAGGAAAATCTGAAGAACTCCCAAATGTTTCCTTCTCCAACTTTTAGAGCAGGGAAGCTCCAATAGCACCTTCTGCCCGACAGCCTGATTCTCTGTACTGCTCACATTTTCTGAAAGGGGAAATTGGGGATAAAGGGCAGGGTTAAAGCCAGTGCATCTGTGGCCCTGCATTAATGTGATAGTGGTCTGTGGCAGGTAATGCGTGCTGGCATTAGCAAGAACTTATACCGCGCTGTCCCATCAGACTTTCTCAGACAGAAAGGAAACCAGGAAACTCGCTCATTTGAGCATATTGTGGCTAAACGTGCTTCAAAATAAGCAACAGAAAGTTGGATGGGGATCAAGTATTTCACTACCTTAGCATTGCTTGTGACATGCCAAACCGTGCACGGGCAGATTCTTGTCTGGGGTCAGATCTGAGTCAGGAGCTGCATCCAGGTGAAAGCGTTGGCTTGTGTTACTGTGCTGCCCTGGTGAGGATTTGGCACTTAACCCAGCGCCTGCCGGAACGTTTTGCCGAATTTTCCAAAATCAACACACGAGTGAAAGTCTCAGAGATGGAAGGAGATGGCGAACAGCGGTTATTGCGACGTCTGGTTAAACAACACAACGTGAAATTTTATAACACGTTTTAATATAAGAAAAGCTACAGGGGTCTATTTACTAAGCTGTGTTAGGAGATAAAGTGAACGGTGATAACAGAGCCATAACTAGACTTTTTGGTGCCGTGTGCAGAGAGAGCATTGGTGCCCCCCCTCCCATTTTTTAAATAGGGACATAAGATAGTGCACATGAAAAAGGGCCATGGCCTCATGGGGAAGGGCCAGGGAAGAGATAGGGGAGGCCAGTAGATGCTGGGGATAAATAGGGACATAATATAGTGCACCTGAGAGAGGGCCATGGCCTCATGGGGAAGGGCCAAGGAAGAGATAGGGGAGGCCAGGAGATGCTGGGGATAAATAGGGACATAATATAGTGCACCTGAGAGAGGGCCATGGCCTCATGGGGAAGGGCCAGGGAAGAGATAGGAGAGGCCAGGAGATGCTGGGGATAAATAGGGACATAATATAGTGCACCTGAGAGAGGGCCATGGCCTCATGGGGAAGGGCCAGGGAAGAGATAGGGGAGGCCAGGAGATGCTGGGAATAAATTGGGACAAAATATAGTGCACCTGAGAGAGGGCCATGGCCTCATGGGGAAGGGCCAGGGAAGAGATAGGGGAGGCCAGGAGATGCTGGGGATAAATAGGGACATTATATAGTGCACCTGAGAGAGGGCCATGGCCACATGGGGAAGGGCCAGGGAAGAGATAGGGGAGGCCAGGAGATGCTGGGGATAAATAGGGACATAATATAGTGCACCTGTGAGAGGGCCATGGCCTCATGGGGAAGGGCCAGGGAAGAGATAGGGGAGGCCAGGAGATGCTGGGGATAAATAGGGACATAATATAGTGCACCTGAGAGAGGGCCATGGCCTCATGGGGAAGGGCCAGGGAAGAGATAGTGGAGGCCAGGAGATGCTGGGGATAAATAGGGACATAATATAGTGCACCTGAGAGAGGGCCATGGCCTCATGGGGAAGGGCCTGGGAAGAGATAGGGGAGGCCAGGAGATGCTGGGATTAAATAGGGACATAATATAGTGCACCTGAGAGAGGGCCATGGCCTCATGGGGAAAAGTGACAGGCCCAAACAGCGCCCCCTGCCCTGCGGTGCCCTGTGCCATGGCACTGGCCGCACTACCCTAATTACGCCCCTGGGTGACAAGACCAATCAGCTCCTAACTGTTTGAAAGATGACAGTTAGGAGCTGATTGGCTGGTACCTTATAACCGTTCACTTTATCTCCTAACAGCTTAGTAAATAGACCCATCAGGCATTAAAAGTTCTATGTTCTATGTCTATGTGTAGAAATTGTGTCACTTTCGTCAATGTTTCTGGATTTTGCCTTGGTGTAACTAACAAGCAGGGAAGGACTTCACATTAGGTACAGAATTTGGGCGCAAAAAACCCAGCATACCGTCTTACAGCAGTCCTGATTTTCAAGAAATAGTCCTCATTTTTGGCAGCTGAAAAATGACATGGTCTGCTAGAGGAGAGGTCTGTGGTCTTGCCAAAAATATTGTGATATTTTGGGCGCGATGCAGCAAAGCTGATTTTGTGGTCAAACCTCCGAAAGTTTGTCTGCTCGCTGCATATCTTTAGATGGCATTGCCCAATAGGAGACTATGGGCTTCTATTCACATTTCCCCCTGAGAGAGATCCAATCGGATCCTTTCCAACACCCGCCACAGCGCATGTGTAACTCGACGCACAGGCTTCTGGGTCACAAACATGGAAGTCCCTCTATTCCAAAGAACAGCTCTAATGGAGCATACACACGGTCAGATGTGTCAGATGAACGATTGAACGATTTGACCAACGATTTGAACTACGAACGATTTTTGACTGCATTAAAATGACTGAAATCATCCAAAACTGACTGCAAACACATCAGACGTCAGATATCGTTATCTGACCATCGGGAACGCGCATTGTTCATCATTCATCGTTCAAACATGTCAGATATGTCAGATTTTCCTTCAGATATGAACGATTTTTATCGTTGAGATCTGAAGAAAAATCTGACCGTGTGTACAGTATGCACCATTACAGGGAGAGCTGTCCTTTTTTAAATCCTACAGCATTAGTAAACGCCGTTATGCTTGCGATGAGTGGCGGGATGCCTCACATTCAAAACGCCATGCTTGATGCCTCCCGCCCTTGGGGAGATTATTTTGCATGGTTTAGGCCCACAGTATGCAGTAATAATCGCTTAAGTAGCGCGATCAGGGTTGCCAAGAGGGGAGGGAGCGGGATCTAATTACCCAGGCCTGGGCTTGCTGGAGGGGCCCGGCGGGGGCCAGGGTCCGATTTTGCCCCCCCACCTCCCTGTCAGCTGAGCAGTCCAGCACATTGCTGAGTGCTGGGCTGCAAAGGGAGACTGATTGCTGCAGCAACAGCAGTCTCCTCTGCCTGTGGGGGAAGCGCTCATCCTTATCGTGACCCCCCCCTGGATATGTGTTGGGCTTAGAGGATCACAGCGCCCCCCTCTCCAGCGCGCAGCGCCATGTTTTTTTCGCTTGTTTTTTTTCACGCCTCCCACAATTAGGTTACACCCCCTTCACCCGAGTGAGCTTACCAGTCAGTATTACGGTGGTTTTTTTAAATAAATAAAAAAAAGGTTTTAACTAGATTATCCCCATTATATATAAACTAATCTCACAGTGACAGTGGTAGCAACAAACGCTCTCCCTGCGAGTTACATCACTTGCACATAGGAGGAGTCTTTCACGTTTTCTAAAGACTTCTCCTAAGTTTCTGACACTGCGCATGCGTACAGTGCATTGGCGGAACTAGACAGTGGTAGGCCCAGGTGCAAGAATATGCTTTGGGCCCCCCTATGTAGTGCCCCCAGTAGTGGTCCCCCTATGCAGTTCCCCATATACAGTGCCCCCAGTAGTGGTCCTATATACAGTGCCCCCAGTAGTAATCCCTCCTATGCATTGCCCCCCGTAGTAGTCCCCCCTTTGCAGTACCCCCAGTAGCGGCCGCCCCTATACGGGGCCCCTAGTAGCGGCCACACCACTATACGGAGCCCCCAGTAGCGCCCCCCTATGCTGTGCCATTTCCCGTGCCCCCTTGCACACAAACACACGGCCGCTGGCCGCTCCTCCCGGCCAGCACTTCTGCACTATGGGAGAGATGTCATGACGTCTCTCCCATCACCGGCTGCGGGGGGAGCTGGAAGGTGAAGCTCATGAGTGAGCTCCAGCCGCTGGCGGCTGTGTGTTTGTTACTGTGTAGGGCAGACCACTCTCACTGCGGTCTGCCCTACACTTGTGGGGCCCGGGGGACACACAAGTGGCGGGTGAAGCTCCGGCGGGTGAAGCTCCGACTATGGGCCCCTGCACCGCCGCTAGTTCCATCACTGATTCAGAGATTCAGTGATGGACGTTGTTAGCATCGCTGTTAGCATCGCTGCTGCATCCAAGGGCGCGGCAGCTAAGCTACCATATGCTAATGCAGCAGGAGGTTTCTGGTGTAGACGCCTCGATCGTGCCAGTGTGATCCGTAAGGGATGCGGATTGTGATTCATTATACCCCCAAATGCGTAATTAAGTGAATATTTTGTGGAACACTTAGAACATTCTGTTATTTAATTAGTTGCAATTGTATAATTATTTCTTTATTTACACCAGTTGTAACAATGGCCACATTTGTGTAGATGCCGATAAAAGTATCTAATTGAGTTGCATATAAACCGGGTGCATTTATCCGTCATCACTATCAGTCTGCATTTACACCAGCCCTATCCTTAGCGCAAGAGGGCTGTATGATGTTACAGTAGACTCACCAGAAGAACCCACAATTCTCATTCCACGCCTTCAGGGCACTTATCCTACTAGTGAATGCACAGTTGCTGCCCAGTTATTACCGCTCAATCACTAGAGGAGATGCAGCTGAGATGTGTACAGCTCTGAATCACCTGTAATTGCTCAAAGTTGTGTACGTTCAGCTCCGATCAATGGGCCTGATTCAGACCCGCTCGTTAGGCTGCGTTCACTTGCAGCTGGCCGATTTTCACTATCTGCGCATGTGTAAAAGACGCAGTGTGCGTGCGCGAACTAGTCACTGCAATTGGGAAGCGATCACACGTTAAGCCCAGATGGCTCGCCAAGATTGAGTGACAGGATGAGACATTTGTGGGTGGTGACAGGGGGAGGTAGATGTAAACAGGGGAGTGGTGGTGCGAACGCAGGCGTGCCTGTGCGTTCTAACGGCGTTTCAGAGGCGTGCATAATTAACATGGAGCGTCATTGTACACGTCACCTGGATGTGTTTCATACTGCAGTGATCGCAGTGCTTGCGGCAGGGTATGGTCAACCACAAGAGCTGAGTGCGAGTCCGATGGTACTCGATGTTACTGATATTGCATACACTTCCTGGAGATGCCGTGTGCTGCGAAGGGAAAGTGGGTGTCATAAGACTGGCTTGTGATCGCACTGCCGTCGCACGCTAAGACATAGTGGGCGTGTTAATGTCTTACCGTGTGATCGCAGCTTCTACATATATTAGCAGCTGACGGCTGCGTGCGAACGCATCTTGTGAGTGGGTCTGAATGGACCCCAATGTGCGGATGCTATATCCCTATGGCATATCTCCTTCCATGCCCATTTCAGGACAAAATAGGACACTCCCCAACTTTCACTATTTCATGCTTAGTACAAAGCCGTGTCCCATTGGCACCTTACGCTATCACTTTACTGCCAGGTTTTCTCAATGGTGAAAAAGTCTAAAAGAAGTAGTCAATAGGGGGTAATGGGATACACGTTCCCAAAATGGAATTAGCTATGGGGAGTTAAACTTGCTTTTTCAGAGCTTGATAAATTGGAGAACACTGCAGTTCCTATTGGGAAAAAAAATGGTGATTATGTTACACTGCGGTACATTCCTTTCTAATATCTCCTGTGTTCAGCTTTTAGTAAATAGCAGTGATCTATATAACTGATAGTGGTCTGTCTCGTCTCCGTCATGTGGAGGGAGCCAATGGGGGGGATGTCATTATCATCTACCAATGGCTCCCACCGCAGCGAGATGGGACAGATCACCAGGGGAGGACAGGAGAACAGACACTGTATAGAAGGGAGAGATGGGACAGATCAGCAGGAGAGGACAGAAGAACAGACACAGTATAGAAGGGAGAGATGGGACAGATCGCCAGGAGAGGACAGGAGAACAGACACTGTATAGTAGGGAGAGATGGGACAGATCACCAGGAGAGGACAGAAGAACAGACACAGTATAGAAGGGAGAGATGGGACAGATCACCAGGAGAGGACAGGAGAACAGACACTGTATAGAAGGAAGAGATAGGACAGATCACCAGGAAATGACAGGAGAACAGACACTTATAGAAGGGAGAGATGGGACAGATCACCAGGAGAGGACAGGAGAACAGACACTGTATACAAGGGAGAGATGGGACAGATCACCAGGAGATTACAGGAGAACAGACACTGTATAGAAGGGAAAGATGGGACAGATCACCAGTAGAGGACAGAAGAACATACACTGTATAGAAGGGAGAGATGGGACAGATCACCAGGAGAGGACAGGAGAACAGACACTGTATTGTAGGGAGAGATGGGACAGATCATCAGGAGAGGACAGGAGAACAGACAATGTATAGAAGGGAGAGATGGGACAGATTACCAGGGGAGGACAGGAGAACAGACACAGTATAGAAGGGAGAGATGGGACAGATCACCAGGAGAGGACAGGAGAGCAGACACTGTATAAAAGCGAGAGATGGGACAGATCAGCAGGAGAGGACAGGAGAACAGACACAGTATAGTAGGGAGAGATGGGACAGATCACCAGGAGAGGACAGGAGAACAGACAATGTATAGAAGGGAGAGATGGGACAAATCACCAGGAGAGAACAGGAGAACAGACAATGTATAGAAGGGAGAGATGGGACAGATCACCAGGAGAGGACAGGACAACAGACACAGTATAGAAGGGAGAGATGGGACAGATCACCAGGAGAGGACAGGAGAACAGACACTGTATAGAAAGGAGAGATGGGACAGATCAATAGGGGAGGACAGGAGAACAGACACTGTATAGAAGGGAGAGATGGGACAGATCACCAGGAGAGAACAGGAGAACAGACACTGTATAGAAGGGAGAGATGGGACAGATCACCAGGGGAGGACAGGAGAACAGACAAAGTATAGAAGGGAGAGATGGGACAGATCACCAGGAGAGGACAGGAGAACAGACACTGTATAAAAGGGAGAGATGGGACAGATCACCAGGAGAGGACAGGAGAACAGACAATGTATAAAAGGGAGAGATGGGACAGATCACCAGGAGAGGACAGGAGAACAGACACTGTATAGAAGGGAGAGATGGGACAGATCACCAGGGGAGGATAGGAGAACAGACACTGTATAGAAGGGAGAGATGGGACAGATCAACAGGGGAGGACAGGAGAACAGACACTGTATAGAAAGGAGAGATGGGACAGATCACCAGGAGAGGACAGGAGAACAGACACAGTATAGTAGGGAGAGATGGGATAGATCTCCAGGGGAGGACAGGAGAACAGACACTGTATAGAAGGGAGAGATAGGACAGATCACCAGGGGAGGACAGGAGAACAGACACAGTATAGAAGGGAGAGATGGGACAGATCACCAGGAGAGGACAGGAGAACAGACACTGTATAGAACGGAGAGATGGGACAGATCACCAGGAGAGGACAGGAGAACAGAAAATGTATAGTAGGGAGAGATGGGACAGATCACGAGTAGAGGACAGGACAACAGACACTGTATAGAAGGGAGAGATGGGAGAGATCACAAGGAGAGGACAGGAGAACAGAAAATGTATAGTAGGGAGAGATGGGACAGATCACCAGGAGAGGACAGGAGAACAAACACAGTATAGAAGGGAGAGATGGGACAGATCACCAGGAGAGGACAGGAGAACAGAAAATGTATAGTAGGAGAGATGGGACAGATCACCAGGAGAGGACAGGAGAACAAACACTGTACAGTAGGGAGAGATGGGACAGATCACCATGAGAGGACAGGAGAACAGACACTGTATTGTAGGGAGAGATGGGACAGATCATCAGGAGAGGACAGGAGAACAGACACTGTATATTAGGGAGAGATGGGACAGATCATCAGGAGAGGACAGCAGAACAGACACTGTATATATGGGAGAAATGGGACAGATCACCAGGAAAGGACAGGAGAACAGACACTGTATAGAAGGGAGAGATGGGACAGATCACCAGGAAAGGACAGGGGAACAGACACTGTATAGAAGGGAGAGATGGGACAGAGTACCAGGAGAAGACTGGAGAACAGACACAGTATAGAAGGGAGAGATGTGACTGATCACCAGGAGAGGACAGGAGATCAGACACTGTATAGAAGGGAGAGAAGGGACAGATCACCAGGAGAGGACAGGAGAACAGAAACTGTATAGAAGGGAGATATGGGACAGAACATCAGGAGAGGACAGGGGAACAGACACAGTATAGAAGGGAGGCATGGGACAGATCACCAGGAGAGGACAGGAGAACAGACACTGTATAGAAGGGAGAGATGGGACAGATCACCAGGAGAGGACAGGAGAACAGACACTGTATAGAACGGAGAGATGGGACAGAGCACCAGGAGAGGACAGGAGAACAGAAAATGTATAGTAGGGAGAGATGGGACAGATCACGAGTAGAGGACAGGACAACAGACACTGTATAGAAGGGAGAGATGGGAGAGATCACCAGGAGAGGACAGGAGAACAGAAAATGTATAGTAGGGAGAGATGGGACCGATCACCAGGAGAGGACAGGAGAACAAACACAGTATAGAAGAGAGAGATGGGACAGATCACCAGGAGAGGACAGGAGAACAGAAAATGTATAGTAGGGAGAGATGGGACAGATCACCAGGAGAGGACAGGACTACAGACACAGTATAGAAGGGAGAGATGGGACAGATCACCAGGAGAGGACAGGAGAACAGACACTGTATAGAAAGGAGAGATGGGGCAGATCAATAGGGGAGGACAGGAGAACAGACACTGTATAGAAGGGAGAGATGGGACAGATCACCAGGAGAGAACAGGAGAACAGACACTGTATAGAAGGGAGAGATGGGACAGATCACCAGGGGAGGACAGGAGAACAGACAAAGTATAGAAGGGAGAGATGGGACAGATCACCAGGAGAGGACAGGAGAACAGACACTGTATAAAAGGGAGAGATGGGACAGATCACCAGGAGAGGACAGGAGAACAGACAATGTATAAAAGGGAGAGATGGGACAGATCACCAGGAGAGGACCGGAGAACAGACACTGTATAGAAGGGAGAGATGGGACAGATCACCAGGGGAGGATAGGAGAACAGACACTGTATAGAAGGGAGAGATGGGACAGATCAACAGGGGAGGACAGGAGAACAGACACTGTATAGAAAGGAGAGATGGGACAGATCACCAGGAGAGGACAGGAGAACAGACACAGTATAGTAGGGAGAGATGGGATAGATCTCCAGGGGAGGACAGGAGAACAGACACTGTATAGAAGGGAGAGATAGGACAGATCACCAGGGGAGGACAGGAGAACAGACACAGTATAGAAGGGAGAGATGGGACAGATCACCAGGAGAGGACAGGAGAACAGACACTGTATAGAACGGAGAGATGGGACAGATCACCAGGAGAGGACAGGAGAACAGAAAATGTATAGTAGGGAGAGATGGGACAGATCACGAGTAGAGGACAGGACAACAGACACTGTATAGAAGGGAGAGATGGGAGAGATCACAAGGAGAGGACAGGAGAACAGAAAATGTATAGTAGGGAGAGATGGGACAGATCACCAGGAGAGGACAGGAGAACAAACACAGTATAGAAGGGAGAGATGGGACAGATCACCAGGAGAGGACAGGAGAACAGAAAATGTATAGTAGGAGAGATGGGACAGATCACCAGGAGAGGACAGGAGAACAAACACTGTACAGTAGGGAGAGATGGGACAGATCACCATGAGAGGACAGGAGAACAGACACTGTATTGTAGGGAGAGATGGGACAGATCATCAGGAGAGGACAGGAGAACAGACACTGTATATTAGGGAGAGATGGGACAGATCATCAGGAGAGGACAGCAGAACAGACACTGTATAGATGGGAGAAATGGGACAGATCACCAGGAAAGGACAGGAGAACAGACACTGTATAGAAGGGAGAGATGGGACAGATCACCAGGAAAGGACAGGGGAACAGACACTGTATAGAAGGGAGAGATGGGACAGAGTACCAGGAGAAGACTGGAGAACAGACACAGTATAGAAGGGAGAGATGTGACTGATCACCAGGAGAGGACAGGAGATCAGACACTGTATAGAAGGGAGAGAAGGGACAGATCACCAGGAGAGGACAGGAGAACAGAAACTGTATAGAAGGGAGATATGGGACAGAACATCAGGAGAGGACAGGGGAACAGACACAGTATAGAAGGGAGGCATGGGACAGATCACCAGGAGAGGACAGGAGAACAGACACTGTATAGAAGGGAGAGATGGGACAGATCACCAGGAGAGGACAGGAGAACAGACACTGTATAGAACGGAGAGATGGGACAGAGCACCAGGAGAGGACAGGAGAACAGAAAATGTATAGTAGGGAGAGATGGGACAGATCACGAGTAGAGGACAGGACAACAGACACTGTATAGAAGGGAGAGATGGGAGAGATCACCAGGAGAGGACAGGAGAACAGAAAATGTATAGTAGGGAGAGATGGGACCGATCACCAGGAGAGGACAGGAGAACAAACACAGTATAGAAGAGAGAGATGGGACAGATCACCAGGAGAGGACAGGAGAACAGAAAATGTATAGTAGGGAGAGATGGGACAGATCACCAGGAGAGGACAGGAGAACAAACACTGTACAGTAGGGAGAGATGGGACAGATCACCAGGAGAGGACAGGAGAACAGACACTGTATTGTAGGGAGAGATGGGACAGATCATCAGGAGAGGACAGGAGAACAGACACTGTATAGTAGGGAGAGATGGGACAGATCATCAGGAGAGGACAGCAGAACAGACACTGTATAGAAGGGAGAAATGGGACTGATCACCAGGAATGGACAGGAGAACAGACACTGTATAGAAGGGAGAGATGGGACAGATCACCAGGAAAGGACAGGGGAACAGACACTGTATAGAAGGGAGAGATGGGACAGATTACCAGGAGAAGACTGGAGAACAGACACAGTATAGAAGGGAGAGATGGGACTGATCACCAGGAGAGGACAGGAGATCAGACACTGTATAGAAGGGAGAGAAGGGACAGATCACAAGGAGAGGACAGAAGAACAGAAACTGTATAGAAGGGAGAGATGGGACAGAACACCAGGAGAGGACAGGGGAACAGACACAATATAGAAGGGAGGCATGGGACAGATCACCAGGAGAGGACAGGAGAACAGACACTGTATAGAAAAGAGAGATGGGACAGATCAATAGAGGAGGACAGGAGAACAGACACAGTATAGAAGGGAGAGATGGGACAGATCACCAGGAGAGGACAGGAGAACAGACACTGTATAGAAGGGAGTGATGGGACAGATCACCAGGAGAGGACAGGAGAACAGACACTGTATAGAAGGAAGAGATAGGACAGATCACCAGGAAATGACAGGAGAACAGACACTTATAGAAGGGAGAGATGGGACAGATCACCAGGAGAGGACAGGAGAACAGACACTGTATACAAGGGAGAGATGGGACAGATCACCAGGAGATTACAGGAGAACAGACACTGTATAGAAGGGAAAGATGGGACAGATCACCAGGAGAGGACAGAAGAACAGACAATGTATAGAAGGGAGAGATGGGACAGATCACCCGGAGAGGACAGGAGAACATACACTGTATAGAAGGGAGAGATGGGACAGATCACCAGGAGAGGACAGGAGAACAGACACTGTATTGTAGGGAGAGATGGGACAGATCATCAGGAGAGGACAGGAGAACAGACAATGTATAGAAGGGAGAGATGGGACAGATTACCAGGGGAGGACAGGAGAACAGACACAGTATAGAAGGGAGAGATGGGACAGATCACCAGGAGAGGACAGGAGAGCAGACACTGTATAAAAGCGAGAGATGGGACAGATCAGCAGGAGAGGACAGGAGAACAGACACAGTATAGTAGGGAGAGATGGGACAGATCACCAGGAGAGGACAGCAGAACAGACAATGTATAGAAGGGAGAGATGGGACAAATCACCAGGAGAGAACAGGAGAACAGACAATGTATAGAAGGGAGAGATGGGACAGATCACCAGGAGAGGACAGGACAACAGACACAGTATAGAAGGGAGAGATGGGACAGATCACCAGGAGAGGACAGGAGAACAGACACTGTATAGAAAGGAGAGATGGGACAGATCAATAGGGGAGGACAGGAGAACAGACACTGTATAGAAGGGAGAGATGGGACAGATCACCAGGAGAGAACAGGAGAACAGACACTGTATAGAAGGGAGAGATGGGACAGATCACCAGGGGAGGACAGGAGAACAGACAAAGTATAGAAGGGAGAGATGGGACAGATCACCAGGAGAGGACAGGAGAACAGACACTGTATAAAAGGGAGAGATGGGACAGATCACCTGGAGAGGACAGGAGAACAGACAATGTATAAAAGGGAGAGATGGGACAGATCACCAGGAGAGGACAGGAGAACAGACACTGTATAGAAGGGAGAGATGGGACAGATCACCAGGGGAGGATAGGAGAACAGACACTGTATAGAAGGGAGAGATGGGACAGATCAACAGGGGAGGACAGGAGAACAGACACTGTATAGAAAGGAGAGATGGGACAGATCACCAGGAGAGGACAGGAGAACAGAAAATGTATAGTAGGGAGAGATGGGACAGATCACGAGTAGAGGACAGGACAACAGACACTGTATAGAAGGGAGAGATGGGAAAGATCACAAGGAGAGGACAGGAGAACAGAAAATGTATAGTAGGGAGAGATGGGACAGATCACCAGGAGAGGACAGGAGAACAAACACAATATAGAAGGGAGAGATGGGACAGATCACCAGGAGAGGACAGGAGAACAGAAAATGTATAGTAGGAGAGATGGGACAGATCACCAGGAGAGGACAGGAGAACAAACACTGTACAGTAGGGAGAGATGGGACAGATCACCATGAGAGGACAGGAGAACAGACACTGTATTGTAGGGAGAGATGGGACAGATCATCAGGAGAGGACAGGAGAACAGACACTGTATATTAGGGAGAGATGGGACAGATCATCAGGAGAGGACAGCAGAACAGACACTGTATAGATGGGAGAAATGGGACAGATCACCAGGAAAGGACAGGAGAACAGACACTGTATAGAAGGGAGAGATGGGACAGATCACCAGGAAAGGACAGGGGAACAGACACTTTATAGAAGGGAGAGATGGGACAGAGTACCAGGAGAAGACTGGAGAACAGACACAGTATAGAAGGGAGAGATGTGACTGATCACCAGGAGAGGACAGGAGATCAGACACTGTATAGAAGGGAGAGAAGGGACAGATCACCAGGAGAGGACAGGAGAACAGAAACTGTATAGAAGGGAGATATGGGACAGAACATCAGGAGAGAACAGGGGAACAGACACAGTATAGAAGGGAGGCATGGGACAGATCACCAGGAGAGGACAGGAGAACAGACACTGTATAGAAGGGAGAGATGGGACAGATCACCAGGAGAGGACAGGAGAACAGACACTGTATAGAACGGAGAGATGGGACAGAGCACCAGGAGAGGACAGGAGAACAGAAAATGTATAGTAGGGAGAGATGGGACAGATCACGAGTAGAGGACAGGACAACAGACACTGTATAGAAGGGAGAGATGGGAGAGATCACCAGGAGAGGACAGGAGAACAGAAAATGTATAGTAGGGAGAGATGGGACCGATCACCAGGAGAGGACAGCAGAACAAACACAGTATAGAAGAGAGAGATGGGACAGATCACCAGGAGAGGACAGGAGAACAGAAAATGTATAGTAGGGAGAGATGGGACAGATCACCAGGAGAGGACAGGACAACAGACACAGTATAGAAGGGAGAGATGGGACAGATCACCAGGAGAGGACAGGAGAACAGACACTGTATAGAAAGGAGAGATGGGGCAGATCAATAGGGGAGGACAGGAGAACAGACACTGTATAGAAGGGAGAGATGGGACAGATCACCAGGAGAGAACAGGAGAACAGACACTGTATAGAAGGGAGAGATGGGACAGATCACCAGGGGAGGACAGGAGAACAGACAAAGTATAGAAGGGAGAGATGGGACAGATCACCAGGAGAGGACAGGAGAACAGACACTGTATAAAAGGGAGAGATGGGACAGATCACCAGGAGAGGACAGGAGAACAGACAATGTATAAAAGGGAGAGATGGGACAGATCACCAGGAGAGGACAGGAGAACAGACACTGTATAGAAGGGAGAGATGGGACAGATCACCAGGGGAGGATAGGAGAACAGACACTGTATAGAAGGGAGAGATGGGACAGATCAACAGGGGAGGACAGGAGAACAGACACTGTATAGAAAGGAGAGATGGGACAGATCACCAGGAGAGGACAGGAGAACAGACACAGTATAGTAGGGAGAGATGGGATAGATCTCCAGGGGAGGACAGGAGAACAGACACTGTATAGAAGGGAGAGATAGGACAGATCACCAGGGGAGGACAGGAGAACAGACACAGTATAGAAGGGAGAGATGGGACAGATCACCAGGAGAGGACAGGAGAACAGACACTGTATAGAACGGAGAGATGGGACAGATCACCAGGAGAGGACAGGAGAACAGAAAATGTATAGTAGGGAGAGATGGGACAGATCACGAGTAGAGGACAGGACAACAGACACTGTATAGAAGGGAGAGATGGGAGAGATCACAAGGAGAGGACAGGAGAACAGAAAATGTATAGTAGGGAGAGATGGGACAGATCACCAGGAGAGGACAGGAGAACAAACACAGTATAGAAGGGAGAGATGGGACAGATCACCAGGAGAGGACAGGAGAACAGAAAATGTATAGTAGGAGAGATGGGACAGATCACCAGGAGAGGACAGGAGAACAAACACTGTACAGTAGGGAGAGATGGGACAGATCACCATGAGAGGACAGGAGAACAGACACTGTATTGTAGGGAGAGATGGGACAGATCATCAGGAGAGGACAGGAGAACAGACACTGTATATTAGGGAGAGATGGGACAGATCATCAGGAGAGGACAGCAGAACAGACACTGTATATATGGGAGAAATGGGACAGATCACCAGGAAAGGACAGGAGAACAGACACTGTATAGAAGGGAGAGATGGGACAGATCACCAGGAAAGGACAGGGGAACAGACACTGTATAGAAGGGAGAGATGGGACAGAGTACCAGGAGAAGACTGGAGAACAGACACAGTATAGAAGGGAGAGATGTGACTGATCACCAGGAGAGGACAGGAGATCAGACACTGTATAGAAGGGAGAGAAGGGACAGATCACCAGGAGAGGACAGGAGAACAGAAACTGTATAGAAGGGAGATATGGGACAGAACATCAGGAGAGGACAGGGGAACAGACACAGTATAGAAGGGAGGCATGGGACAGATCACCAGGAGAGGACAGGAGAACAGACACTGTATAGAAGGGAGAGATGGGACAGATCACCAGGAGAGGACAGGAGAACAGACACTGTATAGAACGGAGAGATGGGACAGAGCACCAGGAGAGGACAGGAGAACAGAAAATGTATAGTAGGGAGAGATGGGACAGATCACGAGTAGAGGACAGGACAACAGACACTGTATAGAAGGGAGAGATGGGAGAGATCACCAGGAGAGGACAGGAGAACAGAAAATGTATAGTAGGGAGAGATGGGACCGATCACCAGGAGAGGACAGGAGAACAAACACAGTATAGAAGAGAGAGATGTGACAGATCACCAGGAGAGGACAGGAGAACAGAAAATGTATAGTAGGGAGAGATGGGACAGATCACCAGGAGAGGACAGGACTACAGACACAGTATAGAAGGGAGAGATGGGACAGATCACCAGGAGAGGACAGGAGAACAGACACTGTATAGAAAGGAGAGATGGGGCAGATCAATAGGGGAGGACAGGAGAACAGACACTGTATAGAAGGGAGAGATGGGACAGATCACCAGGAGAGAACAGGAGAACAGACACTGTATAGAAGGGAGAGATGGGACAGATCACCAGGGGAGGACAGGAGAACAGACAAAGTATAGAAGGGAGAGATGGGACAGATCACCAGGAGAGGACAGGAGAACAGACACTGTATAAAAGGGAGAGATGGGACAGATCACCAGGAGAGGACAGGAGAACAGACAATGTATAAAAGGGAGAGATGGGACAGATCACCAGGAGAGGACCGGAGAACAGACACTGTATAGAAGGGAGAGATGGGACAGATCACCAGGGGAGGATAGGAGAACAGACACTGTATAGAAGGGAGAGATGGGACAGATCAACAGGGGAGGACAGGAGAACAGACACTGTATAGAAAGGAGAGATGGGACAGATCACCAGGAGAGGACAGGAGAACAGACACAGTATAGTAGGGAGAGATGGGATAGATCTCCAGGGGAGGACAGGAGAACAGACACTGTATAGAAGGGAGAGATAGGACAGATCACCAGGGGAGGACAGGAGAACAGACACAGTATAGAAGGGAGAGATGGGACAGATCACCAGGAGAGGACAGGAGAACAGACACTGTATAGAACGGAGAGATGGGACAGATCACCAGGAGAGGACAGGAGAACAGAAAATGTATAGTAGGGAGAGATGGGACAGATCACGAGTAGAGGACAGGACAACAGACACTGTATAGAAGGGAGAGATGGGAGAGATCACAAGGAGAGGACAGGAGAACAGAAAATGTATAGTAGGGAGAGATGGGACAGATCACCAGGAGAGGACAGGAGAACAAACACAGTATAGAAGGGAGAGATGGGACAGATCACCAGGAGAGGACAGGAGAACAGAAAATGTATAGTAGGAGAGATGGGACAGATCACCAGGAGAGGACAGGAGAACAAACACTGTACAGTAGGGAGAGATGGGACAGATCACCATGAGAGGACAGGAGAACAGACACTGTATTGTAGGGAGAGATGGGACAGATCATCAGGAGAGGACAGGAGAACAGACACTGTATATTAGGGAGAGATGGGACAGATCATCAGGAGAGGACAGCAGAACAGACACTGTATAGATGGGAGAAATGGGACAGATCACCAGGAAAGGACAGGAGAACAGACACTGTATAGAAGGGAGAGATGGGACAGATCACCAGGAAAGGACAGGGGAACAGACACTGTATAGAAGGGAGAGATGGGACAGAGTACCAGGAGAAGACTGGAGAACAGACACAGTATAGAAGGGAGAGATGTGACTGATCACCAGGAGAGGACAGGAGATCAGACACTGTATAGAAGGGAGAGAAGGGACAGATCACCAGGAGAGGACAGGAGAACAGAAACTGTATAGAAGGGAGATATGGGACAGAACATCAGGAGAGGACAGGGGAACAGACACAGTATAGAAGGGAGGCATGGGACAGATCACCAGGAGAGGACAGGAGAACAGACACTGTATAGAAGGGAGAGATGGGACAGATCACCAGGAGAGGACAGGAGAACAGACACTGTATAGAACGGAGAGATGGGACAGAGCACCAGGAGAGGACAGGAGAACAGAAAATGTATAGTAGGGAGAGATGGGACAGATCACGAGTAGAGGACAGGACAACAGACACTGTATAGAAGGGAGAGATGGGAGAGATCACCAGGAGAGGACAGGAGAACAGAAAATGTATAGTAGGGAGAGATGGGACCGATCACCAGGAGAGGACAGGAGAACAAACACAGTATAGAAGAGAGAGATGGGACAGATCACCAGGAGAGGACAGGAGAACAGAAAATGTATAGTAGGGAGAGATGGGACAGATCACCAGGAGAGGACAGGAGAACAAACACTGTACAGTAGGGAGAGATGGGACAGATCACCAGGAGAGGACAGGAGAACAGACACTGTATTGTAGGGAGAGATGGGACAGATCATCAGGAGAGGACAGGAGAACAGACACTGTATAGTAGGGAGAGATGGGACAGATCATCAGGAGAGGACAGCAGAACAGACACTGTATAGAAGGGAGAAATGGGACTGATCACCAGGAATGGACAGGAGAACAGACACTGTATAGAAGGGAGAGATGGGACAGATCACCAGGAAAGGACAGGGGAACAGACACTGTATAGAAGGGAGAGATGGGACAGATTACCAGGAGAAGACTGGAGAACAGACACAGTATAGAAGGGAGAGATGGGACTGATCACCAGGAGAGGACAGGAGATCAGACACTGTATAGAAGGGAGAGAAGGGACAGATCACAAGGAGAGGACAGAAGAACAGAAACTGTATAGAAGGGAGAGATGGGACAGAACACCAGGAGAGGACAGGGGAACAGACACAATATAGAAGGGAGGCATGGGACAGATCACCAGGAGAGGACAGGAGAACAGACACTGTATAGAAAAGAGAGATGGGACAGATCAATAGAGGAGGACAGGAGAACAGACACAGTATAGAAGGGAGAGATGGGACAGATCACCAGGAGAGGACAGGAGAACAGACACTGTATAGAAGGGAGTGATGGGACAGATCACCAGGAGAGGACAGGAGAACAGACACTGTATAGAAGGAAGAGATAGGACAGATCACCAGGAAATGACAGGAGAACAGACACTTATAGAAGGGAGAGATGGGACAGATCACCAGGAGAGGACAGGAGAACAGACACTGTATACAAGGGAGAGATGGGACAGATCACCAGGAGATTACAGGAGAACAGACACTGTATAGAAGGGAAAGATGGGACAGATCACCAGGAGAGGACAGAAGAACAGACAATGTATAGAAGGGAGAGATGGGACAGATCACCCGGAGAGGACAGGAGAACATACACTGTATAGAAGGGAGAGATGGGACAGATCACCAGGAGAGGACAGGAGAACAGACACTGTATTGTAGGGAGAGATGGGACAGATCATCAGGAGAGGACAGGAGAACAGACAATGTATAGAAGGGAGAGATGGGACAGATTACCAGGGGAGGACAGGAGAACAGACACAGTATAGAAGGGAGAGATGGGACAGATCACCAGGAGAGGACAGGAGAGCAGACACTGTATAAAAGCGAGAGATGGGACAGATCAGCAGGAGAGGACAGGAGAACAGACACAGTATAGTAGGGAGAGATGGGACAGATCACCAGGAGAGGACAGCAGAACAGACAATGTATAGAAGGGAGAGATGGGACAAATCACCAGGAGAGAACAGGAGAACAGACAATGTATAGAAGGGAGAGATGGGACAGATCACCAGGAGAGGACAGGACAACAGACACAGTATAGAAGGGAGAGATGGGACAGATCACCAGGAGAGGACAGGAGAACAGACACTGTATAGAAAGGAGAGATGGGACAGATCAATAGGGGAGGACAGGAGAACAGACACTGTATAGAAGGGAGAGATGGGACAGATCACCAGGAGAGAACAGGAGAACAGACACTGTATAGAAGGGAGAGATGGGACAGATCACCAGGGGAGGACAGGAGAACAGACAAAGTATAGAAGGGAGAGATGGGACAGATCACCAGGAGAGGACAGGAGAACAGACACTGTATAAAAGGGAGAGATGGGACAGATCACCAGGAGAGGACAGGAGAACAGACAATGTATAAAAGGGAGAGATGGGACAGATCACCAGGAGAGGACAGGAGAACAGACACTGTATAGAAGGGAGAGATGGGACAGATCACCAGGGGAGGATAGGAGAACAGACACTGTATAGAAGGGAGAGATGGGACAGATCAACAGGGGAGGACAGGAGAACAGACACTGTATAGAAAGGAGAGATGGGACAGATCACCAGGAGAGGACAGGAGAACAGAAAATGTATAGTAGGGAGAGATGGGACAGATCACGAGTAGAGGACAGGACAACAGACACTGTATAGAAGGGAGAGATGGGAAAGATCACAAGGAGAGGACAGGAGAACAGAAAATGTATAGTAGGGAGAGATGGGACAGATCACCAGGAGAGGACAGGAGAACAAACACAGTATAGAAGGGAGAGATGGGACAGATCACCAGGAGAGGACAGGAGAACAGAAAATGTATAGTAGGAGAGATGGGACAGATCACCAGGAGAGGACAGGAGAACAAACACTGTACAGTAGGGAGAGATGGGACAGATCACCATGAGAGGACAGGAGAACAGACACTGTATTGTAGGGAGAGATGGGACAGATCATCAGGAGAGGACAGGAGAACAGACACTGTATATTAGGGAGAGATGGGACAGATCATCAGGAGAGGACAGCAGAACAGACACTGTATAGATGGGAGAAATGGGACAGATCACCAGGAAAGGACAGGAGAACAGACACTGTATAGAAGGGAGAGATGGGACAGATCACCAGGAAAGGACAGGGGAACAGACACTTTATAGAAGGGAGAGATGGGACAGAGTACCAGGAGAAGACTGGAGAACAGACACAGTATAGAAGGGAGAGATGTGACTGATCACCAGGAGAGGACAGGAGATCAGACACTGTATAGAAGGGAGAGAAGGGACAGATCACCAGGAGAGGACAGGAGAACAGAAACTGTATAGAAGGGAGATATGGGACAGAACATCAGGAGAGAACAGGGGAACAGACACAGTATAGAAGGGAGGCATGGGACAGATCACCAGGAGAGGACAGGAGAACAGACACTGTATAGAAGGGAGAGATGGGACAGATCACCAGGAGAGGACAGGAGAACAGACACTGTATAGAACGGAGAGATGGGACAGAGCACCAGGAGAGGACAGGAGAACAGAAAATGTATAGTAGGGAGAGATGGGACAGATCACGAGTAGAGGACAGGACAACAGACACTGTATAGAAGGGAGAGATGGGAGAGATCACCAGGAGAGGACAGGAGAACAGAAAATGTATAGTAGGGAGAGATGGGACCGATCACCAGGAGAGGACAGCAGAACAAACACAGTATAGAAGAGAGAGATGGGACAGATCACCAGGAGAGGACAGGAGAACAGAAAATGTATAGTAGGGAGAGATGGGACAGATCACCAGGAGAGGACAGGACAACAGACACAGTATAGAAGGGAGAGATGGGACAGATCACCAGGAGAGGACAGGAGAACAGACACTGTATAGAAAGGAGAGATGGGGCAGATCAATAGGGGAGGACAGGAGAACAGACACTGTATAGAAGGGAGAGATGGGACAGATCACCAGGAGAGAACAGGAGAACAGACACTGTATAGAAGGGAGAGATGGGACAGATCACCAGGGGAGGACAGGAGAACAGACAAAGTATAGAAGGGAGAGATGGGACAGATCACCAGGAGAGGACAGGAGAACAGACACTGTATAAAAGGGAGAGATGGGACAGATCACCAGGAGAGGACAGGAGAACAGACAATGTATAAAAGGGAGAGATGGGACAGATCACCAGGAGAGGACAGGAGAACAGACACTGTATAGAAGGGAGAGATGGGACAGATCACCAGGGGAGGATAGGAGAACAGACACTGTATAGAAGGGAGAGATGGGACAGATCAACAGGGGAGGACAGGAGAACAGACACTGTATAGAAAGGAGAGATGGGACAGATCACCAGGAGAGGACAGGAGAACAGACACAGTATAGTAGGGAGAGATGGGATAGATCTCCAGGGGAGGACAGGAGAACAGACACTGTATAGAAGGGAGAGATAGGACAGATCACCAGGGGAGGACAGGAGAACAGACACAGTATAGAAGGGAGAGATGGGACAGATCACCAGGAGAGGACAGGAGAACAGACACTGTATAGAACGGAGAGATGGGACAGATCACCAGGAGAGGACAGGAGAACAGAAAATGTATAGTAGGGAGAGATGGGACAGATCACGAGTAGAGGACAGGACAACAGACACTGTATAGAAGGGAGAGATGGGAGAGATCACAAGGAGAGGACAGGAGAACAGAAAATGTATAGTAGGGAGAGATGGGACAGATCACCAGGAGAGGACAGGAGAACAAACACAGTATAGAAGGGAGAGATGGGACAGATCACCAGGAGAGGACAGGAGAACAGAAAATGTATAGTAGGAGAGATGGGACAGATCACCAGGAGAGGACAGGAGAACAAACACTGTACAGTAGGGAGAGATGGGACAGATCACCATGAGAGGACAGGAGAACAGACACTGTATTGTAGGGAGAGATGGGACAGATCATCAGGAGAGGACAGGAGAACAGACACTGTATATTAGGGAGAGATGGGACAGATCATCAGGAGAGGACAGCAGAACAGACACTGTATAGATGGGAGAAATGGGACAGATCACCAGGAAAGGACAGGAGAACAGACACTGTATAGAAGGGAGAGATGGGACAGATCACCAGGAAAGGACAGGGGAACAGACACTGTATAGAAGGGAGAGATGGGACAGAGTACCAGGAGAAGACTGGAGAACAGACACAGTATAGAAGGGAGAGATGTGACTGATCACCAGGAGAGGACAGGAGATCAGACACTGTATAGAAGGGAGAGAAGGGACAGATCACCAGGAGAGGACAGGAGAACAGAAACTGTATAGAAGGGAGATATGGGATAGAACATCAGGAGAGGACAGGGGAACAGACACAGTATAGAAGGGAGGCATGGGACAGATCACCAGGAGAGGACAGGAGAACAGACACTGTATAGAAGGGAGAGATGGGACAGATCACCAGGAGAGGACAGGAGAACAGACACTGTATAGAACGGAGAGATGGGACAGAGCACCAGGAGAGGACAGGAGAACAGAAAATGTATAGTAGGGAGAGATGGGACAGATCACGAGTAGAGGACAGGACAACAGACACTGTATAGAAGGGAGAGATGGGAGAGATCACCAGGAGAGGACAGGAGAACAGAAAATGTATAGTAGGGAGAGATGGGACCGATCACCAGGAGAGGACAGGAGAACAAACACAGTATAGAAGAGAGAGATGGGACAGATCACCAGGAGAGGACAGGAGAACAGAAAATGTATAGTAGGGAGAGATGGGACAGATCACCAGGAGAGGACAGGAGAACAAACACTGTACAGTAGGGAGAGATGGGACAGATCACCAGGAGAGGACAGGAGAACAGACACTGTATTGTAGGGAGAGATGGGACAGATCATCAGGAGAGGACAGGAGAACAGACACTGTATAGTAGGGAGAGATGGGACAGATCATCAGGAGAGGACAGCAGAACAGACACTGTATAGAAGGGAGAAATGGGACTGATCACCAGGAATGGACAGGAGAACAGACACTGTATAGAAGGGAGAGATGGGACAGATCACCAGGAAAGGACAGGGGAACAGACACTGTATAGAAGGGAGAGATGGGACAGATTACCAGGAGAAGACTGGAGAACAGACACAGTATAGAAGGGAGAGATGGGACTGATCACCAGGAGAGGACAGGAGATCAGACACTGTATAGAAGGGAGAGAAGGGACAGATCACAAGGAGAGGACAGAAGAACAGAAACTGTATAGAAGGGAGAGATGGGACAGAACACCAGGAGAGGACAGGGGAACAGACACAATATAGAAGGGAGGCATGGGACAGATCACCAGGAGAGGACAGGAGAACAGACACTGTATAGAAAAGAGAGATGGGACAGATCAATAGAGGAGGACAGGAGAACAGACACTGTATAGAAGGGAGAGATGGGACAGATCACCAGGAGAGGACAGGAGAACAGATACTGTATAGAAGGGAGTGATGGGACAGATCACCAGGAGAGGACAGGAGAACAGACACTGTATAGAAGGAAGAGATAGGACAGATCACCAGGAAATGACAGGAGAACAGACACTTATAGAAGGGAGAGATGGGACAGATCACCAGGAGAGGACAGGAGAACAGACACTGTATACAAGGGAGAGATGGGACAGATCACCAGGAGATTACAGGAGAACAGACACTGTATAGAAGGGAAAGATGGGACAGATCACCAGGAGAGGACAGAAGAACAGACAATGTATAGAAGGGAGAGATGGGACAGATCACCCGGAGAGGACAGGAGAACATACACTGTATAGAAGGGAGAGATGGGACAGATCACCAGGAGAGGACAGGAGAACAGACACTGTATTGTAGGAAGAGATGGGACAGATCATCAGGAGAGGACAGGAGAACAGACAATGTATAGAAGGGAGAGATGGGACAGATTACCAGGGGAGGACAGGAGAACAGACACAGTATAGAAGGGAGAGATGGGACAGATCACCAGGAGAGGACAGGAGAGCAGACACTGTATAAAAGCGAGAGATGGGACAGATCAGCAGGAGAGGACAGGAGAACAGACACAGTATAGTAGGGAGAGATGGGACAGATCACCAGGAGAGGACAGCAGAACAGACAATGAATAGAAGGGAGAGATGGGACAAATCACCAGGAGAGAACAGGAGAACAGACAATGTATAGAAGGGAGAGATGGGACAGATCACCAGGAGAGGACAGGACAACAGACACAGTATAGAAGGGAGAGATGGGACAGATCACCAGGAGAGGACAGGAGAACAGACACTGTATAGAAAGGAGAGATGGGACAGATCAATAGGGGAGGACAGGAGAACAGACACTGTATAGAAGGGAGAGATGGGACAGATCACCAGGAGAGAACAGGAGAACAGACACTGTATAGAAGGGAGAGATGGGACAGATCACCAGGGGAGGACAGGAGAACAGACAAAGTATAGAAGGGAGAGATGGGACAGATCACCAGGAGAGGACAGGAGAACAGACACTGTATAAAAGGGAGAGATGGGACAGATCACCAGGAGAGGACAGGAGAACAGACAATGTATAAAAGGGAGAGATGGGACAGATCACCAGGAGAGGACAGGAGAACAGACACTGTATAGAAGGGAGAGATGGGACAGATCACCAGGGGAGGATAGGAGAACAGACACTGTATAGAAGGGAGAGATGGGACAGATCAACAGGGGAGGACAGGAGAACAGACACTGTATAGAAAGGAGAGATGGGACAGATCACCAGGAGAGGACAGGAGAACAGACACAGTATAGTACGGAGAGATGGGATAGATCTCCAGGGGAGGACAGGAGAACAGACACTGTATAGAAGGGAGAGATAGGACAGATCACCAGGGGAGGACAGGAGAACAGACACAGTATAGAAGGGAGAGATGGGACAGATCACCAGGAGAGGACAGGAGAGCAGACACTGTATAGAACGGAGAGATGGGACAGATCACCAGGAGAGGACAGGAGAACAGAAAATGTATAGTAGGGAGAGATGGGACAGATCACGAGTAGAGGACAGGACAACAGACACTGTATAGAAGGGAGAGATGGGAGAGATCACAAGGAGAGGACAGGAGAACAGAAAATGTATAGTAGGGAGAGATGGGACCGATCACCAGGAGAGGACAGGAGAACAAACACAGTATAGAAGGGAGAGATGGGACAGATCACCAGGAGAGGACAGGAGAACAGAAAATGTATAGTAGGGAGAGATGGGACAGATCACCAGGAGAGGACAGGAGAACAAACACTGTACAGTAGGGAGAGATGGGACAGATCACCAGGAGAGGACAGGAGAACAGACACTGTATTGTAGGGAGAGATGGGACAGATCATCAGGAGAGGACAGGAGAACAGACACTGTATAGTAGGGAGAGATGGGACAGATCATCAGGAGAGGACAGCAGAACAGACACTGTATAGAAGCGAGAAATGGGACTGATCACCAGGAATGGACAGGAGAACAGACACTGTATAGAAGGGAGAGATGGGACAGATCACCAGGAAAGGACAGGGGAACAGACACTGTATAGAAGGGAGAGATGGGACAGATTACCAGGAGAAGACTGGAGAACAGACACAGTATAGAAGGGAGAGATGGGACTGATCACCAGGAGAGGACAGGAGATCAGACACTGTATAGAAGGGAGAGAAGGGACATATCACAAGGAGAGGACAGAAGAACAGAAACTGTATAGAAGGGAGAGATGGGACAGAACACCAGGAGAGGACAGGGGAACAGACACAATATAGAAGGGAGGCATGGGACAGATCACCAGGAGAGGACAGGAGAACAGACACTGTATAGAAAAGAGAGATGGGACAGATCAATAGAGGAGGACAGGAGAACAGACACTGTATAGAAGGGAGAGATGGGACAGATCACCAGGAGAGGACAGGAGAACAGATACTGTATAGAAGGGAGTGATGGGACAGATCACCAGGAGAGGACAGGAGAACAGACACTGTATAGAAGGAAGAGATAGGACAGATCACCAGGAAATGACAGGAGAACAGACACTTATAGAAGGGAGAGATGGGACAGATCACCAGGAGAGGACAGGAGAACAGACACTGTATACAAGGGAGAGATGGGACAGATCACCAGGAGATTACAGGAGAACAGACACTGTATAGAAGGGAAAGATGGGACAGATCACCAGGAGAGGACAGAAGAACAGACAATGTATAGAAGGGAGAGATGGGACAGATCACCCGGAGAGGACAGGAGAACATACACTGTATAGAAGGGAGAGATGGGACAGATCACCAGGAGAGGACAGGAGAACAGACACTGTATTGTAGGGAGAGATGGGACAGATCATCAGGAGAGGACAGGAGAACAGACAATGTATAGAAGGGAGAGATGGGACAGATTACCAGGGGAGGACAGGAGAACAGACACAGTATAGAAGGGAGAGATGGGACAGATCACCAGGAGAGGACAGGAGAGCAGACACTGTATAAAAGCGAGAGATGGGACAGATCAGCAGGAGAGGACAGGAGAACAGACACAGTATAGTAGGGAGAGATGGGACAGATCACCAGGAGAGGACAGCAGAACAGACAATGTATAGAATGGAGAGATGGGACAAATCACCAGGAGAGAACAGGAGAACAGACAATGTATAGAAGGGAGAGATGGGACAGATCACCAGGAGAGGACAGGACAACAGACACAGTATAGAAGGGAGAGATGGGACAGATCACCAGGAGAGGACAGGAGAACAGACACTGTATAGAAAGGAGAGATGGGACAGATCAATAGGGGAGGACAGGAGAACAGACACTGTATAGAAGGGAGAGATGGGACAGATCACCAGGAGAGAACAGGAGAACAGACACTGTATAGAAGGGAGAGATGGGACAGATCACCAGGGGAGGACAGGAGAACAGACAAAGTATAGAAGGGAGAGATGGGACAGATCACCAGGAGAGGACAGGAGAACAGACACTGTATAAAAGGGAGAGATGGGACAGATCACCAGGAGAGGACAGGAGAACAGACAATGTATAAAAGGGAGAGATGGGACAGATCACCAGGAGAGGACAGGAGAACAGACACTGTATAGAAGGGAGAGATGGGACAGATCACCAGGGGAGGATAGGAGAACAGACACTGTATAGAAGGGAGAGATGGGACAGATCAACAGGGGAGGACAGGAGAACAGACACTGTATAGAAAGGAGAGATGGGACAGATCACCAGGAGAGGACAGGAGAACAGACACAGTATAGTACGGAGAGATGGGATAGATCTCCAGGGGAGGACAGGAGAACAGACACTGTATAGAAGGGAGAGATAGGACAGATCACCAGGGGAGGACAGGAGAACAGACACAGTATAGAAGGGAGAGATGGGACAGATCACCAGGAGAGGACAGGAGAGCAGACACTGTATAGAACGGAGAGATGGGACAGATCACCAGGAGAGGACAGGAGAACAGAAAATGTATAGTAGGGAGAGATGGGACAGATCACGAGTAGAGGACAGGACAACAGACACTGTATAGAAGGGAGAGATGGGAGAGATCACAAGGAGAGGACAGGAGAACAGAAAATGTATAGTAGGGAGAGATGGGACCGATCACCAGGAGAGGACAGGAGAACAAACACAGTATAGAAGGGAGAGATGGGACAGATCACCAGGAGAGGACAGGAGAACAGAAAATGTATAGTAGGAGAGATGGGACAGATCACCAGGAGAGGACAGGAGAACAAACACTGTACAGTAGGGAGAGATGGGACAGATCACCATGAGAGGACAGGAGAACAGACACTGTATTGTAGGGAGAGATGGGACAGATCATCAGGAGAGGACAGGAGAACAGACACTGTATATTAGGGAGAGATGGGACAGATCATCAGGAGAGGACAGCAGAACAGACACTGTATAGATGGGAGAAATGGGACAGATCACCAGGAAAGGACAGGAGAACAGACACTGTATAGAAGGGAGAGATGGGACAGATCACCAGGAAAGGACAGGGGAACAGACACTGTATAGAAGGGAGAGATGGGACAGAGTACCAGGAGAAGACTGGAGAACAGACACAGTATAGAAGGGAGAGATGGGACTGATCACCAGGAGAGGACAGGAGATCAGACACTGTATAGAAGGGAGAGAAGGGACAGATCACCAGGAGAGGACAGGAGAACAGAAACTGTATAGAAGGGAGATATGGGACAGAACATCAGGAGAGGACAGGGGAACAGACACAGTATAGAAGGGAGGCATGGGACAGATCACCAGGAGAGGACAGGAGAACAGACACTGTATAGAAGGGAGAGATGGGACAGATCACCAGGAGAGGACAGGAGAACAGACACTGTATAGAATGGAGAGATGGGACAGAGCACCAGGAGAGGACAGGAGAACAGAAAATGTATAGTAGGGAGAGATGGGACAGATCACGAGTAGAGGACAGGACAACAGACACTGTATAGAAGGGAGAGATGGGAGAGATCACCAGGAGAGGACAGGAGAACAGAAAATGTATGGTAGGGAGAGATGGGACAGATCACCAGGAGAGGACAGGAGAACAAACACAGTATAAAAGAGAGAGATGGGACAGATCACCAGGAGAGGACAGGAGAACAGAAAATGTATAGTAGGGAGAGATGGGACAGATCACCAGGAGAGGACAGGAGAACAAACACTGTACAGTAGGGAGAGATGGGACAGATCACCAGGAGAGGACAGGAGAACAGACACTGTATTGTAGGGAGAGATGGGACAGATCATCAGGAGAGGACAGGAGAACAGACACTGTATAGTAGGGAGAGATGGGACAGATCATCAGGAGAGGACAGCAGAACAGACACTGTATAGAAGGGAGAAATGGGACAGATCACCAGGAAAGGACAGGAGAACAGACACTGTATAGAAGGGAGAGATGGGACAGATCACCAGGAAAGGACAGGGGAACAGACACTGTATAGAAGGGAGAGATGGGACAGATTACCAGGAGAAGACTGGAGAACAGACACAGTATAGAAGGGAGAGATGGGACTGATCACCAGGAGAGGAAAGGAGATCAGACACTGTATAGAAGGGAGAGAAGGGAGAGATCACAAGGAGAGGACAGGAGAGCAGAAACTGTATAGAAGGGAGAGATGGGACAGAACACCAGGAGTGGACAGGGGAACAGACACAGTATAGAAGGGAGGCATGGGACAGATCACCAGGAGAGGACAGGAGAACAGACACTGTATAGAAAAGAGAGATGGGACAGATCAATAGGGGAGGACAGGAGAACAGACACTGTATAGAAGGGAGAGATGGGACAGATCACCAGGAGAGGACAGGAGAACAAACACAGTATAGTAGGGTGAGATGGGACAGATCACCAGGGGAGGACAGGAGAACAGACACTGTATAGAAGGGAGAGATAGGACATATCACCAGGGGAGGACAGGAGAACAGACACAGTATAGAAGGGAGAGATGGGACAAATCACCTGGAGAGGACAGGAGAACAGACACAGTACAGTAGGGAGAGATGGGATATATCACCAGGAGAGGACAGGAGAACAGACACTGTATAGAAGGGAGAGATGGGACAGATCACCAGGAGAGGACAGGAGAACAGACACAGTATAGAAGGGAGAGATGGGACAGATCACCAGGAGAGAACAGTAGAACAGACACTGTATAAAAGGGAGAGATGGGACAGATCACCAGGAGAGGACAGGAGATCATACACAGTATAGTAGGGAAAGATGGGACAGATCACCAGGAGAGGACAGGAGAACAGACACTGTATAGAAGGGAGAGATGGGACAGATCACCAGGAGAGGACAGGAGAACAGAAAATGTAGTATAGTAGGGAGAGATGGGACAGATCACCAGGAGAGGACAGTACTACAGACACTGTATAGAAGGGAGAGATGGGACAGATCACCAGGAGAGGACAGGAGAACAGAAAATGTATAGTAGGGAGAGATGGGACAGATCACCAGGAGAGGACAGGAGAACAAACACAGTATAGAAGGGAGAGATGGGACAGATCACCAGGAGAGTACAGGAGAACAGACACTGTATAGAAGGGAGAGATGGGACAGATCACCAGGAGAGGACAGGAGTACAGACACTGTATAGAAGGGAGAGATGGGTCAGATCACCAGGAGAGGACAGGAGAACAGACACTGTATAGAAGAGAGTGAAGGGACAGATCACAAGGAGAGGACAGGAGAACAAACACTGTATAGAAGGGAGAGATAGGACAGATCACCAGGAGAGGACAGGAGAACAGACACTGTATAGAAGGGAGAGATGGGACAGATCACCCGGAGAGGACAGGAGAACATACACTGTATAGAAGGGAGAGATGGGACAGATCACCAGGAGAGGACAGGAGAACAGACAAAGTATAGAAGGGAGAGATGGGACAGATCGCCAGGAGAGGACAGGAGAACAGTCACTGTATAGAAGCGAGAGATGGGACAGATCACCAGGAGAAGACAGGAGAACAGAAAATGTATAGTAGGGAGAGATGGGACAGGTCACCAGGAGAGGACAGGAGAACAGACACTGTATTGTAGGGAGAGATGGGACAGATCATCAGGAGAGGACAGGAGAACAGACACTGTATAGTAGGGAGAGATGGGACAGATCATCAGGAGAGGACAGGAGAAAAGACACTGTATAGAAGGGAGAAATGGGACAGATTACCAGGAAAGGACAGGAGAACAGACACTGTATAGAAGGGAGAGATGGGACAGATCACCAGGAAAGGACAGGAGAACAGACACTGTATAGAAGGGAGAGATGGGACAGATCACCAGGGGAGGACAGGAGATCAGACACAGTATGGAAGGGAGAGATGGGACAGATCACCAGGAGAGGACAGGAGAACAGACACTGTATAAAAGGGAGAGATGGGACAGATCACCAGGAGAGGACAGGAGAACAGACAATGTATAAAAGGGAGAGATGGGACAGATCACCAGGAGAGGACGGGAGAACAGACACTGTATAGAAGGGAGAGATGGGACAGATCACCAGGGGAGGATAGGAGAACAGACACTGTATAGAAGGGAGAGATGGGACAGATCAACAGGGGAGGACAGGAGAACAGACACTGTATAGAAGGGAGAGATGGGACAGATCACCAGGAGAGGACAGGAGAACAGACACAGTATAGTAGGGAGAGATGGGACAGATCTCCAGGGGAGGAAAGGAGAACAGACACTGTATAGAAGGGAGAGATAGGACAGATCACCAGGGGAGGACAGGAGAACAGACACAGTATAGAAGGGAGAGATGGGACAGATCACCAGGAGAGGACAGGAGAACAGACACTGTATAGAACGGAGAGATGGGACAGATCACCAGGAGAGGACAGGAGAACAGAAAATGTATAGTAGGGAGAGATGGGACAGATCACAAGTAGAGGACAGGACAACAGACACTGTATGGAAGGGAGAGATGGGAGAGATCACCAGGAGAGAACAGGAGAACTGAAAATGTATAGTAGGGAGAGATTGGACAGATCACCAGGAGAGGACAGGAGAACAAACACAGTATAGAAGAGAGAGATGGGACAGATCACCAGGAGAGGACAGGAGAACAGAAAATGTATAGTAGGGAGAGATGGGACAGATCACCAGGAGAGGACAGGAGAACAAACACTGTACAGTAGGGAGAGATGGGACAGATCACCAGGAGAGGACAGGAGAACAGACACTGTATTGTAGGGAGAGATGGGACAGATCATCAGGAGAGGACAGGAGAACAGACACTGTATAGTAGGGAGAGATGGGACAGATCATCAGGAGAGGACAGCAGAACAGACACTGTATAGAAGGGAGAAATGGGACAGATCACCAGGAAAGGACAGGAGAACAGACATTGTATAGAAGGGAGAGATGGGACAGATCACCAGGAAAGGACAGGGGAACAGACACTGTATAGAATGGAGAGATGGGACAGATTACCAGGAGAAGACTGGAGAACAGACACAGTATAGAAGGGAGAGATGGGACTGATCACCAGGAGAGGAAAGGAGATCAGACACTGTATAGAAGGGAGAGAAGGGAGAGATCACAAGGAGAGGATAGGAGAGCAGAAACTGTATAGAAGGGAGAGATGGGACAGAACACCAGGAGTGGACAGGGGAACCGACACAGTATAGAAGGGAGGCATGGGACAGATCACCTGGAGAGGACAGGAGAACAGACACTGTATAGAAAAGAGAGATGGGACAGATCAAAAAGGGAGGACAGGAGAACAGACACTGTATAGAAGGGAGAGATGGGACAGATCACCAGGAGAGGACAGGAGAACAGACACAGTATAGTAGGGTGAGATGGGACAGATCACCAGGGGAGGACAGGAGAACAGACACTGTATAGAAGGGAGGGATAGGACAGATCACCAGGGGAGGACAGGAGAACAGACACAGTATAGAAGGGAGAGATGGGACAAATCACCTGGAGAGGACAGGAGAACAGACACAGTACAGTAGGGAGAGATGGGATATATCACCAGGAGAGGACAGGAGAACAGACACTGTATAGAAGGGAGAGATGGGACAGATCACCAGGAGAGGACAGGAGAACAGACACAGTATAGAAGGGAGAGATGGGACAGATCACCAGGAGAGAACAGGAGAACAGACACTGTATAAAAGGGAGAGATGGGACAGATCACCAGGAGAGGACAGGAGATCAGACACAGTATAGTAGGGAAAGATGGGACAGATCACCAGGAGAGGACATGAGAACAGACACTGTATAGAAGGGAGAGATGGGACAGATCACCAGGAGAGGACAGGAGAACAGAAAATGTAGTATAGTAGGGAGAGATGGGACAGATCACCAGGAGAGGACAGTTCTACAGACACTGTATAGAAGGGAGAGATGGGACAGATCACCAGGAGAGGACAGGAGAACAGAAAGTGTATAGTAGGGAGAGATGGGACCGATCACCAGGAGAGGACAGGAGAACAAACACAGTATAGAAGGGAGAGATGGGACAGATCACCAGGAGAGGACAGGAGAACAGACACTGTATAGAAGGGAGAGATGGGACAGATCACCAGGAGAGGACAGGAGTACAGACACTGTATAGAAGGGAGAGATGGGTCAGATCACCAGGTGAGGACAGGAGAACAGACAATTTATAGAAGGGAGAGATGGGACAGATCACCAGGGGAGGACAGGAGAACAGACACAGTATAGAAGGGAGAGATGGGACAGATCACCAGGAGAGGACAGGAGAACAGACACTGTATAGAACGGAGAGATGGGACAGATCACCAGGAGAGGACAGGAGAACAGAAAATGTATAGTAGGGAGAGATTGGACAGATCACCAGGAGAGGACAGGAGAACAAACACAGTATAGAAGAGAGAGATGGGACAGATCACCAGGAGAGGACAGGAGAACAGAAAATGAATAGTAGGGAGAGATAGGACAGATCACCAGGAGAGGACAGGAGAACAAACACTGTACAGTAGGGAGAGATGGGACAGATCACCAGGAGAGGACAGGAGAACAGACACTGTATTGTAGGGAGAGATGGGACAGATCATCAGGAGAGGACAGGAGAACAGACACTGTATAGTAGGGAGAGATGGGACAGATCATCAGGAGAGGACAGCAGAACAGACACTGTATAGAAGGGAGAAATGGGACAGATCACCAGGAAAGGACAGGAGAACAGACACTGTATAGAAGGGAGAGATGGGACAGATCACCAGGAAAGGACAGGGGAACAGACACTGTATAGAAGGGAGAGATGGGACAGATTACCAGGAGAAGACTGGAGAACAGACACAGTATAGAAGGGAGAGATGGGACTGATCACCAGGAGAGGAAAGGAGATCAGACACTGTATAGAAGGGAGAGAAGGGAGAGATCACAAGGAGAGGACAGGAGAGCAGAAACTGTATAGAAGGGAGAGATGGGACAGAACACCAGGAGTGGAGAGGGGAACAGACACAGTATAGAAGGGAGGCATGGGACAGATCACCAGGAGAGGACAGGAGAACAGACACTGTATAGAAAAGAGAGATGGGACAGATCAATAGGGGAGGACAGTAGAACAGACACTGTATAGAAGGGAGAGATGGGACAGATCACCAGGAGAGGACAGGAGAACAGACACAGTATAGTAGGGTGAGATGGGACAGATCACCAGGGGAGGACAGGAGAACAGACACTGTATAGAAGGGAGAGATAGGACAGATCACCAGGGGAGGACAGGAGAACAGACACAGTATAGAAGGGAGAGATGGGACAAATCACCTGGAGAGGACAGGAGAACAGACACAGTACAGTAGGGAGAGATGAGATATATCACCAGGAGAGGACAGGAGAACAGACACTGTATAGAAGGGAGAGATGGGACAGATCACCAGGAGAGGACAGGAGAACAGACACAGTATAGAAGGGAGAGATGGGACAGATCACCAGGAGAGAACAGGAGAACAGACACTGTATAAAAGGGAGAGATGGGACAGATCACCAGGAGAGGACAGGAGATCAGACACAGTATAGTAGGGAAAGATGGGACAGATCACCAGGAGAGGACAGGAGAACAGACACTGTATAGAAGGGAGAGATGGAACAGATCACCAGGAGAGGACAGGAGAACAGACAATGTATAGAAGGGAGAGATGGGACAAATCACCAGGAGAGAACAGGAGAACAGACAATGTATAGAAGGGAGAGATGGGACAGATCACCAGGAGAGGACAGGACAACAGACACAGTATAGAAGGGAGAGATGGGACAGATCACCAGGAGAGGACAGGAGAACAGACACTGTATAGAAAGGAGAGATGGGACAGATCAATCGGGGAGGACAGGAGAACAGACACTGTATAGAAGGGAGAGATGGGACAGATCACCAGGAGAGAACAGGAGAACAGACACTGTATAAAAGGGAGAGATGGGATAGATCACCAGGAGAGGACAGGAGATCAGACACAGTATAGTAGGGAAAGATGGGACAGATCACCAGGAGAGGACAGGAGAACAGACACTGTATAGAAGGGAGAGATGGAACAGATCACCAGGAGAGGACAGGAGAACAGAAAATGTTGTATAGTAGGGAGAGATGGGACAGATCACCAGGAGAGGACAGTACTACAGACACTGTATAGAAGGGAGAGATGGGACAGATCACCAGGAGAGGACAGGAGAACAGAAAATGTATAGTAGGGAGAGATGGGACCGATCACCAGGAGAGGACAGGAGAACAAACACAGTATAGAAGGGAGAGATGGGACAGATCACTAGGAGAGGACAGGAGAACAGACACTGTATAGAAGGGAGAGATGGGACAGATCACCAGGAGAGGACAGGAGTACAGACACTGTATAGAAGGGAGAGATGGGTCAGATCACCAGGAGAGGACAGGAGAACAGACAATTTATAGAAGGGAGAGATGGGACAGATCACCAGGAGAGGACAGGAGAACAGACACTGTATAGAAGAGAGTGAAGGGACAGATCACCAGGAGAGGACTGGAGAACAAACACTGTATAGAAGGGAGAGATGGGACAGATCACCAGGAGAGGACAGGAGAACAGACACTGTATAGAAGGGAGAGATGGGACAGATTACCCGGAGAGGACAGGAGAACATACACTGTATAGAAGGGAGAGATGGGACAGATCACCAGGAGAGGACAGGAGAACAGACAAAGTATAGAAGGGAGAGATGGGACAGATCACCAGGAGAGGACAGGAGAACAGTCACTGTATAGAAGGGAGAGATGGGACAGATCACCAGGAGAGGACAGGAGAACAGAAAATGTATAGTAGGGAGAGATGGGACAGATCACCAGGAGAGGACAGGAGAACAAACACTGTATAGAAGGGAGAGATGGGACAGATCACCAGGAGAGGACAGGAGAACAGACACTGTATAGAAGGGAGAGATGGGACAGATCACCAGGAGAGGACAGGAGAACAAACACTGTACAGTAGGGAGAGATGGGACAGGTCACCAGGAGAGGACAGGAGAACAGACACTGTATTGTAGGGAGAGATGGGACAGATCATCAGGAGAGGACAGGAGAACAGACACTGTATAGTAGGGAGAGATGGGACAGATCATCAGGAGAGGACAGGAGAAAAGACACTGTATAGAAGGGAGAGATGGGACAGATCACTAGGAAAGGACAGGAGAACAGACACTGTATAGAAGGGAGAGATGGGACAGATCACCAGGAGAGGACAGGAGAACAGAAAATGTATAGTAGGGAGAGATGGGACCGATCACCAGGAGAGGACAGGAGAACAAACACAGTATAGAAGGGAGAGATGGGACAGATCACTAGGAGAGGACAGGAGAACAGACACTGTATAGAAGGGAGAGATGGGACAGATCACCAGGAGAGGACAGGAGTACAGACACTGTATAGAAGGGAGAGATGGGTCAGATCACCAGGAGAGGACAGGAGAACAGACAATTTATAGAAGGGAGAGATGGGACAGATCACCAGGAGAGGACAGGAGAACAGACACTGTATAGAAGAGAGTGAAGGGACAGATCACCAGGAGAGGACAGGAGAACAGACACTGTATAGTAGTGAGAGATGGGACAGATCACCAGGAGAGGACAGGATAACAGACACTGTATAGAAGGGAGAGATGGGACAGATCACCAGGGGAGGACAGGAGAACAGACACAGTATAGAAGGGAGAGATGGGACAGATCACCAGGAGAGGACAGGAGAACAGACAATGTATAGATGGGAGAGATGGGACAGATCACCAGGAGAGGACAGGAGAACAGAAAATGTATAGTAGGGAGAGATGGGACAGATCACCAGGAGAGGACTGGAGAACAAACACTGTATAGAAGGGAGAGATGGGACAGATCACCAGGAGAGGACAGGAGAACAGACACTGTATAGAAGGGAGAGATGGGACAGATTACCCGGAGAGGACAGGAGAACATATACTGTATAGAAGGGAGAGATGGGACAGATCACCAGGAGAGGACAGGAGAACAGACAAAGTATAGAAGGGAGAGATGGGACAGATCACCAGGAGAGGACAGGAGAACAGTCACTGTATAGAAGGGAGAGATGGGACAGATCACCAGGAGAGGACAGGAGAACAGAAAATGTATAGTAGGGAGAGATGGGACAGATCACCAGGAGAGGACAGGAGAACAAACACTGTATAGAAGGGAGAGATGGGACAGATCACCAGGAGAGGACAGGAGAACAGACACTGTATAGAAGGGAGAGATGGGACAGATCACCAGGAGAGGACAGGAGAACAAACACTGTACAGTAGGGAGAGATGAGACAGGTCACCAGGAGAGGACAGGAGAACAGACACTGTATTGTAGGGAGAGATGGGACAGATCATCAGGAGAGGACAGGAGAACAGACACTGTATAGTAGGGAGAGATGGGACAGATCATCAGGAGAGGACAGGAGAAAAGACACTGTATAGAAGGGAGAGATCGGACAGATCACTAGGAAAGGACAGGAGAACAGACACTGTATAGAAGGGAGAGATGGGACAGATCACCAGGAGAGGACAGGAGAACAGACACTGTATAGAAGGGAGAGATGGGACAGATCATCAGGAGAGGACAGGAGAACAGACACTGTATAAAAGGGAGAGATGGGACAGATCACCAGGAGAGGACAGGAGAACAGACAATGTATAAAAGGGAGAGATGGGACAGATCACCAGGAGAGGACAGGAGAACAGACACTGTATAGAAGGGAGAGATGGGACAGATCACCAGGGGAGGATAGGAGAACAGACACTGTATAGAAGGGAGAGATGGGACAGATCAACAGGGGAGGACAGGAGAACAGACACTGTATAGAAGGGAGAGATGAGACAGATCACCAGGGGAGGACAGGAGAACAAACACAGTATAGAAGGGAGAGATGGGACAGGTCAACAGGAGAAGACAGGAGAACAGACACAATATAGAAGGGAGAGATGGGACAGATCACCAGGAGAGGACAGGAGAACAGCCACTGTATAGAAGGGAGAGATGGGACAGATCACCAGGAGAGGACAGGAGAACAGCCACTGTATAGAAGGGAGAGATGGGACAGATCACCAGGAGAGGACAGGAGAACAGACACTGTATAGTAGGGAAAGATGGGACAGATCACCAGGAGAGGATAGGAGAACAGACACTGTATAGTAGGGAGAGATGGGACAGATCACCAGGAAAGGATAGGAGAACAGACACTGTATAATTGGGAGAGATGGGACAGATCACCAGGAAAGGACAGGGGAACAGACACAGTATAGAAGGGAGAGATGGGACAGATCACCAGGAGAGGATAGGAGAACAGACACAGTATAGAAGGGAGAGATGGGACAGATCACCAGGAGATGACAGGAGAACAGACACTGTATAGAAGGGAGAGATGGGACAGATCACCAGGAAATGACAGGAGAACAGACACTTATAGAAGGGAGAGATGGGACAGATCACCAGGAGAGGACAGGAGAACAGACACTGTATACAAGGGAGAGATGGGACAGATCACCAGGAGATTACAGGAGAACAGACACTGTATAGAAGGGAAAGATGGGACAGATCACCAGGAGAGGACAGAAGAACAGACAATGTATAGAAGGGAGAGATGGGACAGATCACCCGGAGAGGACAGGAGAACATACACTGTATAGAAGGGAGAGATGGGACAGATCACCAGGAGAGGACAGGAGAACAGACACTGTATTGTAGGGAGAGATGGGACAGATCATCAGGAGAGGACAGGAGAACAGACAATGTATAGAAGGGAGAGATGGGACAGATTACCAGGGGAGGACAGGAGAACAGACACAGTATAGAAGGGAGAGATGGGACAGATCACCAGGAGAGGACAGGAGAGCAGACACTGTATAAAAGCGAGAGATGGGACAGATCAGCAGGAGAGGACAGGAGAACAGACACAGTATAGTAGGGAGAGATGGGACAGATCACCAGGAGAGGACAGGAGAACAGACAATGTATAGAAGGGAGAGATGGGACAAATCACCAGGAGAGAACAGGAGAACAGACAATGTATAGAAGGGAGAGAGGGGACAGATCACCAGGAGAGGACAGGACAACAGACACAGTATAGAAGGGAGAGATGGGACAGATCACCAGGAGAGGACAGGAGAACAGACACTGTATAGAAAGGAGAGATGGGACAGATCAATAGGGGAGGACAGGAGAACAGACACTGTATAGAAGGGAGAGATGGGACAGATCACCAGGAGAGAACAGGAGAACAGACACTGTATAAAAGGGAGAGATGGGACAGATCACCAGGAGAGGACAGGAGATCAGACACAGTATAGTAGGGAAAGATGGGACAGATCACCAGGAGAGGACAGGAGAACAGACACTGTATAGAAGGGAGAGATGGAACAGATCACCAGGAGAGGACAGGAGAACAGAAAATGTAGTATAGTAGGGAGAGATGGGACAGATCACCAGGAGAGGACAGTACTACAGACACTGTATAGAAGGGAGAGATGGGACAGATCACCAGGAGAGGACAGGAGAACAGAAAATGTATAGTAGGGAGAGATGGGACCGATCACCAGGAGAGGACAGGAGAACAAACACAGTATAGAAGGGAGAGATGGGACAGATCACTAGGAGAGGACAGGAGAACAGACACTGTATAGAAGGGAGAGATGGGACAGATCACCAGGAGAGGACAGGAGTACAGACACTGTATAGAAGGGAGAGATGGGTCAGATCACCAGGAGAGGGCAGGAGAACAGACAATTTATAGAAGGGAGAGATGGGACAGATCACCAGGAGAGGACAGGAGAACAGACACTGTATAGAAGAGAGTGAAGGGACAGATCACCAGGAGAGGACAGGAGAACAGACACTGTATAGTAGTGAGAGATGGGACAGATCACCAGGAGAGGACAGGATAACAGACACTGTATAGAAGGGAGAGATGGGACAGATCACCAGGGGAGGACAGGAGAACAGACACAGTACAGAAGGGAGAGATGGGACAGATCACCAGGAGAGGACAGGAGAACAGACAATGTATAGATGGGAGAGATGGGACAGATCACCAGGAGAGGACAGGAGAACAGAAAATGTATAGTAGGGAGAGATGGGACAGATCACCAGGAGAGGACTGGAGAACAAACACTGTATAGAAGGGAGAGATGGGACAGATCACCAGGAGAGGACAGGAGAACAGACACTGTATAGAAGGGAGAGATGGGACAGATTACCCGGAGAGGACAGGAGAACATACACTGTATAGAAGGGAGAGATGGGACAGATCACCAGGAGAGGACAGGAGAACAGACAAAGTATAGAAGGGAGAGATGGGACAGATCACCAGGAGAGGACAGGAGAACAGTCACTGTATAGAAGGGAGAGATGGGACAGATCACCAGGAGAGGACAGGAGAACAGACAATTTATAGAAGGGAGAGATGGGACAGATCACCAGGAGAGGACAGGAGAACAGACACTGTATAGAAGAGAGTGAAGGGACAGATCACCAGGAGAGGACAGGAGAACAGACACTGTATAGTAGTGAGAGATGGGACAGATCACCAGGAGAGGACAGGATAACAGACACTGTATAGAAGGGAGAGATGGGACAGATCACCAGGGGAGGACAGGAGAACAGACACAGTACAGAAGGGAGAGATGGGACAGATCACCAGGAGAGGACAGGAGAACAGACAATGTATAGATGGGAGAGATGGGACAGATCACCAGGAGAGGACAGGAGAACAGAAAATGTATAGTAGGGAGAGATGGGACAGATCACCAGGAGAGGACTGGAGAACAAACACTGTATAGAAGGGAGAGATGGGACAGATCACCAGGAGAGGACAGGAGAACAGACACTGTATAGAAGGGAGAGATGGGACAGATTACCCGGAGAGGACAGGAGAACATACACTGTATAGAAGGGAGAGATGGGACAGATCACCAGGAGAGGACAGGAGAACAGACAAAGTATAGAAGGGAGAGATGGGACAGATCACCAGGAGAGGACAGGAGAACAGTCACTGTATAGAAGGGAGAGATGGGACAGATCACCAGGAGAGGACAGGAGAACAGAAAATGTATAGTAGGGAGAGATGGGACAGATCACCAGGAGAGGACAGGAGAACAAACACTGTATAGAAGGGAGAGATGGGACAGATCACCAGGAGAGGACAGGAGAACAGACACTGTATAGAAGGGAGAGATGGGACAGATCACCAGGAGAGGACAGGAGAACAAACACTGTACAGTAGGGAGAGATGGGACAGGTCACCAGGAGAGGACAGGAGAACAGACACTGTATTGTAGGGAGAGATGGGACAGATCATCAGGAGAGGACAGGAGAACAGACACTGTATAGTAGGGAGAGATGGGACAGATCATCAGGAGAGGACAGGAGAAAAGACACTATATAGAAGGGAGAGATGGGACAGATCACTAGGAAAGGACAGGAGAACAGACACTGTATAGAAGGGAGAGATGGGACAGATCACCAGGAGAGGACAGGAGAACAGACACTGTATAGAAGGGAGAGATGGGACAGATCATCAGGAGAGGACAGGAGAACAGACACTGTATAAAAGGGAGAGATGGGACAGATCACCAGGAGAGGACAGGAGAACAGACAATGTATAAAAGGGAGAGATGGGACAGATCACCAGGAGAGGACAGGAGAACAGACTCTGTATAGAAGGGAGAGATGGGACAGATCACCAGGGGAGGATAGGAGAACAGACACTGTATAGAAGGGAGAGATGGGACAGATCAACAGGGGAGGACAGGAGAACAGACACTGTATAGAAGGGAGAGATGAGACAGATCACCAGGGGAGGACAGGAGAACAAACACAGTATAGAAGGGAGAGATGGGACAGATCACCAGGAGAGGACAGGAGAACAGACACAGTATAGTAGGGAGAGATGGGACAGATCTCCAGGGGAGGACAGGAGAACAGACACTGTATAGAAGGGAGAGATGAGACAGATCACCAGGGGAGGACAGGAGAACAGACACAGAATAGAAGGGAGAGATGGGACAGATCACCAGGAGAGGACAGGAGAACAGACACTGTATAGAACGGAGAGATGGGACATATCACCTGGAGAGGACAGGAGAACAGAAAATGTATAGTAGGGAGAGATGGGACAGATCACGAGTAGAGGACAGGACAACAGACACTGTATAGAAGGGAGAGATGGGAGAGATCACCAGGAGAGGACAGGAGAACAGAAAATGTATAGTAGAGAGAGATGGGACAGATCACCAGGAGAGGACAGGAGAACAAACACAGTATAGAAGGGAGAGATGGGACAGATCACCAGTAGAGAACAGGAGAACAGAAAATGTATAGTAGGGAGAGATGGGACAGATCACCAGGAGAGGACAGGAGAACAAACACTGTACAGTATGGAGAGATGGGACAGATCACCAGGAGAGGACAGGAGAACAGACACTGTATTGTAGGGAGAGATGGGACAGATCATCAGGAGAGGACAGGAGAACAGACACTGTATAGTAGGGAGAGATGGGACAGATCATCAGGAGAGGACAGCAGAACAGACACTGTATAGAAGGGAGAAATGGGACAGATCACCAGGAAAGGACAGGAGAACAGACACTGTATAGAAGGGAGAGATGGGACAGATCACCAGGAAAGGACAGGGGAACAGACACTGTATAGAAGGGAGAGATGGGACAGATTACCAGGAGAAGACTGGAGAACAGACACAGTATAGAAGGGAGAGATGGGACAGGTCAACAGGAGAAGACAGGAGAACAGACACAATATAGAAGGGAGAGATGGGACAGATCACCAGGAGAGGACAGGAGAACAGCCACTGTATAGAAGGGAGAGATGGGACAGATCACCAGGAGAGGACAGGAGAACAGACACTGTATAGTAGGGAAAGATGGGACAGATCACCAGGAGAGGATAGGAGAACAGACACTGTATAGTAGGGAGAGATGGGACAGATCACCAGGAAAGGATAGGAGAACAGACACTGTATAATTGGGAGAGATGGGACAGATCACCAGGAAAGGACAGGGGAACAGACACAGTATAGAAGGGAGAGATGGGACAGATCACCCGGAGAGGATAGGAGAACAGACACAGTATAGAAGGGAGAGATGGGACAGATCACCAGGAGATGACAGGAGAACAGACACTGTATAGAAGGGAGAGATGGGACAGATCACCAGGAAATGACAGGAGAACAGACACTTATAGAAGGGAGAGATGGGACAGATCACCAGGAGAGGACAGGAGAACAGACACTGTATACAAGGGAGAGATGGGACAGATCACCAGGAGATTACAGGAGAACAGACACTGTATAGAAGGGAAAGATGGGACAGATCACCAGGAGAGGACAGAAGAACAGACAATGTATAGAAGGGAGAGATGGGACAGATCACCCGGAGAGGACAGGAGAACATACACTGTATAGAAGGGAGAGATGGGACAGATCACCGGGAGAGGACAGGAGAACAGACACTGTATTGTAGGGAGAGATGGGACAGATCATCAGGAGAGGACAGGAGAACAGACAATGTATAGAAGGGAGAGATGGGACAGATTACCAGGGGAGGACAGGAGAACAGACACAGTATAGAAGGGAGAGATGGGACAGATCACCAGGAGAGGACAGGAGAGCAGACACTGTATAAAAGCGAGAGATGGGACAGATCAGCAGGAGAGGACAGGAGAACAGACACAGTATAGTAGGGAGAGATGGGACAGATCACCAGGAGAGGACAGGAGAACAGACAATGTATAGAAGGGAGAGATGGGACAAATCACCAGGAGAGAACAGGAGAACAGACAATGTATAGAAGGGAGAGATGGGACAGATCACCAGGAGAGGACAGGACAACAGACACAGTATAGAAGGGAGAGATGGGACAGATCACCAGGAGAGGACAGGAGAACAGACACTGTATAGAAAGGAGAGATGGGACAGATCAATAGGGGAGGACAGGAGAACAGACACTGTATAGAAGGGAGAGATGGGACAGATCACCAGGAAAGGACAGGAGAACAGACACTGTATAGAAGGGAGAGATGGGACAGATCACCAGGGGAGGACAGGAGAACAGACAAAGTATAGAAGGGAGAGATGGGACAGATCACCAGGAGAGGACAGGAGAACAGACACTGTATAAAAGGGAGAGATGGGACAGATCACCAGGAGAGGACAGGAGAACAGACAATGTATAAAAGGGAGAGATGGGACAGATCACCAGGAGAGGACAGGAGAACAGACACTGTATAGAAGGGAGAGATGGGACAGATCACCAGGGGAGGATAGGAGAACAGACACTGTATAGAAGGGAGAGATGGGACAGATCAACAGGGGAGGACAGGAGAACAGACACTGTATAGAAAGGAGAGATGGGACAGATCACCAGGAGAGGACAGGAGAACAGACACAGTATAGTACGGAGAGATGGGATAGATCTCCAGGGGAGGACAGGAGAACAGACACTGTATAGAAGGGAGAGATAGGACAGATCACCAGGGGAGGACAGGAGAACAGACACAGTATAGAAGGGAGAGATGGGACAGATCACCAGGAGAGGACAGGAGAACAGACACTGTATAGAACGGAGAGATGGGACAGATCACCAGGAGAGGAGAGGAGAACAGAAAATGTATAGTAGGGAGAGATGGGACAGATCACGAGTAGAGGACAGGACAACAGACACTGTATAGAAGGGAGAGATGGGAGAGATCACAAGGAGAGGACAGGAGAACAGAAAATGTATAGTAGGGAGAGATGGGACAGATCACCAGGAGAGGACAGGAGAACAAAAACAGTATAGAAGGGAGAGATGGGACAGATCACCAGGAGAGGACAGGAGAACAGAAAATGTATAGTAGGAGAGATGGGACAGATCACCAGGAGAGGACAGGAGAACAGACACTGTATTGTATGGAGAGATGGGACAGATCATCAGGAGAGGACAGGAGAACAGACACTGTATATTAGGGAGAGATGGGACAGATCATCAGGAGAGGACAGCAGAACAGACACTGTATAGATGGGAGAAATGGGACAGATCACCAGGAAAGGACAGGAGAACAGACACTGTATAGAAGGGAGAGATGGGACAGATCACCAGGAAAGGACAGGGGAACAGACACTGTATAGAAGGGAGAGATGGGACAGAGTACCAGGAGAAGACTGGAGAACAGACACAGTATAGAAGGGAGAGATGGGACTGATCACCAGGAGAGGACAGGAGATCAGACACTGTATAGAAGGGAGAGAAGGGACAGATCACCAGGAGAGGACAGGAGAACAGAAACTGTATAGAAGGGAGATATGGGACAGAACATCAGGAGAGGACAGGGGAACAGACACAGTATAGAAGGGAGGCATGGGACAGATCACCAGGAGAGGACAGGAGAACAGACACTGTATAGAAGGGAGAGATGGGACAGATCACCAGGAGAGGACAGGAGAACAGACACTGTATAGAACGGAGAGATGGGACAGAGCACCAGGAGAGGACAGGAGAACAGAAAATGTATAGTAGGGAGAGATGGGACAGATCACGAGTAGAGGACAGGACAACAGACACTGTATAGAAGGGAGAGATGGGAGAGATCACCAGGAGAGGACAGGAGAACAGAAAATGTATAGTAGGGAGAAATGGGACAGATCACCAGGAGAGGACAGGAGAACAGAAAATGTATAGTAGGGAGAGATGGGACAGATCACCAGGAGAGGACAGGAGAACAAACACTGTACAGTAGGGAGAGATGGGACAGATCACCAGGAGAGGACAGGAGAACAGACACTGTATTGTAGGGAGAGATGGGACAGATCATCAGGAGAGGACAGGAGAACAGACACTGTATAGTAGGGAGAGATGGGACAGATCATCAGGAGAGGACAGCAGAACAGACACTGTATAGAAGGGAGAAATGGGACAGATCACCAGGAAAGGACAGGAGAACAGACACTGTATAGAAGGGAGAGATGGGACAGATCACCAGGAAAGGACAGGGGAACAGACACTGTATAGAAGGGAGAGATGGGACAGATTACCAGGAGAAGACTGGAGAACAGACACAGTATAGAAGAGAGAGATGGGACAGATCACCAGGAGAGGACAGGAGAACAGAAAATGTATAGTAGGGAGAGATGGGACAGATCACCAGGAGAGGACAGGAGAACAAACACTGTACAGTAGGGAGAGATGGGACAGATCACCAGGAGAGGACAGGAGAACAGACACTGTATTGTAGGGAGAGATGGGACAGATCATCAGGAGAGGACAGGAGAACAGACACTGTATAGTAGGGAGAGATGGGACAGATCATCAGGAGAGGACAGCAGAACAGTCACTGTATAGAAGGGAGAAATGGGACAGATCACCAGGAAAGGACAGGAGAACAGACACTGTATAGAAGGGAGAGATGGGACAGATTACCAGGAGAAGACTGGAGAACAGACACAGTATAGAAGGGAGAGATGGGACTGATCACCAGGAGAGGACAGGAGATCAGACACTGTATAGAAGGGAGAGAAGGGACAGATCACAAGGAGAGGACAGAAGAACAGAAACTGTATAGAAGGGAGAGATGGGACAGAACACCAGGAGAGGACAGGGGAACAGACACAATATAGAAGGGAGGCATGGGACAGATCACCAGGAGAGGACAGGAGAACAGACACTGTATAGAAAAGAGAGATGGGACAGATCAATAGGGGAGGACAGGAGAACAGACACTGTATAGAAGGGAGAGATGGGACAGATCACCAGGAGAGGACAGGAGAACAGACACAGTATAGAAGGGAGAGATGGGACAGATCACCAGGAGAGAACAGGAGAACAGACACTGTATAAAAGGGAGAGATGGGACAGATCACCAGGAGAGGACAGGAGATCAGACACAGTATAGTAGGGAAAGATGGGACAGATCACCAGGAGAGGACAGGAGAACAGACACTGTATAGAAGGGAGAGATGGGACAGATCACCAGGAGAGGAACGTAAAACAGAAAATGTAGTATAGTAGGGAGAGATGGGACAGATCACCAGGAGAGGACAGTACTACAGACACTGTATAGAAGGGAGAGATGGGACAGATCACCAGGAGAGGACAGGAGAACAGAAAATGTATAGTAGGGAGAGATGGGACAGATCACCAGGAGAGGACAGGAGAACAAACACAGTATAGAAGGGAGAGATGGGACAGATCACGAGGAGAGTACAGGAGAACAGACACTGTATAGAAGGGAGAGATGGGACAGATCACCAGGAGAGGACATGAGTACAGACACTGTATAGAAGGGAGAGATGGGTCAGATCACCAGGAGAGGACAGGAGAACAGACAATTTATAGAAGGGAGAGATGGGACAGATCACCAGGAGAGGACAGGAGAACAGACACTGTATAGAAGAGAGTGAAGGGACAGATCACCAGGAGAGGACAGGAGAACAGACACTGTATAGTAGGGAGAGATGGGACAGATCACCAGGAGAGGACAGGATAACAGACACTGTATAGAAGGGAGAGATGGGACAGATCACCAGGGGAGGACAGGAGAACAGACACAGTATAGAAGGGAGAGATGGGACAGATCACCAGGAGAGGACAGGAGAACAGACAATGTATAGAAGGGAGAGATGGGACAGATCACCAGGAGAGGACAGGAGAACAGAAAATGTATAGTAGGGAGAGATGTGACAGATCACCAGGAGAGGACAGGAGAACAAACACTGTATAGAAGGGAGAGATGGGACAGATCACCAGGAGAGGACGGGAGAACAGACACTGTATAGAAGGGAGAGATGGGACAGATCACCAGGAGAAGACAGGAGAACAGAAAATGTATAGTAGGGAGAGATGGGACAGATCACCAGGAGAGGACAGGAGAACAAACACTGTATAGAAGGGAGAGATGGGACAGATCACCAGGAGAGGACAGGAGAACAGACACTGTATAGAAGGGAGAGATGGGACAGATCACCAGGAGAGGACAGGAGAACAAACACTGTACAGTAGGGAGAGATGGGACAGGTCACCAGGAGAGGACAGGAGAACAGACACTGTATTGTAGGGAGAGATGGGACAGATCATCAGGAGAGGACAGGAGAAAAGACACTGTATAGAAGGGAGAAATGGGACAGATTACCAAGAAACGACAGGAGAACAGACACTGTATAGAAGGGAGAGATGGGACAGATCACCAGGAAAGGACAGGAGAACAGACACTGTATAGAAGGGAGAGATGGGACAGATCACCAGGGGAGGACAGGAGAACAGACACAGTATAGAAGGGAGAGATGGGACAGATCACCAGGAGAGGACAGGAGAACAGACACTGTATAAAAGGGAGAAATGGGACAGATCACCAGGAGAGGACAGGAGAACAGACAATGTATACAAGGGAGAGATGGGACAGATCACCAGGAGAGGACAGGAGAACAGACACTGTATAGAAGGGAGAGATGGGACAGATCACCAGGGGAGGATAGGAGAACAGACACTGTATAGAAGGGAGAGATGGGACAGATCAACAGGGGAGGACAGGAGAACAGACACTGTATAGAAGGGAGAGGTGGGACAGATCACCAGGAGAGGACAGGAGAACAGACACAGTATAGTAGGGAGAGATGGGACAGATCTCCAGGGGAGGACAGGAGAACAGACACTGTATAGAAGGGAGAGATAGGACAGATCACCAGGGGAGGACAGGAGAACAGACACAGTATAGAAGGGAGAGATGGGACAGATCACCAGGAGAGGACAGGAGAACAGACACTGTATAGAACGGAGAGATGGGACAGATCACCAGGAGAGGAGAGGAGAACAGAAAATGTATAGTAGGGAGAGATGGGACAGATCACGAGTAGAGGACAGGACAACAGACACTGTATAGAAGGGAGAGATGGGAGAGATCACCAGGAGAGAACAGGAGAACAGAAAATGTATAGTAGGGAGAGATTGGACAGATCACCAGGAGAGGACAGGAGAACAAACACAGTATAGAAGAGAGAGATGGGACAGATCACCAGGAGAGGACAGGAGAACAGAAAATGTATAGTAGGGAGAGATGGGACAGATCACCAGGAGAGGACAGGAGAACAAACACTGTACAGTAGGGAGAGATGGGACAGATCACCAGGAGAGGACAGGAGAACAGACACTGTATTGTAGGGAGAGATGGGACAGATCATCAGGAGAGGACAGGAGAACAGACACTGTATAGTAGGGAGAGATGGGACAGATCATCAGGAGAGGACAGTACTACAGACACTGTATAGAAGGGAGAAATGGGACAGATCACCAGGAAAGGACAGGAGAACAGACACTGTATAGAAGGGAGAGATGGGACAGATCACCAGGAAAGGACAGGGGAACAGACACAGTATAGAAGGGAGAGATGGGACTGATCACCAGGAGAGGAAAGGAGATCAGACACTGTATAGAAGGGAGAGAAGGGAGAGATCACAAGGAGAGGATAGGAGAGCAGAAACTGTATAGAAGGGAGAGATGGGACAGAACACCAGGAGTGGACAGGGGAACCGACACAGTATAGAAGGGAGGCATGGGACAGATCACCAGGAGAGGACAGGAGAACAGACACTGTATAGAAAAGAGAGATGGGACAGATCAATAAGGGAGGACAGGAGAACAGACACTGTATAGAAGGGAGAGATGGGACAGATCACCAGGAGAGGACAGGAGAACAGACACAGTATAGTAGGGTGAGATGGGACAGATCACCAGGGGAGGACAGGAGAACAGACACTGTATAGAAGGGAGAGATAGGACAGATCACCAGGGGAGGACAGGAGAACAGACACAGTATAGAAGGGAGAGATGGGACAAATCACCTGGAGAGGACAGGAGAACAGACACAGTACAGTAGGGAGAGATGGGATATATCACCAGGAGAGGACAGGAGAACAGACACTGTATAGAAGGGAGAGATGGGACAGATCACCAGGAGAGGACAGGAGAACAGACACAGTATAGAAGGGAGAGATGGGACAGATCACCAGGAGAGAACAGGAGAACAGACACTGTATAAAAGGGAGAGATGGGACAGATCACCAGGAGAGGACAGGAGATCAGACACAGTATAGTAGGGAAAGATGGGACAGATCACCAGGAGAGGACATGAGAACAGACACTGTATAGAAGGGAGAGATGGGACAGATCACCAGGAGAGGACAGGAGAACAGAAAATGTAGTATAGTAGGGAGAGATGGGACAGATCACCAGGAGAGGACAGTTCTACAGACACTGTATAGAAGGGAGAGATGGGACAGATCACCAGGAGAGGACAGGAGAACAGAAAATGTATAGTAGGGAGAGATGGGACCGATCACCAGGAGAGGACAGGAGAACAAACACAGTATAGAAGGGAGAGATGGGACAGATCACCAGGAGAGGACAGGAGAACAGACACTGTATAGAAGGGAGAGATGGGACAGATCACCAGGAGAGGACAGGAGTACAGACACTGTATAGAAGGGAGAGATGGGTCAGATCACCAGGTGAGGACAGGAGAACAGACAATTTATAGAAGGGAGAGATGGGACAGATCACCAGGGGAGGACAGGAGAACAGACACAGTATAGAAGGGAGAGATGGGACAGATCACCAGGAGAGGACAGGAGAACAGACACTGTATAGAACGGAGAGATGGGACAGATCACCAGGAGAGGACAGGAGAACAGAAAATGTATAGTAGGGAGAGATGGGACAGATCACGAGTAGAGGACAGGACAACAGACACTGTATAGAAGGGAGAGATGGGAGAGATCACCAGGAGAGGACAGGAGAACAGAAAATGTATAGTAGGGAGAGATTGGACAGATCACCAGGAGAGGACAGGAGAACAAACACAGTATAGAAGAGAGAGATGGGACAGATCACCAGGAGAGGACAGTAGAACAGAAAATGTATAGTAGGGAGAGATAGGACAGATCACCAGGAGAGGACAGGAGAACAAACACTGTACAGTAGGGAGAGATGGGACAGATCACCAGGAGAGGACAGGAGAACAGACACTGTATTGTAGGGAGAGATGGGACAGATCATCAGGAGAGGACAGGAGAACAGACACTGTATAGTAGGGAGAGATGGGACAGATCATCAGGAGAGGACAGCAGAACAGACACTGTATAGAAGGGAGAAATGGGACAGATCACCAGGAAAGGAAAGGAGAACAGACACTGTATAGAAGGGAGAGATGGGACAGATCACCAGGAAAGGACAGGGGAACAGACACTGTATAGAAGGGAGAGATGGGACAGATTACCAGGAGAAGACAGGAGAACAGACACAGTATAGAAGGGAGAGATGGGACTGATCACCAGGAGAGGAAAGGAGATCAGACACTGTATAGAAGGGAGAGAAGGGAGAGATCACAAGGAGAGGACAGGAGAGCAGAAACTGTATAGAAGTGAGAGATGGGACAGAACACCAGGAGTGGAGAGGGGAACAGACACAGTATAGAAGGGAGGCATGGGACAGATCACCAGGAGAGGACAGGAGAACAGACACTGTATAGAAAAGAGAGATGGGACAGATCAATAGGGGAGGACAGGAGAACAGACACTGTATAGAAGGGAGAGATGGGACAGATCACCAGGAGAGGACAGGAGGACAGACACAGTATAGTAGGGTGAGATGGGACAGATCACCAGGGGAGGACAGGAGAACAGACACTGTATAGAAGGGAGAGATAGGACAGATCACCAGGGGAGGACAGGAGAACAGACACAGTATAGAAGGGAGAGATGGGACAAATCACCTGGAGAGGACAGGAGAACAGACACAGTACAGTAGGGAGAGATGGGATATATCACCAGGAGAGGACAGGAGAACAGACACTGTATAGAAGGGAGAGATGGGACAGATCACCAGGAGAGGACAGGAGAACAGACACAGTATAGAAGGGAGAGATGGGACAGATCACCAGGAGAGAACAGGAGAACAGACACTGTATAAAAGGGAGAGATGGGACAGATCACCAGGAGAGGACAGGAGATCAGACACAGTATAGTAGGGAAAGATGGGACAGATCACCAGGAGAGGACAGGAGAACAGACACTGTATAGAAGGGAGAGATGGAACAGATCACCAGGAGAGGACAGGAGAACAGAAAATGTAGTATAGTAGGGAGAGATGGGACAGATCACCAGGAGAGGACAGTACTACAGACACTGTATAGAAGGGAGAGATGGGACAGATCACCAGGAGAGGACAGGAGAACAGAAAATGTATAGTAGGGAGATATGGGACCGATCACCAGGAGAGGACAGGAGAACAAACACAGTATAGAAGGGAGAGATGGGACAGATCACTAGGAGAGGACAGGAGAACAGACACTGTATAGAAGGGAGAGATGGGACAGATCACCAGGAGAGGACAGGAGTACAGACACTGTATAGAAGGGAGAGATGGGTCAGATCACCAGGAGAGGACAGGAGAACAGACAATTTATAGAAGGGAGAGATGGGACAGATCACCAGGAGAGGACAGGAGAACAGACACTGTATAGAAGAGAGTGAAGGGACAGATCACCAGGAGAGGACAGGAGAACAGACACTGTATAGTAGTGAGAGATGGGACAGATCACCAGGAGAGGACAGGATAACAGACACTGTTTAGAAGGGAGAGATGGGACAGATCACCAGGGGAGGACAGGAGAACAGACACAGTATAGAAGGGAGAGATGGGACAGATCACCAGGGGAGGACTGGAGAACAAACACTGTATAGAAGGGAGAGATGGGACAGATCACCAGGAGAGGACAGGAGAACAGACACTGTATAGAAGGGAGAGATGGGACAGATTACCCGGAGAGGACAGGAGAACATACACTGTATAGAAGGGAGAGATGGGACAGATCACCAGGAGAGGACAGGAGAACAGACAAAGTATAGAAGGGAGAGATGGGACAGATCACCAGGAGAGGACAGGAGAACAGTCACTGTATAGAAGGGAGAGATGGGACAGATCACCAGGAGAGGACAGGAGAACAGAAAATGTATAGTAGGGAGAGATGGGACAGATCACCAGGAGAGGAAAGGAGAACAAACACTGTATAGAAGGGAGAGATGGGACAGATCACCAGGAGAGGACAGGAGAACAGACACTGTATAGAAGGGAGAGATGGGACAGATCACCAGGAGAGGACAGGAGAACAAACACTGTACAGTAGCGAGAGATGGGACAGGTCACCAGGAGAGGACAGGAGAACAGACACTGTATTGTAGGGAGAGATGGGACAGATCATCAGGAGAGGACAGGAGAACAGACACTGTATAGTAGGGAGAGATGGGACAGATCATCAGGAGAGGACAGGAGAAAAGACACTGTATAGAAGGGAGAGATGGGACAGATCACTAGGAAAGGACAGGAGAACAGACACTGTATAGAAGGGAGAGATGGGACAGATCACCAGGAGAGGACAGGAGAACAGACACTGTATAGAAGGGAGAGATGGGACAGATCATCAGGAGAGGACAGGAGAACAGACACTGTATAAAAGGGAGAGATGGGACAGATCACCAGGAGAGGACAGGAGAACAGACAATGTATAAAAGGGAGAGATGGGACAGATCACCAGGAGAGGACAGGAGAACAGACACTGTATAGAAGGGAGAGATGGGACAGATCACCAGGGGAGGATAGGAGAACAGACACTGTATAGAAGGGAGAGATGGGACAGATCAACAGGGGAGGACAGGAGAACAGACACTGTATAGAAGGGAGAGATGAGACAGATCACCAGGGGAGGACAGGAGAACAAACACAGTATAGAAGGGAGAAATGGGACAGATCACCAGGAGAGGACAGGAGAACAGACACAGTATAGTAGGGAGAGATGGGACAGATCTCCAGGGGAGGACAGGAGAACAGACACTGTATAGAAGGGAGAGATGAGACAGATCACCAGGGGAGGACAGGAGAACAGACACAGAATAGAAGGGAGAGATGGGACAGATCACCAGGAGAGGACAGGAGAACAGACACTGTATAGAACGGAGAGATGGGACATATCACCAGGAGAGGACAGGAGAACAGAAAATGTATAGTAGGGAGAGATGGGACAGATCACGAGTAGAGGACAGGACAACAGACACTGTATAGAAGGGAGAGATGGGAGAGATCACCAGGAGAGGACAGGAGAACAGAAAATGTATAGTAGAGAGAGATGGGACAGATCACCAGGAGAGGACAGGAGAACAAACACAGTATAGAAGGGAGAGATGGGACAGATCACCAGTAGAGAACAGGAGAACAGAAAATGTATAGTAGGGAGAGATGGGACAGATCACCAGGAGAGGACAGGAGAACAAACACTGTACAGTATGGAGAGATAGGACAGATCACCAGGAGAGGACAGGAGAACAGACACTGTATTGTAGGGAGAGATGGGACAGATCATCAGGAGAGGACAGGAGAACAGACACTGTATAGTAGGGAGAGATGGGACAGATCATCAGGAGAGGACAGCAGAACAGACACTGTATAGAAGGGAGAAATGGGACAGATCACCAGGAAAGGACAGGAGAACAGACACTGTATAGAAGGGAGAGATGGGACAGATCACCAGGAAAGGACAGGGGAACAGACACTGTATAGAAGGGAGAGATGGGACAGATTACCAGGAGAAGACTGGAGAACAGACACAGTATAGAAGGGAGAGATGGGACAGGTCAACAGGAGAAGACAGGAGAACAGACACAATATAGAAGGGAGAGATGGGACAGATCACCAGGAGAGGACAGGAGAACAGCCACTGTATAGAAGGGAGAGATGGGACAGATCACCAGGAGAGGACAGGAGAACAGACACTGTATAGTAGGGAAAGATGGGACAGATCACCAGGAGAGGATAGGAGAACAGACACTGTATAGAAGGGAGAGATGGGACAGATCACCAGGAAATGATAGGAGAACAGACACTGTATAATTGGGAGAGATGGGACAGATCACCAGGAAAGGACAGGGGAACAGACACAGTATAGAAGGGAGAGATGGGACAGATCACCAGGAGAGGATAGGAGAACAGACACAGTATAGAAGGGAGAGATGGGACAGATCACCAGGAGATGACAGGAGAACAGACACTGTATAGAAGGGAGAGATGGGACAGATCACCAGGAAATGACAGGAGAACAGACACTTATAGAAGGGAGAGATGGGACAGATCACCAGGAGAGGACAGGAGAACAGACACTGTATACAAGGGAGAGATGGGACAGATCACCAGGAGATTACAGGAGAACAGACACTGTATAGAAGGGAAAGATGGGACAGATCACCAGGAGAGGACAGAAGAACAGACAATGTATAGAAGGGAGAGATGGGACAGATCACCCGGAGAGGACAGGAGAACATACACTGTATAGAAGGGAGAGATGGGACAGATCACCAGGAGAGGACAGGAGAACAGACACTGTATTGTAGGGAGAGATGGGACAGATCATCAGGAGAGGACAGGAGAACAGACAATGTATAGAAGGGAGAGATGGGACAGATTACCAGGGGAGGACAGGAGAACAGACACAGTATAGAAGGGAGAGATGGGAAAGATCACCAGGAGAGGACAGGAGAGCAGACACTGTATAAAAGCGAGAGATGGGACAGATCAGCAGGAGAGGACAGGAGAACAGACACAGTATAGTAGGGAGAGATGGGACAGATCACCAGGAGAGGACAGGAGAACAGACAATGTATAGAAGGGAGAGATGGGACAAATCACCAGGAGAGAACAGGAGAACAGACAATGTATAGAAGGGAGAGATGGGACAGATCACCAGGAGAGGACAGGACAACAGACACTGTATTGTAGGGAGAGATGGGACAGATCACCAGGAGAGGACAGGAGAACAGACACTGTATAGAAAGGAGAGATGGGACAGATCAATAGGGGAGGACAGGAGAACAGACACTGTATAGAAGGGAGAGATGGGACAGATCACCAGGAGAGAACAGGAGAACAGACACTGTATAGAAGGGAGAGATGGGACAGATCACCAGGGGAGGACAGGAGAACAGACAAAATATAGAAGGGAGAGATGGGACAGATCACCAGGAGAGGACAGGAGAACAGACACTGTATAAAAGGGAGAGATGGGACAGATCACCAGGAGAGGACAGGAGAACAGACAATGTATAAAAGGGAGAGATGGGACAGATCACCAGGAGAGGACAGGAGAACAGACACTGTATAGAAGGGAGAGATGGGACAGATCACCAGGGGAGGATAGGAGAACAGACACTGTATAGAAGGGAGAGATGGGACAGATCAACAGGGGAGGACAGGAGAACAGACACTGTATAGAAAGGAGAGATGGGACAGATCACCAGGAGAGGACAGGAGAACAGACAGTATAGTACGGAGAGATGGGATAGATCTCCAGGGGAGGACAGGAGAACAGACACTGTATAGAAGGGAGAGATAGGACAGATCACCAGGGGAGGACAGGAGAACAGACACAGTATAGAAGGGAGAGATGGGACAGATCACCAGGAGAGGACAGGAGAACAGACACTGTATAGAACGGAGAGATGGGACAGATCACCAGGAGAGGAGAGGAGAACAGAAAATGTATAGTAGGGAGAGATGGGACAGATCACGAGTAGAGGACAGGACAACAGACACTGTATAGAAGGGAGAGATGGGAGAGATCACAAGGAGAGGACAGGAGAACAGAAAATGTATAGTAGGGAGAGATGGGACAGATCACCAGGAGAGGACAGGAGAACAAACACAGTATAGAAGGGAGAGATGGGACAGATCACCAGGAGAGGACAGGAGAACAGAAAATGTATAGTAGGAGAGATGGGACAGATCACCAGGAGAGGACAGGAGAACAAACACTGTACAGTAGGGAGAGATGGGACAGATCACCATGAGAGGACAGGAGAACACACACTGTATTGTAGGGAGAGATGGGACAGATCATCAGGAGAGGACAGGAGAACAGACACTGTATATTAGGGAGAGATGGGACAGATCATCAGGAGAGGACAGCAGAACAGACACTGTATAGATGGGAGAAATGGGACAGATCACCAGGAAAGGACAGGAGAACAGACACTGTATAGAAGGGAGAGATGGGACAGATCACCAGGAAAGGACAGGGGAACAGACACTGTATAGAAGGGAGAGATGGGACAGAGTACCAGGAGAAGACTGGAGAACAGACACAGTATAGAAGGGAGAGATGGGACTGATCACCAGGAGAGGACAGGAGATCAGACACTGTATAGAAGGGAGAGAAGCGACAGATCACCAGGAGAGGACAGGAGAACAGAAACTGTATAGAAGGGAGATATGGGACAGAACATCAGGAGAGGACAGGGGAACAGACACAGTATAGAAGGGAGGCATGGGACAGATTACCAGGAGAGGACAGGAGAACAGACACTGTATAGAAGGGAGAGATGGGACAGATCACCAGGAGAGGACAGGAGAACAGACACTGTATAGAACGGAGAGATGGGACAGAGCACCAGGAGAGGACAGGAGAACAGAAAATGTATAGTAGGGAGAGATGGGACAAATCACGAGTAGAGGACAGGACAACAGACACTGTATAGAAGGGAGAGATGGGAGAGATCACCAGGAGAGGACAGGAGAACAGAAAATGTATAGTAGGGAGAGATGGGACAGATCACCAGGAGAGGACAGGAGAACAGAAAATGTATAGTAGGGAGAGATGGGACAGATCACCAGGAGAGGACAGGAGAACAAACACTGTACAGTAGGGAGAGATGGGACAGATCACCAGGAGAGGACAGGAGAACAGACACTGTATTGTAGGGAGAGATGGGACAGATCATCAAGAGAGGACAGGAGAACAGACACTGTATATTAGGGAGAGATGGGACAGATCATCAGGAGAGGACAGCAGAACAGACACTGTATAGATGGGAGAAATGGGACAGATCACCAGGAAAGGACAGGAGAACAGACACTGTATAGAAGGGAGAGATGGGACAGATCACCAGGAAAGGACAGGGGAACAGACACTGTATAGAAGGGAGAGATGGGACAGAGTACCAGGAGAAGACTGGAGAACAGACACAGTATAGAAGGGAGAGATGGGACTGATCACCAGGAGAGGACAGGAGATCAGACACTGTATAGAAGGGAGAGAAGCGACAGATCACCAGGAGAGGACAGGAGAACAGAAACTGTATAGAAGGGAGATATGGGACAGAACATCAGGAGAGGACAGGGGAACAGACACAGTATAGAAGGGAGGCATGGGACAGATTACCAGGAGAGGACAGGAGAACAGACACTGTATAGAAGGGAGAGATGGGACAGATCACCAGGAGAGGACAGGAGAACAGACACTGTATAGAACGGAGAGATGGGACAGAGCACCAGGAGAGGACAGGAGAACAGAAAATGTATAGTAGGGAGAGATGGGACAAATCACGAGTAGAGGACAGGACAACAGACACTGTATAGAAGGGAGAGATGGGAGAGATCACCAGGAGAGGACAGGAGAACAGAAAATGTATAGTAGGGAGAGATGGGACAGATCACCAGGAGAGGACAGGAGAACAGAAAATGTATAGTAGGGAGAGATGGGACAGATCACCAGGAGAGGACAGGAGAACAAACACTGTACAGTAGGGAGAGATGGGACAGATCACCAGGAGAGGACAGGAGAACAGACACTGTATTGTAGGGAGAGATGGGACAGATCATCAAGAGAGGACAGGAGAACAGACACTGTATAGTAGGGAGAGATGGGACAGATCATCAGGAGAGGACAGCAGAACAGACACTGTATAGAAGGGAGAAATGGGACAGATCACCAGGAAAGGACAGGAGAACAGACACTGTATAGAAGGGAGAGATGGGACAGATCACCAGGAAAGGACAGGGGAACAGACACTGTATAGAAGGGAGAGATGGGACAGATTACCAGGAGAAGACTGGAGAACAGACACAGTATAGAAGAGAGAGATGGGACAGATCACCAGGAGAGGACAGGAGAACAGAAAATGTATAGTAGGGAGAGATGGGACAGATCACCAGGAGAGGACAGGAGAACAGACACTGTACAGTAGGGAGAGATGGGACAGATCACCAGGAGAGGACAGGAGAACAGACACTGTATTGTAGGGTGAGATGGGACAGATCATCAGGAGAGGACAGGAGAACAGACACTGTATAGTAGGGAGAGATGGGACAGATCATCAGGAGAGGACAGCAGAACAGACACTGTATAGAAGGGAGAAATGGGACAGATCACCAGGAAAGGACAGGAGAACAGACACTGTATAGAAGGGAGAGATGGGACAGATCACCAGGAAAGGACAGGGGAACAGACACTGTATAGAAGGGAGAGATGGGACAGATTACCAGGAGAAGACTGGAGAACAGACACAGTATAGAAGGGAGAGATGGGACTGATCACCAGGAGAGGACAGGAGATCAGACACTGTATAGAAGGGAGAGAAGGGACAGATCACAAGGAGAGGACAGAAGAACAGAAACTGTATAGAAGGGAGAGATGGGACAGAACACCAGGAGAGGACAGGGGAACAGACACAATATAGAAGGGAGGCATGGGAGAGATCACCAGGAGAGGACAGGAGAACAGACACTGTATAGAAAAGAGAGATGGGACAGATCAATAGGGGAGGACAGGAGAACAGACACTGTATAGAAGGGAGAGATGGGACAGATCACCAGGAGAGGACAGGAGAACAGACACAGTATAGAAGGGAGAGATGGGACAGATCACCAGGAGAGAACAGGAGAACAGACACTGTATAAAAGGGAGAGATGGGACAGATCACCAGGAGAGGACAGGAGATCAGACACAGTATAGTAGGGAAAGATGGGACAGATCACCAGGAGAGGACAGGAGAACAGACACTGTATAGAAGGGAGAGATGGGACAGATCACCAGGAGAGGACAGGAGAACAGAAAATGTAGTATAGTAGGGAGAGATGGGACAGATCACCAGGAGAGGACAGTACTACAGACACTGTATAGAAGGGAGAGATGGGACAGATCACCAGGAGAGGACAGGAGAACAGAAAATGTATAGTAGGGAGAGATGGGACAGATCACCGGGAGAGGACAGGAGAACAAACACAGTATAGAAGGGAGAGATGGGACAGATCACGAGGAGAGTACAGGAGAACAGACACTGTATAGAAGGGAGAGATGGGACAGATCACCAGGAGAGGACATGAGTACAGACACTGTATAGAAGGGAGAGATGGGTCAGATCACCAGGAGAGGACAGGAGAACAGACAATTTATAGAAGGGAGAGATGGGACAGATCACCAGGAGAGGACAGGAGAACAGACACTGTATTTAAGAGAGTGAAGGGACAGATCACCAGGAGAGGACAGGAGAACAGACACTGTATAGTAGGGATAGATGGGACAGATCACCAGGAGAGGACAGGATAACAGACACTGTATAGAAGGGAGAGATGGGACAGATCACCAGGGGAGGACAGGAGAACAGACACAGTATAGAAGGGAGAGATGGGACAGATCACCAGGAGAGGACAGGAGAACAGACAATGTATAGAAGGGAGAGATGGGACAGATCACCAGGAGAGGACAGGAGAACAGAAAATGTATAGTAGGGAGAGATGGGACAGATCACCAGGAGAGGACAGGAGAACAAACACTGTATAGAAGGGAGAGATGGGACAGATCACCAGGAGAGGACAGGAGAACAGACACTGTATAGAAGGGAGAGATGGGACAGATCACCAGGAGAAGACAGGAGAACAGAAAATGTATAGTAGGGAGAGATGGGACAGATCACCAGGAGAGGACAGGAGAACAAACACTGTATAGAAGGGAGAGATGGGACAGATCACCAGGAGAGGACAGGAGAACAGACACTGTATAGAAGGGAGAGATGGGACAGATCACCAGGAGAGGACAGGAGAACAAACACTGTACAGTAGGGAGAGATGGGACAGGTCACCAGGAGAGTACAGGAGAACAGACACTGTATTGTAGGGAGAGATGGGACAGATCATCAGGAGAGGACAGGAGAACAGACACTGTATAGTAGGGAGAGATGGGACAGATCATCAGGAGAGGACAGGAGAAAAGACACTGTATAGAAGGGAGAAATGGGACAGATCACCAGGAAAGGACAGGAGAACAGACACTGTATAGAAGGGAGAGATGGGACAGATCACCAGGAAAGGACAGGAGAACAGACACTGTATAGAAGGGAGAGATGGGACAGATCACCAGGGGAGGACAGGAGAACAGACACAGTATAGAAGGGAGAGATGGGACAGATCACCAGGAGAGGACAGGAGAACAGACACTGTATAAAAGGGAGAGATGGGACAGATCACCAGGAGAGGACAGGAGATCAGACAATGTATAAAAGGGAGATATGGGACAGATCACCAGGAGAGGACAGGAGAACAGACACTGTATAGAAGGGAGAGATGGGACAGATCACCAGGGGAGGATAGGAGAACAGACACTGTATAGAAGGGAGAGATGGGACAGATCAACAGGGGAGGACAGGAGAACAGACACTGTATAGAAGGGAGAGATGGGAAAGATCACCAGGAGAGGACAGGAGAACAGACACAGTATAGTAGGGAGAGATGGGACAGATCTCCAGGGGAGGACAGGAGAACAGACACTGTATAGAAGGGAGAGATAGGACAGATCACCAGGGGAGGACAGGAGAACAGACACAGTATAGAAGGGAGAGATGGGACAGATCACCAGGAGAGGACAGGAGAACAGAAAATGTATAGTAGGGAGAGATGGGACAGATCACGAGTAGAGGACAGGACAACAGACACTGTATAGAAGGGAGAGATGGGAGAGATCACCAGGAGAGAACAGGAGAACAGAAAATGTATAGTAGGGAGAGATTGGACAGATCACCAGGAGAGGACAGGAGAACAAACACAGTATAGAAGAGAGAGATGGGACAGATCACCAGGAGAGGACAGGAGAACAGAAAATGTATAGTAGGGAGAGATGGGACAGATCACCAGGAGAGGACAGGAGAACAAACACTGTACAGTAGGGAGAGATGGGACAGATCACCAGGAGAGGACAGGAGAACAGACACTGTATTGTAGGGAGAGATGGGACAGATCATCAGGAGAGGACAGGAGAACAGACACTGTATAGTAGGGAGAGATGGGACAGATCATCAGGAGAGGACAGCAGAACAGACACTGTATAGAAGGGAGAAATGGGACAGATCACCAGGAAAGGACAGGAGAACAGACACTGTATAGAAGGGAGAGATGGGACAGATCACCAGGAAAGGACAGGGGAACAGACACTGTATAGAAGGGAGAGATGGGACAGATTACCAGGAGAAGACTGGAGAACAGACATAGTATAGAAGGGAGAGATGGGACTGATCACCAGGAGAGGAAAGGAGATCAGACACTGTATAGAAGGGAGAGAAGGGAGAGATCACAAGGAGATTACAGGAGAGCAGAAACTGTATAGAAGGGAGAGATGGGACAGAACACCAGGAGTGGACAGGGGAACAGACACAGTATAGAAGGGAGGCATGGGACAGATCACCAGGAGAGGACAGGAGAACAGACACTGTATAGAAAAGAGAGATGGGACAGATCAATAGGGGAGGACAGGAGAACAGACACTGTATAGAAGGGAGAGATGGGACAGGTCACCAGGAGAGGACAGGAGAACAAACACAGTATAGTAGGGTGAGATGGGACAGATCACCAGGGGAGGACAGGAGAACAGACACTGTATAGAAGGGAGAGATAGGACAGATCACCAGGGGAGGACAGGAGAACAGACACAGTATAGAAGGGAGAGATGGGACAAATCACCTGGAGAGGACAGGAGAACAGACACAGTACAGTAGGGAGAGATGGGATATATCACCAGGAGAGGACAGGAGAACAGACACTGTATAGAAGGGAGAGATGGGACAGATCACCAGGAGAGGACAGGAGAACAGACACAGTATAGAAGGGAGAGATGGGACAGATCACCAGGAGAGAACAGGAGAACAGACACTGTATAAAAGGGAGAGATGGGACAGATCACCAGGAGAGGACAGGAGATCATACACAGTATAGTAGGGAAAGATGGGACAGATCACCAGGAGAGGACAGGAGAACAGACACTGTATAGAAGGGAGAGATGGGACAGATCACCAGGAGAGGACAGGAGAACAGAAAATGTAGTATAGTAGGGAGAGATGGGACAGATCACCAGGAGAGGACAGTACTACAGACACTGTATAGAAGGGAGAGATGGGACAGATCACCAGGAGAGGACAGGAGAACAGAAAATGTATAGTAGGGAGAGATGGGACAGATCACCAGGAGAGGACAGGAGAACAAACACAGTATAGAAGGGAGAGATGGGACAGATCACTAGGAGAGTACAGGAGAACAGACACTGTATAGAAGGGAGAGATGGGACAGATCACCAGGAGAGGACAGGAGTACAGACACTGTATAGAAGGGAGAGATGGGTCAGATCACCAGGAGAGGACAGGAGAACAGACAATTTATAAAAGGGAGAGATGGGACAGATCACCAGGAGAGGACAGGAGAACAGACACTGTATAGAAGAGAGTGAAGGGACAGATCACAAGGAGAGGACAGGAGAACAAACACTGTATAGAAGGGAGAGATGGGACAGATCACCAGGAGAGGACAGGAGAACAGACACTGTATAGAAGGGAGAGATGGGACAGATCACCCGGAGAGGACAGGAGAACATACACTGTATAGAAGGGAGAGATGGGACAGATCACCAGGAGAGGACAGGAGAACAGACAAAGTATAGAAGGGAGAGATGGGACAGATCACCAGGAGAGGACAGGAGAACAGTCACTGTATAGAAGCGAGAGATGGGACAGATCACCAGGAGAAGACAGGAGAACAGAAAATGTATAGTAGGGAGAGATGGGACAGATCACCAGGAGAGGACAGGAGAACAATCACTGTATAGAAGGGAGAGATGGGACAGATCACCAGGAGAGGACAGGAGAACAGACACTGTATAGAAGGGAGAGATGGGACAGATCACCAGGAGAGGACAGGAGAACAAACACTGTACAGTAGGGAGAGATGGGACAGGTCACCAGGAGAGGACAGGAGAACAGACACTGTATTGTAGGGAGAGATGGGACAGATCATCAGGAGAGGACAGGAGAACAGACACTGTATAGTAGGGAGAGATGGGACAGATCATCAGGAGAGGACAGGAGAAAAGACACTGTATAGAAGGGAGAAATGGGACAGATTAAAAGGAAAGGACAGGAGAACAGACACTGTATAGAAGGGAGAGATGGGACAGATCACCAGGAAAGGACAGGAGAACAGACACTGTATAGAAGGGAGAGATGGGACAGATCACCAGGGGAGGACAGGAGAACAGACACAGTATAGAAGGGAGAGATGGGACAGATCACCAGGAGAGGACAGGAGAACAGACACTGTATAAAAGGGAGAGATGGGACAGATCACCAGGAGAGGACAGGAGAACAGACAATGTATAAAAGGGAGAGATGGGACAGATCACCAGGAGAGGATGGGAGAACAGACACTGTATAGAAGGGAGAGATGGGACAGATCACCAGGGGAGGATAGGAGAACAGACACTGTATAGAAGGGAGAGATGGGACAGATCAACAGGGGAGGACAGGAGAACAGACACTGTATAGAAGGGAGAGATGGGACAGATCACCAGGAGAGGACAGGAGAACAGACACAGTATAGTAGGGAGAGATGGGACAGATCTCCAGGGGAGGACAGGAGAACAGACACTGTATAGAAGGGAGAGATAGGACAGATCACCAGGGGAGGACAGGAGAACAGACACAGTATAGAAGGGAGAGATGGGACAGATCACCAGGAGAGGACAGGAGAACAGACACTGTATAGAACGGAGAGATGGGACAGATCACCAGGAGAGGACAGGAGAACAGAAAATGTATAGTAGGGAGAGATAGGACAGATCACGAGTAGAGGACAGGACAACAGACACTGTATGGAAGGGAGAGATGGGAGAGATCACCAGGAGAGAACAGGAGAACTGAAAATGTATAGTAGGGAGAGATTGGACAGATCACCAGGAGAGGACAGGAGAACAAACACAGTATAGAAGAGAGAGATGGGACAGATCACCAGGAGAGGACAGGAGAACAGAAAATGTATAGTAGGGAGAGATGGGACAGATCACCAGGAGAGGACAGGAGAACAAACACTGTACAGTAGGGAGAGATGGGACAGATCACCAGGAGAGGACAGGAGAACAGACACTGTATTGTAGGGAGAGATGGGACAGATCATCAGGAGAGGACAGGAGAACAGACACTGTATAGTAGGGAGAGATGGGACAGATCATCAGGAGAGGACAGCAGAACAGACACTGTATAGAAGGGAGAAATGGGACAGATCACCAGGAAAGGACAGGAGAACAGACATTGTATAGAAGGGAGAGATGGGACAGATCACCAGGAAAGGACAGGGGAACAGACACTGTATAGAAGGGAGAGATGGGACAGATTACCAGGAGAAGACTGGAAAACAGACACAGTATAGAAGGGAGAGATGGGACTGATCACCAGGAGAGGAAAGGAGATCAGACACTGTATAGAAGGGAGAGAAGGGAGAGATCACAAGGAGAGGATAGGAGAGCAGAAACTGTATAGAAGGGAGAGATGGGACAGAACACCAGGAGTGGACAGGGGAACTGACACAGTATAGAAGGGAGGCATGGGACAGATCACCAGGAGAGGACAGGAGAACAGACACTGTATAGAAAAGAGAGATGGGACAGATCAATAAGGGAGGACAGGAGAACAGACACTGTATAGAAGGGAGAGATGGGACAGATCACCAGGAGAGGACAGGAGAACAGACACAGTATAGTAGGGTGAGATGGGACAGATCACCAGGGGAGGACAGGAGAACAGACACTGTATAGAAGGGAGAGATAGGACAGATCACCAGGGGAGGACAGGAGAACAGACACAGTATAGAAGGGAGAGATGGGACAAATCACCTGGAGAGGACAGGAGACCAGACACAGTACAGTAGGGAGAGATGGGATATATCACCAGGAGAGGACAGGAGAACAGACACTGTATAGAAGGGAGAGATGGGACAGATCACCAGGAGAGGACAGGAGAACAGACACAGTATAGAAGGGAGAGATGGGACAGATCACCAGGAGAGAACAGGAGAACAGACACTGTATAAAAGGGAGAGATGGGACAGATCACCAGGAGAGGACAGGAGATCAGACACAGTATAGTAGGGAAAGATGGGACAGATCACCAGAAGAGGACATGAGAACAGACACTGTATAGAAGGGAGAGATGGGACAGATCACCAGGAGAGGACAGGAGAACAGAAAATGTAGTATAGTAGGGAGAGATGGGACAGATCACCAGGAGAGGACAGTTCTACAGACACTGTATAGAAGGGAGAGATGGGACAGATCACCAGGAGAGGACAGGAGAACAGAAAATGTATAGTAGGGAGAGATGGGACCGATCACCAGGAGAGGACAGGAGAACAAACACAGTATAGAATGGAGAGATGGGACAGATCACCAGGAGAGGACAGGAGAACAGACACTGTATAGAAGGGAGAGATGGGACAGATCACCAGGAGAGGACAGGAGTACAGACACTGTATAGAAGGGAGAGATGGGTCAGATCACCAGGTGAGGACAGGAGAACAGACAATTTATAGAAGGGAGAGATGGGACAGATCACCAGGGGAGGACAGGAGAACAGACACAGTATAGAAGGGAGAGATGGGACAGATCACCAGGAGAGGACAGGAGAACAGACACTGTATAGAACGGAGAGATGGGACAGATCACCAGGAGAGGACAGGAGAACAGAAAATGTATAGTAGGGAGAGATGGGACAGATCACGAGTAGAGGACAGGACAATAGACACTGTATAGAAGGGAGAGATGGGAGAGATCACCAGGAGAGGACAGGAGAACAGAAAATGTATAGTAGGGAGAGATTGGACAGATCACCAGGAGAGGACAGGAGAACAAACACAGTATAGAAGAGAGAGATGGGACAGATCACCAGGAGAGGACAGGAGAACAGAAAATGTATAGTAGGGAGACATAGGACAGATCACCAGGAGAGGACAGGAGAACAAACACTGTACAGTAGGGAGAGATGGGACAGATCACCAGGAGAGGACAGGAGAACAGACACTGTATTGTAGGGAGAGATGGGACAGATCATCAGGAGAGGACAGGAGAACAGACACTGTATAGTAGGGAGAGATGGGACAGATCATCAGGAGAGGACAGCAGAACAGACACTGTATAGAAGGGAGAAATGGGACAGATCACCAGGAAAGGACAGGAGAACAGACACTGTATAGAAGGGAGAGATGGGACAGATCACCAGGAAAGGACAGGGGAACAGACACTGTATAGAAGGGAGAGATGGGACAGATTACCAGGAGAAGACTGGAGAACAGACACAGTATAGAAGGGAGAGATGGGACTGATCACCAGGAGAGGAAAGGAGATCAGACACTGTATAGAAGGGAGAGAAGGGAGAGATCACAAGGAGAGGACAGGAGAGCAGAAACTGTATAGAAGGGAGAGATGGGACAGAACACCAGGAGTGGAGAGGGGAACAGACACAGTATAGAAGGGAGGCATGGGACAGATCACCAGGAGAGGACAGGAGAACAGACACTGTATAGAAAAGAGAGATGGGACAGATCAATAGGGGAGGACAGGAGAACAGACACTGTATAGAAGGGAGAGATGGGACAGATCACCAGGAGAGGACAGGAGAACAGACACAGTATAGTAGGGTGAGATGGGACAGATCACCAGGGGAGGACAGGAGAACAGACACTGTATAGAAGGGAGAGATAGGACAGATCACCAGGGGAGGACAGGAGAACAGACACAGTATAGAAGGGAGAGATGGGACAAATCACCTGGAGAGGACAGGAGAACAGACACAGTACAGTAGGGAGAGATGGGATATATCACCAGGAGAGGACAGGAGAACAGACACTGTATAGAAGGGAGAGATGGGACAGATCACCAGGAGAGGACAGGAGAACAGACACAGTATAGAAGGGAGAGATGGGACAGATCACCAGGAGAGAACAGGAGAACAGACACTGTATAAAAGGGAGAGATGGGACAGATCACCAGGAGAGGACAGGAGATCAGACACAGTATAGTAGGGAAAGATGGGACAGATCACCAGGAGAGGACAGGAGAACAGACACTGTATAGAAGGGAGAGATGGAACAGATCACCAGGAGAGGACAGGAGAACAGAAAATGTAGTATAGTAGGGAGAGATGGGACAGATCACCAGGAGAGGACAGTACTACAGACACTGTATAGAAGGGAGAGATGGGACAGATCACCAGGAGAGGACAGGAGAACAGAAAATGTATAGTAGGGAGAGATGGGACCGATCACCAGGAGAGGACAGGAGAACAAACACAGTATAGAAGGGAGAGATTGGACAGATCACTAGGAGAGGACAGGAGAACAGACACTGTATAGAAGGGAGAGATGGGACAGATCACCAGGAGAGGACAGGAGTACAGACACTGTATAGAAGGGAGAGATGGGTCAGATCACCAGGAGAGGACAGGAGAACAGACAATTTATAGAAGGGAGTGATGGGACAGATCACCAGGAGAGGACAGGAGAACAGACACTGTATAGAAGAGAGTGAAGGGACAGATCACCAGGAGAGGACAGGAGAACAGACACTGTATAGTAGTGAGAGATGGGACAGATCACCAGGAGAGGACAGGATAACAGACACTGTATAGAAGGGAGAGATGGGACAGATCACCAGGGGAGGACAGGAGAACAGACACAGTATAGAAGGGAGAGATGGGACAGATCACCAGGAGAGGACAGGAGAACAGACAATGTATAGATGGGAGAGATGGGACAGATCACCAGGAGAGGACAGGAGAACAGAAAATGTATAGTAGGGAGAGATGGGACAGATCACCAGGAGAGGACTGGAGAACAAACACTGTATAGAAGGGAGAGATGGGACAGATCACCAGGAGAGGACAGGAGAACAGACACTGTATAGAAGGGAGAGATGGGACAGATTACCCGGAGAGGACAGGAGAACATACACTGTATAGAAGGGAGAGATGGGACAGATCACCAGGAGAGGACAGGAGAACAGACAAAGTATAGAAGGGAGAGATGGGACAGATCACCAGGAGAGGACAGGAGAACAGTCACTGTATAGAAGGGAGAGATGGGACAGATCACCAGGAGAGGACAGGAGAACAGAAAATGTATAGTAGGGAGAGATGGGACAGATCACCAGGAGAGGACAGGAGAACAAACACTGTATAGAAGGGAGAGATGGGACAGATCACCAGGAGAGGACAGGAGAACAGACACTGTATAGAAGGGAGAGATGGGACAGATCACCAGGAGAGGACAGGAGAACAAACACTGTACAGTAGGGAGAGATGGGACAGGTCACCAGGAGAGGACAGGAGAACAGACACTGTATTGTAGGGAGACATGGGACAGATCATCAGGAGAGGACAGGAGAACAGACACTGTATAGTAGGGAGAGATGGGACAGATCATCAGGAGAGGACAGGAGAAAAGACACTGTATAGAAGGGAGAGATGGGACAGATCACTAGGAAAGGACAGGAGAACAGACACTGTATAGAAGGGAGAGATGGGACAGATCACCAGGGGAGGACAGGAGAACAGACACAGTATAGAAGGGAGAGATGGGACAGATCACCAGGAGAGGACAGGAGAACAGACACTGTATAAAAGGGAGAGATGGGACAGATCACCAGGAGAGGACAGGAGAACAGACAATGTATAAAAGGGAGAGATGGGACAGATCACCAGGAGAGGACAGGAGAACAGACACTGTATAGAAGGGAGAGATGGGACAGATCACCAGGGGAGGATAGGAGAACAGACACTGTATAGAAGGGAGAGATGGGACAGATCAACAGGGGAGGACAGGAGAACAGACACTGTATAGAAGGGAGAGATGAGACAGATCACCAGGGGAGGACAGGAGAACAAACACAGTATAGAAGGGAGAGATGGGACAGATCACCAGGAGAGGACAGGAGAACAGACACAGTATAGTAGGGAGAGATGGGACAGATCTCCAGGGGAGGACAGGAGAACAGACACTGTATAGAAGGGAGAGATGAGACAGATCACCAGGGGAGGACAGGAGAACAGACACAGAATAGAAGGGAGAGATGGGACAGATCACCAGGAGAGGACAGGAGAACAGACACTGTATAGAACGGAGAGATGGGACATATCACCAGGAGAGGACAGGAGAACAGAAAATGTATAGTAGGGAGAGATGGGACAGATCACGAGTAGAGGACAGGACAACAGACACTGTATAGAAGGGAGAGATGGGAGAGATCACCAGGAGAGGACAGGAGAACAGAAAATGTATAGTAGAGAGAGATGGGACAGATCACCAGGAGAGGACAGGAGAACAAACACAGTATAGAAGGGAGAGATGGGACAGATCACCAGTAGAGAACAGGAGAACAGAAAATGTATAGTAGGGAGAGATGGGACAGATCACCAGGAGAGGACAGGAGAACAAACACTGTACCGTATGGAGAGATGGGACAGATCACCAGGAGAGGACAGGAGAACAGACACTGTATTGTAGGGAGAGATGGGACAGATCATCAGGAGAGGACAGGAGAACAGACACTGTATAGTAGGGAGAGATGGGACAGATCATCAGGAGAGGACAGCAGAACAGACACTGTATAGAAGGGAGAAATGGGACAGATCACCAGGAAAGGACAGGAGAACAGACACTGTATAGAAGGGAGAGATGGGACAGATCACCAGGAAAGGACAGGGGAACAGACACTGTATAGAAGGGAGAGATGGGACAGATTACCAGGAGAAGACTGGAGAACAGACACAGTATAGAATGGAGAGATGGGACAGGTCAACAGGAGAAGACAGGAGAACAGACACAATATAGAAGGGAGAGATGGGACAGATCACCAGGAGAGGACAGGAGAACAGCCACTGTATAGAAGGGAGAGATGGGACAGATCACCAGGAGAGGACAGGAGAACAGACACTGTATAGTAGGGAAAGATGGGACAGATCACCAGGAGAGGATAGGAGAACAGACACTGTATAGTAGGGAGAGATGGGACAGATCACCAGGAAAGGATAGGAGAACAGACACTGTATAATTGGGAGAGATGGGACAGATCACCAGGAGAGGACAGGAGAACAAACACAGTATAGAAGAGAGAGATGGGACAGATCACCAGGAGAGGACAGGAGAACAAAAAATGTATAGTAGGGAGAGATAGGACAGATCACCAGGAGAGGACAGGAGAACAAACACTGTACAGTAGGGAGAGATGGGACAGATCACCAGGAGAGGACAGGAGAACAGACACTGTATTGTAGGGAGAGATGGGACAGATCATCAGGAGAGGACAGGAGAACAGACACTGTATAGTAGGGAGAGATGGGACAGATCATCAGGAGAGGACAGCAGAACAGACACTGTATAGAAGGGAGAAATGGGACAGATCACCAGGAAAGGACAGGAGAACAGACACTGTATAGAAGGGAGAGATGGGACAGATCACCAGGAAAGGACAGGGGAACAGACACTGTATAGAAGGGAGAGATGGGACAGATTACCAGGAGAAGACTGGAGAACAGACACAGTATAGAAGGGAGAGATGGGACTGATCACCAGGAGAGGAAAGGAGATCAGACACTGTATAGAAGGGAGAGAAGGGAGAGATCACAAGGAGAGGACAGGAGAGCAGAAACTGTATAGAAGGGAGAGATGGGACAGAACACCAGGAGTGGAGAGGGGAACAGACACAGTATAGAAGGGAGGCATGGGACAGATCACCAGGAGAGGACAGGAGAACAGACACTGTATAGAAAAGAGAGATGGGACAGATCAATAGGGGAGGACAGGAGAACAGACACTGTATAGAAGGGAGAGATGGGACAGATCACCAGGAGAGGACAGGAGAACAGACACAGTATAGTAGGGTGAGATGGGACAGATCACCAGGGGAGGACAGGAGAACAGACAATGTATAGAAGGGAGAGATAGGACAGATCACCAGGGGAGGACAGGAGAACAGACACAGTATAGAAGGGAGAGATGGGACAAATCACCTGGAGAGGACAGGAGAACAGACACAGTACAGTAGGGAGATATGGGATATATCACCAGGAGAGGACAGGAGAACAGACACTGTATAGAAGGGAGAGATGGGACAGATCACCAGGAGAGGACAGGAGAACAGACACAGTATAGAAGGGAGAGATGGGACAGATCACCAGGAGAGAACAGGAGAACAGACACTGTATAAAAGGGAGAGATGGGACAGATCACCAGGAGAGGACAGGAGATCAGACACAGTATAGTAGGGAAAGATGGGACAGATCACCAGGAGAGGACAGGAGAACAGACACTGTATAGAAGGGAGAGATGGAACAGATCACCAGGAGAGGACAGGAGAACAGAAAATTTAGTATAGTAGGGAGAGATGGGACAGATCACCAGGAGAGGACAGTACTACAGACACTGTATAGAAGGGAGAGATGGGACAGATCACTAGGAGAGGACAGGAGAACAGAAAATGTATAGTAGGGAGAGATGGGAACGATCACCAGGAGAGGACAGGAGAACAAACACAGTATAGAAGGGAGAGATGGGACAGATCACTAGGAGAGGACAGGAGAACAGACACTGTATAGAAGGGAGAGATGGGACAGATCACCAGGAGAGGACAGGAGTACAGACACTGTATAGAAGGGAGAGATGGGTCAGATCACCAGGAGAGGACAGGAGAACAGACAATTTATAGAAGGGAGAGATGGGACAGATCACCAGGAGAGGACAGGAGAACAGACACTGTATAGAAGAGAGTGAAGGGACAGATCACCAGGAGAGGACAGGAGAACAGACACTGTATAGTAGTGAGAGATGGGACAGATCACCAGGAGAGGACAGGATAACAGACACTGTATAGAAGGGAGAGATGGGACAGATCACCAGGGGAGGACAGGAGAACAGACACAGTATAGAAGGGAGAGATGGGACAGATCACCAGGAGAGGACAGGAGAACAGACAATGTATAGATGGGAGAGATGGGACAGATCACCAGGAGAGGACAGGAGAACAGACAAAGTATAGAAGGGAGAGATGGGACAGATCACCAGGAGAGGACAGGAGAACAGTCACTGTATAGAAGGGAGAGATGGGACAGATCACCAGGAGAGGACAGGAGAACAGAAAATGTATAGTAGGGAGAGATGGGACAGATCACCAGGAGAGGACAGGAGAACAAACACTGTATAGAAGGGAGAGATGGGACAGATCACCAGGAGAGGACAGGAGAACAGACACTGTATAGAAGGGAGAGATGGGACAGATCACCAGGAGAGGACAGGAGAACAAACACTGTACAGTAGGGAGAGATGGGACAGGTCACCAGGAGAGGACAGGAGAACAGACACTGTATTGTAGGGAGAGATGGGACAGATCATCAGGAGAGGACAGGAGAACAGACACTGTATAGTAGGGAGAGATGGGACAGATCATCAGGAGAGGACAGGAGAAAAGACACTGTATAGAAGGGAGAGATGGGACAGATCACTAGGAAAGGACAGGAGAACAGACACTGTATAGAAGGGAGAGATGGGACAGATCACCAGGGGAGGACAGGAGAACAGACACAGTATAGAAGGGAGAATTGGGACAGATCACCAGGAGAGGACAGGAGAACAGACACTGTATAAAAGGGAGAGATGGGACAGATCACCAGGAGAGGACAGGAGAACAGACAATGTATAAAAGGGAGAGATGGGACAGATCACCAGGAGAGGACAGGAGAACAGACACTGTATAGAAGGGAGAGATGGGACAGATCACCAGGGGAGGATAGGAGAACAGACACTGTATAGAAGGGAGAGATGGGACAGATCAACAGGGGAGGACAGGAGAACAGACACTGTATAGAAGGGAGAGATGAGACAGATCACCAGGGGAGGACAGGAGAACAAACACAGTATAGAAGGGAGAGATGGGACAGATCACCAGGAGAGGACAGGAGAACAGACACAGTATAGTAGGGAGAGATGGGACAGATCTCCAGGGGAGGACAGGAGAACAGACACTGTATAGAAGGGAGAGATGAGACAGATCACCAGGGGAGGACAGGAGAACAGACACAGAATAGAAGGGAGAGATGGGACAGATCACCAGGAGAGGACAGGAGAACAGACACTGTATAGAACGGAGAGATGGGACATATCACCAGGAGAGGACAGGAGAACAGAAAATGTATAGTAGGGAGAGATGGGACAGATCACGAGTAGAGGACAGGACAACAGACACTGTATAGAAGGGAGAGATGGGAGAGATCACCAGGAGAGGACAGGAGAACAGAAAATGTATAGTAGAGAGAGATGGGACAGATCACCAGGAGAGGACAGGAGAACAAACACAGTATAGAAGGGAGAGATGGGACAGATCACCAGTAGAGAACAAGAGAACAGAAAATGTATAGTAGGGAGAGATGGGACAGATCACCAGGAGAGGACAGGAGAACAAACACTGTACAGTATGGAGAGATGGGACAGATCACCAGGAGAGGACAGGAGAACAGACACTGTATTGTAGGGAGAGATGGGACAGATCATCAGGAGAGGACAGGAGAACAGACACTGTATAGTAGGGAGAGATGGGACAGATCATCAGGAGAGGACAGCAGAACAGACACTGTATAGAAGGGAGAAATGGGACAGATCACCAGGAAAGGACAGGAGAACAGACACTGTATAGAAGGGAGAGATGGGACAGATCACCAGGAAAGGACAGGGGAACAGACACTGTATAGAAGGGAGAGATGGGACAGATTACCAGGAGAAGACTAGAGAACAGACACAGTATAGAATGGAGAGATGGGACAGGTCAACAGGAGAAGACAGGAGAACAGACACAATATAGAAGGGAGAGATGGGACAGATCACCAGGAGAGGACAGGAGAACAGCCACTGTATAGAAGGGAGAGATGGGACAGATCACCAGGAGAGGACAGGAGAACAGACACTGTATAGTAGGGAAAGATGGGACAGATCACCAGGAGAGGATAGGAGAACAGACACTGTATAGTAGGGAGAGATGGGACAGATCACCAGGAAAGGATAGGAGAACAGACACTGTATAATTGGGAGAGATGGGACAGATCACCAGGAAAGGACAGGGGAACAGACACAGTATAGAAGGGAGAGATGGGACAGATCACCAGGAGAGGATAGGAGAACAGACACAGTATAGAAGGGAGAGATGGGACAGATCACCAGGGGAGGACAGGAGAACAGACACTGTATAGAAGAGAGAGATGGGACAGATCACCAGGAGAGGACAGGAGAACAGACACTGTATAGAAGGGAGAGATGAGACAGATCACCAGGAGAGGACAGGAAAATAGACACTGCATAGAAGGGGGAGATGGGACAGAGAGGGGTGGGGGCAGAGCAGGGGCAGAATATGGTGTAGTAAGTGCTTTTTCCACATGATTTTGTTTTTTGGGGGGAGATGGGGAAGACCCTTTACATGCATTATATGCCAGGGTTTCCTGATTGCATTGCTGCAAAGCATGTAATCAAAACATAGTGGATATTCATACAGTTAAAGAATTCAGTAATCCATGAGACAAAGTGAAGGCTTTTGCTGAAATTTACAGCTAGCCCCCTTCCCCACTCACCGATCACTCCCCCACCCATATAAAAATAACCTAGGCACAGTATAGAATGGCTGCGTACACCAACTGAAAAGTTTGTCATGTGTACTTACCAGTTACCACTAGGGGTGTGCACCGGCCACTTTTTGTGTTTTGTGTTTTGGTTTTGGATCTGGATCTTTCTTCGTGTTTTGGATCTGGTTTGGTTTTGCCAAAACCAACCCTCCTTGTTTTGGATTCTGGGTTTTGTGTTTTGGATCTGTATTTTTTTTTTAAAAAGCATAAAAACAGCTAAAATCACAGAATTTGTAGGTTTTTCTGCTCCTATGCTATTATTAACCTCAATAACCTTAATTTCCACTCATTTCCAGTCTATTCTGAACACCTCACACCTCACAATAGTATTTTTATGTCCAAAAGGTTGCACCGAGGTAGCTGGATGACTATGCTAAGCAATACGAGTGGGCGGCACAAACACGTGGCCCATCTAGGAGTGACACTGCAGTGGCAGACAGGATGGCAGTTTGAAAAACTAGGCCCCAAACAGTACATAATGCAAAGAAAAAAAAGAGGTGCAAGATGGAATTGTCCTTGGGCCCTCCCACCCACCCTTATGTTGTATAAACAGGACATGCACACTTTAACAAACCAATCATTTCAGCGCCAGGGTCTGCAACACGACTGTGGCTGAAATGATTGGTTCGTTTGGGCCCCCACAAAACAAGCTGGCAATTAATCTGTCCCTGCACAAACTGGCTCTACAGAGGCAAGATGTCGTCCTCATCCTCCTCATTCACCGATTCCTCACCCTCTTCAGTGTTGTGTACATCCTCATCCTCACAGAGTATTAATTTGTCCCCGCTGGAATCCACCACCACAGGTCCCTCTGTACGTTCTGGAGGCTGGTCTCCCTGGAAGAGTTGATCATTCATTTTTATGAACATCATCTTCTCCACATTTTGTGGAAGCAACCTCCTACACCTTTCGCTGACAAGGTTCCCGGCAGCACTAAACACTCTTTCGGAGTACACACTGGAGGGGGGGCAACTCAGGTAAAATAGAGCCAGTTTGTACAGGGGCCTCCAAATTGCCTCTTTTTCCTGCCAGTACAGGTACGGACTGTCTGACATGCCTACTTGGATGCTGTCACCAATGTAATCCTCCACCATTCTGTCAGTGGTGACAGTATCATATGCAGTGACGGTAGACATGTCAGAAATTGTTGGCACGTCCTTCAGTCCGGTCCAGATGTCCAAACTGGCCCTTGACTTATGACAGAGGCGCACGCTTGGTGCTGCTACTGTGTTGATGCACGTGCGGCTACAGAGCACACAAGTCACAAACAAAAATTTTTTTTTTATTTTTTGGAGCACTTTGGGGTTACACCACCCTTTAATATACTTATGAGACACAGACGGACGCTTGGCGCTGCTCCTTTGTTGATGCATGTCCGGCTACTGCGCATACATTTCGCACACAAACACAGACAAAAAGAAGAATTGTTTATTTTTGTGGAGCGCACTTTGGGGGTTACACCACCCTTTAACAGACTTATGGGACACAAGTGCTCACTTGGCGCTGCTCCTTTGTTGATGCACGTGCAACCACAGTACACACAATTCACAAACACTGAAAATAATTTTTTATTTTGTTTGGAGTGCACTTTGGGGATTACAGCACCCTTTAATGGTCAAGCCAGCCGGCCCTTTACTTATGACACAGGCGCACGCTTGGCGCTACTTTGTTGATGCACGTGCGGCTACTGCGCACACAATTCACAAACAAAGAAAAAATAATTTTTTTATTTGTTTGGAGTGCACTTTGGGGGTTACACCACCCTTTAACAGATGAGCCAGCCGGCCCTTTACTTATGACACATGCGCACGCTTGGCGCTACTTTGTTGATACACGTGCGGCTACTGCGCACACAATTCACAAACACAGAAATGCATTTTTTTTTATTTTCTTTGGAGTGCACTTTGGGGGTTACACCACCCTTTAACAGATGAGCCAGCCGGCCCTTTACTTATGACACAGGCGCACGCTTGGCGCTACTTTGTTGATACACGTGCGGCTACTGCGCACACAATTCACAAACACAGAAATAAATTTTTTTGGAGCACCCCTGATGGACATATCACCCCCTGGACAACACTACAGCCAGGGGCTGGCTGGTAACTTTTAGCCTGGGGGGCAAATGCATGCAGGCGGCCCTGGCAGAGTAGTAGCGTATAGCCAGGGTGCCCATAGAACGTGCGTGCTAGGGCGCCCCCCCACCCTCCCCATCAAGTGTTCCAGGGAGGAGGCGGGTCCATATGGGATTAATGTAATGTAAAAATAAAGATTAGGGGCAGCCCCGTCGTGGTGCCCATATGCAGTGCCCCCCTGTGCCCAGGAGAGGTCCCCCTTATGCAGGCCTCCAGTAGTGCCCCCAGTAGTGATTCCCCCTATGCAGTGCCCCTTATACAGTGCCCCCAGTAGTGGTCCTCCCTGTGCAGTGCCCCTTGTGACCCTAGTAGTAAGCCCCTTATATAGTGCATCCAGTAGTGGTACCCCCTATGCAGTACCCCTTATATAGTGCCCCCAGTAGCAGTCCGCCCCCCATGCAGTGCCCCCAATAGTGGTAACCCTTATACAGTGCCCCTTAAATAGTGGCCCCAGTTGTAGTCTCCCCCCTATGCAGTACCCCCAGTATTGTCCTTTTTATAGAGCCCCCAGCATTGGCACCTCAATGCAGTGCCCCCAGTGGTAGTCCCCTCACCCCTATGTAGTGCCCCTAGTAGTAGTCCCCACCCCCCTATGCAGTGCCCCTAGTAGTTGTCCCCTCCCCTTGTAGTGCCCCTAGTAGTAGTAGTCCCCCCTTGTAGTGCCCCTAGTAGTAGTAGTCCCCCCCTTGTAGTGCCCCCAGTAGTGGTAGTTACCCCCTTGTAGTGCCCCCAGTAGTAGTCCCCCCAGTTGTAGTCCCCCCTTGAAGTGCCCCCAGTAATAATCCCCAGTAGTGGTCTCCACCTTGCAGTGGTGCCAGTAGTGGTCCCCCCTTGTAGTGCCCCACCCCTCTGTATTCGCCCCACTTTGTAGTGACCCCAGTAGTGATCTCCCCCTTGTAGTGCCCGCCCCTCCACCAGTAGACACGTAATAATTAAATAAATTAATAAAAAAAACCACCTCAATCCCCGCCATCGCCATCCGCTCCTCCGTCTGTCCTTCCCGGGCCGGGCCGCTCTGCATTATGGGAGAGACGTCATATGATGTCATGATGCCTCTCCCATTGCCCACTGCGGAAGCCGGAAGATGGAGCGGCTCCCGCAGTGGGCACAGCAGCAGCTAATGAGAGTTTGACAGACTCTCATTGGCTGCTGATCAAAACAAACACACAGCTGCCGGTTCTGGTGGCTGTGTGTTTGTCACTTGTGTAGCGTTGACCGAACTCCGTCCGGTCAGCGCTACACACGCGGTGCAGTCTGTGTCACAGTGACACAGACTGCCTGCGGCCTGCATGACGCTGCGGCCCGGGGGTCACATGGCACCCTGCCCCCCAGCCCAGCCCGCCACTGACTACAGCACTCCTTTAGGACTACAGCCTTTATGGGACACTGCACAACACAGTCCAGCCAGCCCCTATAGACTTTGGAGTGGACACAGCCCCTATGGACAACTGACTGCACAACACAGCCAAGCCAGCCCCTATGGACAACAGCAGCACAACACAGCCCAGCCAGCCCCTATGACAGCAGCACAACCCAGCCCAGCCAGCCCCTATGGACAACAGCAGCACAACACAGCCCAGCCAGCCCCTATGGACTTTGGAGTGGACACAGCCCCTATGGACAACAGCAGCACAACACAGCCCAGCCAGCCCCTATGGACAACAGCAGCACAACACAGCCCAGCCAGCCCCTATGGACAACAGCAGCACAACACAGCCCAGCCAGTCCTAGCTCCCACCCTCCCTCTTCACTGTCCACAGCCAGAGTGGGAAATGGCGCCGACGCGGGGACCTTTTATAGAATCCAAAACCCGCAAAATCCGGAAGGGGGTATGATGACGTTTTGCCTCGATTTCAGTTCCGAGTCAGGCAGGAAAACCAGAGCCAGACTCGGTTCCTGACTCGGATCGGGGGGGCTCGGGGGGGTTCGAATTTCAGAAATCCGAACCTGCTCATCCCTAGTTACCACACAGACCCACATGGAGTTGAGCTATGTTTTGTGTATGCTTGCAGAATGCAGACCATGCCACCTTGGGCAGCAAAGACACCATGCTACTCATGTAAATAGCCTTAAACGTGCAAATGCAAATACATAAAAACTGGTAATCACAGCTATTGCTAAATTTGTGCTGTGCTATTATTACCCACTGTCACAGATGATGCCATTTCAGATGTTCACATGCATTTTTCACTCTGTTAGATGTGATACAATATTGTTTTTGTAGTGAATTCTCCACTAGGTGGCACTGGTCTCTTTGTGCCTGTGAATGATCCTTAGAACTAATTCCCCATTTATTAACAGAATTTATTACTAGGGATGTGCGCCGACCCTGTGTTTTGGTTTTGGCTTAGGATCTGTATCTCCTTGTGTTTTGGATCTGGATTTGGTTTTGCCAAAACCGTCCCTTGCGTGTTTTGGTTTTGGATCTGTATTTTTTTTTTTTAAATTATAAAATCTGCAAAAATCACATATATTTTTTTTTTGTTCCTACAGTATTATTAACCTCAATAACATTAATTTCTACTCATTTGCAGTCAATTTTGACCACCTCACAGCGTACAATATTGTTTTCATCAGATGTAGGCCCAAAATTTGCACCAAGCTAGCTGGCTGACTAAACTAAGTGGCAACAGTGAGCAGCACAAACACGTGGTAGTTCAACGTCCTGCATGGAACATCAGGAAACAAATGTTTTTATTATTCAAGAGGCCTGAGGGAGTTGGAGTATGTGTGTAGGTTGAAGGCAGGGTCAGGAAGGGATGATTGTTAGTAAATTTAATTTAATTTTATGATTCCAAAGCAAATTTATGAGGGAAGAGGGGAGGCATTTACAAAAAATTTTTTTAACTCATTCAGTTAAGTCCTTGCCCCAGAAGGATCCTTGAGTGTTGTGCCTGCTGCTGCTGGGAGTGGATTTTCATCCCCGAAAGGGACCAGGAAGACTACTAATTTTGCTTTCAAAAGCAATTGACTGTTAAACAATCCTTTGGAAAGAATACACTTCACTAGAAAAGCAGCCCAACCTGTACAGGGACATTACAAAAAAACTTAATTAGTGGTTTCCAAAATGCCATTGTACCCACTGCCCACTTAACCACAGATATGTGGACAAGCCGAACAGAGCAAATGCAAGATTTAAGGTTTAAGTCTTATAATGTGTCTTTTTTGAGAATCCATGAACACTATGCCTGCTGCTGCTGCTGGTAGTTGATTTTCATCCCAGAAGGGGACCAGGAAGACTACTAGTAGTGCTTTCAAAAGCAATTGACTGTTAAACAATCCTTTGCAAAGATTCCACTTCACTAGAAAAACATTTCCCAACCTAAACAGGGACATTAAAAAAAAACTTAATTAGTGGCCTCCAAAATGCAGTTGTACCCACTGTTCACTTAACCACAGATATGTGGACAAGCCAAACAGAGCAAATGCAAGATTTAAGATTTAAGGTTTAAGTCTTATGTTGTGTCTTTCTTGAGAATCCTTGAGCGCTATGCCTGCTGCTGGGAGTGGATTTTCATTACAGAAGGGATGAAGATGTTGTGTCTTTCTTCCCAACTGACACAGATCTGAAGAGATGCAAAGAGCTGTTGGTAAGAAAATTGCCAGCTCAAGTGGCACATTATGCAGCGATGGCTTCTCCTTCAATTTCTCCAGCAAGTGCATCTGCAGAGAAAGAACTAATCTTTCTCAAAAAAAACACTGGTGATGCAGATGAGTCAACACAACCAAGTTTTTTTGTCTTGTGCCCAGGCATGACAATGGGCTTTTCCTTATCATTGGCAACAACTGTTTCATCCATTGGTGTCTGATTTACACAAACAACATCCTCATCATCAACATCCTTATTAGCATCAGTTACACAAATATCCTGCTCATCCTGGTGCACTTCCAGAGAAGCATCCTCGATTTCTATGTCAGCATGTTCACTTGTGCTTACATCATCATAAGAGGTAGAATCACCAATCACAAATAAAAGCCAAGGCCTTAGCCTTTCCTTGCCACTTCAAGTGGTGAAACTGACATTGCCAATATTATTCAATATCTTCACTCATCTCAAAATATCTTCCTCCCCGACCTCTCCGCTCAGCACAAGATCTGCGTCTCTCATCCCCACGTATTACTTGCTCCCACTCACGGTTACAGGACTTTCTTCAGGTTGCACCCACTCTATGGAATGCTTTACCACGCACAATATGACTGTCCTCTAGTCTCCTTCAAGTGGTCCTTGAAAACTCACCTCTTCAGGCAAGCTTATCAGATCCCAGAACCGCCCACATAACCTTCATAGCTTCCATATCTAATTACTGTACATCCCCTCTCACAGTCCACACACAACCTCACACATCGTCTTTCTCTCACATCCTCCTGACATTTGTCCGACATTCCTGTGTGACTGGATCATGCAGCCAACCAAGAAACTCTGCATTCTGGCCGGACCAAAATGCAATATATATATCACCTATCCTAGTGTATCAATGCCTATTTCCTACCTATATATCTGTCTGTTATTACCCAGTTTTTTTCTATTAATGTTTACAATTGTAAAGCGCAACGGAATATGCTGCGCTATATAAGAAACTGTTAATAAATAAATCACTAATAAAATAAAATATTATGTCTTTATGTCTTTCTGCAGCTAACTTTCCCTTTGATGTTTTTTTCTTTACCACTGTAAATGATTGGTTCTTGATTTTAGATGCCCTGACTTAAGCCCTGTATGCCCTTGGGCATCGGCTTTAGTAGATGATGTAGATGGACTAGTATCGTCATGACTGGTGGCACTGGCAACAGCTCCAGCACTAGTATGTAATTCCTGCTCTCCTCTCTCTACTGATCGTTCTCCATATCAACAAACACGAATGAAGTGGGGTACAGCACACACATCAATTTGTGCCAATTTTAAATATTACACTGTGGTATCAATGACCTACAGTATCACAAGATTATTTATGAATAGTAATGAATAACACACTGAGCTACCACTTAGTGTCACAAGATTAATTATTTATGAATAAGAATAACACACTGCACTATGACTTATTGTGTCACAATACGTGGACGATAAACTTTTTTTGTGGATTGATATTGATATTAATTTAATTTCACTTTTATTTTTTTTACACTGGGGAAGAGCACCCCTGAATGAGGCAGCAGCCCCTTGATGAACAACACAGACAGCACCCCTTTTTGATGGGCAATAAAGCCAGGGCCGCAACTAGGGGGGGGCTGAGGGGTCATGTGCACCGGGCGCCATCCTGCAGCGGCAGGGGGGGGCGGAGAGGGAGTGAGAGAGGCGACAGTGCTGCACTGGGCGCACTGCCGTCTAGCTACGGCGCTGATAAAGAACCCCTGCCGAGTGCGGTTAGACCACCTGCATAGTCACAAATACGTGGACGGTAAACTGCGGCAGTGTCACCGAACAGTAATAACGCAGCTAAGTTGCTAACGCACACACACACACACACACACACACACACACAGACACTTTTTTTCACACTGGGGAAGAGCACCCCTGAATGAGGCAGCAGCCCCTTGATGAACAACACAGACAGCACCCCTTCTTTATGGACAACAAAGCACCCCTGCCGAGTGCGGACAGACCACCCGCAGAGTCACAAATACGTGGACGATAAACTGCAGTCTGGCCGGCAGTGTCACCGAACAATAATAGTGCAGCTAAGTTGCTAACGCACAAAAAAAAGCACTTTTTCTTTTTACACTAGAGAAGAGCACCCCCCATGGACGACACAGCACCCCTGATTGACAGAGCACCCCCCATGGACGACACAGCACCCCTTTATGGACTGCACCCCTAGCCCCTTGATTGACAGGACAACAACAGCAGCCCTTATGTATAATATAACACAGCAGCAGCCCCTTGATTGACAGGACAAGTGACACTGCAGCTGCAGCACCCACTGCAGCCCCCCTTTATATACTGCAGCCCCAGCCCCTTTATGGACAACACAGCAGCAGCCTTCAGCCCCAGACCCCACCAGGACAAGTTGGACAACACACTGACACAGACAGTGACAGCAACACGTCTGTTCAGTTCACCATCCACACCCGGAGTGAAAATGGCGCCGATCACCGGGACCTTTATAGAATCCAAAACCTGCGAGAATCCGACAGCGAGAGGATGACGTTTTGCCTCGTTTTGAGATCCGAGTCACGCGGGAAAACCCGAGCCTAGCTTGGTTCTCGCCTTGGATCTGAAAGTTCAGGTTAGTCTGCTTCTATGAGAACCCGGACACGCTCATCGCTACTTATTACCAGTGCCATATTTTGTTTAGTATCGCAGTGATTCTAGTGAATATGCCACTGGTATTCATCATTACTTACCCCTCCAGTGAGGTCCAGCAACGATCTCCCTCCTCAGTGGGGTCTTCTCTTCTGTTGCTGGCAGCCTATTGCTGCTAGCAACGGGTTTCTGTGTCATGCTCATGAGACTTTCACACGGCGGAGACGACATTGCTCTAAAGGTGGTGAGAGGGATACAGCGACAAACAGCGGCCATCTTTACATTACCGCTGTTTGTTAGATATTGAAAGCGTGGACTAACACCTTTAGCGAGTGCTAAAGGGGGGTTATGTATCACTGATCAATGGGACCCCATGTATGTTACTGTAGAGAATGGACTAACCAATATTCTCAACACATACTAGACTTGTCATGTGGGTATAACAATGGCCCAATTACTACTGTGGGGTAGACAAGCTGCTAATTCTCCTGACATCGTTGCTATTAGAAACAGCTATTAGAGAAGCACCTGGGAGATAGGTTATCTTCCAAATGCCAGGGGTCTGGGGCATCAGACTCTAAACATTGTGATACTAGGGTGGAGCAGGCTTAATATACCAATATATTTTTGGATGCACATTGCTTTTAGGGGCTACTTATTATTTATCTCAAAAAGTCCTCCAAAAATATAATTCATTATCATCACATGTCGCGTCTACAAGGAATGATTAAACATAAACCATGCAGATATGACTGTTTCTGCATTATTAAAGGGCCTAAACAGCTTGATAATGTTATTCAGCTGGCAAATCAGGTCCTGATTCACTACGGAATGCAACTGCGAATTCAATAGCGATTTGGCATGCAGTTCAACTGCGAAAGTATGCTAATTCATTGAGATCGCAATGCCGCCGCTGCACTACATAAGGACGCCCACTTTACTTAGCACACATCCGTAATGTTTAGCAAGACTACGAAACCATCGGTACGATCGAGTACCATCGCAGCCTCACGCAGCCTCACGCAGCCTCACGCACACTTGCACAAGCTCTGACCTTACTCAGAAATTGCTAACCTCATCACACGCTATGAGGCCTCAGGCTGTGTAGGGCATCGCAGTGAATAATTTATGCACGCCCCTGCAATTGCGTTCGAAGCACTGGCACGCCTGCTTTTCCACGATCCCCCCCCCCCGTTGCCACCCAGAAACGGCGCTTCCTGCGATGGGTCTGCGTAGTCACTGCGATCACTGTCCCGATAGCAATGGCTAGTTTGCGCACACACACTGCGATGCATACGGAAGCACAGAACGTAACAATCGACCGATTGCGCGCGTATTAATAATTGCGTTCCTTGCTGAATGAGGCCCTCGGTTCACAAATGTTGGAATTTGGGTGATAATTTCCTTTAAAATAAATGATCCAATAAAATGTGAATTTATTGTCGAAGCATTGAGCAATTCAGTGACTGGATCCGAGGGCTGAGCTCAGGCAAACTGCAGAGACGCTGAACACTAGCACAGGGTTATTAAACCAGCATCCCCCCAGCTGCTGTTGAACTACAAATCCCAGCATGCCCTGCACAAGTTTTGTTATTAGGACATTATAAAACTGTGGCATGACAGCTGGGATGTGTAATTCCACAGCAGCTGGAGGGTCACATGTTGGATACCCCTGCCCTAGTGGAACATGCCGAAAATATTTTAAAATGTAGAAGTAGAACTAATGAACATTATAAGCAATTTTCTAAACTATAAAACTATTACCAGTGTTCATTTTCAGAATGTTTGGTGGCTCATGAATGCAATAAGCGGTGTCTACAATATTTCAAGCATTTCAGAAATTGTCCATGTATCCAGATGTCCAGGGCCGTAACTAGGAGCGTACGACTGATGCCAGGGTACAAGACCGAAGGGGTACCGCCATTGCTGCCCTAATTGCCCCAATCTCAGACTTCTATGGTGCCTGGAAGAGCACCCCGCTGCCAGGAGAGGCTAGCACAGGGCACGTAATTCTGATTACCCTGGCCTGGGCTTGTTGGTCCAAGGTCCAAGCCAGCTGCTGAGCAGCGCACCAGTGGCGGAATTCCCGGAGACAATGGAGTCATTTGCTGCCGGGCGCCAGCCCTGAAGGGGGCACCTAGCTCCATTGTCACCCGGAGCTCAATGGAGAAGGAGCACTGCTGATCGGCGCTCCACCTCCAGTGTCGTAACTATGGGGGATGCAAGGGGTGCGGTCGCACCCCCTGCACCCTCCATTTGCCGGGCACCCACTGAGTGTGTTACCAGCGGGCGCCCGCTCCTTCTTCTGTGCAGTGTGAAAGCGCCCGGTTGAAATAACCCGGGTCGAGGGACCTGGCATTTTAACCCTGGTAATGAGCAGGGTTGAACATGGGTTCAACCCGGCTCGTGATGCAGTGTGAACGGGTAACCCATGTCGATGCGACCCGGGTCCCGTTCACAGCATAGAATGATCTTGTCTCCAAACGCCGCATCAGCACGTGATGGCAGTGACATCTTCCACCTCGACAATAAGCCGAGTTGGGCCTCCAGTCTGAAAAGGGGCCTTAGCTGGGTCGTACCCAGGATGGACCCTTGAAAAAAATCCCAGGTGCGACCCGGCACTGCTATGTGAAAGGGGTATTATAAAACAGTAATGCGAAAGATTAGGCACCCCAACCATGAAAGAAAAGATCTTTTTATCTGTGATATGCTGCAATCCATTTCCTTACAGCAAAAAGTAGAAAAGATTCACTGATTGTAAAGGAGGACGTGCAAAGTTCTGCATGCTACAAGATTCTAGCTCCACGTGGTCATAACCTGCCAGGATAAAGGGACTTGCACACCTGCTTATAATGAGCTTAACATGTTACCCAATTTCTTAAATAAATAACAAGGTTATTGTGTCTTTTAAGACTGCAAACTTATTACTGTCTGTAAATGTGTAGATTTATTGTCCCAAACCTGCTAATGCAATATAGAGAGGGGCCAGGAGCGAGACAGTATTACGCATCAGTTTATCCCACCTCTCCCACTAGGTGGTCTTCTCAAAATAAATAGTTTAGTGAATGGCACTGTGTAGCACTAATTGGTCAACTGATAAAGCCAATTTCATTGTGTTTGTGCTATTACAAGTGTAAACAAAGGTGAGATTACCAGCGGCAAATAGATTAGGGGTTTACATTTAAACATTTAGCAGCTAATTTCAAGAGTAAATAATGTGCTAATAGATTTTTATTTTCACTAACAAGCTGACACCAATTCCTGAACACTTTACGAGTTATGTATCATTACATAACTCGAGTTAGAACCAGCTGAAAATAACAGAACATATATCACTATTTAAATTTGTTAAGATATATTTATTGTTTTTTAGGATACTGTTTCTTTTTTTATTTATCTGATATCGGCTTCTAGCAGACTTCCAACACATCTAGGGGATCATACTGTATGATCCGCAGAATGGGCATAATTTACACCTATAAAAGACGCTCACCAAAGGGGAGATGTATCAACCAATCAGCACCTAACTGTCATTTCAAAGGTTGTGCTACATAAATGACAGAAGCTGATTGGTTCCTTTGGGCAACTTATCCACTTTGGGTCGCATTCAGCTGCGGACGCGTTGTCAATATTTTACGCAGATTGAGCTATTGTTATCCATTGCGCAGGTGTGTAAGCTGCACTGCACACGTGATTGAATTGCGATTACGCTCGCACAGAGGATACACGCGCAAAGTGAGTGACAGGTGGACAGCGTTTGGGGAAAGCAACGGGGAGTGGTTAGAAAAACGCAGGCGTGTCGGACCGTTTAGAAACACTGTTTTCTGGGCATTCATAAATTTGCCACTGTGTCCTTGATGGCAGCAGGAGAGCCCTCTGTGTGCCTGGAGACTGGCTGTGTCTGCGACAGCTTAAGCTGGCCACACACTAGACCAACTTACATCCAACCAGCCAACTAGTTGATTGGTTGGAATGAGAATCTGGTAACGTATGGGAGTAAATGATGATCAACAATTTGCTCCTAAATGCCAGAAAACAGATGAAAATGACGTCAGACAAGTTTGTTAAATGTTTGATCTAAACAATTTGTTCAAATAACAGTTTTTGTCCATTTTCCAGCGTTTGGGAGCAAATTGCTGATTGTCAGTTACTCCCATACATTACCAGATATTCATTCCAACCAATCAGCTAGTTGGCTGGTTGGACAGATAATCTTTAGATGTGTGGCCAGCTTTAGACTTACTCAGAAGGCTGATGGCCGCCTGATCTGCGTTCGGTACATCCGATGTTTCCTGTTTTGTGTGTGAGCAGTGGATGTGAGATGCTCGCAGTGGGCGTCTATACGCACTGGATGGTGAGTGAGTCATTAGCGTATTTTCGCAATTTCAATTTGCAAGAGCTTGCCGCTGCGATGTCATTTGCATCTATATCTAAATCAGACCCTTCATTTCTCTCCAAGACTTGATACCTCTCCCCCCTTATGTAAGGTTATCAGGGATAAGAAAATAGGACAGATACTGTAGATGCTTTTTACTAGTCATTAATATAAAACACATATGGGCCTATAACGTCTGCATAAAAGTAACTGTAAAATAATTATGGAAAAGTGGAGATTTTTATGCAGTTGTATATTTTATAATGGGCATACAATAATACAACTATACAATATGTAGCAGTATAAAAAAATATCTAAAATTGTACCAAACAATTGGAAACTATTTATGAGTTAAGTTGGGTACACACTATACAATGTATTATACGATATATCATTCCAACGCGGATCGGAACGATATATCGGACACATTGTACAGTGTAAACATATGATCCGATATTCACAATGGTAATTCATCGCACTTTCCAATCTGCTGTTCTGCACGGTAGATGGGACGATGCAATGAAAGACGCGGTTCAGTTCCATGCAGCATGTAACGATACATTGTACCGCCATACGCCATATCGTGTAGTGCGTACGGCGAGTACAATGCATCATTACATTGCATTGCCGCATTGCTGGGTTGCAGCATCGTATGGTGTGTAGCCAGCTGTACTATGAATTTGATTGGTAGCGCCAATAATTCTCACATCTATTCCTAAAGACATTCTTTCATTTGTACAACAGGTAACGCAGTTAAAGGGAATGTAGTTAGTGTGTCGGCGGACGGGATGCCGGCTATTGAAATCCCGATGCCAGTCTATATCCCAACGCCGGAATCTCGGCAGCCGCCATCCCGATCAAAGATATACCAGGGTTAGGTATAGGCACCACGGGGGAGGGGTTTAGGGTCAGGCTTTAGGGGGGGAGGTTAGAGTTAGGCACCACTGGGGGGGTTAGGGACCACTGTGGGGGTTAGGGTTAGGCATTAAAGGGGATGGTTAGGTTTGGGCACCAAGGGGGGACGGTTAGGTTTAGGCACTAACGGGGAGAGTTAGGGTGCAGGGTGGGGAGGGTTAGATTTAGAGTGCAAGAAGGGAGGGTTATGGGGAGAAGGGGGGAGGGTTAGTATACTTACCTCTGCATTTTGACAGCAGGCTTCCCGACAGCCGGTATTTTATCCCCAACCCAGTTAAAGGGTGTAGAATAAGAATAATCCTTAGTACACTACCGATCAGATCTTGATTCTATTGTCCCAAAGTTTACCTGCAATACTACAGTCCGCAATACATTGTTGAGGTTTTTGTTTTATGGGAAAAAAAAAATCTGTAAACAATTAGTATTACGCTATTAGTTATAGATGAAAGCAGATGATTGTTGCCATTGGGCCTGATTCAGTTATACGCTTTTAGCATAGCTGCTGCACCTCCTGCAGCTTTCTGCGATCCACTGCTGCATCCGAGGACACAGTATCAGATCACTCTAAGAACATCTAAGCAACCTTCAGGTTACTCAGGATGGCCGGTGCTTTCACACCACTGGAGCCAGTGAAGCTGCGTACAAGGATGCGGACACTGGTTTCAGCACACCCAGACCACGGGGCCGACACTCCGCCATTTTCTGGTATGCTGCCTGGCGCCACCCCCAAATAGCCGCGGTGACCCAATCAGGTTGCGGCGCCTGGGCACATTGAGCGAGTGAGCAAGCAGAAGGAGATCTGCAAATGCGCAGTACAGATCTTGTGCATGCGCAGGTCTCCAAACCATTGGGTGTGATAGAATGCAAGGCTCAGGGAGAGGAGCATTTGTGGTCCCGGTGCCACCTGTGACCATCTTGTGGGGTTGGAATACTGCACCTGCACAGAACTTGCAGCATATACTGCCCCATGTGCTTTTATCCATCCATAAGCCAGATGTACGTTTATGAGTTGGTGATGATGACTGCTGTATGCTGTATGTGTTCCGGATGTATCTATTTGTCCTGTTTTAAACCTTAAGAGTCCTGCAGCTCTAACTTTGGATTAAAAATTGATAGAATAAAATATAATTTTGGCGCTATGTGACTGACAATTATTGCCTGTCACCTAGCTCCAGAATTGTGTGAGAAGTAGACAAACTATTATTAGTTCTGAGGCTCCAAGGTGCCAGTTTAATTCATATCTTATTACTTATTTTTATTTTAAAGATTATCCAAGCGCCACACAATTTTTCTTTTCATCTCTAGGTGCAACACTAATGTGCAGGGGCGTAACTAGGTAGTTGAAGGCCCCATAGCAAAAAGTTTGTAAGGGCCCCTATGGACCACCCAATGGTGAAAAATGTATATAACTCATGTAACTTTGACAAGGAAGATGGGCCCCCCACTCAGCTCTGGGGCCCATAGCAGCTGCACCCCTTGCACCTATGGTAGTTACACCCATGCTAATGTGGGGACACTGGAACGACAAATTGTTAGATCAGCCGCCATGCTGACCATCCTAACGATTTGGCTAGGTTGTGCACAAACAACCGTGTGCAGGGGCGTATCTATAATGGGTGCAGGGTGTGCGGGGAACACAGGCCCCTGGGTCCAGGGGGGCCCCGCACCGCACACCCTGCACCCATAATAATATTTACTTCTCCAGAGTCCCACGTCGGTGCGGGCGTCCAGCGCTGTAAAACAACCATTTTCCCGTCGTTTGCGCATGCGCAGTACAGGGAAAATGGCCGCCACGTACATTTTCCCGGTGACCTGCTCATACTCTATAGACTCTGGGTACACTCTAGTGCCCAGAGTCTATAACTCCGGCGCTGGCCACGTGCCGCTCAGTGCGCTGCCTGCTGCCAGGCGGAGAGGAAGGGGCCCGTGTCGGAGACTGCACACGGGCCCCCTCCTCTCTAGAAACGCCCCTGATCGTGTGCATACACATTTACCAATTCACCACCTGGTATGTCTGGCCAGAAGAACCAGCTGTGATGTCATTATCGCTGGTTCCTGTGCCCAGCTTTTCGCTTGGTCAGTCGGTCGGATGTATAGAAGGATATATTGCATCTGCTGCTCAGCATGACTGATGCAGCATATCTGTGAAATATGTATTTCACAGATATAGGGGGTCTATTTACTAAGCCTTGGATGGAGATAAAGTGAATGGAGATAAAGTACCAGCCAATCGGCTCCTAACTGCCATGTCACAGGCTGTGTTTGAAAAATGACAGTTAGGAGCTGGTTGGCTGGTACTTTATGGACATCCAAGGCTTAGTAAATAGACCCCATATTGTGAGTCACACTGCCAGATGGACTGAAAGATATATCGCCTAGTGTGGACACAGCATATATGAGGCCGGGAGGCCCATAGGGCAAGTGTTTGTAAATGAGAGCAAGGTATTACCCTGGTAGTTTTATTCTCTTCTGGGGGTTCAGATCTGCAAACCCTATATCATATGTCTAATGATGTGCTTTACACTCAGTTTCACAGGACACATCAATCTCTCTATATGGGCAGCACAGACGGTGTAATGGTTAGCATTACTGCCTCACAGCACTGAGGTCGTGGGTTCGATTCCCACCACAGCCCCACCTGTGTGGAGTTTGTATATTCTCCCTGTGCTTGCGTGGGTTTCCTCCCACACTCCAAAAATATACAGGTAGGCTAATTGGCTCCCAACAAAAATGAACCCTAGTGTGTATGTGTGTGCGCATGTTATAGGGAATATAGGGGGTCATTCAGACCCGCTCACGAGTGCAGGACGCTCGCAAGCGGGTCGATGTTCCCCCACTGCGCATGCACACGACGGAGGGAGCTCCTTCGTGCGCATGCGTGAGACGCGACGGGCTCTCCATCGCTCCGGGTCTCGCACCAAAGGGGGCGTGCTGTCGATGTTGATTGACAGCACGTCCCCTTTGGTGGGCGTGCCTGCCAGATGGAGGCGTTCCCATGGGACATCACTAGTGGTGGGAGTGATTTTGGCTCTGATAGAGCCAAAATCACTCCAGGGCTTGCGGCAGCGAGACCCTACCGCAGGGTCTCCGTCGCAAGCCCAATGGTCGCGATGGTCAAGACCATCACAACCATCATCATGGACGCTCGCATATGCTGTGGGTGGTCACCCACAGCTATGCGAGTGGCCAGGAGGCCGCTCGATTTCCATGGAGGAGGGCACTGATTCAGAGCGAGCGCTCTGGTCAAAGCGTTCGGCTCTGAATCAGGCCCATAGAGTGTAAGCTCCACCGGGGCAGGGACTGATGTGAATGGCCAAATATTCTCTGTAAAGTGCTGCGGAATATGTGCGCTATATAAATAACTGGTAATAAATAAATAAATAAATATGACAGTTCAAAGCAACATGTTTCCTAAATAAGATGATAATTAATTGTACTTTTCTCTCTCATTTTCAGGCAAACCTTTCATTAACATGTCCAAAAGTACTGTCCTAGCTCATATTTATAATATCCATGAGTAGTATATATTTTAACATTCATTCTATTTTACTCACAAATCTTTCCCATTTTTGGCATTTTCACCAAAAGGATACTTTCCTCCTGGTGCCATTCTTATATAACAGCAGCACAATATATGGAATTAGCTGTAGTTATAACTTAAAAATCCATCTTCTTTAAACATATATATTTTTGTGCGCTTAAAAGCCTCAATGTGTTTATGTTATGTGAATTACTTAACACCCCATAACCCAGGCCTAGAGCTGCTGGATGCAAAGTACTTTAACACAATAGATCACTGCAGCAACAAATGGATTTACTTTACACCTACTCTGTATAATTAGGATGAGGAACGTTTAAACAAAGGATACAGGATTTGGTAGTGTGGGAAGTGGTGTCTGACCGCACCTGGCACACAAACTTTACATGCAGAGTGTCACAGCATACTAATATTGTCACGTTACAATGTATCAGTCATCACTGTGCTGGCTTTGGGTAGCAAGTATGAATTAGTCTAGTTGTCTGTGCGGAATGGTATTGAAATACCGGCGGCTCTTTAGGTTCAAATTCCAACCGCTGAAGCCCAACAGGAGGCGATCCCGATGAGGGAAGGTAAGTACTCTAACCCTCCCCTCTCCCCCTTTAACCCCAACCCTCCCTTGGTGGTGCCTAACCCTAAATCTCCCAGGTTGGTGCCTAACCGTAAGTCCCCCCCCAGGGGTGCCTAAACCTAACCCCCCTCTCCCACACCCTAAACCTCATTTATTTAGAATGAAAAAGCATCTTAGAAAATTTAGAAATTGAAATGCAAAAGTCTACATACCATGGCAAAGCATGGTGATCCCAGCGTGCTATGTGGCTCACTCTAGGATGACTGCAGTATTCCGGCAAAATAAAAAAGGAAGTAAAAAAAATAATAATAGAAGACTATTATATGAATACTAGATACATATCATATATATACTAGTTACAGTGTGTTAAGGACTCCTCATTTATACACATGTTGTCAGGTTGCGACCTAGGATTGGCCGTTACTCTCCTCAGCGCTGGCTTCCCCTGATCTCTTGAGCGGTCTGATGCCAGGAGTGACGCGCTGAGGATTATAACTTGGGTCTGCTAGGACATCCATGTGCTCGCTCCGTGATGTGGTTTCTGCGGTTACCGTCATGGAGGCAGCCATGACAGTCTGTTTTCATCTGTCTAACCCTTTACCCAATGGTAGCGTTGGTTGCGGTCAGCTGACAGTGTCCTCCAATGGACTGCTACCTTAGGGTATATAACCAGGCTCAGGACAAGAGGAAGTTGCCTTTACAACGTTGTTACTTCCAGTGTTAACTTGCTGTTGCAGCATTCCAGGTTCCAAGCTCTGTTCCTTCTAGTGACTTGTTCCTAGTGTTTCCCATGGTGTGTGTACTCAGAACGTATTCTGAGTACAATCCATTAAGAGTCATCCTCTGTGTTAGCTCCTCAGTTGAATCCTCAGCGTGTGTACTGAGTTCATCATTTAAGTACCATCTTGTGTACCATTCTCCTGTATCAGTGCTGCATCTAAAGCCACAGTGTGTACTTAGTACATCATCCAAGTACCCGCTCGTTATACCATCTCCTGTGCCAGCATTGCGACTGATACCACTAAGTGTGTTCTCTGTACATCACTTCAGTACAATCCTCCAATATCTTTCTCCTGTGTTTTGCCCTGTGGTAGTGTTCTTGCATTTTTTCCCACTTGTGGCGGACACCTGACCAAAGGGCCATGTCCTGCCTACTGGGTGCAGCTTAAGCCTAAATCCAGCTTGGAGAGGTTACTGGTGAACACCTCCCAGTAGGTTAGACTCCTCGCCTTTGGTCAGGTCTTGCCAACATCAGGTACTGGTGGATGATGAAGATACTAATCCAGGCCCCTCGCCTCCTGTTCCCTCCTCAACCTGGGTCCACGTCTTCTAATCTTGTGGTGGAGAATCATCTTAGCCAGAGCGTGACACATGTGGCATTACCCTTTAAAAGTTACAACTAACCGAGGCTGGAAAAGGTGCACTATGCCCTTGTATTCCAAATTGTGCCTAACTTACGGATATAAAATAATATATATTTATTTAAAGCATTAATTCCATGAAAAAATGTGGTTTTGTAACTACCATGGAAACAATTCACGTGGTACTTGATGTAGCGGCCAGAGAGGATTTGTAAAGGCCCTTCGGGTTCTGTCTTCACTCTGACATTCTCCTGCTCTTTCTACCCTTTTGCTATCACTTGATGTGGTAGGAGCTGTGAGCTTATGTGTGTGAACGGTAGCCATACTTATTTGCCTTCCAGTGAGAAGTTGAAAAGAAGATAATGATTTATAGATCTTGGTATTCAAAGAATAAAAAACACAATGTAATATTGTTGCTTTAAAAAATGCTACAAAGATGTTTTGGTAAACTATAAAATAAAATAATTATAGTGGGTCAATTCCAGCCTGGCATAGGCTGGTATTTGTGGCAGCTTTAGCTGTAATCAGCCCAGGCTATGAGTGCTATGGTTAATTTTTTATGTATACTAGTTGTGGTTATTGAATAACGTGACTGATGCTATAATTTATCTTTATTTATATAAAGTACATTTTAACTCAGTTCCCCTTCTATATACCCCTTCTGCATCCACACAGCGCTACATCCTTATTTTCCATTGGCTAAAGCCGCGCTGTTGCTCATTATCTGTCAGCTGTCTCAACAGCTCCGTCATTTTTTTACCTCAGTAACTGATGCAAAATGGGTTCTTACCTTGAGTACAGATTTGACTTTAGGGAAAAGAAAGAAGTCACACAAAGCTAGGTCTGGCGAGTATGGAGGGTGTTCTAGCACTGCAATCTATTTCTCGGTCAAAAACTGCTTCACAGAGAGAGCTGTGTGGGCTGGTGCATCGTCCTGATGGAGGATGAAACCAGTTTTCCACAACTTTGGCCTCTTCTGATTCTTTCCCGTAAAGTTACTAAAATGTTTTTGTAGCAATGTTGATTCATCATTTGGCGGTCAATTTGAACAATTCTCTTTATTTGTTTTTGATGTGCAAGGCCTTCTGGGACGTTCATCATCTTCAGTATCCTCACAACGTTCACTAAATCTTTTGTGCCACTAAACCGGGTAGCAGTCGGGAAGCCGACGGACGTAATCCTGACCACCGGCTCCCCAACTGTCTAATCCCAGCAGGGGTCTAATGACAGATGCCAAAATCCCAACGCCTGTCATTAGACCTACACCAGGAGCCTGACACCCGGCTTACCGATCCAAGGTAAGCCGGGCGTGGACAGCCACGGGGGGGGAGGGGTTAGGTTTAGGGCACCCGGGGGGGACTTAGGGTCAGGCACCCCCCCGGGAGGGTTAGGTTTAGGCTAGGGGGAGGGGGGGTTAGAGTTAGGCACCCCAGGGGAGGTTAGGGTTAAACAGCCCCCGGGGGACTTAGGTTTAGGCGGCAGGGAAGGGTCAGTTAGGATTAGGCATTTAGAGGGGGGATTAGGTTTAGGTACTTGGGGGGGAGGTTAGGGTTAGGCACCCCTAAGGGAGGGTTAGGGTTAGGGGGTAGAATAGGGTTAGTAAATACTTAACTTTGGACGATCAGGATTTTCACCCCTGCCGGACTGCCGCTGTCGGGATTTGAATCGCCGGCCATCATACTGATTCCCTTTACACACTCGTGCACATGACATACTGTACAATATGCCCCATAAGCCTTGGTTAGCATACGGAAAGACTCAGTGGGCGTTTTGTTCAATTTAACAACAAATTTGAAGTTAACATGTTGCTCTACTTTTGAACTAAGCATTTTTATGCATACATGTCGATATTTCCCTCCCTCCTTCCGGGAGGGAGCTGTCGGGCTTTCTCGGCGGGGGGCGGGTCGCAGCGAAAAGGGGGCGATGATGAACATTTTGGGGCGGAGCATGGGGGTGTGGCATCGCGATTGCGTCATCGCGGCTCCGCCCCCTCTTCACAATGCCGTTTTGAAAGGCATTGTGAGGCAGGGAGCGGGGCCGTGATGATGCGATTCAGCGCGAATCACGTCACTGGCCCCTCCGCTGCTGGGATTTTTATGGTGAGTGCAGGGGGAGGGCGGACGGGTCGCTTGTGCCCAGTAGGCTTGCCTGCCTTCCCGGGAGGTCGGGACCGGCACCCGATTTTCGGGAGGCTCCCGACCAAATCTGGAGGGTAGGCAAGTATGTTTTTAAGGCCCCCGGAAAACCCAACTTCTTCGAATGCTGTGTGACAGCAGACTATCTGTGCGAGAGGGGTGAAACATGCAAAACTGTTTTGGGATAGGTTATTTATGTGTACCGTATATAGTCGCGTATAAGCCGAGTGTTTCAGCACATTTTTTGTGCTGAAAAAGCATCCCCTTGGCTTATACTCGAGTGATGCCGGTTCTCCCGCATGGTACGCAGCTGAGTAGCGCACCATGCGGGCCGCGGTGCAGCTGTGTCACAGAGACACAGTGTGTAGCGCTGAGCGGACGGAGTTCGGTCAGCACTACACACTGCCAAACACACAGCCGCCGGAGCCGGCAGCTGTGTGTTTGTTATAATCAACGGCCGATGAGAGTCTGTCAGATTCTCATCGGCTGCTGCTGCTCCCACTGCGGGAGCCATCTTCCGGCTCCCACAGTGGGTAATGGGAGAGACGTCATGTAGACTTCTCTCCCTTAATGCAAAGTGGCCGGAGGAGCTGATAGCAGCGGTGGGACCAGGAGCGGGGTTTCAGGTAAGTGTTTTTTTTTTTTTTTTATTAGGACTACTGGGGGCACTACCAGGGGGGATTACTACTGGGGGCACTACCAGGGGGGATTACTACTGGGGGCACTACCAGGGGGGATTACTACTGGGGGCACTACCAGGGGGGATTACTACTGGGGGCACTACCAGGGGGGATTACTACTGGGGGCACTACCAGGGGGGATTAATACTGGGGGCACTACCAGGGGGGATTACTTCTGGGGGCATTACCAGGGGGGATTACTACTGGGGGCACTACCAGGGGGGATTACTACTGGGGGCACTACCAGGGGGGATTACTACTGGGGACACTACCAGGGGGAATTAATTCTGAGGGCACTACCAGGGGGGATTACTACTGGGGGCACTACCAGCTGCTGCATTTCCCACCCTAGGCTTATACTCAAGTCAATAAGTTTTCCCAGTTTTTTGGGTAAAATTAGGTACCTCGGCTTATATTCGGGTCGACTTATACTCGAATATATACGGTATATATAGCAGAGTATTTTTGAGTCATCATGTCAGAAAGATGAGAGGCTTCCTCTGTCTGTCCATCAGGCTTGGCATAGAACACGTTCCGCCAGATTATCTGTGAACAGGTCCAAAGGAAGATTTGTGATGTATATGACATATTACCATAGCATCTCCTTTCTTGGCAGTCAGTCCAGGGATAGTCATTCACCAGAGTAATAAATGTCTCATAAAATACATTACACTTCACATGCACAATTTGTAACTCTATGGACTATATCCATGAAAACATACATTGGTTTAAAAAAACCTATATCATTTTATTCCTGACATGTTCCATCCTTCGCACTGGGCATGCGTGTACAATTACCGCCCGTATTTTGAATTGCACTCGCTTATACCTTGAAATATTAAACAAGTCTTAACCTGCGTTAACCAGTTCCATTAAGAACTTGTACTGTTAGTTGCGTCCTTCATTTCCAACTCTGGAACAGAAGATTGGGCTTGATTCACTACGGAACGCAACTGCCAATGCAAGGGCTATGCCTCCCCTGCCTCTGCCTACCCTGACTTGCACTTGTCTATTGATTCTCCTACCTGCATCACAAACTGTGTCTTTTCTCTTCCTCCCCCTGCTGCTGCCGACTGTGCTCCGGGACGCTGAGCGGTGCACTTCCTGGTCACATGACACTTCCAAGGTGTCCATCAGTGCTCAAGGCAACCCCCTACACCACAGTGAGGCATGCCTATTTTAGCTCTCTTTCTGTGCAGTATTACTGCCCGTGGTGTGACCCCCGCTGCCAGCCCTGCAAGCAGTGTCTGACAGGCAAGGCTGAGCTCTTGTTGACTCACCTCTCGTCTCACCCTGCAATTCAGTGGAGCTCCGCAGATTTGTCCAGTTTTAAGTATAAAATTATTACAATAAACAAAGAAGATGTTTTGTAAGTTATAAATATCTTCTTTGTATAATTCTAATCATTTTTATGTCAAAACTCTGGAGCATAACAGGGAGTATGATAGGGGAGGGAGTATGACAGGGGAGGCATGTTCCTGGCAGTGACGCTGACACAGGGGACGCCCTGTTTAGACTAGGGGTGAGCGGGTTCGGATTTCTGAAATCCGAACCCCCCCAAGCCCCCCCGATCCAAGGCAGATCCGATTCAGGCTCGACTTTTCCCGCCTGACTCGGATCTGACATCGAGGCAAAACGTCATCGTCCCGCCTTCCGAGTCTCGCGGGTTTTGGAACCTATATAAGGTACCCGCGTCGGCGCCATTTTCTCACTCGGCTGTGGACAGTGAAGAGGGAGGGTGGGAGTTAGGGCTGGCTGGGCTGTGTAGTGTAGTGTAGTGCAGAGTAGTGTTGTGCTGTGCTGCGCTGTGCTGCTGTTGTCCACTACTTCAAAGTCCATAGGGGCTGGCTGTGTTGTGCTGTGCTGCTGTTGTTAATAGGGGCTGTGTCCACTACTTCAAAGTCCATAGGGGCTGGCTGGACTGTGTTGTGCAGTCAGTTCTCCATAGGGGCTGTGTCCACTCCAAAGTCCTGTGCAGTGTCCTAGTCCTAAAGGGGTGCTGTAGTGTTGTCCAGGGGGTGCTCTGTCCATCAGGGGTGCTCCCCCCAAGTGCTAAAAAAATAATATTTTTTCTGTGTTTGTGAATTGTGTGCGCAGTAGCCGCACATGCATCAACAAAGTAGTGCCAAGCATGCGCCTGTGTCATAAGTAAAGGGCCGGCTGGCTTGACCGTTAATGGGTGCTGTAACCCCCAAAGAACACTCCAGTCCAAACCAAAAAAAAATATATTTTCTGTGTTTGTGAATTGTGTGCGCAGTAGCCGCACGTGCATCAACAAAGTAGTGCCAAGCGTGCGCCTGTGTCATAAGTAAAGGGCCGGCTGGCTTGACCGTTAAAGGGTGCTGTAACCCCCAAAGTACACTCCAGTCCAAACCAAAGAAAAAATATTTTCTGTGTTTGTGAATTGTGTGCGCAGTAGCCGCACGTGCATCAACAAAGTAGTGCCAAGCGTGCGCCTGTGTCATAAGTAAAGGGCAGGCTGGCTTGACCGTTAAAGCGTGCTGTAACCCCCAAAGTACACTCCAGTCCAAACCAAAGAAAAAAATATTTTCTGTGTTTGTGAATTGTGTGCGCAGTAGCCGCACGTGCATCAACAAAGTAGTGCCAAGCGTGTGCCTGTGTCATAAGTAAAGGGCCGGCTGGCTTGACCGTTAAAGGGTGCTGTAACCCCCAAAGTACACTCCAGTCCAAACCAAAGAAAAAAATATTTTCTGTGTTTGTGAATTGTGTGCGCAGTAGCCGCACGTGCATCAACAAAGTAGTGCCAAGCGTGCGCCTGTGTCATAAGTAAAGGGCCGGCTGGCTTGACCATTAAAGGGTGCTGTAACCCCCAAAGTACACTCCAGTCCAAACCAAAAAAAAAATTATTTTCTGTGTTTGTGAATTGTGTGCGCAGTAGCAGCACGTGCATCAACAAAGTAGTGCCAAGCGTGCGCCTGTGTCATAAGTAAAGGGCCGGCTGGCTTGACCATTAAAGGGTGCTGTAACCCCCAAAGTACACTCCAGTCCAAACCAAAAAAAAAATTATTTTCTGTGTTTGTGAATTGTGTGCGCAGTAGCCGCACGTGCATCAACAAAGTAGTGCCAAGCGTGCGCCTGTGTCATAAGTAAAGGGCCGGCTGGCTTGACCGTTAAAGGGTGCTGTAACCCCCAAAGTACACTCCAATCCAAACCAAAAAAAAAATTATTTTCTGTGTTTGTGAATTGTGCGCGCAGTAGCCGCACGTGCATCAACAAAGTAGTGCCAAGCGTGCGCCTGTGTCATAAGTAAAGGGCCGGCTGGCTTGACCGTTAAAGGGTGCTGTAACCCCCAAAGTACACTCCAGTCCAAACCAAAGAAAAAAATATTTTCTGTGTTTGTGAATTGTGTGCGCAGTAGCCGCACGTGCATCAACAAAGTAGTGCCAAGCGTGCGCCTGTGTCATAAGTAAAGGGCCGGCTGGCTTGACCGTTAAAGGGTGCTGTAACCCCCAAAGTACACTCCAGTCCAAACCAAAAAAAAAATAATTTTCTGTGTTTGTGAATTGTGTGCGCAGTAGCCGCACGTGCATCAACAAAGTAGTGCCAAGCGTGCGCCTGTGTCATAAGTAAAGGGCCGGCTGGCTTGACCGTTAAAGGGTGCTGTAACCCCCAAAGTACACTCCAGTCCAAACCAAAAAAAAAATAATTTTCTGTGTTGGTGAATTGTGTGCGCAGTAGCCGCACGTGCATCAACAAAGTAGTGCCAAGCGTGCGCCTGTGTCATAAGTAAAGGGCCGGCTGGCTTGACCGTTAAAGGGTGCTGTAACCCCCAAAGTACACTCCAGTCCAAACCAAAAAAAATATATTTTCTGTGTTTGTGACTTGTGTGCACTGTGGCTGCACGTGCATCAACAAAGAGCAGCGCCAAGCGTGTGCCTGTGTCCCATAAGTAAAGAGCCGGCTGGCTCATTTCTTAAAGGGTGGTGTAACCCACAAAGTGCACTACTCTCCAGCAAAAATAAAAAAATATTTTCTGTGTTTGTGTGCACTTTAGCCGCACGTATATATCAATATAACATAAATGGAGGACCAAACTTTCTCCGATAAAAATAAAATATGGAAAGATCAAGAACCACTTCCTCCTAGTGCTGTTGCTGCTGCTGGGAGTTGTTCATCATCCCAGAGAGGAAGTAGGAACATCACTACTTTTACTAAACAATTGACCCTCCAACAGTCCCTAGCGTTAAGGATGAAGTACGACAGCAGTCATCCTGAAGCAAAACGTATAACTGAGTCCTTGACTGCTATGTTGGTGTTAGACGTGCATCCGGTATCCGCCATTAGTGCAGTGGGATTTAGACAATTGATGGAGGTAGTGTGTCCCCGGTTCCAAATCCCGTCTAGATTCCACCTGCATCCTCAAAGCAGCAGCGACAAGCGTGCGTCTGTCTGTTAAAGGGTGGTGTAACCCTCAAAGTGTGCTACACAAACAATAAAAATATTCTTCTTCTTTTTTCTGTCTTTGTGAAATGTGTGGGCTGTAGCCGCACCTGCATCCTTAAAGCAGCAGTGACAAGCGTGCATCTGTCTGTTAAAGGGTGGTGACACCCTCAAAGTGCGCTCCACAAACAATGAAAATATTGTTCTTTTTTTTTCTGTCTTTGTGAAATGTGTGGGCTGTAGCCGCACCTGCATCCTTAAAGCAGCAGCAACAAGCGTGCGTCTGTCTGTTAAAGGGTGGTGACACCCTCAAAGTGTGCTACACAAACAATAAAAATATTGTTCTTTTTTTTCTGTCTTTGTGAAATGTGTGGGCTGTAGCCGCACCTGCATCCTTAAAGCAGCAGCGACAAGCGTGCGTCTGTCTGTTAAAGGGTGGTGACACCCTCAAAGTGTGCTACACAAAGAATAAAAATATTCTTCTTTTTTCTGTCTTTGTGAATTGTGTGGGCTGTAGCCGCACTTGCATCCTCAAAGCAGCAGCGACAAGCGTGCGTCTGTCTGTTAAAGGGTGGTGACACCCTCAAAGTGTGCTACACAAACAATAAAAATATTCTTCTTTTTTCTGTCTTTGTATATTGTGTGGGCTGTAGCCGCACTTGCATCCTCAAAGCAGCAGCGACAAGCGTGCGTCTGTCTGTTAAAGGGTGGTGACACCCTCAAACTGTGCTACACAAACAATAAAAATATTCTTCTTTTTTCTGTCTTTGTGAATTGTGTGGGCTGTAGCCGCACTTGCATCCTCAAAGCAGCAGCGACAAGCGTGCGTCTGTCTGTTAAAGGGTGGTGACACCCTCAAAGTGTGCTACACAAACAATAAAAATATTCTTCTTTTTTCTGTCTTTGTGAATTGTGTGGGCTGTAGCCGCACTTGCATCCTCAAAGCAGCAGCGACAAGCGTGCATCTGTCTGTTAAAGGGTGGTGACAACCTCAAAGTGTGCTACACAAACAATAAAAATATTGTTCTTTTTTTTTCTGTCTTTGTGAATTGTGTGGGCTGTAGCTGCACTTGCATCCTCAAAGCAGCAGCGACAAGCGTGCGTCTGTCTGTTAAAGGGTGGTGACACCCTCAAAGTGTGCTACACAAACAATTAAAATATTCTTCTTCTTTTTTCTGTCTTTGTGAATTGTGTGGGCTGTAGCCGCACTTGCATCCTCAAAGCAGCAGCGACAAGCGTGCATCTGTCTGTTAAAGGATTACATCGGTGACAGCATCCAAGTAGGTATGTCAGACAGTCCGTACCTGTACTGGCAGGAAAAAGAAGCAATTTGGAGGTCCCTGTACAAACTGGCTCTATTTTACCTGAGTTGCCCCCCCTCCAGTGTGTTCTCCGAAAGAGTGTTTAGTGCAGCCGGGAACCTTGTCAGCGAAAGGCGTAGGAGGTTGCTTCCACAAAATGTGGAGAAGATGATGTTCATAAAATGAATTATCAACTCTTCCAGGGAGACCAGCCTCCACAACGTACAGAGGGACCTGTGGTTGTGGATTCCAGCGGGGACGAATTAATACTCTGTGAGGATGAGGATGTACACAACACTGAAGAGGGAGAGGAATCGGTGGATGAGGAGGATGAGGACGACATCTTGCCTCCGTAGAGCCAGTTTGTGCAGGGACAGATTAATTGCCAGCTTGTTTTGTGGGGGCCCAAACGAACCAATCATTTCAGCCACAGTCGTGTGGCAGACCCTGTCGCTGAAATGTTTGGTTTGTTAAAGTGTGCATGTCCTGTTTATACAACATAAGGGTGGGTGGGAGGGCCCAAGGACAATTCCATCTTGCACCTCTTTTTTTTCTTTGCATTATGTATAGTTTGGGGCCTAGTTTTTCAAACTGCCATCCTGTCTGCCACTGCAGTGCCACTCCTAGATGGGCCACGTGTTTGTGCCGCCCACTCGTGTCGCTTAGCATAGTCATCCAGCTACCTCGGTGCAACCTTTTGGACATAAAAACACTATTGTGAGGTGTGAGGTGTTCAGAATAGACTGGAAATGAGTGGAAATTAAGGTTATTGAGGTTAATAATAGCATAGGAGCAGAAAAACCCACAAATTCTGTGATTTTAGCTATTTTTATGCTTTTTAAAAAAAAAATACAGATCCAAAACACAAAACCCAGAACCCAAAACACGGAAGGGTGGTTTTGGCAAAACCAATCCAGATCCAAAACACGAAGAAAGATCCAGATCCAAAACCAAAACACAAAACACGAAAAGTGGCCGGTGCACACCCCTAGTTTAGACAGAGAAATTGCATCTGCCTAAGGGCGGTGCAAGTTTCCATGGTGTGTCTAAAGATGCACCGCAACAGATTAGCGCCCTTGCAGGTGGGTGTTTCAGTATGCTCTGTAGCAGCCGAGGCTGCGTCTGCGTTCACCTCAGAATCAGAGAAACAGAAACACAGACTAGAAATTGAGGGTAAAACATCCAGAACTGAAGCAGCCATTTGACAAGCTTTTTCATGTGCGATTATTTGTTACCTTGCTAACAGTGACCGAGCCCGGGAACAGGGTGAACCCTCTTTAAAGGGAACTAAGGGCCTGATTCAGAGATGTCAGTGCTACGTCTTTGTACGCAGCGGCTGTGCGAAAATATACACATGGTGCAGCCGGTGGGATTTGTATTGAGACACCCACTTGCGGCATTGCATATCCAAGCGGCTGCGTACAAAGAAGCAGCATCGGTCGCGGATCCTTTAATAATTGCCCTTCTGAGTAACCCTATGTTCGCACAGAATGGCTGAGTGTAATGAGACGCCTGAGCCGTATTTATTGCACATGGGATCACAGATACACACTTGAGTTTTTGCTGCCACTCCCCCATTATCTCCCACAAACGGGCATGCATATTCAAATTTCACTCTGGTTTCATCACACTCAAAAAACAGGGCTGACATGCCCCCGTTTTCTGGGACCCTACCTAACCCAGCCTGTCAATCAGTCTGCGGTGTCTGGGCACCGCGAGAGAGCTCACAGAAGGAGACCCGCACATGTGCAATACAGATCCTACGCATGCACAGATCTTCAAACATCGAAGTTGCACGCACACCATCGGGTTTGCATCAGCCCCTATATTCATACAATAATATTGTAACAAACTTCATACAATAATATATGTAACAAAGGCGCTAAAATGTCTAGCTGTGTCTGAGAATACACGTTTTTTGCTATAAACAACATGATGACATCATAACTCACCATTTATGTATATAATATTTACAGCAGTTTATCATATATTAATACTTCTTTGTTATAAGTAAAACATATTTTAATTAGGGGTGTGCACCGGCCACTTTTCGTGTTTTGTGTTTTGGTTTTGGATCTGGATCTTTCTTCGTGTTTTGGATCTGGATTGGTTTTGCCAAAACCACCCTTCCGTGTTTTGGGTTCTGGGTTTTGTGTTTTGGATCTGTATTTTTTTGAAAAAAAGCATAAAAACAGCTAAAATCACAGAATTTGTAGGTTTTTCTGCTCCTATGCTATTATTAACCTCAATAACCTTAATTTCCACTCATTTCCAGTCTATTCTGAATACCTCACACCTCACAATAGTGTTTTTATGTCCAAAAGGTTGCACCGAGGTAGCTGGATGACTATGCTAAGCGACACGAGTGGGCGGCACAAACACGTGACCCATCTAGGCGTGAAACTGCAGTGGCAGACAGGATGGCATTGAAAAACTAGGCCCCAAACTGTACATAATGCAAAGAAAAAAAAGAGGTGCAAGATGGAATTGTCCTTGGGCCCTCCCACCCACCCTTATGTTGTATAAACAGGACATGCACACTTTAACAAACCAATCATTTCAGCGCCAGGGTCTGCCACACAACTGTGGCTGAAATGATTGGTTCGTTTGGGCCCCCACAAAACAAGCTGGCAATTAATCTGTCCCTGCACAAACTGGCTCTACGGAGGCAAGAAGTCGTCCTCATCCTCCTCATCCACAGATTCCTCACCCTCTTCAGTGTTATGTACATCCTCATCCTCACAGAGTATTAATTCGTCCCTGCTGGAACCACAGGTCCCTCTGTACGTTCTGGAGGCTGGTCTCCCTGGAAGAGTTGATCATTCATTTTATGAACATCATCTTCTCCACATTTTGTGGAAGCAACCTCCTACGCCTTTCGCTAACAAGGTTCCCGGCTGCACTAAACACTCTTTCGGAGTACACACTGGAGGGGGGGCAACTCAGGTAAAATAGAGCCAGTTTGTACAGGGACCTCCAAATTGCTTCTTTTTCCTGCCAGTACAGGTACGGACTGTCTGACATGCCTACTTGGATGCTGTCACCGATGTAATCCTTTAACAGACAGACGCACGCTTGTCGCTGCTGCTTTGAGGATTCAAGTGCGGCTACAGCCCACACAATTCACAAAGACAGAAAAAAAAAAAGAATATTTTTATTGTTTGTGGAGCACACTTTGAGGGTTACACCACCCTCTAACAGACAGACGCACGCTTGTCGCTGCTGCTTTGAGGATGCAAGTGCGGCTACAGCCCACACAATTCACAAAGACAGAAAAAAGAAGAAGAATATTTTTATTCTTTGTGTAGCACACTTTGAGGGTGTCACCACCCTTTAACAGACAGACGCACGCTTGTCGCTGCTGCTTTAAGGATGCAGGTGCGGCTACAGCCCACACAATTCACAAAGACAGAAAAAAGAAGAATATTTTTATTGTTTGTGTAGCACACTTTGAGGGTGTCACCACCCTTTAACAGACAGACGCACGCTTGTCGCTGCTGCTTTGAGGATGCAAGTGTGGCTACATCGCACACAAGTCACAAACACATTAAAAAAAATTTTTTGATTTTTTTGGAGCACTTTGAGAGTTACAACACCCTTTAACAGACAGACGCACGCTTGTCGCTGCTGCTTTGAGGATGCAAGTGCGGCTACAGCCCACACAATTCACAAAGACAGAAAAAAAAAGAACAATATTTTAATTGTTTGTGTAGCACACTTTGAGGGTGTCACCACCCTTTAACAGACAGACGCACGCTTGTCGCTGCTGCTTTAAGGATGCAGGTGCGGCTACAGCCCACACATTTCACAAAGACAGAAAAAAAAAGAACAATATTTTAATTGTTTGTGTAGCACACTTTGAGGGTGTCACCACCCTTTAACAGACAGACGCACGCTTGTCGCTGCTGCTTTGAGGATGCAGGTGGAATCTAGACGGGATTTGGAACCGAGGACACACTACCTCCATCAATTGTCTAAATCCCACTGCACTAATGTCGGATACCGGACGCACGTCTAACACAACATAGCAGTCAAGGCCTCAGTTATACGTTTTGCTTCAGGATGACTGCTGTCGTACTTCATCCTCATCGCTAGGGACTGTTGGAGGGTCAATTGTTTAGTAAAAGTAGTGATGTTCCTACTTCCTCTCTGGGATGATGAACAACTCCCAGCAGCAGCAACAGCACTAGTAGGAAGTGGTTCTTGATCTTTCCCTATTTTATTTTTATCAGAGAAAGTTTGGTCCTCCATTTATGTTATATTGATATATATACGTGCGGCTAAAGCGCACACAAACACAGAAAATATTTTTTTATTTTTGCTGGAGAGTAGTGCACTTTGTGGGTTACACCACCCTTTAAGAAATGAGCCAGCCGGCTCTTTACTTATGGGACACAGGCGCACGCTTGGCGCTGCTCCTTTGTTGATGCACGTGCAGCCACAGTGCACACAAGTCACAAACACAGAAAATATATATTTTTTTGGTTTGGAGTGTACTTTGGGGGTTACAGAACCCTTTAACGGTCAAGCCAGCCGGCCCTTTACTTATGACACAGGCGCACGCTTGGCACTACTTTGTTGATGCACGTGCGGCTACTGCGCACACAATTCACAAACACAGAAAATATATATTTTTTTGGTTTGGACTGGAGTGTACTTTCGGGGGTTACAGCACCCTTTAACGGTCAAGCCAGCCGGCCCTTTACTTATGACACAGGCGCACGCTTGGCACTACTTTGTTGATGCACGTGCGGCTACTGCGCACACAATTCACAAACACAGAAAATAAATTTTTTTTTGGTTTGGACTGGAGTGTACTTTGGGGGTTACAGCACCCTTTAACGGTCAAGCCAGCCGGCCCTTTACTTATGACACAGGCGCACGCTTGGCACTACTTTGTTGATGCACGTGCGGCTACTGCGCACACAATTCACAAACACAGAAAATAAATTTTTTTTTGGTTTGGACTGGAGTGTACTTTGGGGGTTACAGCACCCTTTAACGGTCAAGCCAGCCGGCCCTTTACTTATGACACAGGCGCACGCTTGGCACTACTTTGTTGATGCATGTGCGGCTACTGCGCACACAATTCACAAACACAGAAAATAATTTTTTTTTGGTTTGGACTGGAGTGTACTTTCGGGGGTTACAGCACCCTTTAACGGTCAAGCCAGCCGGCCCTTTACTTATGACACAGGCGCACGCTTGGCACTACTTTGTTGATGCACGTGCGGCTACTGCGCACACAATTCACAAACACAGAAAATAAATGTTTTTTTGGTTTGGACTGGAGTGTACTTTGGGGGTTACAGCACCCTTTAACGGTCAAGCCAGCCGGCCCTTTACTTATGACACAGGCGCACGCTTGGCACTACTTTGTTGATGCACGTGCGGCTACTGCGCACACAATTCACAAACACAGAAAATAATTTTTTTTTTGGTTTGGACTGGAGTGTACTTTCGGGGGTTACAGCACCCTTAACGGTCAAGCCAGCCGGCCCTTTACTTATGACACAGGCGCACGCTTGGCACTACTTTGTTGATGCACGTGCGGCTACTGCGCACACAATTCACAAACACAGAAAATAATTTTTTTTTTGGTTTGGACTGGAGTGTACTTTCGGGGGTTACAGCACCCTTTAACGGTCAAGCCAGCCGGCCCTTTACTTATGACACAGGCGCACGCTTGGCACTACTTTGTTGATGCACGTGCGGCTACTGCGCACACAATTCACAAACACAGAAAATAATTTTTTTTTGGTTTGGACTGGAGTGTACTTTCGGGGGTTACAGCACCCTTTAACGGTCAAGCCAGCCGGCCCTTTACTTATGACACAGGCGCACGCTTGGCACTACTTTGTTGATGCACGTGCGGCTACTGCGCACACAATTCACAAACACAGAAAATATATTATTTTTTTAGCACTTGGGGGGAGCACCCCTGATGGACAGAGCACCCCCTGGACAACACTACAGCACTCCTTTAGGACTGGGACACTGCACAGGACTTTGGAGTGGACACAGCCCCTATGGAGAACTGACTGCACAACACAGTCCAGCCAGCCCCTATGGACTTTGAAGTAGTGGACACAGTCCCTATTAACAACAGCAGCACAGCACAACACAGCCAGCCCCTATGGACTTTGAAGTAGTGGACAACAGCAGCACTACACTACACTACACTACACAGCCCTAACTCCCACCCTCCCTCTTCACTGTCCACAGCCGAGTGAGAAAATGGCGCCAACGCGGGTACCTTATATAGGATCCAAAACCCGCGAGACTCGGAAGGCGGGATGATGACGTTTTGCCTCGATTTCAGATCCGAGTCAGGCGGGAAAAGTCGAGCCTGACTCGGATCGGACTCGGATCGGGGGGACTCGGGGGGGTTCGGATTTCAGAAATCTGAACCCGCTCACCCCTAATTTTAATAAAAAAAAAAAAAAAGATTATCAATGTTATTTCTTTTTCTAACGATTTCAGTTTATTACCGCAACATATATGTTACAAAAAAGAATTTGGCGCTGAGTTCGAATCGCTTGCAGTGCCGGTGCCACACGCAGTTGGCCGATGTTTGACATCTGCGCATGCATCCCGATCGTTAGCTCTTTGAGGCGCTGAAGATTTGGACGCATATTCTGTAGAATTCAGAAGCCGTTCCTGGGAGTTAACAGGGAGTGGTTAAACAGATGGAGGAGTGTCGCTGTAAGCAGCTGCCTCCAAAGACGCAGAGCCGCTCACACAGGAGGCCGCCATGGTCAGACAGAGAAGCTGTGCCTGACATAGGGCTGGTGCACGTTTGGATGAATTGCCCGATGGTGCACTGAAGGTGCATCTAAAGATACTCCAGGAGGAAAATGTGCCACCGCAAGATGATGCAAGTTGGCGTCTCAGTATTCCAAAAATAAGCCACAGCTTTAGCATAAGACTGCAGGCGCAGTAAAAGTCACTTCTGCGGCCGCATCTGCATGCCACTCAGCGTCAGCTCTTTGATAGGCCTGTTTCAGAGGTGCACGCTAAGTCGATGCCACATGCAAACGGCAAATGTTTTCAGTCTGCGCATGCATTGTGACGATGTGTCTGATGGTGCATAATAGTACGCACAGCACCGCAGCCTCTATATGAAAACCGCTAGCCACAGCATTAGCCTAAAGACGAGCCGCGGTCGCAGCTGCAATAGCGTGCACCTAAGAATTAGGACCTGTGTCTCCAGGCAGCTGTATCGATGGAAGTGTGACAACATAAACAAGACTGGGAACCCCTTTCACATTATACATCATTGGGACAATCAGTGTGTACGTTCTACGCCACAGTCATGATTGCTGGTGCACTGTAACAGAGCTCCTACATTGTTGCTTTAAACACTAATTCAGTTGACTGATATAATTTAATTTTCATATTGAGCAAAAAAAAAAAAAAATGTTATTTTAAAAGGAGCTCGTCCAGTCCACTCCTGAATGCAGTAACCAAATCCACAGGAAAAGATTCTGTGACACAACCGAAGGTCGGATTTCACTGGCTGATTTAATAAAAACTAACAGGATGGATTTGGGAATATTTCATTAATCTTTCTTCCCTTTCAGTGAAAAGGAAATTAAGTCCAATCTAGTTTAAAGTATGTTTCAGTTACCATTATACGATAATCTGCCAGCGTCCATTTTCTCCCTGGCAGGCTAAATACTAATTAGTCACACAAAATTCTTCCGGACCCCGTCACTGTGCTGCAGGAAGGGGCCACATCCCAGCGCTGGAGACTGAGATATTGGAGTTTTGTGTTACGGTCTGAACTTGTTATCTAAACCTTAAAGTGGAACTAAATCGGGAAAAAAATATTATGATATTTTACAGAGGAGGAAAAACGTATCTTCATTCGAATGTCGGTACAGCTTTGTTTACTCAGAAGTTACTCATGGTGAGTTGCGGTCGTTCTATGACAATCAGTCTCAAGTCACTGACTTGGATCAATAAACTGATGGCAGGAACATTTGTTATCAGATATATTATAATCTAATTTACATATCTCCACTGTTTAAAGATAGAGCAAAGCATTTTTGGTAAATTAGGCTGTCAAATAAGCGCTCGGGGCCTACTGTGTTTTACTGTGATGGAGAATGGGCACAAGTGCATCTATTATAAGGACCTGATTCAGCAAGGATCACTATTCTGCTTATACTGAACGCACGCAATTGTGTTGCTAATATCAGCGGTGCTATGTAAATATTTGCATTGCGATTGCAGTCTAACATTAGGACTCCCACTTCCCCTTACTCACATCCGTACACTTGGCCAACATAGAGAAACAATCGGTAACATCGAGCAACATTGGAACCATACGCACAGTTTAGGAAGCCCAGACCTCACTCAGGAATTGATTACTTCAGCGCACGCTATGAGACCTCAGGCTGCGTCTGGCATCGCAGTGGATAATTTATGCACGCCACTGCAACGGCGTTGAAATGCACTGGCACGCCTGCGTTCACCCGTTACCACCCCCTGTCACCACCCACAAACGGCACTTCCTGTCAATCACTCTGTTGTTCGTCTGCGTATGCAGTTCTGAGCACAGCGTCTGGCTCGCGCGCGAGCTGTGATGCATGAACAGTGCGAATTAATCAACCGATTGCGTGCGTATTAGCAACTGCGTTCCTTGCAGAATCAGGCCCTAAGTTTAATCATGGTCGCCGGTCATACAAAGGCTAATTAGAAAGCAGCCACAGAGTTGCCTTAATCGAAACAAAAACAAATAGCACATGATTCTGTTTCTAAGGGGTCTAGTTACTAAGCCTTGGATTGAGATAAAGTGAATGGAGATAAAGTACCAACCAATCAGCTCCTAATTGTCATTTTTCAAGCACAGCCTGTGACATGGCAGTTAGGAGCTGATTGGCTGGTACTTTGCCTCTTCACATAGAAACAGTCGAGGCGTCTACCCAGGAAATTGCAGCACCCTGGCAATCTAGTAGCCTTTAGTAATCTGGGTAGTTATAATTACTTATCACTTTTATATTATTTATGTTGTAAAGATAACTGACAAACTCAACTGGGACTCAATGTTCCAGATTAGCAGCCAAGCAGTCATTACAGCTCCCAGTTGGTATTCCAGCGGGTTGGGTACGTGATCCCGGCGCACACAATCTTGGCGGTCAGAACCCCGGCATCAGAATCCCGAAGGTTGGAAATCCTGACGCATGCAGGTAAGTAATTTAGCCCTTTCCCTAGCCCTACCCTTTACCCTAGCCCTCCTCCCCGTAGCCTTACCCTAACCCTCCCCTGCCGCAGCCTAGCCCTAACCCTGCCCTCCAGCAGCCTAATCCTAACCTTCCCCTTAGTGCCTAACCCTAACCCCTAACCCTAATACTTATCATCAGGATAGTAGCTGCCGGCATTCTGGAGCCAGGATTATGGCTCCTGTCAGTATTCTGGTACCGGGAATTCTGAGCTCCGGCATTCTGCGCGCCGGGATACCATGTACATCCCATTCTAGCTTATCCTGAGGACATGTTTGTGTAACAGTGACTTATCCAGAGACCATTGCTCGACTCCTGGCGCAAAATAAATAATAATGATGGTGATCGACAGCCACAGCTGAATGGCTCTTAATTCTGATCCCTCCCGCGAATGCCATTATTGTTATTAGTGTTGCTACTGTGATCTATTTGCATTAGCTAATATTTGCATTCAATCGCATTAAAATTAATTCCCTTTTAATTTTTAAGGGGAAGACAACGAATGTTTGTATTTAATTTAAATTAATTTGCACTTTTACGTTTTTGCATCTGTATATAAATTAATTTTGCAAGATAAATGTGACTTTAGTATTTATTAATAGTGTTATTTAGACAGTATACTATCTTATTTATTAGACACTTCATTACAGTATTATGTTGAGTTCAGAGAGGGTAGTGTTTACTACAGCATTCTCCTTACTTAAAGCTGGCGCGTACGTTACCTTTGCAGGTCTGGAGGCAGCTAATGATTCATCGACTCTAAATAGATTGCGCATTGGCTCTGGCACAGTGCAAAAGTCTTTGCTGTCTCTGCGCAGCTCCATCTTTCCGAAGACGTCACCGGAAAGATGGCTCCACGTAGGAGGGGGGGACACGATTGCTGGCACAAGCTAGGCATACTCTGAGTGCCCCAGAGGCCCAAGTGCACCACACACTCTGCACCCACAGTAAATACACTCATGACATCAGTATTGTAGTATTTTTAAGTCTGCGCAGAACATAGGACAAACGTCAGTTTGCACAGAAAGTACGGGCCCAGCGATCAGAGCTAAGATCACCTTCAGGGGCACGGTACCAGGGCGGGAGCCACATACGTACCCTTTGTTAGCTCCTATGTGATTTATTTGTATGGCACACAGTATAGAATCCTATCCCTGCGCCACAGTAACAAGATTAATCTACTAAACATTTTCTTCTTGCAGTGCTGAAAGGGATTAAATTATATTTTACACCAGCAGGAATTAAAAATTTAAATTTAAGGGAAAATATGCACTTAATTCCCCTCTGTCAGCAATGGATATTAAAGATTATTAGCCAGCATATAGCCGTCTGTATAAGTCACAATAGTCGCTCTGTCTCATTTCTCAGCGATATTACACAGGAGCTAAATCCAGATAAAAGTCTTTGGGATCATCACTGATGTTCTTGTTAGAGGGATAAAAATATGAATAACGTTCAGCAATGTTCGGAATACCTGTAATAATCTCGTCATTTTCTCCACAGATACAGGCTTTGTGTGTTTCTTCCATTAACATGAAATACCAGGTGAACTAATTGCTATGAATCAGACAGTGGATTTATTATAAATGTAAGACCGACATCAGAATTCGCTCAGGTAATTCTAAGTCCATAATAATGGATAGAATGAGTCCCTTATCCAGAAAAGTCACTATATGAATTTCCTAGGTCGCAGACTATAAAGCCCCCACCTAACGACGCCTCGCGTAGAAATGTTTCATGTGGTTTTTTTTTTAAATCTATCGATGGCTGTAATTTATCAGTAGAACTAATAAGGTTTAAAAATGACTATTTATTTTTCTATTAAAGTCCAAAAACTCACATACGGTAAGTGTTTATGGTAGCTTGTCTATTGTATGGAAATTGGCCTCTCGGCCAGCAGATAGGTGAGGTGCAACTTGGCTCAAGCCATCATTTCATACATGTAAATACATTGTACCATATATACTCGAGTATATACGGTATATCATGGATCCTCATTGTGCCTTAAGGCCCGATACATCTGCCGGTCATTTCACCGATTCCCTGATCGGACCAGGACCACCGATCAGCAGGTCGGAAATACAGATCAACAGCCATCGATGCTCTGTTGGGGAATTGGTGAAATTCTTCATGTTGAAAATCCCCAATTTGCTGATCTCAATCATATTTTGGTCGGGATCTGCAAATTAGGGAAACCTCCCTGGCCCTGGCGCCTGGGGAATTGCCCCTTACATTGCTGATGTATGGGGGCTCTAACACATAACTCCCAACATTCTAATCTTTGGAAAGGGGGTAGAGGGATGGCCACATTGCAGTGAGGGCATGGACCTATCACATGGAGACATGGCCACATCTCCAGAGCTTGATGTGTGCCTCAGATGTGCCTCAGATGTGCCTCAGATGTGCCTCAGATGAACCTGGTAGGCCTGTTATCTCCCCAAATACACCCATGCACACTGCTGCACACACTAATGTCCAGAATAACAGTGAGGTAGAGACATAGCTCCTAACTTTCCCAGTAGTTGGGACAGTGGGCCTAATTCAGACCCGCTCGCGAGCGCTGAGCGCTCGCAAGCGGGTCGATGTTGGGCCAGTGCACATGCGCACGACAGACCTGGCTCCGTCGTGCGCATGCGCGAGACCTGGATAGCGACGGGCAAGCCGTCGCTATGGGTCTCACTACAAAGGGGGCGTGCTGTCGATGGTGATTTGGGCGTGCCGGGAGCGTGGCTGGCCAGAGGGAGGCGTTCCCATGGGAACGCCTACCATCTGGGGCCGGCCCCACTGACATCCCAAGTAATGTCAGTGGGAGTGCTCTCGGCTCTGATAGAGCCAAAAGCACTCCAGGGCTTGCGGCAGACGAGACCCTACAACAAGGGTCTCGTCGCAAGCCCGATGGTCGCGATGGTCTTGACCATTATGACCATCTTTTTGGCCGCTCGCTATAGCTGTGGGTGGTTACCCACAGCTATGCGAGCGGCCAGGAGGCCGCTCTAAAATCAGGAAGGACGGCCCTGATTCAGAGCGAGCGCTCTGTCAGAGCGTCCAGCTCTGAATCAGGGCCAGAAGTCCTAGCTGTCGATATTCGCCCATAATCAGGACTGTCCTACCTAAATCAGGAGAGTTAGACGGTATGTTATATCACAGGCCGCTATGCATCTAGTCATGTGACACATATAGAATGTTCCAAAGTCTAATGTATAAACAGGCAGATTGTGATGAGTGTGAAACTTGCCTCTGCTTTTGGCAGTATACACCTAACGCAGTGATGCTTTTGTACATTCGCTCCAACAGTTGAAACCAATACCGTAAGTATTTTATAACTACTGTGAAGGTCATTTACAGTACTAATAATCTGCTGTACAGTGCAGAAATGCCTTTGGACACTCCTCAGTTGGTGCAAGTGCACTTAGATTGCAGCTAGAGACAGGGACGTAACTAGAACTTTGTGGGTCCCATAGCAAAACTTTTAAGGGGCCCTCCCAACTCAGGTCTCAAACAGAGTATATACATTTATACTTGTGTATATAGGTTTATATGGGATGCGGATAAGATGCCGGCGGATGGGATGCCTTACGTCGCTATACCGTCGCCCGTCAGGAAGCCGACGTCTCGATCACGAAGGGATCAAGATACCGACGTTTACATCCTGAACGCCGGCATCCTGAAGGTAAGTATAACAGCGTTAGCCCGGGAATGGGGGGGTTAGGATTAGGGACCTCCCGGGTTGGGTTAGGCTACAGAGAGGGGGGGTTAGGGTTAGGCACCACCCCAGGAGGGTTAGGTTTAGGGTGCGGGAATGGGGGGTTAGGCACCACCGGGGGGGAAAGTTAGGATTAGGCACCACCGGGGTAGGGTTAGGATTAGGGGGGAGAGGGTGAGGGTTAGGGTATTTACCAGCCCCTGTCAGGATATTGAAGAGTGGGATGCCGCTGTCAGTCTTCTGACCACCGGCATTCCGTCCAGCTGTATATCATACCGATTCCGTTTATATACACGTATATCTATGCAGTAATATTGCAGCATTAACAATAACAGGCCTAAATATCAGTTTGGATTGCAAAGTGACCCCATCACGGACCTTCTCTGTCCCTCCTGGTCACCTTGCTGCCTGCAGCTCCCGGCACAGGCCACATCGTTATCTGAGTACTACTTACATTATGTAGGGAGGAGCAGAAGCCTCTGGTGCTGACATGGCCGAAGCTGAAGCAGGAAAGCCGACACATTCACTCTCTCGCAGGCTCAGCTGCTGGGGGAGGCGGCCACCCCTACCCACAACCCCACAGTGCATGGCTGGCACTTACTGATGCCATACGCTCAGGCTCCACCCCTCATTGTACATTCTACATTTGTCTGGAGGTACCGGGGGCGGAGTCTGAGCGTCTGACGTCAATAAGGGCCACCCACCCTCAGGGCCATCTCTTCCATTGGGCCTGGTAGGCAGTTGCCCAAAGGCCCGAAGTTTGTAGGGGCCCACCAACCCGCCCCCCTGCAGCCCGGCCAGCTGGTAAATTTGTGATATTTTTATAAGCCAGCCGCCGGTGCACTGTATTCCGATCTAAAATCAAAATTTTATTGTGTGTATTCTCCCTCATAGACTCTCTGGTGCTCATATGTGTACTACAGGGGTCAGTGGCATAAATATAAATTTTGCTCCCCCCTGCCAAAAAGGTTTCAGACGCCCCCCCCGCCCATAAAACAAACACTCCCAAAGACGACATTTATGGTGTGTGGTTTCATGATACAGTAATGTCCCTTACACATTATGCCACACTAAGTAAAGACCCTTATAACACATTATGCCACATCTTAATGCCCCTATAAAACATTATGCCACACTGTAATGCCCCTTACAACACATTATGCCACACAGTAATGCCCCTTACACATTATGCCACACAATAATGCCATGTATAATACATAACGACAAACAGTTATGATCTTATAACAAATTATGCCGTAATACACCTAATAGCACATTGTGCAACACAGTAATGAACCTTACACATTATGCCACACAGCAATGCCCATTACATCCCACCCTGAAAGATCTACTTTACTAACATTTTTCTCCTCTCCTGCCAGTCTGTCACCTCAGCTCAAAACAGGTTGCACAGTTTCTATGTCTGTGTAGAAACAGATTATTGGGAACATGACTTATAACCTGTAAACTGCTTGTATCAAGTTAGTGCGCCTTTTACAGTGCCCCCTGAAGTGCCCCTGTAGTTGTGCCCCTTATGCAATGCCACCTGTAGCAGTGCCCATTATGCAGGCCCCCCTGTAGCAGTGCCCCTTATGCAATGCCCCCTGTAGCAGTGCCCCTTATACAGTGCCCCCTGTAGCAGTGCCCGTATGCAATACCGCCTGTATAATGCTCCTTTTGCAATGCCCCCTGTAGTAATGCCCCTTATACAATGCCCCCAGTAGTAGTGCCTCTTATGTGGGGCCCCCTGTAGTTGTGCCCTAATGCCATGCCTCTTGTAGTTGTGCCCCTTGAAGTAGTGCCCCTGTAGTTGTGTCCCTTGAAGTAGTGCCCCCCTCAGTACTTACCTGACCACGTGGCCGTCGTCTGGGCTGTCGCTCCTGCAGCCATGCTGACTGGATCTACCTTGATACAGGTGCAGCCACTCAGGCTCCTCACTTCATGGGTGACATCACCCGTGCACTGCATCACTGGGAACGCCGGCCTCTGAGCAATCGGAGGCTTCCTTAGCCTCTGATCACTTCAGAGACCAGCGTTCACAATTGCGGTGGCAAAGCAATGGCCCCGAACGCCCCCAAGCCACCACGGGGGCTGCGGGTCAATTGTTATGCCACTAACACACCCCGTGTTACCCAATTGGGGGGTAGTATGACCAGCAGGTCAGTCTCCTCTTATTTTTTGTATATGATAGGCTGATTTGGAGTTGGCTGCAACTATTAAGTTTCTTGGCTTCTCTTTCAACCTTTGTGAGGAATCCCTGGCCATGTAATCAAATGAATCCATGTAATCTTTTATGGCCTTAAATTTAATTTTCTTAATCAATCAATCAATCAATCAATTATTAATTATTCAATGAATCAATCAATTAATTAATTCACCAATTTCATCCATTTTGGGTGCTTGTTTTTTAATAGCATTTTCCACTTCTCCGCTTTGTTTTTTCATAGCAGTAATAAAATGTTTAATATATCAATTACTTAATCAATCAACCTCTCTTCCACTACATACTCCACCTCCATTAGCCTGTACTTCCATCGGGTCATCTGATTCTTACTTAATGAAACATTCTATTGCATTGCATGGTTTATATTAAACTGCCATCCTGTCTGCCACTGCAGTGCCACTTTATTTCCTAGATGTGCCATGTTGGAAGTTGAACTCCCACATGTTTGTGCTGCCCACTGCTGTTGCTTAGCTTAGTCGGTATACAATCGGGAAGCCGGCTGCCTTAATACCAGCAGCCGGCTTCCCGACTGTCATATCCCGGCGAGGGATGAAATGCCGGGCATCTAGATGTAGACGCCTGACATTTCCCCGACGCCGGGAGACCAGCGCCCGGCATCCCGATCAAAGGGATGCCAGGCGCCGCGAGCGGACTTAGGGTTAGGCACCCCCCGGGAGGGTTAGGGTTAGGCTAGGGGGAGGGCTAGGGTTAGGCACCCCCCGGGGGATTTAGGTTTAGGCTTCCGCTGCCGAGAACTCTGCATCTGTTGGCCAGACGTTGCCGGGAATCGAACCGCCGGCCATGCGGCCGGCAGTATTTCATACTGCTTCCGCTTAGTCAGCCAGCTAGCTCGCTCGGTGCAACTTTTTCGCCTAAACTGGAGGAAATCAATATTGTGAGCTGTAAATGACTGAAAATTAATCTTATTGTGGTTAATAATACTGTAGGAACAAAAACAGACACAAATTATTTGATTTTAGCAGTTTTTATCATTTTTTGAAAAACAAAATACAGATCCAAAAGCAAAATAAAAACCGTTAGGATAGTTTTGTCAAAACCAAAACATAGTTAATACAGATCCAAAACCAAAACACGTTGGTCGGTGCACATCTCTAATTGCAACCAATACACACGGTTCTCTCCCAAAACATTTCTCTTTTCCTATAACATTCTGGAGGAGAATACATTTGTCTCATAACAAGAGAAGATAGAAAGTAAGAAAACACATGAATTAGAGGAATAAGGGGTCTATTTACTAAGCTGTGTTAGGACTAGGAGATAACATGAACGGTAATAAGGTACCAGCCAATCAGCTCCCAACTGCCATGTCACAGGCGGTGTTTGGAAAACGGCAGTTAGGAGCTGATTGGCTGGTACCTTATCACTGTTCACTTTATCTCCTACCACAGCTTAGTAATTAGACCCCTTAATTTTTCATAAAAATTTATGTGTAGCAACAGCATCTGGCTGAGCTTTTCTCTTAGAAGCTGGAAGGACAGTAGGTGGCACTGTGCCTCAAGTCGACACTTTTGTAGTTTCTCTTACTGTGCAACTGTACTCTCTTTTACCTTCTTATTTTTTTTAATCATCCATGTTATAAAATTTACTGGTACTGGTTACAGTAAAGGTTATCCCACAATCTTTCTCCTATCTGCAGATTCGGCATTATCATGTCCAATATAGGTACCTAAAGCAGCTTCTGATTCCTTACCGTCCCACTCGATTACTGCGATCCGTTGACGAAGGACTATTAACAGTACCTAGAATCTTATAGAATTCATCTGGGGGTCAAGCTTTCAGTTTTGGGGCTCCAACCTTATGAAACTCACTTCCCCGCACAGTTCGAGAGGCCTCCACTGTAGAATCCTTCAAAAATAGACTGAATACTCACCTATTCACCCAGCATCTCACTAATGGCCCTCATTCAGAGCCGTTCGTTAGCATCAGTACGCTCGTTGCGTTCCGATGTTGTTAAACCATGCATGCGCCGGTGTTACACTGCGCATGTGCGTACGGCAGATTGCGAGCTTTTTTTGTCTCGTTCGTCAAATAGCGAACAGGAAGTGACATGTCAAATGTGATTGACAGAACAGGCCGTTTTTGGGCGTTGATGTGGGTGGAGATGGAAAAACGCAGGCGTGGCGAGGCGTTTTTGGGGCGTACATAAATTTTCAGATGCGTACGTCAAATGTGTTCATACCAAGTCATACGTCACTGGCTGATCCTCTTTCCGTTCAACTTGCTCGCACAGCTTGGGGTGTGGATTACTCGACCACAATGGCGATGGCCTTGTCCTCCGGTCCGGGCCTCCTCGATGTTTCATCGATTTATCACGGCTTGTCAGAAAAACAATCAACTTTGAATTGCAAACCAGCTTGTAATGTGTTTTGAAAAGAGTTTTTTGGGTTAGCACAAAACCGTACGCAGGTGAAAATCTCAGCTGCTAATTTCAGGATTACACAATCAATTAGCGTACATTTGTTTGAATGATTTTATTTTTGGATTTTGGTTTTGTGCTATTGTAACAATAATGTCATCATGTTTGTGTGTATTTTACCATTTTGCTTTGGCAAAGAGAATTTGCATCCTTTTTTTAATTTTACAGTGTTCCTTAAAGAAGCCTTTTTTTAAAAACAGATTTTTTGAATTTTTGGGCGGACGATTTTGGCTTGTGGGCCAGGATTAACTGTAAACCATTTTTTAAATAATGTCACAATACAATGGAGAACATTTTTCAAATCTTTAATTTCATACACAATTGTTTCAAGTTTTGGGGTGCATTTTGCAAATACACTTTTTGGGCAGTGTTAGGCAATAATAACGTAAATAATTCAGAAAAACATATTACCAGTGTTGGCCAACTTAAACAAACACATTAAAAACAATTCACAAGAAAGGAGAGGGAAGTTTTGGCCCTAAAGGAATATGGGGCAAGCACAGAAGGAGTGTGGGAAAAGTAGCCAGTGCTCTCATCGTTTTTTTCCCCGTTTGGCTGGGGGAAGGTGGGCGCCAGACCGGGTCCGGGATGTCCTCTGGCTGGCCTGTCCAGAGGCAGATGTTGTGGCCTCTGGACTAGGCACAGGGCTAGGCACATTTGGAGGAATGGCTGTTGTTGGGCCAGAGGTGGAGGATCCTGATGTTCCGGCAGGAAGGGAGGTCGGCTCCACCATGTGCTGGTGAACGAGCTGCTCCAGGGCATTGGCTATTCTGATGTTGGCCCTGGTATTTTCAGCCAGGGCCTGACCAATGGTCACGTTGGCCGCAGCATTTTGCTCCAGGGCCTCAGCCACCCGTAGCAGACTGGCGTCCATCCTCTGCAGAATCTCCGTATGGTAATCCGATTTAAAATTGAGGTCTGTGAGGAGTGCCACTGCCTGCGAGGGGGATTGCCCTGGACTGGCTTCTGCAGGGTCCTCAGCCGGATGTACTGGTTCCTCCCCTGCAGAGCCAGCAGAAATTCTGCGGCCAAGGCTCCGCTCTGGAGCAGACTCATCCGCCTGTGTCTCTGTGAGAAAAAAGAGAAAAGAGGAACATTAGAATCTACATATTGTCACAATAACATTTCAGAGTTGGTTACATCACAACATTTACCTGGGACAACATGAGGAGCCGCAAAGTCTGGCATGTCCGTATCCATGTTGGACACGCCAAACATCTCCACATCCTGCACACACCCCTGTGCCAGATCTTCCAAATCATTCAGCTCCAATGACACAGGGGTGGGACCCCCAGCTGGCCCCCTTGCATGCCTAGCCCTGTCAGCCGGTTTTTGCTTCAGGCGATATTTGAAGTCTTGCCATCTGTGGGTGAAAAAGTAGGCATTATTCCTGCATTATTTGACCCTGTTTTTTTTTTTTGTTTTTTTTCTTTTACTTACCGCCGTTTGACATCCCAGGCTAGACCGACATAATCACCCACCCTATTGACAGCACTGGCTATCTCCTCCCACATTCTCCACTTCTGGCTTACATCCATATTCCTGTCTGCTTGTGGCAGGATGTCCACACACTTCTGAACCCAAACCTCCATCTCCTTTCTTGTGAATTGTGGCTGCCTTTTCTTTTTGCCAGCTTTGGCCAGCTTTGGCCAGCAGCCTCTTCCATGTCATCCTCAACACCTATTTACATTAAATTAATTTTTATTTAGATGTCAATCTTTCACTATATTCTGGTTCTAAATAATCCTTGAATAGAAATGTGAGAAATACTTACCGGCCGCCTCTTGGCCATTGTTTGGCTGGTCTGTAGCCATTTTTCATGCAAAAACTTGAACTACACCAGACCGTTTGTTTTTTTCCGTGACATATTTATACATGCGTCCTTATTATTCGGCCGCATCATTGATTGTGCGTTCCTATGATCCGTCATTAATTTGAGCGGGAAAACAAACACTATTTATGGCTTTTGGCGACTCGAGTCGAGGTGGCGGGTGTTGTTTGTTGGAGGTTACGTGGTTCGGAGTGTATTGTTGGAGGGAGTAGTGTTTGGAGGAGGTTTTTTGGATTGTGTTAGAGACGGGTTTTTTTTTATAACTTTCCGTTCGCATTTTTTGGTGTGGTTCTTTTAGTTGTGGTGTTTTTTTGGTGTAAGTTTTTTCCCGTCATCCTTGTGTAAAATATGGTTCTCCTTTTTTTGGGGGGGGGGGAAAAAATAATAATTTTTTTTAATTTTGTTTGTAGGTTTTTTTTGGCTGTGCCCCAATGACGTTTTTGTTCTGTGACTTATTTATCGTGTATTGGTAAGTTTTGTTTTTAACTTGTTTGTAAAATGTTCATGTATTGTTCTTCGCATATTTTGGAGTCATTAAGGTTTTTTTATGGGTTTTTGGGGATGTTAAAAATGCGAAGCATTTAGCGCACTTTTGTAGGCTTAATTCCCCTTGTAAAAATGTGAACCAATTAGCGCACTTTTTTAGGCTTGATTCCCCTTGTAAAAATGCGAACCATTTAGCGCACTTTTGTAGGCTTAATTCCCCTTGTAAAAATGTGAACCAATTAGCGCACTTTTTTAGGCTTGATTCCCCTTGTAAAAATGCGAAGCATTTAGCGCACTTTTGTAGGCTTAATTCCCCTTGTAAAAATGCGAACCAATTAGCGCACTTTTTTAGGCTTGATTCCCCTTGTAAAAATGCAAACCATTTAGCGCAGTTTTGTAGGCTTAATTCCCCTTGTAAAAATGCGAAGCGTTTAGCGTTCAAATTCGTGGGGGGTTTTTTGGGACCAAATTGTGGAAGTCCTCTCAATGTAGGTTTACTATTGTTCGAAATGTGTGTTTACCCCCTTTATTTTTGAGCATTTTCACAAAACAAGATTACAAAATGACCCCCCAAATTCTAAACTTTTTTTGGTCTTTTGAAATGTAGGTCTTTGAAATCATGACAATACCCCAGCATGTAAGCATCTTTGGATTGTATCGTAAAGATATGTATTTTTTTGTCTTTTTTGGGGGCAACATACCTTAACTACAATTCTTACCATTTCAGGTTGATGTTGGTCGTATTATTGTGGCCATGCTGCCGGAAGCCGACCAACCTCAATCTTGTCCCAGGCGTAGGCATCGTAGGCATGCTCGGCCCCATATATATAGAACACAAATCACCCTTTTTGGAATGCCCGATGATGAGGTGTTAAGGCGCTACCGTCTTCCGCCCCAAATCATCATAGACACTCTCTCATTAATAGAGAGTGATCTTGAGCGGCAAATTGACAGTCCTACAGCAACACCACCACTTACGCAATTTATGGCGGTGTTACATTTCTGTGCCTCAGGATCCTTTCAAACCACGGTGGGAATAGTTGCGGGAATCTCCCAATCCTCCTTTTCAAGGATCCTGAGGGCAGTGATGGAGGCCCTTTTCAAGCACATCCATCATTTTATTAAAATGCCTTTGGATATGGGTTCCCTTAGTGTGGCGAAGGCCAATTTTTACCAAATTGCTGGCTTCCCACACATCATAGGGGTTGTGGATGATACTCACATACCACTTCAGCCTCCAGCATGGCTGGAGGCCATTTTTCGGAACCAAAAACACTATCACTCACTGAATGTAATGGTGGTATGTGATGCCTCCCTCCAGATCCTGTCCCTGAATGCAAAATTACCCGGGAGTGCACATGACTCATTCGTCATCCGTCAATCAGGGATTTGGCATAAATTAAACAACCTACAAGCTGGTGATGCGTGGCTTCAGGGTAAGTGGAGACCTTTTTTAGATACCAATGCAAAGCTTGATACACAGTGATCCTGATTTTGTAACTTCTTTTTCACAGGAGACAGTGGCTACCCTTGCACGCCCTGGCTGCTCACTCCTTATTTGGCTCCCACACCAGGGCCACAAAGTGAGTATAATTCCACACTTACAGCCACCAGGCAAGTGGTGGAGCGCTGTATCGGCCTTTTAAAAGGCTGATTCAGATGCCTCCACCGCTCTGGTGGCGAGCTCATGTATTTGCCGGATATGGTTTCGAAAATTGTGGTCCTGTGTGGGATATTTCACAACATTGCCATAAGGAGTGGTGTCCCAATGCAGCCAGAGGATGCCTTGCCTGAGGATGGCCCCCCCGAGGTTGGTCGGAGGTCTGTATGTGGGGGGGCCATACGCGATGATGTTGTGGCCCGTTTTTTCAGGTAATTATTGTCCCAAATGAAGTTAGATGACACACTGTAGACATGTAATAATGTAATTACCAATTAAAATTTTTGTTTTGTTTGTGTGTTTTATTCCATAATATTTTTCGGGAAAACCCTGACTACTACCTGTTCGTAAAAATTACTTCATGTGGGCACATTGGATTTAACTTCTGGACCAAATTTGTCGACAACTCATTTGTGGAATCATGTTGGCATGCTACTTTGTCAAACAGTTCTTGATTGTTTTGTTTTTGTATATTTTGGGTGTAGGCTGATTTTTGAAGAGTGTGTGTATTGATTGTCCTTAATCACTTTGTGTTTCTAAATTTTTATTAAATAAATTTTTGTTACGTTAAAAAAAACATTTCCATTCTAAATTACATGCAAGTGTAACCTGGTTCCAAAAATGGAAACTTGATTAAGGGCTAATCCAGTAATGATTTAAATTGTGCAGTATTTTACCATGCTTAGTGGCTCAAATCAAACACCCCAAGGTATTATGGTGAATCAGTATGTTTTGGATTCTCGGCCCAAACAGGTTTCATTTAATATTTACCTTACCCCCCCAAAAAATAAATTAAATTCCTAAAAAAAAACAAAAACATATTGGTATTGTTAGGTGTTGAATGTGCCAGCTTACCTAATTCAGCTTTCTACAATCTAAGTTACATTACTTTAAAAAACTTGCTGCAATAGTCGACTTAGGTAAGGTTAACAATATAATATTTACAGAGAAGGAATGAGACTTCAAACGAAACTTTTTTTTTTTTTTTTTTAAACTGTCAAAATTTAGGAAAACCGAAAAAATAAATGCCGCAGGATCCCTGCCATGTGATTGAGGACCACCAGCATGCCTATAACATGGCCCCTCAGCCTCTGCACACACGCTGCTGCCTCCGTCAGCCGCCTCTGGTCCTCTGTGGGTTAAAAAATTGAGGTGCTTAATAAAAAAAAGTAATTTTGTTTGAGAAACAACAGCCAAAGGAAATGCAACTTTACAAAAAGTGTCAATTTGGACAAACATTACAATTCAAAGCAAACATTCTTTGGCCAAGTAAATTCGAAATAAACACTACAAAAACTAGAAATTGTAAAAAATGAGAAATACGCCGAAAAACTACTTTGGTGGGTACCGTAAACAAGAGATACAAGTATGAGTGTTTGGACATGTGTGATATGTGTAAGGGGCAAACATCATAGACATTTATAAAACAAGATATATATAACAAACATTATAAAAAAGTACAATTTTAAAAATGCACAGGCAAAGGATAACACCCCCCCCCAAAAAAAAAAAAAAAAAGGTAAACATACCGTTGACAATGCCGCCTGGACCTGTAGCCCCACCATCGTCCTCCTCGGAGGTAGGCCAATGCAAGTCTGTAGGAGGAGGGGTGATTTCTGAAGGGGGGGAGGGGCTGGAAAAGAGAGGGGTGGTTGGAGGGGAGGGTGATGAAAAGAGAGAGGGTGGTTGAGGGGAGGGGGAATTTTGAGGGATGGGAAGTATACTAGAGGGAGGGGCGTCCGCGTCTGACCATGCTGGGTTGGAGGGTGAATTAGGGGTAGGGTGGGGAGAGGAGGATTGGCTGGGAGTTGGGGATAGGGGACGTGGCCGACGGCGTCGCTGCCGATGACGGCGTATTCTGCGCTCTGCCCTTAAATGATGGCTAACAATTTAAGGTTTGATTCATTTTTAAACTTGAAAACAACCTCAAAAAATATTTAGAGCCAAAAAAAAAAAAAAACCATGCACACGCAGAGATGTAGTAAATAAACAAACAGGGCAAGAAGGAAAACATGCACATGCAGATATGTAGCAAATAAACAAACAGGGCAAGAAGGAAAACATGCACACGCAGATATGTAGTAAATGAACAAACAGGGCAAGAAGGAAAACATGCACACGCAGATATGTAGTAAATAAACAAACAGGGCAAGAAGGAAAACATGCACATGCAGATATGTAGCAAATAAACAAACAGGGCAAGAAGGAAAACATGCACACGCAGATATGTAGTAAATAAACAAACAGGGCAAGAAAGAAAACATGCACACGCAGATATGTAGTAAATAAACAAACAGGGCAAGAAAGAAAACATGCACACGCAAATAGGGCCACAAAATAAAAAAGGAAAGCGAAAAAAAAAAACTTACTTTCAGCTATCCGCTGTCTGAAACATGCCAGCAAGCGTGGCATGCGGCGTTGAAGATCCGACCACCTGCGCTCCAGCTGGCCAATCTGTCGGCGTGAGCCGAAGGAGCGCAGGCGGCGGCGATCCTCCGCATAGGCGGATCGCTTCTCTCTGTTGGTGATGGGGGGAGGCTTGCTGGTTATCCGCCGGTCTATTACCTCTGTCAGGACAAGAAGCTCCCGCCTGGTGAACGCAGAGGCTCTCATGATGGCAATTGTTGTTTTTAAAAAAAAAAACAGTTTTAATAAAAGCAAGAAAATAATTTTGATTGGCTAATGTATTTGGAAAATTAACAGGAAACATTCTATTGGTTACTGTATGAGTCATGTGTTCGACAGGCTTAAAAATCTAATGTGAGTTATGATTGGATTAATGCAGTGACATGCGTTAGCTAATTTAAATCAAAAAATGAAACAAGTAAAATATGCGTCAGACAAAACACAGAAAACAATAGGAAAAATGACACAAACATGTATTTTGGATAAAGGAAACCATTGTTTAATCCGTACGTATTCTGCGTGAAAAAACAAACACGGACAAGAATAAAGTTTATTGAAAAAGAAAAAAAAAAAAAAAAAAACATGTGAAGAGCAATTAAGCTAATTGATCTCTTGATTGGCATGATACGATTAAAGGATGTATGCAGAATGAATGAGCAGGTAATCGAAAACTGACAGGCCCACTTCCGGTTTGGACTAGTGCGAGCGTTCCCTGCATGCAAAATTGGAGATGTACGGTCGCAATTTGGCTCGCTCGTTAGCTAGAGGAGGGGTTGGGAGACTATGGGGCGGAAGATTAGCTGCGTACGAAATTACGAGCGAGCGCTTGAATTTTAATTTTTCTGCACGTACGCCGAACGTGCGACCGGCCACTTGCGTCCGGGTCTGAATCAGGCCCAATGTCCCTTGTTTAAGCTTAATTTGTATTTTGTACTGTAAAGGCAAATGTAAAGCACTTTGTGTCCTTTAGGAGAAAAGTGCTATATAAATAAAATTATGATTATTATTATTATTATATCTGAAATGTTCTGTTTACAAGTAATGGCACTCTTATTGGCACAGAGAGATGAGAGCCATCTTTTTCTTTCAAGCACGTAAGAAAAAAAAAAGATTTGGATCTGTAATATTAGAGATCTTGATCAAAAGTGACAGATCGTTTCACAATCCGAACAATGGGCCTGATTCAGACCCGGTCGCAAGCGCTGAGCGCTCGCAACCGGGCCGATGTTTGCCCACTGGGCATGCGCACGACGGAGCTGGCTCCATCGTGCGCATGCGTGAGACCCGGCTAGCGATGGGTGCTCCATCGCTCCGGGTCTCGCACCAAAGGGGGCGAGCTGTCGATGGTGAGTGACAGCATGCCCCGTTTGGTAGGTGTGGCTGGGGGTGGCTTCACAAACGGAGGCGTTCCCAAGCGAACGCTTGCCGTTTGTGGGCGGCCCCAATGACATCACCAGTGATGTCAGTGGGAGAGCTTCCAGCTCTGTTAGAGCCAGAAGCTCTCTGGGGCTTGCGGCCACGAGACCCTACCACAAGGGTCTCGTCACAAGCCCGATGGTCGCGATGGTCTTGACCTGGTCAACCTGGTCACCCACAGCTATGCGAGCGGCCAGGAGGCCGCTCAAAAAAAAAAAAAAAAACGCCCTGATTCAGAGCGAGCGCTCTTTCAGAGCGTCCGTCTCTGAATCAGGCCCAATGTTCTTCTTTTCGTGCTGCCGACATTTGTCAACTCCACCCATCCCACCTCACCCCACACCTCCAGGGGGCTACAATAAGGAAATGACCTTTGACCTCATGTATGACCTGCACTTCACCAAGTTTGATACAGGTAAAAGTCTTCTACTAAACAAACATGACAAACTATTTTGCATTGCCAAGCACAGCGCAAAAGAAAACCTCTGTACTTTCTTCCTGTTTATGCAATCACAAGAAATATTTATTCTAAACAGCGTGACTGTGTTTTACAATGTGTTGTCAGCGGATGTCTCCCCGTCTTGTATTGTTTTACATCTTAGTAATATATTATTTCAATTTGTTTACATACAATATTAATAAGTGATACGACTGGTGCTTTGGGAGCTCGCGGCGTAAAATCGTCTGAAATATTTCCTCTCATTTTGTAAAGAACTGAAATTATTGTCCCATTTTTTTTGTTTGTTTTTTCCTCATGGTTGAGCTAGATAATCCAAGCAGATTTACATGGCTATGTATGTAAATCTAAAGTCCACCACACATAACAAATGACAATATTAAAAACAGCAAGGAGCCGCGAGCCCATGCAGAACGACTGAATAGATCATTTGAAATGCATATTGTTAGAATTCTCCCCAACTTTATGTTTTCAGCATCTCAGCGGGAGATGATTTTAAAAAATGCATAAAGGAAGTCACTTGTGTACAGGTGAAAATATGAATCCATTTACTTGAAGAACATGAATCCGTAGCACATATGTTTCCTTCTTGAGTGACCACTGGTGATTTAATGCAAGGGAGTTAACAATAATTGGCTTTTTTCCATGCATTTATATTTATGTTCACACACTCTAAAGCAGTGATGGATATCAGGCGGCCTTAATGCCACATGTGCCCACCAGTGGCCCTAAGCCCTGATTCAGAGGCGCTCGCTATTTAAATAGTGAGCGCTCGCTCTCTGAATCAGGGCGGGACGTTTTTTTTTGTCATCGACCTCCAGGCCACTCGCTAATCTATGGGTGACCACCCACAGCTTTAGCGGGAAACCTGGCGATGGTCGCGATTATCGCGACCATCGGGCTTGCGACGAGACCCTTGTGGTAGGGTTTCGTCCACCGCAAGCCCAGTGAACTTCCTGCTCTAATAGAGCAGGAAGTTCACTACTGACATCACTTCACCTCTCTTTGACATCAGAGCACCTCTCCCTCTCCTGCCATCCCACGCCCCCCCCCCCTTCCATAGAAGACTGACTACCCTCTCCCAGAAAAAAGAAGCTGAATGCCGGTAAGTATGCCTCAGGCCTCATAACATACAGTATGTGTGTTTTATGGGCCTGATTCAGACGCGCTCGCGAGCAAGCATATCAATGACATCACTGGTGATGCGAGCAAGCATATCAATGGTCCCCGACTGCGCATGCGCCGCCTCCGGCGTGCACATGCTCAAGACCCGTACTGCAACGGCAGCTCCGTCACAACGGGTCTCGCTACAAGACGGGGTGGCTGTCGATGTTGATTGACAGCTCGCCCCGTTTTGTAGGTGGGGAAGGGGGGTGGCAGCACAAACGCAGGCGTTCCCATAGAAACGCCTCATGTTTGTGGGAGACCCTACTGACATCACTTGTGATGTCCGTAGTGGTCTATTAGAGCAGGAAGTCCACTCGGGCTTGCGAGAGCTGAGACCCTACCACAGGGTCTCCTCGCAAGACCTATGGTTGTGATAATCGCGACCATCGCCAGGCCGCTCGCAAAAGCTGTGGGTGGTCACCCACAGCTTAGCGAGTGGCCTGGAGACTGAAAAAAATAAATGATTCCCCTCCCTGATTCAGAGCAAGCGCTCACAAACAGCGAGCGGCTCTGAATCAGGCCCTATATGTTCTTCCCAACACTGTTCCAACAAATGTGTTGCACTTGTAGGTTGATTTGCTTTCACCCTTCTCCAGTTCACCCTTCTGTCCAGTTCATCCCAAACCAACTCTATGTGGTGTAAGTCTGGAGACTATGCCGGCCATTACAGGATTTGTAGCCTACTGTCTGTTTTCCTCCGAAGCTTGTTGTGACATAGCCTGGAGGTATGTGTTTGGCTCTCATCTTGCTGTCGGAGGATCTTTGACCAGCTAGACATAGACCAAAGGGTATTCCATGGCACTGGAAAATGCTGTGCTAGCACTTTTGATTCACTGTGCCAGTCACTCTGACTTGGTATCCAGCAAACGAGCCCCGGACCATCACGCTTCCTTCTCCATGTGTGACAGTTGGTGTCACTGGGGTTTATTTACTAAGCTGTAGCTTAAATTAAAAAAAAAGGAAATAGTTTTAATAATAAATAATATGATGTTTTGTTATTGAAAGCATTACCCTTGTAAATTTTGGGATTAAACACACTGGGATGTGGCACACTCCACAAACTGAGGAGACATCCTTTCGTCTATTCAACGCCGTACAAAAACACTGCGTGATGAACCAAAGATTTTAAATATTGATTCATTGGTCCATTTGAGCTTTTTCCAACCTTCAGTAGCCCAATCCTGGTGTTTATTGGCGCAGGCAAGCCTCTCTTTTGTTGCTGCAGAAAAGTTGTAAGCTCTTAACCCATTACTTGGAAATGGTTTAATTCCTGACTGGATGAGTGCAGGCATCTCCATACATTTTTTGGGCATGTCTTTGCCAGCGATTGTGCCTGGCTTGCTTCAAATGAACATTCTGAGCCAGACATCTAATTATCAGCTGGATGAACACCAGTAAGTATCACCGCTACTTCTGTAACAGATGCAAACAGATCTCAGATCAAGAGCTCTTTGCTGACCAATGTCATTCCCTCCCTCCCTTAAGATGCAATATTAAAACCAGTGGCCTTCCATAGAACCACACAGCCTTCACCATCCTATCTTGCAGCGAGTGCCAGTACAGTAGTATAAAACCCAACCACCTCACCGAGTGAGCCTGAGGAGATTAACTACAATCCAAAGCTAAGGGGAACTGAGATGCCAAAAAAACATGAGTGACCCAAGACCCATACTGGCTAGCAATCATATCTACCTGAAACATAGTAATTTCAATAATTGAACATCATAAAACACAAAATGGATAACACAGCCAAACCACATTCAAATGACACCAACAAAATGGGGTGGGGGAGGGAGGACTGAAGCACAGATAACCGGACTTGAGGCAAAAACATAATATAACCCCTAGTAGTATAATGGTAATGCCAATTAGACCCCGGAGGAAAATAAAATTATTAAGGTAGTGAGCTACCTCGACTTCCCCAGTGCCAGCCACCACACACCAATGTAGGAATGTGCTGAAGCAATCCAAAAAGATGCACAAGATGGAAATGGCCATAGCAAGCATTTATCTCAGTATAAGTTGTTGTGCAAATGATAACTCATAAACTTGAATGAATCAGTATGTAGAGGTAACAGGCTGAAGGCTGATTCATCAACAATCTTAGCCAATAAGGATCCTGGACTAGAGGCTATCACAAGGTCCAGCACCTATCAGGATTGATACTGCGTTCAACACAATTCAGGGATAATGCCGTAATTTACAGAAGATGCAGACATTTTCCTGGCTCCTTCTTAGGGACCATTTCCACTGGGGATAGAACCAGGTCTGCCAAAGGAGGTAAAGGAAAGGGGCCAGTCGTTTACATGCGGTAGATCCACAGAAGATAGTATCAATTAATATGAATATGGGTTCACTTCATAGGGGCACATTTGTCGTTTTTTTTTCTTATGTTGCACAATTGCCATCCATATGGAATCTAAATACATTGACAGGATTTTGATGTGTCAGGAATTTGAATGTTGGGATTTTGTCCTTGCCGGGATTTTGATGTGATACGATTTTGTCCTTGTCGGCACAGTGCCCTTTCTGTATTATGTCCATGTCGGTATTTTGTTCATGTTGGTATAGTGACCTGCTGATGTTTAGACCATTTCAGTATTTGACTTTTTGGATTTTGTCTATTTTTATCTTATGTTCCTGTCTGTATTTTGACTGTCGGTATGTTGATTGTTGGTATTTAGTCCGTGTCAGGATTACTTTGCCAGTAATTGGAATGCTGAGATTTGACCTTCGGGATATCATACCCCAGCCACGCCCATCACTTCATCATGGCCCCTAAGCTCTGCCCAAGACCAGATCACAGCAACACTGAATAGAGGATGTCACCTAAAAACTTTGGTCTCCTTACCATCCTAGGGCTCCTCATTACAGAGAGGACTGCCCAGAGCTGGCCCTAGCCAAATTACTGCCCTAGGAAAGATTTTGGGTGGTGTCCCCCTCCCCGTGGGATCCTGAAAAGGGGTGTGGCCAGCACAGCAAAGTATCAACACCCACCTTCACCCACTACCACTATCCCAGCAGAACACCCCTCTCCCAGCAGTGAGCACCACAGCACCCCAGCCCTCTCCCAGTTCCAAACTTACTTGAGTGCAGCCTGCAGAGCTATCCGACTCAAGGTACAGCAAGTCGTGGGCGGCGGACCCGCTTTTCCCATCTCTGGCTGGCAGGCCGCAGCTGTGTGTGATGATTGCTGGAGGCAGAACCCAGAGCCGTGATGTGTGACTCACTACTCCGAGCTACGCAAAGGCCCATGGTGCAGCAGCCCTCCCGCCACCATTTACTTACAGTAAATGTGCAGAAGCTCATTCTGATTGTGTGACGCCTCAGAGCCGGCCCGGCTCTAAGCACTAACCGCCGTCCAGGTGCTCCTCCCCTGCAAACTGCTGCCGGCTGTTCCTCTGCTGCCCGTTCATTGTTTGCTGCTGCCAGGCCCAATCGGATCTGTCAGCTCAGCTCCGATCGTAGATGCTATGCAGCTGCAGTAGCAGCTGCCAGAGTCTCTGCCCAGCCGGCAGCAGGTGCCCTGGCCATGCCTACACCAAACCTACGCCAGCCCTAGGCATTTGCTTAGTTTGTCTATGCCTAGGGCCGGGTCTGGGACTGCCGCTCATAACCTGAGGCTCATAATAACCAAGACGATGGCCCCTTATAACATGGGGTTCATGACTAAAGGTATTGCCCTTTATGACCTGGAGCACTGCATGGCATCCCACTGCCTCTTGAAAGTGTAGAACACTGGCCCTACAGTGGGCAGAGGCAGCCCTCCCAGCACCAAAATGATGGCGGTGACTTGCGGCAAAGCCATGCTCCCTGCGCAGTACACAACGGATAACTTCTCTGACCAGAAACACTAAAACAAAGAGGCAGTTACTCCACCTCACAACCACTATAAACACCAAACCCCTTCCCAACTATTCTACTATTGGCTGCTTATAAACTAAGATGGACTACCTTAAAGGGGAAACTACACCAGTACTTTTTAAAATGGCAAAACTCAAAATCCCTCATAGTTTATTGTCCCTCAGGCCTATAATACCAGCCTTTGGGACAAATTTCTTTGCATATATGGCGAGTAACCAAACCACACTAGCATCGGCATCGGGGGGGGAGCGGATACTAATTACCCAGGCCTAGGCTTGCTGGAGGGGCTTGACAGGGGCCCGGGTCCAGCGCCTCCCCCACTCCCTCTTACCACACAGTAGCCCAGCACATGCTGCTGTGTGCTGGGCTGCAGTGGGAGACAGCAACCGCAGCAGTCTCCTATGCCTGTAGGGGGGAGCGATCACACTGATCGCGGTCCCCCCCCTGACTTTGCACTGGGCTGAGGGGTTTTCAGTGCCCCCCTCACCAGCATGCAGTGCCGCGGGTGTAGCCACACCTCCCGTGATTAGGTCACATCCCCTTCAACCGGGCTCGAGGCGGCTCTCAGCATTCCTGCACACTAGCTTTCCGGAAAGCATAGTATATTTACTAAACATCCATAATATTGCAAGTCCTTAGAAAAAGATATAATGAATAAATAAATACATAAATAATTAATTAAAATGAAAATAAATACATTTCTTTAGCTTAAATCCTGTGTCTCCCCATTCTCCGGAGCACCAGTGAAATTCACACTGGCTTCTTCCTTGGACCTCACTGATATAAAGTGACTTTTATTGCCTCAGGGATATTTGTAAAACTAAAATATATAAAATGAGCTCCTGTAAGCAGCCTAATTATCTAGTATGTCTCTGGAAGGGACCCGCTGAGCTGTCCCTGAACACCGTGTTTTACACCTGAAAGAGATTAGCACAGACCACCAATCGCTTGGAACTCTAATCTTCTGTATACTGTTTCTGAAGCAGTGGTTAGAGCTACTGCAGGTGTTCTCATTAATTAGCTGAAACCGGGGCAACGGGCCTGTTTCATTGTGTGTCTGAGCAAGAATTCACTTTACTGCTTCTATTTTATGTTCAAAATTAAAATGTGTCTATGACGTGGTGCCTCCAAGAATCCTGTGGACAATGATGTCCATCAATGCCATAACATTATCCTCTATAAGAGTCACTAATTTGTTTAACGTGCTCACTAAAAATTATAGTCAAAAAGAAAAATATACTATATTATAATAATAAAGATAGGGACATTATTATTATTGTATTATTGCTTATTTGGCCAACACATTTTAAGCTATATTATTTGTGTGGGTGTGTGTGTGTGTATATATATATATACATATATATGTGTTTGTGTGTATATATATATATATATATATATATATATATATATATATTAGAAATACACACATGTTATAATATAACAGACACACACATATATGTGTGTGCATATGTATATATTTATATATATATATATATAATAGAAAAACACACATATATAGTATATATTATATATATATATTATACTGTATATGTGTATTTTTATATTATATATATATATACATATAAACACACACATATATATTATATGTGTCTGTTTCTATTATATTATACATGTGTGTCTATATATATATATAATTTTTTTTTATATATATATATATATATTTATGTATATATATATATATATATATATACAATTATATCCCAGTTGGCAGATTGTTTAGGTTCCCACACTTGACGGATACTTGTTCACCTCCATCCATAAAAATCAGATCAGAAATAAATGGAAGAATGTAAAAGAAAAATCCCATTTAAATACTTTCCTGATATGATGGGCGGTTGGATGTGAGCACAGATTAGGCAGACTGGGGGAATCTTACACCGTTAGCAATTTACCCCCTCAGGGTTCACTAATACATTTATGCTGTTACTATTTCATAAAGTGACTGGATTCTGTGGGACGCACACTCAGCGTCCGGCACTGCAAATTCAGATCACTGTGCCATCGTCATCACCACCTTCGCCATCATCATCATCAAGCTCATTATCACATTACGTTACCTACATAATCTCCTACCCCTTCTCCACATCATTCCTACTAATTTCCCAACTTCTCTGATCCAGAGCAGGCACTAACAAAATAAAAGGCAAAATAAACTGTGATACAGTATAATCTATTTTTTCATTAGCTGATATTCCTCTACATAGTCCAGTGGAAACCAATAATTGTTATTCAAAAATAAATATTCACTAGATGGTTATGCGCAGACCCCCGTGTTTTGGTTTTGGTTCTAAATCATAGCAATGCTTTGATGTTGGCAAAACCACCCTCAAATGTTTTAGTTCTGGATTTCTTTAAAAATGTATAAAAACAGCTATAATCATGTAACTTGGACCTGTTTTTGTTCCTATAGTATTATTAGCATCAATAACATTCATTTCCAGTCAATTTTGACAACCTCACAGCGCCTGAAATCACAAGAGAGGGAATTAAATGCAATCCAGAATACATGAGATATGATTTTTAGATCTAAGTTCCGAAGTTGACAAGAAGACCCGAGTCGGGACTTGTTTCTGCTCGGAATCCCAAAAAATATCTGAGCTGGGATTTGGTTCAGCTCGGAAACCACAAAGTTCGGGTGTGATTGGTTTTTTTAGATAACCAAACTGCACATCTCTAAAAGAAACCAGTCATCTCTAAAATCAACCGCTCATCTCCAAAAGGAACTGCTCATCTCTAAAAGGAACCGCTCATCTCTAAAAGGAACTGCTCATCTCTAAAATCAACCGCTCATCTCTAAAAGGAACTGCTCATCTCTAAAAGGAACCGCTCATCTCTAAAAGGAACTGCTCATCTCTAAAATCAACTGCTCATCTCTAAAAGGAACTGCTCATCTCTAAAAGAAACCGGTCATCTCTAAAAATCAACTGCTCATCTCTAAAAGGAACCGCTCATCTCTAAAAGGAACTGCTCATCTCTACAATCAACCGCTCATCTCTAAAAGGAACTGCTCATCTCTAAAATCAACCGCTCATCTCTAAAAGGAACCGCTCATCTCTAAAAGGAACCGCTCATCTCTAAAATCAACCGCTCATCTCTAAAAGGAACTGCTCATCTCTAAAAGGAACTGCTCATCTCTAAAATCAACCGCTCATCTCTAAAAGGAACTGCTCATCTCTAAAAGGAACTGCTCATTTCTAAAATCAACCACTCATCTCTAAAAGGAACTGCTTATCTCTTAAAGGAACCGCTTATCTCTAAAAAGAACTGCTCATCTCAAAAAGGAACCGCTCATCTCTAAAAGGAACTGCTCATCTCTTAAAGGAACCGCTTATCTCTAAAAAGAACCGCTCATCTCAAAAAGGTACCGCTCATCTCTAAAAGGAACTGCTCATCTCTAAAAGGAACTGCTCATCTCTAAAATCAACCGCTCATCTCAAAAAGGTACCGCTCATCTCTAAAAGGAACCGCTCATCTCTAAAAGGAACTGCTCATTTCTAAAATCAACCACTCATCTCTAAAAGGAACTGCTTATCTCTTAAAGGAACCGCTTATCTCTAAAAAGAACTGCTCATCTCAAAAAGGAACCGCTCATCTCTAAAAGGAACTGCTCATCTCTTAAAGGAACCGCTTATCTCTAAAAAGAACCGCTCATCTCAAAAAGGTACCGCTCATCTCTAAAAGGAACCGCTCATCTCTAAAAGGAACTGCTCATCTCTAAAATCAACCGCTCATCTCTTAAAGGAACCGCTCATCTCTAAAAGGAACTGCTCATCTCTAAAAGGAACCGCTCATCTCTTAAAGGAACCGCTCATCTCTAAAAGGAACTGCTCATCTCTAAAAGGAACTGCTCATTTCTAAAATCAACCGCTCATCTCTAAAAGGAACCGCTCATCTCTTAAAGGAACCGCTTATCTCTAAAAAGAACCGCTCATCTCAAAAAGGAACCGCTCATCTCTAAAAGGAACCGCTCATCTCTAAAAGGAACTGCTCATCTCTTAAAGGAACCGCTTATCTCTAAAAGGAACCGCTCATCTCAAAAGGAACCACTTATCTCTAAAAGGAACCGCTCATCTCAAAAAGGAAAGGCCACTTTGTCACTTTACATACACGTACTATTTATATGTTTTGATATTTACATATATTTTTTTGCTAGTAACATATTGTTGTCTTTTTGCTATTACATATGCAGAACTATAAACGTGAGATGCACTAGCAGTTTAATATGAGTTATTAGAATGCATATTACCAGCCAAGCAATAACGCAACCTTCAGTCTGTGTCTGTTTTATAAGCAAGTTTATTTTGAACATATCAGTTCTGACAAAGCACACTTGAGTTTTTGTTGTTTTTTATTACCCCGCAATATTAATATTGGCTTCTGTGAGTCTGTGAGACCGGTTTAACATTTTATGGGTGTATTTTATGAAAACTGACTGGGATCAAAATAAGCAATGAGACCTGAAATGCGTCAGCCTCAATCCACATTTAAGGACTGTTGTGTGTTTTAAACATTAGCGCAGTATTTATGATTGTGTGCTCATCAGGCTGCCCTGCAGTTACCGAAATGAATTCCTTTCCCTAATCATCATCTTCCTCCCCATAAAATATTAAACATTGTATATATTTATATAGTGTAAGTCATGTCAAGCATTTTATTTTATATTATCAATGTTATATAGTCATTTTAAGTTAAAAATGGAAAATGTACTGTATTAATGAAACATTTATTTAAATTTAATTAAAAAAAATCTTCAAAAAAAATATATTAATTGGAGAATTTTTTTTTTTTTTTGTGTGTGACATATTTGCATTGAGCGGAAACTACCTGACCTATAAAGAACTAAAAATCATTATCAATATTTACAAGCAGATAATCATCTGTCACTTTTACACCAGCTGAGTGGTTTCTACCGGCAACACTTTCAATTTTCCTTTTAAAAATTTTAGTAAATATGCCACCCTTATCTATGTATTATTTATTTTTTATTCAGAATAAAATAGTTTCTTATGCAACTGCAGTGCTAACATGTAGTAATAATAATATCACATATAATATAGATATGGAGCATGAAATTCTGCTGTTATACTGTCAATAGAGAGTTAAGCAATATTTAAAATTAAATTAAACTATGGGTAAAAATACTTAGGTGATGGCAAACATTGCATTGTATCACACTACTTTTTCTTTGAAAAAGTACAAACAAAAAGATTAAAATAGATTTTCTAGGTTTATGTTGTATTCATTATATAATCACTTTTTGATTATCTACACTAATATAATAAGAACGTTGTTTCTGTCTCTTTGTTCCAAGGTGGCACAAAAACTACAGAAACAATTTCTTCGAAAACTGCATCATTTAGTAGTGAAGTCTCCTATATATAACCTGCACTTTGTTTCATCTCAATTTGTCAAGTTAACGCTGAGCAATAACAAAAACAATATTTAGTGACATCATCAATGCAAGAGATAGGTATGGCACCATGCGCACGGCTGGTAAGGGGTGGAGGGAGAGGTGATTTGTGCTCGCGTTGACTTGAATAGGATAGGCTACATAGCAGTCTGTACACAGGGCACACAGTGACAATGGTGAGATAGGTGTGGCACCATGCGCACGGCTGGTAAGGGGTGAGGGGAGAGGTGCTTTGGGCCTGCGTTGACTTGAATAGGATAGGCTACATAGCAGTCTGCGAACAGGGCACAGAGTGACATTGGTGTGAGTGATGGGTGAATAGGAGAGGCTACATAGCAGTCTCTGCACAGGGCACACAGTGACGTTGGTGTGAGTGGTGGGTGAATAGGATAGGCTACATAGCAGTCTGTGCACAGGACACACAGTGACATTGGTGTGAGTGGTGGGTGAATAGGATAGGTTACATAGCAGTCTGTGCACAGGGCACACAGTGACATTGGTGTGAGTGGTGGGTGAATAGGATAGGCTACATAGCAGTATGTGCACAGGGCACACAGTGACATTGGTGTGAGTGGTGGGTGAATAGGATAGGCTACATAGCAGTCTGTGCACAGGGCACACAGCGACATAGGTGTGAGTGGTGGGTGAATAGGATAGGCTACATAGCAGTATGTGCAGGGGCACACAGTGACATTGGTGTGAGTGGTGGGTGAATAGGAGAGGTTACACAGGAGTCTGTGCACAGGGCACACAGTGACCATTGGTGTGAGAGGTGCGTGAATAGGTTAGGCAACATAGCAATCTGTGCACAGGGCACACAGTGACATTGGTGTGATAGGTGGGTGAATAGGATAGGAAACATAGCAGTATGTGCACAGGCCACACAGTGACATTAGTGTGAGTGGTGGGTGAATAGAATAGGATACATAGCAGTCTGTGCACAGGGCACACAGTGACATTGGAGTGAGTGGTGGATGAATAGGAGAGGATACATAGCAATCTGTGCACAGGGCACACAGTGACATTAGTGAGAGAGGTGGGTGAATAGGATAGGCTACACAGCAGTCTGTGCACAGGGCACACAGTGACATTAGTGTGAGTGGTGGGTGAACAGGATAGGCTACATAGCAGTCTGTGCATAGGGCACACAGTGACATAGGTGTGAGTGGTGGGTGAACAGGAGAGGTTAAACAGGAGTCTGTGCACAGGGCACACAGTGACATTGGTGTGAGTGGTGGGTGAATAGGTTAGGCAACATAGCAATCTGTGCACAGGGCACACAGTGACATTGGTATGAGTGGCGGGTGAATAGGAGAGGGTACTTAGCAGTCTGTGCACAGGGCACACAGTGACATAGTTGTGAGTGGTGGGTGAACAGGAGAGGTTACACAGGAGTCTGTGCACAGGTCACACAGTGACATTGGTGTGAGTGGTGGGTGAATAGGTTAGGCAACATAGCAATCTGTGCACAGGGCACACAGTGACATAGGTGTGAGTGGTGGGTGAATAGGAGAGGGTACATAGCAGTCTGTGCACAGGGCACATAGTGACATTGGTGTGAGTGGTGGATGAATATTATAGGTTACATAGCAGTCTGTGCACAGGGCACACAGTGACATTGGTGTGATGTGGGTGAATAGGAGAGGTTACATAGCAGTCTGTGCACAGGGCACACAGTGACATTGGTGTGAGTGGTGGGTGAATAGGAGAGGCTACATAGCAGTCTGTGCACAGGGCACACAGTGACCATTGGTGTGAGAGGTGGGTGAATAGGATAGGTTACATAGTCTGTGCACAGGACACACAGTGACATTGGTGTGAGTGGTGGGTGAATAGGATAGGCTACACAGCAGTCTGTGCACAGAGCACACAGTGACATTGGTGTCAGGGGTGGTTGAATAGGATAGGCTACATAGCAGTCTGTGCACAGGGCACACAGTGACATTGGTGTGAAAGGTGGGTGAACAGGATAGGCTACATAGCAGTCTCTACACAGGACACACAGTGACATTGGTGTGAGTGGTGGTTGAATAGGATAGGATACATAGCAGTCTGTGCACAGGACACACAGTGACATTGGTGTGAGTGGTGGGTGAATAGGATAGGCTACATAGCAGTCTGTGCACAGGGCACACAGTGACATTGGTGTGAAAGGTGGGTGAACAGGATAGGCTACATAGCAGACTCTGCACAGGACACACAGTGACATTGGTGTGAGTGGTGGTTGAATAGGATAGGATACATAGCAGTCTGTGCACAGGGCACACAGTGACATTGGTGTGAGAGGTGGGCGAATAGGCAGGCTACATAGCAGTCTGTGCACAGGGCACACAGTGACATTGGTGTGAGTGGTGGCTGAATAGGAGAGGTTACATAGCAGTCTGTGCACAGGGCACACAGTGACATTAGTGTGAGCGGTGGGTGAATAGGATAGGCTACACAGCAGTCTGTGCACAGGGCACACAGTGACATTAGTGTGAGTGGTGGGTGAATAGGATAGGCTACATAGCAGTCTGTGCACAGGGCACACAGAGACATAGGTGTGAGTGGTGGGTTTACAGGAGAGGTTACACAGGAGTCTGTGCACAGTGCACAAAGTGACATTGGTGTGAGTGGTGGGTGAATAGGATAGGATACATAGCAGTCTGTGCACAGGGCACACAGTGACATTGGTGTGAGAGGTGGGTGAATAGGAGAGGCTACATAGCAGTCTCTGCACAGGGCACACAGTGACATTGGTGTGAGTGGTGGGTGAATAGGATAGGTTACATAGCAGTCTGTGCACAGTGCACACAGCGACATAGGTGTGAGTGGTGGGTGAACAGGAGAGGTTACACAGGTGCCTGTGCACAGGGCACACAGTGACATTGGTGTGAGTGGTGGATGAATAGGATAGGCTACATAGCAGTCTGTGCACAGGGCACACAGTGACATTGGTGTGAGTGGTGGGTGAATAGGAGAAGTTACATAGCAGTCTGTGCACAGGGCACACAGTGACATTGGTGTGAGTGGTGGGTGAATAGGATAGGATACATAGCAGTCTGTGCACAGTGCACAAAGTGACATTGGTGTGAGTGGTGGGTGAATAGGATAGGATACATAGCAGTCTGTGCACAGGGCACATAGTGACATTGGTGTGAGTGGTGGGTGAATAGGATAGGATACATAGCAGTCTGTTCACAGGGCACACAGTGACATTGGTGTGAGTGGTGGGTGAATAGGATAGGTTACATAGCAGTCTGTGCACAGGGCACACAGTGACATAGGTGTGGGTGGTGGGTGAATAGGATAGGTTACATAGCAGTCTGTGCACAGGGCACACAGTGACATGGGTGTGAGTGGTGGGTGAATAGGAGAGGTTACATAGCAGTCTGTGCACAGGGCACACAGTGACATTGGTGTGAGTTTTGGGTGAATAGGAGAGGTTACATAGCAGTCTGTGCACAGGGCACACAGTGACATTGGTGTGAGAGGTGGGTGAATAGGATAGGATACATAGCAGTCTGTGCACAGGACACACAGTGACATTGGTGTGAGTGGTGGGTGAATAGGATAGGATACATAGCAGTCTGTGCACAGGGCACACAGTGACATTGGTTAGAGTGGTGGGTGAATAGGGCCGGCTACATAGCTGTCTGTGCACAGGGCACACAGTGACATTGGTGTGAGTGGTGGGTGAATAGGAGAGGTTACATAGCAGTCTGTGCACAGGGCACACAGTGACATTGGTGTGAGTGGTGGGTGAATAGGAGAGGTTACATAGCAGTCTGTGCACAGGGCTCACAGTGACAGTGGTGTGAGTGGTGGGTGAATAGGAGAGGCTACACTGCAGTCTGTGCACAGGGCACAAAGTGACATGGGTGTCAGTGGTGGGTGAATAGGATAGGCTACATAGCAGTCTGTGCACAGGGAACACAGTGACATGGGTGTGAGTGGTGGGTGAATAGGAGAGGTTACATAACAGTCTGTGCACAGGGTACACAGTGACATGGGTGGGAGTGGTTGGTGAGTAGGATAGGCTACATAGCAGTCTGTGCACAGGGCACACAGTGACATTAGTGTGAGTGGTGGATGAATAGGAGAGGTTACATAGCAGTCTGTGCACAGGGCACACAGTGACATTAGTGTGAGTGGTGGATGAATAGGATAGGCTACACAGCAGTCTGTGCACAGAGCACACAGTGACATTGGTGTCAGGGGTGGGTGAATAGGATAGGCTACATAGCAGTCTGTGCACAGAGCACACAGTGACATTGGTGTGAAAGGTGGGTGAACAGGATAGGCTACATAGCAGTCTCTGCACATGACACACAGTGACATTGGTGTGAGTGGTGGATGAATATGAGAGGTTACATAGCAGTCTGTGCACAGGGCACACAGTGATATTAGTGTGAGTGGTGGATGAATAGGATAGGTTACATAGCAGTCTGTGCACAGGGCACACAGTGACATTGGTGTGAGTGGTGGGTGAATAGGAGAGGTTACACAGCAGTCTGTGCACAGAGCACACAGTGACATTGGTGTTAGGGGTGGGTGAATAGGAGAGGTTACACAGCAGTCTGTGCACAGGACACACAGTGACATTGGTGTGAGAGGTGGGTGAATAGGAGAGGCTACATAGCAGTCTCTGCACAGGACACACAGTGACATTGGTGTGAGTGGTGGGTGAATAGGATAGGTTACATAGCAGTCTGTGCACAGGGCACACAGTGACACTGGTGTGAAAGGTGAGTGAACAGGATAGGCTACATAGCAATCTCTGCACAGGACACACAGTGACATTGGTGTGAGTGGTGGTTGAATAGGATAGGATACATAGCAGTCTGTGCACAGAGCACACAGTGACATTGGTGTGAGAGGTGGGCGAATAGGGCAGGCTACATAGCAGTCTGTGCACAGGGCACACAGTGACATAGGTGTGAGTGGTGGGTGTACAGGAGAGGTTACACAGGAGTCTGTGCACAGGGCACACAGTGACATTGGTGTGAGTGGTGGGTGAATAGGTTAGGCAACATAGCAATCTGTGCACAGTGCACACAGTAACATTGGTGTGAGTGGTGGGTGAATAGGAGACGGTACATAGCAGTTTGTGCACAGGGCAAGTAGTGACATTGGTGTGAGTGGTGGATGAATAGGATAGGCTACATAGAAGTCTGTTCACAGGACACACAGTGACATAGGTGTGAGAGGAGGGTGTATAGGATAGGTTACATAGTCTGTGCACAGGACACACAGTGACATTGGTGTGAGTGGTGGGTGAATAGGATAGGCTACACAGCAGTCTGTGCACAGAGCACACAGTGACATTGGTGTCAGGGGTGGGTGAATAGGATAAGCTACATAGCAGTCTGTGCACAGAGCACACAGTGACATTGGTGTGAAAGGTGGGTGAAGAGGATAGGCTACATAGCAGTCTCTGCACAGGACACACAGTGACATTGATGTGAGTGGTGGATGAATAAGAGAGGTTACATAGCAGTCTGTGCACAGGGCACACATTGACATTAGTGTGAGTGGTGGATGAATAGGATAGGTTACATAGCAGTCTGTGCACAGGGCACACAGTGACATTGGTGTGAGTGGTGGGTGAATAGGAGAGGTTACACAGCAGTCTGTGCACAGAGCACACAGTGACATTGGTGTCAGGGGTGGGTGAATAGGAGAGGATACACAGCAGTCTGTGCACATGACACACAGTGACATTGGTGTGAGTGGTGGGTGAATAGGAGAGGCTACATATCAGTCTCTGCACAGGACACACAGTGACATTGGTGTGAGTGGTGGATGAATAGGATAGGCTACATAGCAGTCTGTGCACAGGGCACACAGTGACATTGGTGTGAGTGGTGGGTGAATAGGAGAGGTTACATAGCAGTCTGTGCACAGGGCACACAGTGACATTGGTGTGAGTGGTGGGTGAATAGGATAGGATACATAGCAGTCTGTGCACAAGGCACACAGTGACACTGGTGTGAGTGGTGAGTGAATAGGATAGGATACATAGCAGTCTGTGCACAGGGCACACAGTGACATTGGTGTGAGTGGTGGGTGAATAGGATAGGATACATAGCAGTCTGTGCACAGGACACACAGTGACATTGGTGTGAGTGGTGGGTGAATAGGATAGGATACATAGCAGTCTGTGTACAGGGCACACAGTGACATTGGTGTGAGTGGTGGGTGAATAGGGCAGGCTACATAGCAGTCTGTGCACAGGGCACAAAGTGACATTGGTGTGAGTGGTGGGTGAATAGGAGAGGTTACATAGCAGTCTGTGCACAGGGCACACAGTGACATTGGTGTGAGTGGTGGGTGAATAGGAGAGGTTACATAGCAGTCTGTGCACAGGGCTCACAGTGACATCAGTGTGAGTGGTGGGTGAATTGGTGAGGCTACATAGCAGTCTGTGTACAGAGCACACAGTGACAGTGGTGTGAGTGGTGGATGAATTGGAGAGGCTACACAGCAGTCTGTGCACAGGGCACACAGTGACATTGGTGTGCGTGGTGGGTGAATAGGATAGGCTACATAGCAGTCTGTGCACATGGTACACAGTGACATGGGTGTGTGTGGTGGGTGAAAAGGAGAGGTTACATAACAGTCTGTGCACAGGGCACATAGTGACATTGGTCTGAGTGGTGGATGAATAGGGCAGGCTGCATAGCAGTCTGTGCACAGGGCACACAGTGACATTGGTGTGAGAGGTGGGTGAATAGGATAGGCTACATAGCAGTCTGTGCACAGGGCACACAGTGACATTGGTGTGAGTGGTGGGTGAATAGGATAGGTTACATAGCAGTAGGTGCACGGGACACACAGTGAGATTGGTGTGAGAGGTGGGTGAATAGGATAGGTTACATAGCAGTCTGTGCACAGGGCACAAAGTGACATTGGTGTGAGTGGTGGGTGAACAGGAGAGGCTACACAGCAGTCTGTGCACAGGGCACACAGTGACATTGGTGTGAGAGGTGGATGAATAGATTAGGCTACATAGCAGTCTGTGCACAGTGCACACAGCGACATAGGTGTGAGTGGTGGGTGAACAGGAGAGGTTACACAGGAGCCTGTGCACAGGGCACACAGTGACATTGGTGTGAGTGGTGGATGAATAGGATAGGCTACATAGCAGTCTGTGCACAGGGCACACAGTGACATTGGTGTGAGTGGTGGGTGAATAGGAGAGGTTACATAGCAGTCTGTGCACAGGGCACACAGTGACATTGGTGTGAGTGGTGGGTGAATAGGATAGGATACATAGCAGTCTGTGCACAGTGCACAAAGTGACATTGGTGTGAGTGGTGGGTGAATAGGATAGGATACATAGCAGTCTGTGCACAGGGCACATAGTGACATTGGTGTGAGTGGTGGGTGAATAGGATAGGATACATAGCAGTCTGTTCACAGGGCACACAGTGACATTGGTGTGAGTGGTGGGTGAATAGGATGGGTTACATAGCAGTCTGTGCACAGGGCACACAGTGACATAGGTGTGGGTGGTGGGTGAATAGGATAGGTTACATAGCAGTCTGTGCACAGGGCACACAGTGACATGGGTGTGAGTGGTGGGTGAATAGGAGAGGTTACATAGCAGTCTGTGCACAGGGCACACAGTGACATTGGTGTGAGTTTTGGGTGAATAGGAGAGGTTACATAGCAGTCTGTGCACAGGGCACACAGTGACATTGGTGTCAGTGGTGGGTGAATAGGATAGGATACATAGCAGTCTGTGCACAGGACACACAGTGACATTGGTGTGAGTGGTGGGTGAATAGGATAGGATACATAGCAGTCTGTGCACAGGGCACACAGTGACATTGGTTAGAGTGGTGGGTGAGTAGGGCAGGCTACATAGCAGTCTGTGCACAGAGCACACAGTGACATTGGTGTGAGTGGTGGGTGAATAGGAGAGGTTACATAGCAGTCTGTGCACAGGGCTCACAGTGACAGTGGTGTGAGTGGTGGGTGAATAGGAGAGGCTACACAGCAGTCTGTGCACAGAGCACACAGTGATATTGTTGTCAGGGGTGGCTAATTAGGATTGGATACATAGCAGTCTGTGCACAGGACACACAGTGACATTGGTGTGAGTGGTGGGTGAATAGGATAGGATACATAGCAGTCTGTGCACAGGGCACACAGTGACATTGGTGTCAGTGGTGGGTGAATAGGGCAGGCTGCATAGCAGTCTGTGCACAGGGCACACAGTGACATTGGTGTGAGAGGTGGGTGAATAGGATAGGTTACATAGCAGTATGTGCACAGGACACACAGTGACATTGGTGTGAGTGGTGGGTGAATAGGATAGGTTGCATAGCAGTATGTGCACAGGACACACAGTGACATTGGTGTGAGTGGTGTGTGAATAGGATAGGCTACATAGCAGTCTGTGCACAGGGCACACAGTGACATTGGTGTGAGTGGTGGGTGAACAAGAGAGGCTACACAGCAGTCTGTGCACAGGGCACACAGTGACATTGGTGTGAGAGGTGGATGAATAGGATAGGCTACATAGCAGTCTGTGCACAGTGCACACAGTGACATAGGTGTGAGTGGTGGGTGAACATGAGAGGTTACACAGGAGTCTGTGCACAGGGCACACTGTGACATTGGTGTGAGTGGTGGATGAATAGGAGAGGCTACATAGCAGTCTGTGCACAGGACACACAGTGACATTGGGTGAGAGATGGGTGAATAGGAGAGGTTACATAGCAGTCTGTTCACAGGGCACACAGTGACATTGGTGTGAGTGGTGGGTGAATAGGAGAGGTTACATAGCCTTCTGTGCACAGGGCACACAGTGACATTGTTGTGAGTGGTGGGTGAATAGGAGAGGTTAGATAGCAGTCTGTGCACAGGGCACACATTGACATTGGTGTGAGTGGTGGGAGAATAGGAGAGGTTACATAGCAGTCTGTGCACAGGGCACACAGTGACATTGGTGTGAGTGGTGGGTGAATAGGATAGGATACATAGCAGTCTGTGCACAGTGCACAAAGTGACATTGGTGTGAGTGGTGGGTGAATAGGATAGGATACATAGCAGTCTGTGCACAGGGCACATAATGACATTGGTGTGAGTGGTGGGTGAATAGGATAGGTTACATAGCAGTCTGGGCACAGGGCACACAGTGACATAGGTGTGGGTGATGGGTGAATAGGATAGGTTACATAGCAGTCTGTGCACAGGGCACACAGTGACATGGGTGTGAGTGGTGGGTGAATAGGAGAGGTTACATAGCAGTGGGCACAGGGCACACAGTGACATTGGTGTGAGTGGTGGGTGAATAGGAAAGGTTACATAGCAGTCTGTGCACAGGGCACACAGTGACATTGGTGTGCGTGGTGGGTGAATAGGATAGGCTACATAGCAGTCTGTGCACAGGGCACACAGTGACATTGGTGTGAGTGGTGGGTGAATAGGGCAGGCTACATAGCAGTCTGTGCACAGGGCACACAGTGACATTGGTGTGAGTGGTGGGTGAATAGGATAGGATACATAGCAGTCTGTGCACAGGGCACACAGTGACATTGGTTAGAGTGGTGGGTGAATAGGGCAGGCTACATAGCAGTCTGTGCACAGGGCACACAGTGACATTGGTGTGAGTGGTGGGTGAATAGGAGAGGTTACATAGCAGTCTGTGCACAGGGCACACAGTGACATTGGTGTGAGTGGTGGGTGAATTGGAGAGGTTAAATAGTTGTCTGTGCACAGGTCTCACAGTGACAGTGGTGTGAGTGGTGGGTGAATAGGAGAGGCTACACAGCAGTCTTTGCACAGGGCACACAGTGACATGGGTGTGAGTGGTGGGTGAATAGGATAGGCTACATAGCAGTCTGTGCACAGGGTACACAGTGACATGGGTGTGAGTGGTGGGTGAATAGGAGAGGTTACATAACAGTCTGTGCACAGGGTACACAGTGACATGGGTGGGAGTGGTGGGTGAATAGGATAGGCTACATAGCAGTCTGTGCACAGGGCACATAGTGACATTGGTGTGAGTGGTGGGTGAATAGGATAGGCTACACAGCAGTCTGTGCACAGAGCACACAGTGATATTGGTGTCAGGGGTGGCTGATTAGGATTGGCTACATAGCAGTGGTGGGTGAATAGGATAGGATACATAGCAGTCTGTGCACAGTGCACAAAGTGCACAAAGTGACATTGGTGTGAGTGGTGGGTGAATAGGATAGGATACATAGCAGTCTGTGCACAGGACACAAAGTGACATTGGTGTGAGTGGTGGGTGAATAGGATAGGTTACATAGCAGTCTGGGCACAGGGCACACAGTGACATAGGTGTGGGTGATGGGTGAATAGGATAGGTTACATAGCAGTCTGTGCACAGGGCACACAGTGACATGGGTGTGAGTGGTGGGTGAATAGGAGAGGTTACATAGCAGTGTGCACAGGGCACACAGTGACATTGGTGTGAGTGGTGGGTGAATAGGAAAGGTTACATAGCAGTCTGTGCACAGGGCACACAGTGACATTGGTGTGCGTGGTGGGTGAATAGGATAGGCTACATAGCAGTCTGTGCACAGGGCACACAGTGACATTGGTGTGAGTGGTGGGTGAATAGGGCAGGCTACATAGCAGTCTGTGCACAGGGCACACAGTGACATTGGTGTGAGTGGTGGGTGAATAGGATAGGATACATAGCAGTCTGTGCACAGGGCACATAGTGACATTGGTGTGAGTGGTGGGTGAATAGGATAGGCTACACAGCAGTCTGTGCACAGAGCACACAGTGATATTGGTGTCAGGGGTGGCTGATTAGGATTGGCTACATAGCAGTCTGTGCACAGGACACACAGTGACATTGGTGTGAGTGGTGGGTGAACAAGAGAGGCTACACAGCAGTCTGTGCACAGGGCACACAGTGACATTGGTGTGAGAGGTGGATGAATAGGATAGGCTACATAGCAGTCTGTGCACAGTGCACACAGTGACATAGGTGTGAGTGGTGGGTGAACAGGAGAGGTTACACAGGAGTCTGTGCACAGGGCACACTGTGACATTGGTGTGAGTGGTGGATGAATAGGAGAGGCTACATAGCAGTCTGTGCACAGGGCACACAGTGACATTGGTGTGAGTGGTGGGTGAATAGGACAGGTTACATAGCAGTCTATGCACAGGGCACACAGTGACATTGGTGTGAGTGGTGGGTGAATAGTTGAGGTTACATAGCAGTCTGTGCACAGGACACACAGTGACATTGGAGTGAGTGGTGGGTGAATAGGAGAGGTTACATAGCAGTCTGTGCACAGGGCACACAGTGACATTGGTGTGAGTGGTGGGTGAATAGGATAGGATACATAGCAGTCTGTGCACAGGGCACACAGTGACACTGGTGTGAGTGGTGGGTGAATAGGATAGGATACATAGCAGTCTGTGCACAGGGCACACAGTGACATTGGTGTGAGTGGTGGGTGAATAGGATAGGATACATAGCAGTCTGTGCACAGGACACACAGTGACATTGGTGTGAGTGGTGGGTGAATAGGATAGGATGCATAGCAGTCTGTGCACAGGGCTCACAGTGACATCAGTGTGAGTGGTGGGTGAATTGGAGAGGCTACATAGCAGTCTGTGCACAGAGCACACAGTGAGTGGTGTGAGTGGTGGGTGAATTGGAGAGGCTACACAGCAGTCTGTGCACAGGGCACACAGTGACATTGGTGTGCGTGGTGGGTGAATAGGATAGGCTACATAGCAGTCTGTGCACAGGGCACACAGTGACATTGGTGTGAGTGGTGGGTGAATAGGATAGGATACATAGCAGTCTGTGCACAGGACACACAGTGACATTGGTGTGAGTGGTGGGTGAATAGGATAGGATACATAGCAGTCTGTGCACAGGGCACACAGTGACATTGGTTAGAGTGGTGGGTGAATAGGGCAGGCTACATAGCAGTCTGTGCACAGGGCACACTGTGACATTGGTGTGAGTGGTGGGTGAATAGGAGAGGTTACATAGCAGTCTGTGCACAGGGCACACAGTGACATTGGTGTGAGTGGTGGGTGAATAGGAGAGGTTACATAGCAGTCTGTGCACAGGGCTCACAGTGACAGTGGTGTGAGTGGTGGGTGAATAGGATAGGCTACATAGCAGTCTGTGCACAGGGTACACAGTGACATGGGTGTGAGTGGTGGGTGAATAGGAGAGGTTACATAACAGTCTGTGCACAGGGTACACAGTGACATGGGTGGGAGTGGTGGGTGAATCGGATAGGCTACATAGCAGTCTGTGCACAGGGCACATAGTGACATTGGTGTGAGTGGTGGGTGAATAGGATAGGCTTCACAGCAGTCTGTACACAGAGCACACAGTGATATTGGTGTCAGGGGTGGCTGATTAGGATTGGCTACATAGCAGTCTGTGCACAGGACACACAGTGACATTGGTGTGAGTGGTGGGTGAATAGGATAGGATACATAGCAGTCTGTGCACAGGGCACACAGTGACATTGGTGTGAGTGGTGGGTGAATAGGAGAGGTTACAAAGCAGTCTGTGCACAGGGCTCACAGTGACATCAGTGTGAGTGGTGGGTAAATTGGAGAGGCTACATGGCAGTCTGTGCACAGAGCACACAGTGACAGTGGTGTGAGTGGTGGGTGAATTGGAGAGGCTACACAGCAGTCTGTGCACAGGGCACACAGTGACATTGGTGTGCATGGTGGGTGAATACGATAGGCTACATAGCAGTCTGTGCACATGGTACACAGTGACATGGGTGTGTGTGGTGGGTGAAAAGGAGAGGTTACATAACAGTCTGTGCACATGGTACACAGTGACATGGGTGTGTGTGGTGGGGAAAAGGAGAGGTTACATAACAGTCTGTGCACAGGGCACATAGTGACATTGGTGTGAGTGGTGGGTGAATAGGGCAGGCTGCATAGCAGTCTGTGCACAGGGCACACAGTGACATTGGTATGAGAGGTGGGTGAATAGGATAGGCTACATAGCAGTCTGTGCACAGGACACACAGTGACATTGGTGTGAGTGGTGGGTGAATAGGATAGGTTACATAGCAGTCTGTGCACAGGGCACATAGTGACATTGGTGTGAGTGGTGGGTGAACAGGAGAGGCTACACAGCAGTCTGTGCACAGGGCACACAGTGACATTGGTGTTAGAGGTGGATGAATAGATTAGGCTACATAGCAGTCTGTGCACAGTGCACACAGCGACATAGGTGTGAGTGGTGGGAGAACAGGAGAGGTTACACAGGAGGCTGTGCACAGGGCACACTGACATTGGTGTGAGTGGTGGATGAATAGGATAGGCTACATAGCAGTCTGTGCACAGGGCACACAGTGACATTGGTGTGAGTGGTGGGTGAACAGGAGAGGTTACATAGCAGTCTGTGCACAGGGCACACAGTGACATTGGTGTGAGTGGTGGGTGAATAGGATAGGATACATAGCAGTCTGTGCACAGTGCACAAAGTGACATTGGTGTGAGTGGTGGTTGAATAGGATAGGATACATAGCAGTCTGTGCACAGGGCACATAGTGACATTGGTGTGAGTGGTGGGTGAATAGGATAGGATACATAGCAGTCTGTGCACAGGGCACACAGTGACATTGGTTAGAGTGGTGGGTGAATAGGGCAGGCTACATAGCAGTCTGTGCACAGGGCACACAGTGACATTGGTGTGAGTGGTGGGTGAATAGGAGAGGTTACATAGCAGTCTGTGCACAGGGCACACAGTGACATTGGTGTGAGTGGTGGGTGCATAGGAGAGGTTACATAGCAGTCTGTGCACAGGGCTCACAGTGACAGTGGTGTGAGTGGTGGGTGAATAGGATAGGCTACATAGCAGTCTGTGCACAGGGTTCACAGTGACATGGGTGTGAGTGGTGGGTGAATAGGAGAGGTTACATAACAGTCTGTGCACAGGGTACACAGTGACATGGGTGTGAGTGGTGGGTGAATAGGAGAGGTTACATAGCAGTCTGTGCACAGGGCACACAGTGACATTGGTGTGAGTGGTGGGTGAATAGGAGAGGTTACATAGCAGTTTGTGCACAGGGCACACAGTGACATTGGTGTGAGTGGTGGGTGAATAGGATAGGATACATAGCAGTCTGTGCACAGGACACACAGTGACATTGGTGTGAGTGGTGGGTGAATAGGATAGGATACATAGCAGTCTGTGCACAGGGCACACAGTGACATTGGTTAGAGTGGTGGGTGAATAGGGCAGGCTACATAGCAGTCTGTGCACAGGGCACACAGTGACATTGGTGTGAGTGGTGGGTGAATAGGAGAGGTTACATAGCAGTCTGTGCAAAGGGCACACAGTGACATTGGTGTGAGTGGTGGGTGAATAGGATAGGTTACATAGCAGTCTATGCACAGGGCACACAGTGACATTGGTGTGAGTGGTGGGTGAATAGGAGAGGTTACATAGCAGTCTGTGCACAGGACACACAGTGACATTGGTGTGAGAGATGGGTGAATAGGAGAGGTTACATTGCAGTCTGTGGACAGGGCACACAGTGACATTGGTGTGAGTGGTGGGTGAATAGGAGAGGTTACTTAGCCATCTGTGCACAGGGCACACAGTGAGATTGGTGTGAGTGGTGGGTGAATAGGAGAGGGTACATAGCAGTCGGTGCACAGGGCACACAGTGACATGGGTGTGAGTGGTGGGTGAATAGGAGAGGCTACATAGCAGTCTGTGCACAGGACACACAGTGACATTGGTGTGAGAGATGGGTGAATAGGAGAGGTTACATAGCAGTCTGTGCACAGGGCACACAGTGACATTGGTGTGAGTGGTGGGTGAATAGGAGAGGTTACATAGCAGTCTGTGCACAGGGCACACAGTGACTTTGGTGTGAGTGGTGGGTGAATAGGATAGGCTACATAGCAGTCTGAGCACAGGGCACACAGTGATGTTGGTGTGAGTGGTGGGTGAATATGAGAGGTTACATAGCAGACTGTGCACAGGGCACACAGTGATGTTGTTGTGAGTGATGGGTGAATAGGAGAGGTTACATAGCAGTCTGTGCACAGGGCACACAGTGACATTGGTGTGAGGTGGGTGAATTGGAGAGCTTACATAGCAGTCTGTGCACAGGGCACACAGTGACATAGGTGTGACTGGTGGATGAATAGGATAGGTTACATAGCAGTCTATGCACACAGTGACATTGGTGTGAGTGGTGGGTGAATAGGAGAGGTTACATAACAGTCTGAGCACAGGGCACAGAGTGACATTAGTGTGAGTGGTGGGTGAATAGGATAGGCTACATAGCAGTCAGTGCACAGGGCACACAGTGACATGGGTGTGAGTGGTGGGTGAATAGGAGAGGCTACATAGCAGTCTGTGCACAGGGCACATAGTGACATTGGTGTGAGTGGTGGATTAATAGGAGAGATTACATAGCAGTCTGTGCACAGGGCACACAGTGACATTAGTGTGAGTGGTGGGTGAATAGGAGTGGTTACACAGCAGTCTGTGCATAGGGCACACAGTGACATTGGTGTCAGGGGTGGGTGAATAGGAGTGGTTACATAGCAGTCTGTGCACAGGGCACACAGTGACATTGGTGTGAGTGGTGGGTGAATAGGATAGGATACATAGCAGTCTGTGCACAGTGCACACAGTGACATTGGTGTGAGTGGTGGGTGAATAGGATAGGATACATAGCAGTCTGTGCACAGGACACACAGTGACATTGGTGTGAGTGGTGGGTGAATAGGATAGGATACATAGCAGTCTGTGCACAGTGCACACAGTGACATTGGTGTGAGTGGAGGGTGAATAGGATAGGATACATAGCAGTCTGTGCACAGGACACAGTGACATTGGTGTGAGTGGTGGGTGAATAGGATAGGTTACATAGCAGTCTGTGCACAGGGCACACAGTGACATTGCTGTGAGAGGTGGATGAATAGGATAGGCTACATAGCAGTCTGTGCACAGTGCACACAGCGACATAGGTGTGAGTGGTGGGTGAACAGGAGAGGTTACACAGGAGTCTGTGCACAGGGCACATAGTGACCATTGGTGTGAGAGGTGTGTGAATGGGTTAGGCAACACAGCAATCTGTGCACAGGGCACACAGTGACAATGGTGTGAGTGGTGGGTGAATAGGCTAGGATACATAGCAGTCTGTGCACAGGGCACACAGTGACATTGGTGTGAGTGGTGGGTGAATAGGAAAGGTTACATAGCAGTCTGTGCACAGGGCACACAGTGACATTGGTGTGAGTGGTGGGTGAATAGGATAGGCTACATAGCAGTCTGTGCACAGGGCACACAGTGACATTGGTGTGAGTGGTGGGTGAATAGGAGAGGTTACATAGCAGTCTGTGCACAGGGCACACAGTGACATTGGTGTGAGAGGTGGGTGAATAGGATACAGTGGCAAACGCAGGATTTCTTGTGGGGGGTTTCCAAATGCTTGATTTTAGAGCGAGTGTGGCCAGTCCATGAAGAGGTTATAATTAGCAATTATCCAGCTTTAATATGCATCATACAAAGTATATTGTGTTGCATAATTCCAGCATATACAGGACAAGCGATCACAGTATGCCATTAGATATGGCAGTAGGTCCATCCTGTCTGAGCAGAATGTTTTTCTTCATATGTGGGCATCATTCCAGAGCATTGGAGCAAGTCCAAGAGTCTGAGGGAGCAGCAGAAGAACCTAGCACTGCCCTGGACATATATGTACATATCGGTCTCCTTATGTACTGGATAGTGTATTATTATACAGTATTAATATGTAACCCTATTGATGGTCTATAGCAATGCACTCCTAACAGTGCATGTTTTCCACATCTGCTAGTTGGTGCACATGTATATTTATTACTGGCTGACACATTTTTAAAAGATCCACAGGTGTTGCTAAATAATTTCATTTGTGATACTGTGAAGAACATGAAGCACTAGTAACATTGTATTATATTATTATTTCTATTATGGTCATGGTGTGTGCTGAGAAGGGGGGTTTCCAGGCAGATGGAACCCCCCCTGCGTTTGCCTATGGGATAGGCTACATAGCAGTCTGTGCACAGGGCACACAGTGACATTGGTGTGAGTGGTGGGTGAATAGGAGAGGTTACATAGCAGTCTGTGCACAGGGCACACAGTGACTTTGGTGTGAGTGGTGGGTGAATAGGATAGGGTACATAGCAGTCTGAGCACAGGGCACACAGTGATGTTGGTGTGAGTGGTGGGTGAATAGGAGAGGTTACATAGCAGACTGTGCACAGGGCACACAGTGATGTTGGTGTGAGTGATGGGTGAATCGGAGAGGTTACATAGCAGTCTGTGCACAGGGCACACAGTGACATTGGTGTGAGGTGGGTGAATAGGAGAGCTTACATAGCAGTCTGTGCACAGGGCACACAGTGACATAGGTGTGACTGGTGGATGAATAGGAAAGGTTACATAGCAGTCTATGCACATAGTGACATTGGTGTGAGTGGTGGGTGAATAGGAGAGGTTACATAACAGTCTGAGCACAGGGCACAGAGTGACATTAGTGTGAGTGGTGGGTGAATAGGATAGGCTACATAGCAGTCAGTGCACAGGGCACACAGTGACATTGGTGTGAGTGGTGGGTGAATAGGAGAGGCTACATAGCAGTCTGTGCACAGGGCACACAGTGACATTGGTGTGAGTGGTGGATTAATAGGAGAGATTACATAGCAGTCTGTGCACAGGGCACACAGTGACATTAGTGTGAGTGGTGGGTGAATAGGAGTGGTTACACAGCAGTCTGTGCATAGGGCACACAGTGACATTGGTGTCAGGGGTGGGTGAATAGGAGTAGTTACATAGCAGTCTGTGCACAGGGCACACAGTGACATTGGTGTGAGTGGTGGGTGAATAGGATAGGATACATAGCAGTCTGTGCACAGTGCACACAGTGACATTGGTGTGAGTGGTGGGTGAATAGGATAGGATACATAGCAGTCTGTGCACAGGACACACAGTGACATTGGTGTGAGTGGTGGGTGAATTGGATAGGATACATAGCAGTCTGTGTACAGTGCACACAGTGACATTGGTGTGAGTGGAGGGTGAATAGGATAGGATTTATAGCAGTCTGTGCACAGGACACACAGTGACATTGGTGTGAGTGGTGGCTGAATACGATAGGTTACATAGCAGTCTGTGCACAGTGCACAAAGTGACATTGGTGTGAGTGGTGGGTGAATAGGATAGGATACATAGCAGTCTGTGCACAGGGCACATAATGACATTGGTGTGAGTGGTGGGTGAATAGGATAGGTTACATAGCAGTCTGGGCACAGGGCACACAGTGACATAGGTGTGGGTGATGGGTGAATAGGATAGGTTACATAGCAGTCTGTGCACAGGGCACACAGTGACATGGGTGTGAGTGGTGGGTGAATAGGAGAGGTTACATAGCAGTGTGCACAGGGCACACAGTGACATTGGTGTGAGTGGTGGGTGAATAGGAAAGGTTACATAGCAGTCTGTGCACAGGGCACACAGTGACATTGGTGTGCGTGGTGGGTGAATAGGATAGGCTACATAGCAGTCTGTGCACAGGGCACACAGTGACATTGGTGTGAGTGGTGGGTGAATAGGGCAGGCTACATAGCAGTCTGTGCACAGGGCACACAGTGACATTGGTGTGAGTGGTGGGTGAATAGGATAGGATACATAGCAGTCTGTGCACAGGGCACACAGTGACATTGGTTAGAGTGGTGGGTGAATAGGGCAGGCTACATAGCAGTCTGTGCACAGGGCACACAGTGACATTGGTGTGAGTGGTGGGTGAATAGGAGAGGTTACATAGCAGTCTGTGCACAGGGCACACAGTGACATTGGTGTGAGTGGTGGGTGAATTGGAGAGGTTAAATATTTGTTTGTGCACAGGTCTCACAGTGACAGTGGTGTGAGTGGTTGGTGAATAGGAGAGGCTACACAGCAGTCTTTGCACAGGGCACACAGTGACATGGGTGTGAGTGGTGGGTGAATAGGATAGGCTACATAGAAGTCTGTGCACAGGGTACACAGTGACATGGGTGTGAGTGGTGGGTGAATAGGAGAGGTTACATAACAGTCTGTGCACAGGGTACACAGTGACATGGGTGGGAGTGGTGGGTGAATAGGATAGGCTACATAGCAGTCTGTGCACAGGGCACATAGTGACATTGGTGTGAGTGGTGGGTGAATAGGATAGGCTACACAGCAGTCTGTGCACAGAGCACACAGTGATATTGGTGTCAGGGGTGGCTGATTAGGATTGGCTACATAGCAGTGGTGGGTGAATAGGATAGGATACATAGCAGTCTGTGCACAGTGCACAAAGTGCACAAAGTGACATTGGTGTGAGTGGTGGGTGAATAGGATAGGATACATAGCAGTCTGTGCACAGGGCACACAGTGACATTGGTGTGAGTGGTGGGTGAATAGGATAGGTTACATAGCAGTCTGGGCACAGGGCACACAGTGACATAGGTGTGGGTGATGGGTGAATAGGATAGGTTACATAGCAGTCTGTGCACAGGGCACACAGTGACATGGGTGTGAGTGGTGGGTGAATAGGAGAGGTTACATAGCAGTGTGCACAGGGCACACAGTGACATTGGTGTGAGTGGTGGGTGAATAGGAAAGGTTACATAGCAGTCTGTGCACAGGGCACACAGTGACATTGGTGTGCGTGGTGGGTGAATAGGATAGGCTACATAGCAGTCTGTGCACAGGGCACACAGTGACATTGGTGTGAGTGGTGGGTGAATAGGGCAGGCTACATAGCAGTCTGTGCACAGGGCACACAGTGACATTGGTGTGAGTGGTGGGTGAATAGGATAGGATACATAGCAGTCTGTGCACAGGGCACACAGTGACATTGGTTAGAGTGGTGGGTGAATAGGGCAGGCTACATAGCAGTCTGTGCACAGGGCACACAGTGACATTGGTGTGAGTGGTGGGTGAATAGGAGAGGTTACATAGCAGTCTGTGCACAGGGCACACAGTGACATTGGTTTGAGTGGTGGGTGAATTGGAGAGGTTACATAGTTGTCTGTGCACAGGTCTCACAGTGACAGTGGTGTGAGTGGTGGGTGAATAGGAGAGGCTACACAGCAGTCTTTGCACAGGGCACACAGTGACATGGGTGTGAGTGGTGGGTGAATAGGATAGGCTACATAGCAGTCTGTGCACAGGGTACACAGTGACATGGGTGTGAGTGGTGGGTGAATAGGAGAGGTTACATAACAGTCTGTGCACAGGGTACACAGTGACATGGGTGGGAGTGGTGGGTGAATAGGATAGGCTACATAGCAGTCTGTGCACAGGGCACATAGTGACATTGGTGTGAGTGGTGGGTGAATAGGATAGGCTACACAGCAGTCTGTGCACAGAGCACACAGTGATATTGGTGTCAGGGGTGGCTGATTAGGATTGGCTACATAGCAGTCTGTGCACAGGACACACAGTGACATTGGTGTGAGTGGTGGGTGAACAAGAGAGGCTACACAGCAGTCTGTGCACAGGGCACACAGTGACATTGGTGTGAGAGGTGGATGAATAGGATAGGCTACATAGCAGTCTGTGCACAGTGCACACAGTGACATAGGTGTGAGTGGTGGGTGAACAGGAGAGGTTACACAGGAGTCTGTGCACAGGGCACACTGTGACATTGGTGTGAGTGGTGGATGAATAGGAGAGGCTACATAGCAGTCTGTGCACAGGGCACACAGTGACATTGGTGTGAGTGGTGGGTGAATAGGATAGGTTACATAGCAGTCTATGCACAGGGCACACAGTGACATTGGTGTGAGTGGTGGGTGAATAGTTGAGGTTACATAGCAGTCTGTGCACAGGACACACAGTGACATTGGAGTGAGTGGTGGGTGAATAGGAGAGGTTACATAGCAGTCTGTGCACAGGGCACACACTGACATTGGTGTGAGTGGTGGGTGAATAGGATAGGATACATAGCAGTCTGTGCACAGGGCACACAGTGACACTGGTGTGAGTGGTGGGTGAATAGGATAGGATACATAGCAGTCTGTGCACAGGGCACACAGTGACATTGGTGTGAGTGGTGGGTGAATAGGATAGGATACATAGCAGTCTGTGCACAGGACACACAGTGACATTGGTGTGAGTGGTGGGTGAATAGGATAGGATACATAGCAGTCTGTGCACAGGGCTCACAGTGACATCAGTGTGAGTGGTGGGTGAATTGGAGAGGCTACATAGCAGTCTGTGCACAGAGCACACAGTGAGTGGTGTGAGTGGTGGGTGAATTGGAGAGGCTACACAGCAGTCTGTGCACAGGGCACACAGTGACATTGGTGTGCGTGGTGGGTGAATAGGATAGGCTACATAGCAGTCTGTGCACAGGGCACACAGTGACATTGGTGTGAGTGGTGGGTGAATAGGATAGGATACATAGCAGTCTGTGCACAGGACACACAGTGACATTGGTGTGAGTGGTGGGTGAATAGGATAGGATACATAGCAGTCTGTGCACAGGGCACACAGTGACATTGGTTAGAGTGGTGGGTGAATAGGGCAGGCTACATAGCAGTCTGTGCACAGGGCACACTGTGACATTGGTGTGAGTGGTGGGTGAATAGGAGAGGTTACATAGCAGTCTGTGCACAGGGCACACAGTGACATTGGTGTGAGTGGTGGGTGAATAGGAGAGGTTACATAGCAGTCTGTGCACAGGGCTCACAGTGACAGTGGTGTGAGTGGTGGGTGAATAGGATAGGCTACATAGCAGTCTGTGCACAGGGTACACAGTGACATGGGTGTGAGTGGTGGGTGAATAGGAGAGGTTACATAACAGTCTGTGCACAGGGTACACAGTGACATGGGTGGGAGTGGTGGGTGAATCGGATAGGCTACATAGCAGTCTGTGCACAGGGCACATAGTGACATTGGTGTGAGTGGTGGGTGAATAGGATAGGCTACACAGCAGTCTGTACACAGAGCACACAGTGATATTGGTGTCAGGGGTGGCTGATTAGGATTGGCTACATAGCAGTCTGTGCACAGGACACACAGTGACATTGGTGTGAGTGGTGGGTGAATAGGATAGGATACATAGCAGTCTGTGCACAGGGCACACAGTGACATTGGTGTGAGTGGTGGGTGAATAGGAGAGGTTACAAAGCAGTCTGTGCACAGGGCTCACAGTGACATCAGTGTGAGTGGTGGGTAAATTGGAGAGGCTACATGGCAGTCTGTGCACAGAGCACACAGTGACAGTGGTGTGAGTGGTGGGTGAATTGGAGAGGCTACACAGCAGTCTGTGCACAGGGCACACAGTGACATTGGTGTGCATGGTGGGTGAATACGATAGGCTACATAGCAGTCTGTGCACATGGTACACAGTGACATGGGTGTGTGTGGTGGGTGAAAAGGAGAGGTTACATAACAGTCTGTGCACATGGTACACAGTGACATGGGTGTGTGTGGTGGGGAAAAGGAGAGGTTACATAACAGTCTGTGCACAGGGCACATAGTGACATTGGTGTGAGTGGTGGGTGAATAGGGCAGGCTGCATAGCAGTCTGTGCACAGGGCACACAGTGACATTGGTGTGAGAGGTGGGTGAATAGGATAGGCTACATAGCAGTCTGTGCACAGGACACACAGTGACATTGGTGTGAGTGGTGGGTGAATAGGATAGGTTACATAGCAGTCTGTGCACAGGGCACACAGTGACATTGGTGTGAGTGGTGGGTGAACAGGAGAGGCTACACAGCAGTCTGTGCACAGGGCACACAGTGACATTGGTGTGAGAGGTGGATGAATAGATTAGGCTACATAGCAGTCTGTGCACAGTGCACACAGCGACATAGGTGTGAGTGGTGGGAGAACAGGAGAGGTTACACAGGAGGCTGTGCACAGGGCACACAGTGACATTGGTGTGAGTGGTGGATGAATAGGATAGGCTACATAGCAGTCTGTGCACAGGGCACACAGTGACATTGGTGTGAGTGGTGGGTGAACAGGAGAGGTTACATAGCAGTCTGTGCACAGGGCACACAGTGACATTGGTGTGAGTGGTGGGTGAATAGGATAGGATACATAGCAGTCTGTGCACAGTGCACAAAGTGACATTGGTGTGAGTGGTGGTTGAATAGGATAGGATACATAGCAGTCTGTGCACAGGGCACATAGTGACATTGGTGTGAGTGGTGGGTGAATAGGATAGGATACATAGCAGTCTGTGCACAGGGCACACAGTGACATTGGTTAGAGTGGTGGGTGAATAGGGCAGGCTACATAGCAGTCTGTGCACAGGGCACACAGTGACATTGGTGTGAGTGGTGGGTGAATAGGAGAGGTTACATAGCAGTCTGTGCACAGGGCACACAGTGACATTGGTGTGAGTGGTGGGTGCATAGGAGAGGTTACATAGCAGTCTGTGCACAGGGCTCACAGTGACAGTGGTGTGAGTGGTGGGTGAATAGGATAGGCTACATAGCAGTCTGTGCACAGGGTTCACAGTGACATGGGTGTGAGTGGTGGGTGAATAGGAGAGGTTACATAACAGTCTGTGCACAGGGTACACAGTGACATGGGTGTGAGTGGTGGGTGAATAGGAGAGGTTACATAGCAGTCTGTGCACAGGGCACACAGTGACATTGGTGTGAGTGGTGGGTGAATAGGAGAGGTTACATAGCAGTTTGTGCACAGGGCACACAGTGACATTGGTGTGAGTGGTGGGTGAATAGGATAGGATACATAGCAGTCTGTGCACAGGACACACAGTGACATTGGTGTGAGTGGTGGGTGAATAGGATAGGATACATAGCAGTCTGTGCACAGGGCACACAGTGACATTGGTTAGAGTGGTGGGTGAATAGGGCAGGCTACATAGCAGTCTGTGCACAGGGCACACAGTGACATTGGTGTGAGTGGTGGGTGAATAGGAGAGGTTACATAGCAGTCTGTGCACAGGGCACACAGTGACATTGGTGTGAGTGGTGGGTGAATAGGATAGGTTACATAGCAGTCTATGCACAGGGCACACAGTGACATTGGTGTGAGTGGTGGGTGAATAGGAGAGGTTACATAGCAGTCTGTGCACAGGACACACAGTGACATTGGTGTGAGAGATGGGTGAATAGGAGAGGTTACATTGCAGTCTGTGCACAGGGCACACAGTGACATTGGTGTGAGTGGTGGGTGAATAGGAGAGGTTACTTAGCCATCTGTGCACAGGGCACACAGTGAGATTGGTGTGAGTGGTGGGTGAATAGGAGAGGGTACATAGCAGTCGGTGCACAGGGCACACAGTGACATGGGTGTGAGTGGTGGGTGAATAGGAGAGGCTACATAGCAGTCTGTGCACAGGACACACAGTGACATTGGTGTGAGAGATGGGTGAATAGGAGAGGTTACATAGCAGTCTGTGCACAGGGCACACAGTGACATTGGTGTGAGTGGTGGGTGAATAGGAGAGGTTACATAGCAGTCTGTGCACAGGGCACACAGTGACTTTGGTGTGAGTGGTGGGTGAATAGGATAGGCTATATAGCAGTCTGAGCACAGGGCACACAGTGATGTTGGTGTGAGTGGTGGGTGAATATGAGAGGTTACATAGCAGACTGTGCACAGGGCACACAGTGATGTTGTTGTGAGTGATGGGTGAATAGGAGAGGTTACATAGCAGTCTGTGCACAGGGCACACAGTGACATTGGTGTGAGGTGGGTGAATTGGAGAGCTTACATAGCAGTCTTTGCACAGGGCACACAGTGACATAGGTGTGACTGGTGGATGAATAGGATAGGTTACATAGCAGTCTATGCACACAGTGACATTGGTGTGAGTGGTGGGTGAATAGGAGAGGTTACATAACAGTCTGAGCACAGGGCACAGAGTGACATTAGTGTGAGTGGTGGGTGAATAGGATAGGCTACATAGCCGTCAGTGCACAGGGCACACAGTGACATGGGTGTGAGTGGTGGGTGAATAGGAGAGGCTACATAGCAGTCTGTGCACAGGGCACATAGTGACATTGGTGTGAGTGGTGGATTAATAGGAGAGATTACATAGCAGTCTGTGCACAGGGCACACAGTGACATTAGTGTGAGTGGTGCGTGAATAGGAGTGGTTACACAGCAGTCTGTGCATAGGGCACACAGTGACATTGGTGTCAGGGGTGGGTGAATAGGAGTGGTTACATAGCAGTCTGTGCACAGGGCACACAGTGACATTGGTGTGAGTGGTGGGTGAATAGGATAGGATACATAGCAGTCTGTGCACAGTGCACACAGTGACATTGGTGTGAGTGGTGGGTGAATAGGATAGGATACATAGCAGTCTGTGCACAGGACACACAGTGACATTGGTGTGAGTGGTGGGTGAATAGGATAGGATACATAGCAGTCTGTGCACAGTGCACACAGTGACATTGGTGTGAGTGGAGGGTGAATAGGATAGGATACATAGCAGTCTGTGCACAGGACACACAGTGACATTGGTGTGAGTGGTGGGTGAATAGGATAGGTTACATAGCAGTCTGTGCACAGGGCACACAGTGACATTGCTGTGAGAGGTGGATGAATAGGATAGGCTACATAGCAGTCTGTGCACAGTGCACACAGCGACATAGGTGTGAGTGGTGGGTGAACAGGAGAGGTTACACAGGAGTCTGTGCACAGGGCACATAGTGACCATTGGTGTGAGAGGTGTGTGAATGGGTTAGGCAACACAGCAATCTGTGCACAGGGCACACAGTGACAATGGTGTGAGTGGTGGGTGAATAGGCTAGGATACATAGCAGTCTGTGCACAGGGCACACAGTGACATTGGTGTGAGTGGTGGGTGAATAGGAGAGGTTACATAGCAGTCTGTGCACAGGGCACACAGTGACATTGGTGTGAGTGGTGGGTGAATAGGATAGGCTACATAGCAGTCTGTGCACAGGGCACACAGTGACATTGGTGTGAGTGGTGGGTGAATAGGAGAGGTTACATAGCAGTCTGTGCACAGGGCACACAGTGACATTGGTGTGAGAGGTGGGTGAATAGGATACAGTGGCAAACGCAGGATTTCTTGTGGGGGGTTTCCAAATGCTTGATTTTAGAGCGAGTGTGGCCAGTCCATGAAGAGGTTATAATTAGCAATTATCCAGCTTTAATATGCATCATACAAAGTATATTGTGTTGCATAATTCCAGCATATACAGGACAAGCGATCACAGTATGCCATTAGATATGGCAGTAGGTCCCTCCTGTCTGAGCAGAATGTTTTTCTTCATATGTGGGCATCATTCCAGAGCATTGGAGCAAGTCCAAGAGTCTGAGGGAGCAGCAGAAGAACCTAGCACTGCCCTGGACATATATGTACATATCGGTCTCCTTATGTACTGGATAGTGTATTATTATACAGTATTAATATGTAACCCTATTGATGGTCTATAGCAATGCACTCCTAACAGTGCATGTTTTCCACATCTGCTAGTTGGTGCACATGTATATTTATTACTGGCTGACACATTTTTAAAAGATCCACAGGTGTTGCTAAATAATTTCATTTGTGATACTGTGAAGAACATGAAGCACTAGTAACATTGTATTATATTATTATTTCTATTATGGTCATGGTGTGTGCTGAGAAGGGGGGTTTCCAGGCAGATGGAACCCCCCCTGCGTTTGCCTATGGGATAGGCTACATAGCAGTCTGTGCACAGGGCACACAGTGACTTTGGTGTGAGTGGTGGGTGAATAGGATAGGGTACATAGCAGTCTGAGCACAGGGCACACAGTGATGTTGGTGTGAGTGGTGGGTGAATAGGAGAGGTTACATAGCAGACTGTGCACAGGGCACACAGTGATGTTGGTGTGAGTGATGGGTGAATCGGAGAGGTTACATAGCAGTCTGTGCACAGGGCACACAGTGACATTGGTGTGAGGTGGGTGAATAGGAGAGCTTACATAGCAGTCTGTGCACAGGGCACACAGTGACATAGGTGTGACTGGTGGATGAATAGGAAAGGTTACATAGCAGTCTATGCACATAGTGACATTGGTGTGAGTGGTGGGTGAATAGGAGAGGTTACATAACAGTCTGAGCACAGGGCACAGAGTGACATTAGTGTGAGTGGTGGGTGAATAGGATAGGCTACATAGCAGTCAGTGCACAGGGCACACAGTGACATTGGTGTGAGTGGTGGGTGAATAGGAGAGGCTACATAGCAGTCTGTGCACAGGGCACACAGTGACATTGGTGTGAGTGGTGGATTAATAGGAGAGATTACATAGCAGTCTGTGCACAGGGCACACAGTGACATTAGTGTGAGTGGTGGGTGAATAGGAGTGGTTACACAGCAGTCTGTGCATAGGGCACACAGTGACATTGGTGTCAGGGGTGGGTGAATAGGAGTAGTTACATAGCAGTCTGTGCACAGGGCACACAGTGACATTGGTGTGAGTGGTGGGTGAATAGGATAGGATACATAGCAGTCTGTGCACAGTGCACACAGTGACATTGGTGTGAGTGGTGGGTGAATAGGATAGGATACATAGCAGTCTGTGCACAGGACACACAGTGACATTGGTGTGAGTGGTGGGTGAATAGGATAGGATACATAGCAGTCTGTGTACAGTGCACACAGTGACATTGGTGTGAGTGGAGGGTGAATAGGATAGGATTTATAGCAGTCTGTGCACAGGACACACAGTGACATTGGTGTGAGTGGTGGCTGAATAGGATAGGTTACATAGCAGTCTGTGCACAGGGCACACAGTGACATTGCTGTGAGAGGTGGATGAATAGGATAGGCTACATAGCAGTCTGTGCACAGTGCACACAGCGACATAGGTGTGAGTGGTGGGTGAACAGGAGAGGTTACACAGGAGTCTGTGCACAGGGCACATAGTGACCATTGGCGTGAGAGGTGTGTGAATGGGTTAGGCAACATAGCAATCTGTGCACAGGGCACACAGTGACAATGGTGTGAGTGGTGGGTGAATAGGCTAGGATACATAGCAGTCTGTGCACAGGGCACACAGTGACATTGGTGTGAGTGGTGGGTGAATAGCAGAGGTTACATAGCAGTCTGTGCACAGGGCACACAGTGACATTGGTGTGAATGGTGGGTGAATAGGAGAGGTTACATAGCAGTCTGTGCACAGGGCACACAGTGACATTGGTGTGAGTGGTGGGTGAATAGGATACAGTGGCAAACACAGGATTTCTTGTGGGGGGTTTCCAAATGCTTGATTTTAGAGCGAGTGTGGCCAGTCCATGAAGAGGTTATAATTAGCAATTATCCAGCTTTAATATGCATCATACAAAGTATATTGTGTTGCATAATTCCAGCATATACAGGACAAGCGATCACAGTATGCCATTAGATATGGCAGTAGGTCCATCCTGTCTGAGCAGAATGTTTTTCTTCATATGTGGGCATCATTCCAGAGCATTGGAGCAAGTCCAAGAGTCTGAGGGAGCAGCAGAAGAACCTAGCACTGCCCTGGACATATATGTACATATCGGTCTCCTTATGTACTGGATAGTGTATTATTATACAGTATTAATATGTAACCCTATTGATGGTCTATAGCAATGCACTCCTAACAGTGCATGTTTTCCACATCTGCTAGTTGGTGCACATGTATATTTATTACTGGCTGACACATTTTTAAAAGATCCACATGTGTTGCTAAATCATTTCATTTGTGATACTGTGAAGAACATGAAGCACTAGTAACATTGTATTATATTATTATTTCTATTATGGTCATGGTGTGTGCTGAGAAGGGGGGATTCCAGGCAGACGGAACCCCCCCCCTGCGTTTGCCTATGGGATAGGCTACATAGCAGTCTGTGCACAGGGCACACAGTGACATTGGTGTAAGTGGTGGGTGAATAGGAGAGGTTACATAGCAGTCTGTGCACAGGGCACACAGTGACTTTGGTGTGAGTGGTGGGTGAATAGGATAGGCTACATAGCAGTCTGAGCACAAGGCACACAGTGATGTTGGTGTGAGTGGTGGGTGAATAGGAGAGGTTACATAGCAGACTGTGCACAGGGCACACAGTGATGTTGGTGTGAGTGATGGGTGAATAGGAGAGGTTACATAGCAGTCTGTGCACAGGGCACACAGTGACATTGGTGTGAGGTGGGTGAATAGGAGAGCTTACATAGCAGTCTGTGCACAGGGCACACAGTGACATAGGTGTGACTGGTGGATGAATAGGATAGGTTACATAGCAGTCTATGCACAGGGCACACAGTGACATTGTTGTCAGTGGTGGGTGAATAGGGCAGGCTGCAAAGCAGTCTGTGCACAAGGAACACAGTGACATTGGTGTGAGAGGTGGGTGAATAGGATAGGCTACACAGCAGTCTGTGCACAGGGAACACAGTGACATTGGTGTGAGTGGTGAGTGAATAGGATAGGTTACATAGCAGTATGTGCACAGGACACACAGTGACATTGGGGTGAGTGGTCGGTGGATAGGATAGGCTACATAGCAGTCTGTGCACAGGGCACACAGTGACATAGGTGTGAGTGGTGGGTGAATAGGAGAGGTTACACAGAAGTCTGTGCACAGGGCACACAGTGACATAGGTGTGAGAGGTGGGTGAATAGTTTAGGCAACATAGCAATCTCTGCACAGGGCACACAGTGACAATGGTGTGAGTGGTGGGTGAATAGGATATATTACATAGCAGTCTGTGCACAGGGCACACAGTGACAATGGTGTGAGTGGTAGGTTAATAGGATAGGCTATATAGCAGTCTGTGCACAGGACACACTGACATTGGTGTCAGGGGTGGGTGAATAGGATAGGCTACATAGCAGTCACTGCAAAGGACACACAGTGACGTTGGTGTGAGTGGTGGGTGAATAGGATAGGCTACATAGCAGTCTGTTCACAGGGCACAAACTGACATTGGTGTGAAGTGGGTGAATAGGAGAGCTTACATAGCAGTCTGTGCACAGTGCACACAGTGACATTGGTGTGACTGGTGGATGAATAGGATAGGTTACATAGCAGTCTATGCACACAGTGACATTGGTGTGAGTGGTGGGTGAATAGGAGAGGTTAAATAGCAGTCTGAGCACAGGGCACAGAGTGACATTAGTGTTAGTGGTGGGTGAATAGGATAGGCTACATAGAAGTCAGTGCACAGGGCACACAGTGACATTGGTGTGAGTGGTGGGTGAATAGGAGAGGTTACATAGCAGTCTGTGCACAGAGCACACAGTGACACAGTGGGTGAATAGGAGAGATTACATAGCAGTCTGTGCACAGGGCACACAGTGACATTAGTGTGAGTGGTGGGTGAATAGGAGTGGTTACACAGCAGTCTGTGCACAGGGTACACAGTGACATTGGTGTCAGGGGTGGGTGAATAGGAGTGGTTACATAGCAGTCTGTGCACAGGGCACACAGTGACATTGGTGTGAGTGGTGGGTGAATAGGATAGGATACATAGTAGTCTGTGCACAGTGCACACAGTGACATTGGTGTGAGTGGTGGGTGAGTAGGATAGGTTACATAGCAGTCTGTTCACAGGGCACACAGTGACATTGCTGTGAGTGGTGGGTGAATAGGATAGGATACATAGCAGTCTGTGCACAGTGCACACAGTGACATTGGTGTGAGTGGTGGGTGAATAGGATAGGATACATAGCAGTCTGTGCACAGGACACACAGTGACATTAGTGTGAGTGGTGGGTGAATAGGATAGGTTACATAGCAGTCTGTGCACAGGGCACACAGTGACATTGCTGTGAGAGGTGGATGAATAGGATAGGCTACATAGCAGTCTGTGCACAGTGCATACAGCGACATAGGTGTGAGTGGTGGGTGAACAGGAGAGGTTACACAGGAGTCTGTGCACAGGGCACACAGTGACCATTGGTGTGAGAGGTGTGTGAATGGGTTAGGCAACATAGCAATCTGTGGACAGGGCACACAGTGACAATGGTGTGAGTGGTGGGTGAATAGGCTAGGATACATAGCAGTCTGTGCACAGGGCACACAGTGACATTGGTGTGAGTGGTGGGTGAATAGGAGAGGTTACATTGCAGTCTGTGCACAGGGCACACAGTGACATTGGTGTGAGTGGTGGGTGAATAGGATAGGCTACATAGCAGTCGCTGCACAGGACACACAGTGACTTTGGTGTGAGTGGTGGGTGAATAGGAGAGGCTACATAGCAGTCTGTGCACAGGGCACACACTGACATTGGTATGACTGGTGGATGAATAGGAGAGGTTACAAAGCAGTCTGTGCACAGGGCATACAGTGACAATGGTGTCAGTGGTGGGTGAATCGGACAGGTTACATAGCAGTCTGTGCACAGGGCACACAGTGACATTGGTATGAATGGTGGGTGAATAGGATAGGATACATAGCAGTCTGTGCACAGGACACACAGTGACATTGGTGTGAGTGGTGGGTGAATAGGATAGGATACATAGCAGTCTGTGTACAGTGCACACAGTGACATTGGTGTGAGTGGAGGGTGAATAGGATAGGATTTATAGCAGTCTGTGCACAGGACACACAGTGACATTGGTGTGAGTGGTGGCTGAATAGGATAGGTTACATAGCAGTCTGTGCACAGGGCACACAGTGACATTGCTGTGAGAGGTGGATGAATAGGATAGGCTACATAGCAGTCTGTGCACAGTGCACACAGCGACATAGGTGTGAGTGGTGGGTGAACAGGAGAGGTTACACAGGAGTCTGTGCACAGGGCAAATAGTGACCATTGGCGTGAGAGGTGTGTGAATGGGTTAGGCAACATAGCAATCTGTGCACAGGGCACACAGTGACAATGGTGTGAGTGGTGGGTGAATAGGCTAGGATACATAGCAGTCTGTGCACAGGGCACACAGTGACATTGGTGTGAGTGGTGGGTGAATAGCAGAGGTTACATAGCAGTCTGTGCACAGGGCACACAGTGACATTGGTGTGAATGGTGGGTGAATAGGATAGGCTACATAGCAGTCTGTGCACAGGGCACACAGTGACATTGGTGTGAGTGGTGGGTGAATAGGAGAGGTTACATAGCAGTCTGTGCACAGGGCACACAGTGACATTGGTGTGAGTGGTGGGTGAATAGGATACAGTGGCAAACACAGGATTTCTTGTGGGGGGTTTCCAAATGCTTGATTTTAGAGCGAGTGTGGCCAGTCCATGAAGAGGTTATAATTAGCAATTATCCAGCTTTAATATGCATCATACAAAGTATATTGTGTTGCATAATTCCAGCATATACAGGACAAGCGATCACAGTATGCCATTAGATATGGCAGTAGGTCCATCCTGTCTGAGCAGAATGTTTTTCTTCATATGTGGGCATCATTCCAGAGCATTGGAGCAAGTCCAAGAGTCTGAGGGAGCAGCAGAAGAACCTAGCACTGCCCTGGACATATATGTACATATCGGTCTCCTTATGTACTGGATAGTGTATTATTATACAGTATTAATATGTAACCCTATTGATGGTCTATAGCAATGCACTCCTAACAGTGCATGTTTTCCACATCTGCTAGTTGGTGCACATGTATATTTATTACTGGCTGACACATTTTTAAAAGATCCACAGGTGTTGCTAAATCATTTCATTTGTGATACTGTGAAGAACATGAAGCACTAGTAACATTGTATTATATTATTATTTCTATTATGGTCATGGTGTGTGCTGAGAAGGGGGGATTCCAGGCAGACGGAACCCCCCCCCTGCGTTTGCCTATGGGATAGGCTACATAGCAGTCTGTGCACAGGGCACACAGTGACATTGGTGTAAGTGGTGGGTGAATAGGAGAGGTTACATAGCAGTCTGTGCACAGGGCACACAGTGACTTTGGTGTGAGTGGTGGGTGAATAGGATAGGCTACATAGCAGTCTGAGCACAAGGCACACAGTGATGTTGGTGTGAGTGGTGGGTGAATAGGAGAGGTTACATAGCAGACTGTGCACAGGGCACACAGTGATGTTGGTGTGAGTGATGGGTGAATAGGAGAGGTTACATAGCAGTCTGTGCACAGGGCACACAGTGACATTGGTGTGAGGTGGGTGAATAGGAGAGCTTACATAGCAGTCTGTGCACAGGGCACACAGTGACATAGGTGTGACTGGTGGATGAATAGGATAGGTTACATAGCAGTCTATGCACAGGGCACACAGTGACATTGTTGTCAGTGGTGGGTGAATAGGGCAGGCTGCAAAGCAGTCTGTGCACAAGGAACACAGTGACATTGGTGTGAGAGGTGGGTGAATAGGATAGGCTACACAGCAGTCTGTGCACAGGGAACACAGTGACATTGGTGTGAGTGGTGAGTGAATAGGATAGGTTACATAGCAGTATGTGCACAGGACACACAGTGACACTGGTGTGAGTGGTGGGTGAATAGGATAGGTTACATAGCAGTCTGTGCACAGGGCACACAGTGACATTGGTGTGAGTGGTGGGTGAATAGGATAGGCTACACAGCAGTCTGTGCACAGGGCACACAGTGACATTTGTGTGAGAGGTGGATGAATAGGATAGGCTACATAGCAGTCTGTGCACAGTGCACACAGCGACATTGGGGTGAGTGGTCGGTGGATAGGATAGGCTACATAGCAGTCTGTGCACAGGGCACACAGTGACATAGGTGTGAGTGGTGGGTGAATAGGAGAGGTTACACAGAAGTCTGTGCACAGGGCACACAGTGACATAGGTGTGAGAGGTGGGTGAATAGGTTAGGCAACATAGCAATCTCTGCACAGGGCACACAGTGACAATGGTGTGAGTGGTGGGTGAATAGGATATATTACATAGCAGTCTGTGCACAGGGCACACAGTGACAATGGTGTGAGTGGTAGGTTAATAGGATAGGCTATATAGCAGTCTGTGCACAGGACACACTGACATTGGTGTCAGGGGTGGGTGAATAGGATAGGCTACATAGCAGTCACTGCAAAGGACACACAGTGACGTTGGTGTGAGTGGTGGGTGAATAGGATAGGCTACATAGCAGTCTGTTCACAGGGCACAAACTGACATTGGTGTGAAGTGGGTGAATAGGAGAGCTTACATAGCAGTCTGTGCACAGGGCACACAGTGACATTGGTGTGACTGGTGGATGAATAGGATAGGTTACATAGCAGTCTATGCACACAGTGACATTGGTGTGAGTGGTGGGTGAATAGGAGAGGTTACATAGCAGTCTGAGCACAGGGCACAGAGTGACATTAGTGTTAGTGGTGGGTGAATAGGATAGGCTACATAGAAGTCAGTGCACAGGGCACACAGTGACATTGGTGTGAGTGGTGGGTGAATAGGAGAGGTTATATAGCAGTCTGTGCACAGAGCACACAGTGACACAGTGGGTGAATAGGAGAGATTACATAGCAGTCTGTGCACAGGGCACACAGTGACATTAGTGTGAGTGGTGGGTGAATAGGAGTGGTTACACAGCAGTCTGTGCACAGGGTACACAGTGACATTGGTGTCAGGGGTGGGTGAATAGGAGTGGTTACATAGCAGTCTGTGCACAGGGCACACAGTGACATTGGTGTGAGTGGTGGGTGAATAGGATAGGATACATAGCAGTCTGTGCACAGTGCACACAGTGACATTGGTGTGAGTGGTGGGTGAGTAGGATAGGTTACATAGCAGTCTGTTCACAGGGCACACAGTGACATTGCTGTGAGTGGTGGGTGAATAGGATAGGATACATAGCAGTCTGTGCACAGTGCACACAGTGACATTGGTGTGAGTGGTGGGTGAATAGGATAGGATACATAGCAGTCTGTGCACAGGACACACAGTGACATTAGTGTGAGTGGTGGGTGAATAGGATAGGTTACATAGCAGTCTGTGCACAGGGCACACAGTGACATTGCTGTGAGAGGTGGATGAATAGGATAGGCTACATAGCAGTCTGTGCACAGTGCATACAGCGACATAGGTGTGAGTGGTGGGTGAACAGGAGAGGTTACACAGGAGTCTGTGCACAGGGCACACAGTGACCATTGGTGTGAGAGGTGTGTGAATGGGTTAGGCAACATAGCAATCTGTGGACAGGGCACACAGTGACAATGGTGTGAGTGGTGGGTGAATAGGCTAGGATACATAGCAGTCTGTGCACAGGGCACACAGTGACATTGGTGTGAGTGGTGGGTGAATAGGAGAGGTTACATTGCAGTCTGTGCACAGGGCACACAGTGACATTGGTGTGAGTGGTGGGTGAATAGGATAGGCTACATAGCAGTCTCTGCACAGGACACACAGTGACTTTGGTGTGAGTGGTGGGTGAATAGGAGAGGCTACATAGCAGTCTGTGCACAGGGCACACACTGACATTGGTATGACTGGTGGATGAATAGGAGAGGTTACAAAGCAGTCTGTGCACAGGGCACACAGTGACAATGGTGTCAGTGGTGGGTGAATCGGACAGGTTACATAGCAGTCTGTGCACAGGGCACACAGTGACATTGGTGTGAGTGGTGGGTGAATAGGAGAGGTTACATAGCAGTCTATGCACAGGGCACACAGTGACATTGGTGTGAGTGGTGGGTGAATAGGAGAGGTTACATAGCAGTCTGTGCACAGGGCACACAGTGACATTGGTGTGAGTGGTGGGTGAATAGGATACAGTGGCAAACACAGGATTTCTTGTGGGGGTTTCCAAATGCTTGATTTTAGAGCGAGTGTGGCCAGTCCATGAAGAGGTTATAATTAGCATTTATCCAGCTTTAATATGCATCATACAAAGTATATTGTGTTGCATAATTCCAGCATATACAGGACAAGCGATCACAGTATGCCATTAGATATGGCAGTAGGTCCATCCTGTCTGAGCAGAATGTTTTTCTTCATATGTGGGCATCATTCCAGAGCATTGGAGCAAGTCCCAGAGTCTGACGGAGCAGCAGAAGAACCTGTCACTGCCCTGGGCATATATGTACATATCGGTCTCCTTATGTACTGGATAGTGTATTATTATACAGTATTAATATGTAACCCTATTGATGGTCTATAGCAATGCACTCCTAACAGTGCATGTTTTCCACATCTACTAGTTGGTGCACATGTATATTTATTACTGGCTGACACATTTTTAAAAGATCCACATGTGTTGCTAAATCATTTCATTTGTGATACTGAGAAGAACATGCAGCACTAGTAACATTGTATTATATTACTATTTCTATTATGGTCATGGTGTGTGCTGAGAAGGGGGGTTTCCAGGCAGACGGAACCCCCCCTGCGTTTGCCTATGGGATAGGCTACACAGCAGTCTGTGCACAGGGCACACAGTGACATTGGTGTGAGTGGTGGGTGCATAGGAGAGGTTACATAGCAGTCTGTGCACAGGGCACACAGTGACATTAGTGAGAGTGGTGGGTGAATAGGACAGGCTACATAGCAGTCTGTGCACAGGGCACACAGTTACATAGGTGTGAGTGGTGGGTGAATAGGCTAGGATACATAGCAGTCTGTGCACAGGGCACACAGTGACATTGGTGTGAGTGGTGGGTGAATAGCAGAGGTTACATAGCAGTCTGTGCACAGGGCACACAGTGACATTGGTGTGAGTGGTGGGTGAATAGGATAGGCTACATAGCAGTCTGTGCACAGGGCACACAGTGACATTGGTGTGAGTGGTGGGTGAATAGGAGAGGTTACATAGCAGTCTGTGCACAGGGCACACAGTGACATTGGTGTGAGTGGTGGGTGAATAGGATACAGTGGCAAACACAGGATTTCTTGTGGGGGGTTTCCAAATGCTTGATTTTAGAGCGAGTGTGGCCAGTCCATGAAGAGGTTATAATTAGCAATTATCCAGCTTTAATATGCATCATACAAAGTATATTGTGTTGCATAATTCCAGCATATACAGGACAAGCGATCACAGTATGCCATTAGATATGGCAGTAGGTCCATCCTGTCTGAGCAGAATGTTTTTCTTCATATGTGGGCATCATTCCAGAGCATTGGAGCAAGTCCAAGAGTCTGAGGGAGCAGCAGAAGAACCTAGCACTGCCCTGGACATATGTGTACATATCGGTCTCCTTATGTACTGGATAGTGTATTATTATACAGTATTAATATGTAACCCTATTGATGGTCTATAGCAATGCACTCCTAACAGTGCATGTTTTCCACATCTGCTAGTTGGTGCACATGTATATTTATTACTGGCTGACACATTTTTAAAAGATCCACAGGTGTTGTTAAATCATTTCATTTGTGATACTGTGAAGAACATGAAGCACTAGTAACATTGTATTATATTATTATTTCTATTATGGTCATGGTGTGTGCTGAGAAGGGGGGTTTCCAGGCAGACGGAAACCCCCCCCTGCGTTTGCCTATGGGATAGGCTACATAGCAGTCTGTGCACAGGGCACACAGTGACATTGGTGTAAGTGGTGGGTGAATAGGAGAGGTTACATAGCAGTCTGTGCACAGGGCACACAGTGACTTTGGTGTGAGTGGTGGGTGAATAGGATAGGCTACATAGCAGTCTGAGCACAAGGCACACAGTGATGTTGGTGTGAGTGGTGGGTGAATAGGAGAGGTTACATAGCAGACTGTGCACAGGGCACACAGTGATGTTGGTGTGAGTGATGGGTGAATAGGAGAGGTTACATAGCAGTCTGTGCACAGGGCACACAGTGACATTGGTGTGAGGTGGGTGAATAGGAGAGCTTACATAGCAGTCTGTGCACAGGGCACACAGTGACATAGGTGTGACTGGTGGATGAATAGGATAGGTTACATAGCAGTCTATGCACAGGGCAGACAGTGACATTGTTGTCAGTGGTGGGTGAATAGGGCAGGCTGCAAAGCAGTCTGTGCACAAGGAACACAGTAACATTGGTGTGAGAGGTGGGTGAATAGGATAGGCTACACAGCAGTCTGTGCACAGGGAACACAGTGACATTGGTGTGAGTGGTGAGTGAATAGGATAGGTTACATAGCAGTATGTGCACAGGACACACAGTGACACTGGTGTGAGTGGTGGGTGAATAGGATAGGTTACATAGCAGTCTGTGCACAGGGCACACAGTGACATTGGTGTGAGTGGTGGGTGAATAGGATAGGCTACACAGCAGTCTGTGCACAGGGCACACAGTGACATTTGTGTGAGAGGTGGATGAATAGGATAGGCTACATAGCAGTCTGTGCACAGTGCACACAGCGACATTGGGGTGAGTGGTCGGTGAATAGGATAGGCTACATAGCAGTCTGTGCACAGGGCACACAGTGACATAGGTGTGAGTGGTGGGTGAATAGGAGAGGTTACACAGAAGTCTGTGCACAGGGCACACAGTGACATAGGTGTGAGAGGTGGGTGAATAGGTTAGGCAACATAGCAATCTCTGCACAGGGCACACAGTGACAATGGTGTGAGTGGTGGGTGAATAGGATATATTACATAGCAGTCTGTGCACAGGGCACACAGTGACAATGGTGTGAGTGGTAGGTTAATAGGATAGGCTATATAGCAGTCTGTGCACAGGACACACTGACATTGGTGTCAGGGGTGGGTGAATAGGATAGGCTACATAGCAGTCACTGCAAAGGACTCACAGTGACGTTGGTGTGAGTGGTGGGTGAATAGGATAGGCTACATAGCAGTCTGTTCACAGGGCACACACTGACATTGGTGTGAAGTGGGTGAATAGGAGAGCTTACATAGCAGTCTGTGCACAGGGCACACAGTGACATAGGTGTGACTGGTGGATGAATAGGATAGGTTACATAGCAGTCTATGCACACAGTGACATTGGTGTGAGTGGTGGGTGAATAGGAGAGGTTACATAGCAGTCTGAGCACAGGGCACAGAGTGACATTAGTGTTAGTGGTGGGTGAATAGGATAGGCTACATAGAAGTCAGTGCACAGGGCACACAGTGACATTGGTGTGAGTGGTGGGTGAATAGGAGAGGTTACATAGCAGTCTGTGCACAGAGCACACAGTGACACAGTGGGTGAATAGGAGAGATTACATAGCAGTCTGTGCACAGGGCACACAGTGACATTAGTGTGAGTGGTGGGTGAATAGGAGTGGTTACACAGCAGTCTGTGCACAGGGCACACAGTGACATTGGTGTCAGGGGTGGGTGAATAGGAGTGGTTACATAGCAGTCTGTGCACAGGGCACACAGTGACATTGGTGTGAGTGGTGGGTGAATAGGATAGGATACATAGTAGTCTGTGCACAGTGCACACAGTGACATTGGTGTGAGTGGTGGGTGAGTAGGATAGGTTACATAGCAGTCTGTTCACAGGGCACACAGTGACATTGCTGTGAGTGGTGGGTGAATAGGATAGGATACATAGCAGTCTGTGCACAGTGCACACAGTGACATTGGTGTGAGTGGTGGGTGAATAGGATAGGATACATAGCAGTCTGTGCACAGTGCACACAGTGACACTGGTGTGAGTGGAGGGTGAATAGGATAGGATACATAGCAGTCTGTGCACAGGACACACAGTGACATTAGTGTGAGTGGTGGGTGAATAGGATAGGTTACATAGCAGTCTGTGCACAGGGCACACAGTGACATTGCTGTGAGAGGTGGATGAATAGGATAGGCTACATAGCAGTCTGTGCACAGTGCATACAGCGACATAGGTGTGAGTGGTGGGTGAACAGGAGAGTTTACACAGGAGTCTGTGCACAGGGCACACAGTGACCATTGGTGTGAGAGGTGTGTGAATGGGTTAGGCAACATAGCAATCTGTGGACAGGGCACACAGTGACAATGGTGTGAGTGGTGGGTGAATAGGCTAGGATACATAGCAGTCTGTGCACAGGGCACACAGTGACATTGGTGTGAGTGGTGGGTGAATAGGAGAGGTTACATTGCAGTCTGTGCACAGGGCACACAGTGACATTGGTGTGAGTGGTGGGTGAATAGGATAGGCTACATAGCAGTCTCTGCACAGGACACACAGTGACGTTTTTGTGAGTGGTGGGTGAATAGGAGAGGCTACATAGCAGTCTGTGCACAGGGCACACACTGACATTGGTATGACTGGTGGATGAATAGGAGAGGTTACAAAGCAGTCTGTGCACAGGGCACACAGTGACAATGGTGTCAGTGGTGGGTGAATCGGACAGGTTACATAGCAGTCTGTGCACAGGGCACACAGTGACATTGGTGTGAGTGGTGGGTGAATAGGAGAGGTTACATAGCAGTCTGTGCACAGGGCACACAGTGACATTGGTGTGAGTGGTGGGTGAATAGGAGAGGTTACATAGCAGTCTGTGCACAGGGCACACAGTGACATTGGTGTGAGTGGTGGGTGAATAGGATACAGTGGCAAACACAGGATTTCTTGTGGGGGTTTGAAAATGCTTGATTTTAGAGCGAGTGTGGCCAGTCCATGAAGAGGTTATAATTAGCATTTATCCAGCTTTAATATGCATCATACAAAGTATATTGTGTTGCATAATTCCAGCATATACAGGACAAGCGATCACAGTATGCCATTAGATATGGCAGTAGGTCCATCCTGTCTGAGCAGAATGTTTTTCTTCATATGTGGGCATCATTCCAGAGCATTGGAGCAAGTCCAAGAGTCTGAGGGAGCAGCAGAAGAACCTGGCACTGCCCTGGACATATATGTACATATCGGTCTCCTTATGTACTGGATAGTGTATTATTATACAGTATTAATATGTAACCCTATTGATGGTCTATAGCAATGCACTCCTAACAGTGCATGTTTTCCACATCTGCTAGTTGGTGCACATGTATATTTATTACTGGCTGACACATTTTTAAAAGATCCACAGGTGTTGCTAAATCATTTCATTTGTGATACTGTGAAGAACATGAAGCACTAGTAACATTGTATTATATTATTATTTCTATTATGGTCATGGTGTGTGCTGAGAAGGGGGGTTTCCAGGCAGACGGAACCCCCCTGCGTTTGCCTATGGGATAGGCTACACAGCAGTCTGTGCACAGGGCACACAGTGACATTGGTGTGAGTGGTGGGTGCATAGGAGAGGTTACATAGCAGTCTGTGCACAGGGCACACAGTGACATTAGTGAGAGTGGTGGGTGAATAGGACAGGCTACATAGCAGTCTGTGCACAGGGCACACAGTTACATTGGTGTGAGTGGTGGGTGAATAGGAGAGGTTACATAGCAGCCTGTGCACAGGGCACACAGTGACTTTGGTGTAAGTGGTGGGTGAATAGGAGAGGTTACATAGCAGTCTGTGCACAGGGCACACAGTGACATAGGTGTGAGTGGTGGGTGCATAGGAGAGGTTACATAGCAGTCTGTGCACAGGGCACACAGTGACATTAGTGAGAGTGGTGGGTGAATAGGACAGGCTACATAGCAGTCTGTGCACAGGGCACACAGTTACATAGGTGTGAGTGGTGGGTGAATAGGAGAGGTTACATAGCAGCCTGTGCACAGGGCACACAGTGACTTTGGTGTAAGTGGTGGGTGAATAGGAGAGGTTACATAGCAGTCTGTGCACAGGGCACACAGTGACATAGGTGTGAGTGGTGGGTGAATAGGCTAGGATACATAGCAGTCTGTGCACAGGGCACACAGTGACATTGGTGTGAGTGGTGGGTGCATAGGAGAGGTTACATAGCAGTCTGTGCACAGGGCACACAGTGACATTAGTGAGAGTGGTGGGTGAATAGGACAGGCTACATAGCAGTCTGTGCACAGGGCACACAGTTACATAGGTGTGAGTGGTGGGTGAATAGGAGAGGTTACATAGCAGCCTGTGCACAGGGCACACAGTGACTTTGGTGTAAGTGGTGGGTGAATAGGAGAGGTTACATAGCAGTCTGTGCACAGGGCACACAGTGACATAGGTGTGAGTGGTGGGTGAATAGGCTAGGATACATAGCAGTCTGTGCACAGGGCACACAGTGACATTGGTGTGAGTGGTGGGTGAATAGCAGAGGTTACATAGCAGTCTGTGCACAGGGCACACAGTGACATTGGTGTGAGTGGTGGGTGAATAGGAGAGGTTACATAGCAGTCTGTGCACAGGGCACACAGTGACATTGGTGTGAGTGGTGGGTGAATAGGATACAGTGGCAAACACAGGATTTCTTGTGGGGGGTTTCCAAATGCTTGATTTTAGAGCGTGTGGCCAGTCCATGAAGAGGTTATAATTAGCAATTATCCAGCTTTAATATGCATCATACAAAGTATATTGTGTTGCATAATTCCAGCATATACAGGACAAGCGATCACAGTATGCCATTAGATATGGCAGTAGGTCCATCCTGTCTGAGCAGAATGTTTTTCTTCATATGTGGGCATCATTCCAGAGCATTGGAGCAAGTCCAAGAGTCTGAGGGAGCAGCAGAAGAACCTAGCACTGCCCTGGACATATATGTACATATCGGTCTCCTTATGTACTGGATAGTGTATTATTATACAGTATTAATATGTAACCCTATTGATGGTCTATAGCAATGCACTCCTAACAGTGCATGTTTTCCACATCTGCTAGTTGGTGCACATGTATATTTATTACTGGCTGACACATTTTTAAAAGATCCACAGGTGTTGCTAAATCATTTCATTTGTGATACTGTGAAGAACATGAAGCACTAGTAACATTGTATTATATTATTATTTCTATTATGGTCATGGTGTGTGCTGAGAAGGGGGGTTTCCAGGCAGACGGAAACCCCCCCCCTTGCGTTTGCCTATGGGATAGGCTACATAGCAGTCTGTGCACAGGGCACACAGTGACATTGGTGTAAGTGGTGGGTGAATAGGAGAGGTTACATAGCAGTCTGTGCACAGGGCACACAGTGACTTTGGTGTGAGTGGTGGGTGAATAGGATAGGCTACATAGCAGTCTGAGCACAAGGCACACAGTGATGTTGGTGTGAGTGGTGGGTGAATAGGAGAGGTTTCATAGCAGTCTGTGCACAGGGCACACAGTGACATTGGTGTGAGGTGGGTGAATAGGAGAGCTTACATAGCAGTCTGTGCACAGGGCACACAGTGACATTGGTGTGACTGGTGGATGAATAGGATAGGTTACATAGCAGTCTATGCACAGGGCACACAGTGACATTGTTGTCAGTGGTGGGTGAATAGGGCAGGCTGCAAAGCAGTCTGTGCACAAGGAACACAGTGACATTGGTGTGAGAGGTGGGTGAATAGGATAGGCTACACAGCAGTCTGTGCATAGGGAACACAGTGACATTGGTGTGAGTGGTGAATGAATAGGATAGGTTACATAGCAATATGTGCACAGGACACACAGTGACACTGGTGTGAGTGGTGGGTGAATAGGATAGGTTACATAGCAGTCTGTGCACAGTGCACACAGCGCCATTGGGGTGAGTGGTGGGTGAATAGGATAGGCTACATAGCAGTCTGTGCACAGGGCACACAGTGACATAGGTGTGAGTGGTGGGTGAATAGGAGAGGTTACACAGAAGTCTGTGCACAGGGCACACAGTGACATAGGTGTGAGTGGTGGGTGAATAGGAGAGGTTACACAGAAGTCTGTGCACAGGGCACACAGTGACATAGGTGTGAGAGGTGGGTGAATAGGTTAGGCAACATAGCAATCTCTGCACAGGGCACACAGTGACAATGGTGTGAGTGGTGGGTGAATAGGATATATTACATAGCAGTCTGTGCACAGGGCACACAGTGACAATGGTGTGAGTGGTAGGTTAATAGGATAGGCTATATAGCAGTCTGTGCACAGGACACACTGACATTGGTGTCAGGGGTGGGTGAATAGGATAGGCTACATAGCAGTCACTGCAAAGGACACACAGTGACGTTGGTGTGAGTGGTGGGTGAATAGGATAGGCTACATAGCAGTCTGTTCACAGGGCACACACTGACATTGGTGTGAAGTGGGTGAATAGGAGAGCTTACATAGCAGTCTGTGCACAGGGCACACAGTGACATAGGTGTGACTGGTGGATGAATAGGATAGGTTACATAGCAGTCTATGCACACAGTGACATTGGTGTGAGTGGTGGGTGAATAGGAGAGGTTACATAGCAGTCTGAGCACAGGGCACAGAGTGACATTAGTGTTAGTGGTGGGTGAATAGGATAGGCTACATAGAAGTCAGTGCACAGGGCACACAGTGACATTGGTGTGAGTGGTGGGTGAATAGGAGAGGTTACATAGCAGTCTGTGCACAGAGCACACAGTGACACAGTGGGTGAATAGGAGGGATTACATAGCAGTCTGTGCACAGGGCACACAGTGACATTAGTGTGAGTGGTGGGTGAATAGGATAGGATACATAGTAGTCTGTGCACAGTGCACACAGTGACATTGGTGTGAGTGGTGGGTGAGTAGGATAGGTTACATAGCAGTCTGTTCACAGGGCACACAGTGATATTGCTGTGAGTGGTGGGTGAATAGGATAGGATACATAGCAATCTGTGCTCAGTGCACACAGTGACATTGGTGTGAGTGGTGGGTGAATAGGATAGGATACATAGCAGTCTGTGCACAGGACACACAGTGACATTGGTGTGAGTGGTGGGTGAATAGGATAGGATACATAGCAGTCTGTGCACAGTGCACACAGTGACACTGGTGTGAGTGGAGGGTGAATAGGATAGGATACATAGCAGTCTGTGCACAGGACACACAGTGACATTAGTGTGAGTGGTGGGTGAATAGGATAGGTTACATAGCAGTCTGTGCACAGGGCACACAGTGACATTGCTGTGAGAGGTGGATGAATAGGATAGGCTACATAGCAGTCTGTGCACAGTGCATACAGCGACATAGGTGTGAGTGGTGGGTGAACAGGAGAGGTTACACAGGAGTCTGTGCACAGGGCACACAGTGACCATTGGTGTGAGAGGTGTGTGAATGGGTTAGGCAACATAGCAATCTGTGGACAGGGCACACAGTGACAATGGTGTGAGTGGTGGGTGAATAGGCTAGGATACATAGCAGTCTGTGCACAGGGCACACAGTGACATTGGTGTGAGTGGTGGGTGAATAGGAGAGGTTACATTGCAGTCTGTGCACAGGGCACACAGTGACATTGGTGTGAGTGGTGGGTGAATAGGATAGGCTACATAGCAGTCTCTGCACAGGACACACAGTGACGTTGGTGTGAGTGGTGGGTGAATAGGAGAGGCTACATAGCAGTCTGTGCACAGGGCACACACTGACATTGGTATGACTGGTGGATGAATAGGAGAGGTTACAAAGCAGTCTGTGCACAGGTCACACAGTGACAATGGTGTCAGTGGTGGGTGAATCGGACAGGTTACATAGCAGTCTGTGCACAGGGCACACAGTGACATTGGTGTGAGTGGTGGGTGAATAGGAGAGGTTACATAGCAGTCTGTGCACAGGATACACAGTGACATTGGTGTGAGTGGTGGGTGAATAGGAGAGGTTACATAGCAGTCTGTGCACAGGGCACACAGTGACATTGGTGTGAGTGGTGGGTGAATAGGATACAGTGGCAAACACAGGATTTCTTGTGGGGGTTTCCAAATGCTTGATTTTAGAGCGAGTGTGGCCAGTCCATGAAGAGGTTATAATTAGCATTTATCCAGCTTTAATATGCATCATACAAAGTATATTGTGTTGCATAATTCCAGCATATACAGGACAAGCGATCACAGTATGCCATTAGATATGGCAGTAGGTCCATCCTGTCTGAGCAGAATGTTTTTCTTCATATGTGGGCATCATTCCAGAGCATTGGAGCAAGTCCAAGAGTCTGAGGGAGCAGCAGAAGAACCTGGCACTGCCCTGGACATATGTGTACATATCGGTCTCCTTATGTACTGGATAGTGTATTATTATACAGTATTAATATGTAACCCTATTGATGGTCTATAGCAATGCACTCCTAACAGTGCATGTTTTCCACATCTACTAGTTGGTGCACATGTATATTTATTACTGGCTGACACATTTTTAAAAGATCCACAGGTGTTGCTAAATCATTTCATTTGTGATACTGAGAAGAACATGCAGTACTAGTAACATTGTATTATATTACTATTTCTATTATGGTCATGGTGTGTGCTGAGAAGGGGGGTTTCCAGGCAGACGGAACCCCCCCTGCGTTTGCCTATGGGATAGGCTACACAGCAGTCTGTGCACAGGGCACACAGTGACATTGGTGTGAGTGGTGGGTGCATAGGAGAGGTTACATAGCAGTCTGTGCACAGGGCACACAGTGACATTAGTGAGAGTGGTGGGTGAATAGGACAGGCTACATAGCAGTCTGTGCACAGGGCACACAGTTACATAGGTGTGAGTGGTGGGTGAATAGGAGAGGTTACATAGCAGCCTGTGCACAGGGCACACAGTGACATTGGTGTAAGAGGTGGGTGAATAGGAGAGGTTACATAGCAGTCTGTGCACAGGGCACACAGTGACATAGGTGTGACTGGTGGATGAATAGGATAGGTTACATAGCAGTCTATGCACACAGTGACATTGGTGTGAGTGGTGGGTGAATAGGAGAGGTTACAAAGCAGTCTGAGCACAGGGCACAGAGTGACATTAGTGTGAGTGGTGGGCGAATAGGATAGGCTACATAGCAGTCTGTGCACAGGACACACAGTGACATTGGTGTGAGTGGTGTGTGAATAGGAGAGGTTACATAGCAGTCTGAGCACAGGGCACAGAGTGACATTAGTGTGAGTGGTGGGTGAATAGGATAGGCTACATAGCAGTCAGTGCACAGGGCACACAGTGACATTGGTGTGAGTGGTGGGTGAATAGGAAAGGATACATAGCAGTCTGTGCACAGGGCACATAGTGACATTGGTGTGAGTGGTGGGTGAATAGGAGAGGATACATAGCAGTCTGTGCACATGGCACACAGTGACATTGGAGTGAGTGGTGGATGAATAGGAGAGGTTACATAGCAGTCTGTGCACAGGGCACACAGTGACATTAGTGTGAGTGGTGGGTGAATAGGATAGGTTACACAGCAGACTGTGCACAGAGCACACAGTGACATTGGTGTCAGGGGTGGATGAATAGGAGAGGTTACATAGCAGTCTGTGCACAGGACTCACATTAACATTGGTGTGAGAGGTGGATGATTAGGAGAGGCTACATAGCAGTCTCTGCACAGGACACACAGTGACATTGGTGTGAGTGGTGGTTGAATAGGATAAGCTACATAGCAGTCTGTGCACAGGGCACACAATGACATTGGTGTGAGTGGTGGGTGAATAGGAGAGGTTACATAGCAGTCTGTGCACAGGTCATACAGTGACATGGGTATGAGTGGTGGGTGAATAGGAGAGGTTACATAGCAGTCTGTGCACAGGGCACACAGTGACATTGGTGTGAGTGGTGGGTGAAGTCGCTGCTGTCACCAGTCTGTATAGTGCTGCTGGTCACATGGGTCACTCCCTCCCCTATGCAAACCAATACAATTAGAACACCTCAAATTAAAAAAAAAATTTTCAGCAGAAGCGATTTCATCATGGGCAAAACTGCTGGCAACAACTAGTTAATAATATTATTTTACCCCTTCCACACTGTTCATGTCCCATGTTTTAATAAATGCAATGCAAATAACCTTGAGTAACAAATTATTACTTACCCTACAACAAGGTTTGGGTATTTCAGAAGTCAACTTTCATGGCAGAAAGAAAAAAAAACGTAGTGTTAATTTTTTTAACACGTCAGCCAATGTCATTTGATTTGTTATAATGCTGCCAAAATTGCATGTTGTTTATAATAAAGAAAAGGATAATTCAAAGCATTGGCATTCAGAACTATACATTAAGTGTAAAATTATAAGAGAGTGATGTATTATGGGAGTGGAAAATGTCACCTTTCTGAATCGCACATAACGATAAGGGTTTAATTTTCTCTCTGACCAGAGAGAGCGAAAGGAAATTGAAGAGGAGCGTTCGACACGTGCATATTAAACCTTGATTTCCCGGTGACATACCTGCATCCTCGTACTGATATGTGTATTCATGTCTCTTTTCATTTTAGCAGCTAACATCGCCTCCGTAATTATTATGTGCATCAAGCTCTTTTCACTGGAGATCATCAGTCAATCTCCTCCAACAAGGTAAAATCCAAGACAGAAGCATTTTATTTCATATATATATATATAAAAAAAAAAGGTTGTGACAATTTGTGAATATTTTAGCCGCTTCGGGTCTTTACATCCACATAGATCACTGTTATTTCATGTGTCTTGTCCTCTTTATTTAGACGTATTTGGTAAAGTAGGATAAACGTGTTATTATATAGCAGTTTTCTGGAGGGGAAAATAGATACAAGTATTAGTGATACTCTTGTTTTATAGTGTTGATCTATTTTTTTTTTTTTTGCCCATTGGGTCTATTTTGCACTTAGAACCAAACAAAAGTGGCATCTAAACATTTTTTGAAGGCATAAGAGTCGGGGGTCGTGTCTAAACATTATTGCTTTTGCGGCAAGAAAAAAACTGACGATCCTAGCCAGTGGCAGAACTAGAGAGTGTTGGGCTCAGGTGCAAGAATATGCTTTGGGCCCCCCTATGCAGTGCCCCCAGTAGTGCCCCTTATTCAGTGCCCTCAGAAGTGGTCCCCCCTACGTAGTGCCCCCATTAGTAGGTCACCCCTTTGCATTTCCCCCAGTAGTAGTCCCCCTTATGCAGTGCCCCCAGTAGTAATCCCCCCTATGCAGTGCCCCCAGTAGTGCCCCTTATTCAGTGCCCTCATAAGTGGTCCCCCCTACGTAGTGCCCCCAGTAGTAGGTCGCCCCTTTGCATTGCCCCCAGTAGTAGTCCCCCTTATGCAGTGCCCCCAGTAGTAGTGCCCCCTATGCATTGCCCCAGTTGTAGTTCCCTCTATGCAGTGCCCTCAGTAGTAGTCCCCCCTATGCATTGCCCCCAGTAGTAGTCCACCCTATGCATTGCTCCAGTAGTAATCCCCCTATGCATAGCCCCCAGTAGTAGTCCCCCCTATGCATTGCTCCAGTAGTAATCCCCCTATGCATAGCCCCCAGTAGTAGTCCCCCTTATGCAGTGCCCCCAGTAGTAGTGCCCCCTATGCATTGCCCCAGTTGTAGTTCCCTCTATGCATTGCTCCAGTAGTAATCCCCCTATGCATTGCCCCCAGTAGTAGTCCACCCTATGCAGTGTTCCCAGTAGTAGCCACCCCTATGCATTACCCCTAGTAGTAATCGCCCCTATGCATTGCCCCCATATTAGTCCCCCCAATAGTAGTTTACCCTATGCATTGCCCCCAGTAGTAGTCCCCCCTATACAGTGCCCCCAGTAATGGCCACACCCCCTATACAGTGCTCCTAGTAGCGACCACCCCCCTATACAGTGCCCCCAGTAGCGCCCCCCCTATGCTGTGCCAGTTACCATGCCCCCTTACACACAAAAAAAACCAACTTACCTGAATCCCCGCTCCTGCCGCGACCACCGCTCTCCGCTCCTCTCGGCCTGGTCTTTTGCACTATGGGAGAGACGTCATGACGTCTCTCCTATCACCCGCTGCGGGGGGAGCCGGATGGCGGAGATCATGAGTGAGCTCCAGCCGGCTCCCTCCGTGGACGCAGCAGCCAATGAGAGTTTGTCTAACTATCACTGGCTGCTATACTAAACACACCGCCACCGCTGGCGGCTGTGGTTTGTTACTGTGTAGTGCTGACCACTCTCACTGCGGTCTGCACTACACTTGTGGGGCCACAGCGGCCCCTGGTGCAAGCCACCTGCTGCACCGCCGCTAGTTCCACCACTGGTGGTGGCTCGAGAGGCGAGCCTGCAGCACAGTCTCTAATTTAAATAGGGGAGCCACACCAACTGCCAGTGAGTCCCGGCCAGCAATGATTGGCAACATTTGGGGTGGCAGTTGGTGTGACTCCCCTATTTGAATTTTAGACTGTGCTGCAGCCTCACCTCTAGAGCTGCTGCTGCCTACCTACATCTCTGGGCTTGATGTTCCTACCCCTACTATGTAGGAGACCATTTAATGGGTTAAACAGCAAAAGGGACACTACTCTTTCGCCAACAGCGTGTTAAACTAATTTTGGTTTCTCATTGCAGGCAGCTATAAATCCGGTGTGTTATTTTAAGTTGAGAATTCATTTTTATAGCGATATAAAGTGCTCCTTTTTTCTTGGTTCTGCCTGAAAAAAATCTCCACTCACCATCTGCTTCCTGCATGAAAAGAAAAAAACACAGCAAATTATTAAAGGAATAAAGTCTGGGCTTAAATAACTTTTTAGCATCAGATTTACATTTTAAATGCATCAATTTGTAATTCTAAATGTGCAGCCATAAATCTCCAAGTAACCTTTTTATAAAGTAAATACGCACTGAGTGTACCTGGATAACTTGACGTGATTGCAATAACATAGTTCTGTTTTCCTCTGTCATGTGACAATCCTGGTCTGAAATCTGCAGCAATATGTTAATCAAACATTGTATTTTCTCCCAATTACTCTGGATTATACAGTAGGTTTTTGTCAAACAATAGGAACAGTTTATGTGCCGGCTGGATAAGTGTAACTAGAAAAGGCATAAACCGGTAGACTGAGGGCCTGATTTTGCAAGGATCACAATTGCAGAGCTGCACGCAGGCTATAGATATGATGTATGCACGCAGGCTATAGATATATGATGTATGCACGCAGGCTATAGGTATATGATGTATGCACGCAGGCTATAGATATGATGTATGCACGCAGGCTATGGATATATGATGTATGCACGCAGGCTATGGATATATGATGTATGCACGCAGGCTATAGATATGATATATGCACGCAGGCTATAGATATGATATATGCACACAGGCTACAGATATGATGTATGCACGCAGGCTATAGATATATGATGTATGCACGCAGGCTATAGGTATATGATGTATGCACGCAGGCTATAGATATGATGTATACACGCAGGCTATAGATATGATGTATGCAGACAGGCTATAGATATAATGTATGCACGCAGGCTATAGGTATATGATGTATGCACGCAGGCTATAGATATGATGTATGCACGCAGGCTATAGATATGATGTATGCACGCAGGCTATGGATATATGATGTATGCACGCAGGCTATAGATATGATATATGCACACAGGCTACAGATATGATGTAAGCACGCAGGCTATAGATATGATGTATGCATGCAGGCTATAGATATGATGTATGCACGCAGGCTATAGATATGATGTATGCAGGCAGGCTATAGATATGATGTATGCAGACAGGCTATGGATATAATGTATGCACGCAGGCTATAGGTATATGATGTATGCACGCAGGCTATAGATATGATGTAAGCACGCAGGCTATAGATATGATATATGCACACAGGCTACAGATATGATGTAAGCATGCAGGCTATAGATATGATGTATGCATGCAGGCTATAGATATGATGTATGCACACAGGCTATAGATATGATGTATGCAGGCAGGCTATAGATATGATGTATGCATGCAGGCTATAGATATAATGTATACACGCAGGCTATAGATATAATGTATGCAGACAGGCTATAGATATAATGTATGCACGCAAGCTATAGGTATATGATGTATGCACGCAGGCTATAGATATGATGTAAGCACGCAGGCTATAGATATGATATATGCACACAGGCTACAGATATGATGTAAGCACGCAGGCTATAGATATGATGTATGCATGCAGGCTATAGATATGATGTATGCACGCAGGCTATAGATATGATGTATGCATGCAGGCTATAGATATAATGTATACACGCAGGCTATAGATATGATGTATGCAGACAGGCTATAGATATAATGTATGCACGCAGGCTATAGGTATATGATGTATGCACGCAGGCTATAGATATGATGTAAGCACGCAGGCTATAGATATGATATATGCACACAGGCTACAGATATGATGTAAGCACGCAGGCTATAGATATGATGTATGCATGCAGGCTATAGATATGATGTATGCACGCAGGCTATAGAGATGATGTACGCAGGCAGGCTATAGATATGATGTATGCAGACAGGCTATAGATATAATGTATGCACGCAGGCTATAGATATATGATGTATGCACGCAGGCTATAGATATGATGTATGCACGCAGGCAGCTTCACAATTGCGACCCTTGCAGATATGGTAATGCATCACGCCTCCTGTGCATTACTTATCTGAGATGCATTGTCTAACGCAGCATCGCAAAATCTGTGTAACATCGGCCGGCTAAGGTGACCCATGGGGTCACGCAGCCAGCTGCCGTAGTTGAGAGGGAGAGGCCAGGAAATCTCCATCAGCCGACGGAGATCCTGGCCTCTTCCCTCCCCTCCAACGGCGGCGACACGCCTCCATTTCAGGAGATGTAGGCCATCACCGCCCCCTCCCCACCCCCAAAAGGTAGCAGACTGTCAATCACTGGCAGTCTGCTGCCAGTCTGCTAGCGGGATCACATACCCGTTCTGCCCATGTGCACTGCTGAATCGGGCACTGAGAGTAGAGATTTAGGGATGGGCTGACAGATTGGCAGTTATTTCTCAGTCTGTATAGGTATACCCCATTTTGTTATATGCACGTAAGTATAATATATACATTTTTGTAATATTTTATCTGTATTTTTCCTATATTTTTTTACTCAGCCTCAGTATATATATATGTATGAATGTGTGTGTGGGGGGGTTCTAGTAAACTAAGCTGCACCTCTTAGAAGATTCCCTTTTAGTAAATAAAAACAAATACAAACAAATATACAAGAGGGCACTAAATAAGATGCTATAGAAGAAATCTTTGGATGACCATCGTGTGTACAAACTTTAATTCAAAGTCGATTTTTCTTGTTGAATTTAAAAGGGTTCTTTTCACTTGAATCAGCATAAATGTCCAAATTTGAGATTTGGATATGATTGATAGATATCTCGAAGATATACCCCCTCACCAAAAACCCCCTCACCAAGATAAGGTCAATCAATAATACAATCTTAAAGTATTTTTTAATTTTATTAAAAATATATATTTTTACCTAATTTTAAAACAATGCTTACAGCATAAAATTGATGTCAACATCAAATACCACTAAGAGGAAAGATGGTGAATAAGCCTGCCTTCACCGTTAAGGGTGTGCGCTAAAACAGAAGAAACTACCCTCGTGGTGTATAGACAGATCGCCTTTCATCCATTAGAATGGACTTCATCAGGGGTACAAAATCTTTAGAAGGGCGACCTAAGACAATATCCAATAGTCATTTAGATCCATAATATGTACTCTTCCATTAATGTATAAATAAAGCAAAACATGGGACAATGAGAGATAAATTATACATACCAAATCTAATACCGGTTGAGTCTCCCATATCCAAATATTCCAAAATACAGAATATTCTGAAATAGGGAATTTGTTTGGCTTGACTGAGAAAATTAAACCATTGATTTTTGATGGTTCAATGTACACAAACGTTGTCTAAGGCACAAATCATTACAAATATTGTATAAAATTACCTTCAGGCTGTGTGTATATGAAATATAACTGAATTTTATGTTTGTACACAAACTTTGTTTGAGCCAGAAAATAATTGAAAATATTGTATAAAATGACCTGCTGGCTGTGTGTATAAGGTGTATATAACACATAAAAGCATTCTGTGTGTATATTTGGGTCCCATTCCCAAGATATTTCATTATGATATGCAAATATTCCAAATTACGGAATATTCCGTTATCCAAAATACCCCTGGTCCCAAGCATTTTGGATATCAGAGACTCAATCATACCAAATCATGCATGGAGAAGATAGCATCATAGAAGAAATAATTCTCTCCAAGATGGTAGATGGACAATCTATATGACAACATACATATTTACAGTCATTTTCATTTAATTTTAATTAAATTTTCAATTACTATATCTAATACAAAAAGCATACATCAAGAAGATGGCATCATAGAAGAAATACTACTCTCCTAAATGGTGGATAGACAAAATATATATAGCAGCAGATATAATACTATATATTTATAATTATATTTTATATAATTAAATCTATGTGTTTTAAGACTCAAAAAGGGCTACAAAATTGAATATAGGTTAAGATGATATTGGTAAGGATTGACAACGTACAGAAATGTATAATAGTTGAAGCTATATCCCAGGACTCAAAAGATACTTACAATTCGGCAACTCAAAATAGATAGGCAATAGTGCTAATGCAGGTGAAACTTACCCCCTCTTATACTGAAATGTGTATGACATCACTTCCTTATCAATTAAATACCTAACACTCAAAAAACAGATCTAAGGAGCTTCTCCTGTGAAAATGTGATTGAACCATTTATTATTAAGTAACCCGCTGCAGTGTATCTGCTTTAATTAAACTATAATTATGTTCGGGTGCCATTACCCAGAATTCCCCCTGCCCTCAGATTAGGTAGCAGTAGCATGGGAGTACAGTCGAGCTTATTTCCCCTCCATTGTAAGGACCTGGAAATGCGGTTCCATGCCCATAAATGCCACCAAACAAAGAAATTTGTCCCCTTGCGGGCTTGCTTCGCTCGATACACTTCGAGCACGATGGTTCGCTTTGCTCGACACAGGTTTATATTCCCCCTCTATGTCCATGTAGATAGTAGGCAATGACGTTGGACAGCAACTGATGATGTCAGGGTCTGCTCCATGAAGGGCATCTAGACACTACCGTGGAAGCACGCTTCCTGCTTGAGATCTAGCGGTAATGCGTTCCAGCCACACCTAAGTGACGTCACTGACATCATGACTATACTGACATCATGCTGAACTAATACGGTGGCTACCTGATCCAGGCTTCTCTAGAGTGGTGGAATGCCGAAGTATGCGTTCCACCTCCCAAACATATGAAAAACTAACTTTGTGGAATGTAAACCACTTCCTATTTGCGTTCCATCTCTCGGATTTATGGTATTTCAATTAGCGGCCCCTCTGTAACTAGACCTATATATATATAATTTTATTGTACACAATGTAGAATTGGACAGATGCTTTAATATTTACTTGTGAAAATTATTCATAAAGCACTATCTACATGATGTAATATATATATATATATATGTCGATAATAATATTACATCATATAGATAGTGCTTTATGAATAGTTTTTACAAGTAATTATTACAAAAATCTGTTCTTTCTTAGCAGATATGACGTCATGCATTCCATGGGAGGAACGCATGTGATTAGAGGCTTGGTCTTCAATTATTAGACAGGGTATAAGATAAAGGCCTTGGAGACAGTGCTGTATTTTCCAGTTTCCCTGCTAGTAATATCCACGTTGGTGAAACGGAATCGGTAGGATTTACCGCCAGACCCCTGGCCGGCTGTTCAAATCCCGACAGCAGCTACTCGAACAGGATGAAAATCCCGATCGTCCCCAGGTAAGTATTCATTAACCTATTTGCTGTAATATCCGAGTCTGGGGAGTGCCTTCATTCCATTTAGGAATCATGTGTGTTACAATTTGGGGCCTCCAACTGGTGGATACCGGCCTTGAATGTACACCCCAGCTGCTGATTTAGATTTGGGTGAGAGTGCAGGACACCCCCCCCCCCACCCCTCCATATATATAATAGGTAAAGTCCACACCCACACTCACATCATGAGTGAAATATCCGCTGGTAGATACCCTAACAGAACCATATCAGATTCCAAATGCAGATTCAGAAGAAAGAGGTGGTCTCATCATGCAGAGTACAGACAGAACGATCAACGTTTTAGTCCCAATGAGGACCTTTATTAAGGTCTTGATTATTGGTTTACTTGAAAGATGTTTTCTGACCTGTACACTCTAGAATGATACTAACAATGATGTAACAGATGAGAGCTGATTGTTTAGAATATACAAGATGATAATGACTCTGGGTAGGGCCACATGTTTATACAATAGGTTCTAGCAGCTCATTAACACCAGAACGTGTGAATGTTTACAGAGCAATAACTCTGCCCTCATCACTGTCTGACACAGGAGAAAAGCACAGAGAAGGTTTATTGCTCTGTTTATCCACATTATAAGAAGAGTTGGTGCTTTGCAAGCGGTGTCAGCATTACTCAAGAGTACATAAAAAGCCGCAAGCTGTACCAGTTAGCCAACTTCCAAACATCGATTCAGTCTTATTTGGATTTGTGCGGTTCGGTTCTCCAGAATCCGAATTCACACGAATTTCATGAATCCGGACAGATCAGAGTCACGGTCCTAATCGCCTGAGAAGTTCCGGATAAATCACGGTTCTGATCTTCCACGGGTTTTGAATTTGGATTTCAAATCCAAATTTTGGGTTTTTGGATTGCCAAAAATACATGATTTTAGCTGTTTTTTAAAACTTTTTATCTTTTTTTTTTTACTAAATTTAGGTCCAAAACCAAAGCCAAAACACTTGAGAGCGGTTTTGCAAATTCAAAACCAAAACACGAAGATAAATCCAGATCCAAAACCAACATAAAAACATGGGGGTCAGCGCACATCTCTAGTCTTATTACTCCCAACATATAAAAAAGAGATTGTCCAATTTGCCAAACTTCTGCCTGTCCCTGTCACACCTATTCAGTGATAAATATATTGTTGGCGTCATAAATATATCCTGGGGAGCTAAGAGGTTACAAACATTTTAAGGAGATACTTCCATACATTTGTTCCCTGAAACTGGCCATACACGCCACGAGGATTGACTGTCATGAACTATCAGTCAGTATATGGACCTGATCGATAATCGATCACAGCCTGATAATTAGGCTGTCACTGCTCCCCTTACCCATACGCCGTGTCGCCTGCATTGATCGTGCTGTCTCTAACCAACTTTCCTTTCCCAAGTGATATGAATCTCAGTATCAAACAATGTTGTCACTCAATCTAATCATTTATAAAATTATTAGGGAATTGCAATTTTTTTTTTACAAAATGTCATGTTTTTGGGCTGAACCAGTGATGGAGGCGGCATCAGTATTTACGCAGCTGAGCGATGTTTTGCTACTGTCGTGAGTGAAAAATCTCAAAAAACCATTACTGCACACACATGAACCAATGTGAGCGATGCCACTCGCAATGGCACATGAGAAGGGTTTTTGCCATGGGATCCCATGGCATTACAGGGTGGACACTGGGAGGTAACCTAAAGTGATCGGAAATTGGGGGCGTATCTGGGAACGCTGCTGCATTTCCAAGTGCAAATCCACAGCGTCAGAGGCCATGTTTAGTTGGATTAGAGGAGAGTAGCTAAAGTAGACCCTAGGCTACTGCAAATGTCAATGATGCGACCAACGTTGCATCGATGTTGGTGTGTTTACAATTTCCATTGCAAATGCACAGACCACGCAGCCTGAAAGTGGGTGTCTCTCCGCTCTATCGCACCGCACTACACAATGGGAAGGCTGATATTAGCATTTGCATATTTTCCCAACCGATATTGCAAGAGTGGCGGGACCACTTTTCCATTACCAACCATCTGTAAATCAGGCCCTTTGTTGCCATCTTAACCCATAATGAAAGGCCTCTGGTGATTAAGTGAAGGGGATAGAATGAAATGATGCTTATAGACAGTGTTTAGAGTTGCTCTATTTTTCATCAAAGCAGTACGGTACCAAAATGGTTAAAAGTAAAAAAGAAAATGAACGTTTTACCCAAAGAAACATGTTGATTCCACATTTGACTTTCCAAACACTATGAATGATGAGTTCCTGCTTTTTGTGTTACTTTTATACTATTTGGCATCATTTGCCACAAATTGTACCGATGATAGACAGGATTCAGAACTGTGTAACACAGAACTACATGGCGCATAGATTGTAGCTGGAATTCTCTATGTCTGCATTTCTTTCATCTTTGTGTTTGTTGGAATATTCCAGCTCTTGTGTATACTTCTGCCAAACAAACTGTAACGCATTACTTACCTGTCACTAGCATCGCCTAGGTGGTGCCAGTCACATCACGTGACCACGGCAGTGCCAGGCCTGCCAAGGAATCACACCTCTGATGCACCATAAAGTAGATTTATGCAGGGCAAGCTTATGAGCCCCATAGGGCACAGGGAACAGGGGACCCCACAGTCGCCACAAACACAGCGTGGAACAGAAAGTAAACAGAACTCGGATGTATGACCATTAAAATGCAGTGTTTATTGCAAAGCAATAGCAAGAGGAATAAATGTCACTTTATTCAGCTATTTAACTTTCACTGATTTATATTAGATTTCTAAATTCCACTTGTGTTGACTGGGAGCTGCCATGATAATTCCTGGAAAGGTTGGCAGCACAGTTTTGTATATAGTGATAAAGCAGGCAAAGATCTATGATTAAACAGACGATGACTATTTGTGATGCAGGCAAACAATAAATTTTTTTTTTTTTGCAACGCTTTCATTAAAATAAAATAATTAAAAGAAAAACTCTCCCCCCTCTGCCGCCTCTCTTCCCATCCGCAGCCTAAGGCAAGGTCTCTCCCTATGGTAATAATGCTGCCGGTCACAGTGCACAGCTGAGCTGTGGGACTCATTAAATAACACCATACAATGTTTTCAGTATGGATTAGCAGAAACATGTATACAGGTGGAAGGAATGCATAAAACTCTCAGTGTATCCCGTTCGCACCTCTCAGTGTTACCTGGTGGCTGTTACACATTTATTATATGATCATTTCCTGAAACTCAGAATACGTAACAGGTACCTGCATCCCTGCTGTGTCTTAGTACAGAAATATATATCGATCATGTGTATTGAATCAGAGGTTGGCTAAAAAGTGATTAAAAAAGAGAATGGATTTCTGAGTAACACCTTTAAATGGAATTGGTATGAAGGGAGAAGATCTCAACAGGGCAGGTAAGTACCCAATCCCTACCCTTCTCCCCCTAACACTCCCTTAGTGGTGCATAACCCTAACCTTCCCCCCAGTGCCTAACCCTAACCTCCTCCCGGGGATGCCTAACCCTAACCCTCCCCCCTAGGGGTGCCTAACCCTAACCTCCCCCCCAAAAAAACCTAACCCTAACCCCACTACACTCCCAAAACCTATCCCTCCCCCCCCATGTGGCTAACGCTAAGGGCAGCCCGGACTTACCTCGTTTGGGCCAGTGTCAGTCAGGATTAAAATAGGCATCGGTATTTCTATGCCTATCTTAAGTCCCTTGTCGGAACTACTTCCCCTTTAAATGGCAGCCATTTTAGCAATGGCCCTATAACTGGGGTTTTAGAGTATGACACACATGTCGCAGCTGAGAATGTGCGGAAATATGCTAATGGCACAGCCCCAGGACTTGCACTGAGACGTCCACCGGAGCCATCACAGCTGTCATCAAATGCGTACACACACGCAGCATCATCGGGCAAACATGGACTCCCTGAGTGAGTCTATGGTCACTCAGAATGGCCGCTGTATCTGAAACGGGTGAGTCCTGTTTCCTGCGCACGGGATCGCAGATGCATGATGTGACACAAGCCCAAAACGGTCACAACACGCCTATGTTTTTAGCCAACGCTTCCCACTGCCTTCCCCAAATGCTCCCTGCCTGTCAATCACACTGCAAATGGAGACTTGCAGCGTGCGACTACAGTAATGTACCTTGACGAATGCGAGGTATGACTCAGACACATGGACAGTGGCAAAAAATGTCTTCATTTGCGAAAGCATCAGCCTAGTGTAGAACCCTTAATTAGGCCCTATAGTAACACATTATTGGAAGCAGCACCAGGCTAGGAGCCTTGGCTCCCCTATATAAATGGAGAAATGGGCAACACCTTGTCCGCTATGACATAAATCTAGATCTGCCCTCAGGAGCAATGATATGAAATGCAAGATTAGTGTCAGTATAGCTGGAAGTAGGAAAAGTGCAGGTAGGAGACAGATAGGACATAAGCGGGAGGGAGGAGGGGAGGTAAGTAAGGGGGGGCAGCATTTTTTATTACAGGAGGGAGGAGGAATAATGGGGGAGATGGTTGGGAAGAATTATGACTGAAAAGGGAGTTTGTAATGGACAATGGGTGGAGATGAGGAGCATCTATAGATTGTAGGGCTAGCGAGCAGGTCCCTCTGACCTTTTTTTATCTATTATTACCTGTTTTTGCTTGATTACTATTCTATTACTGTTTTGATCCCAACTGTAAAGTGCAACAGTATGTACTGGTGCTATGTAAGTAAATGTTAATAAATAAATACAAAATAAATAAATAAATATAGACATTGTATGTTTGATTCGGTGATCTAGAGAGAGAGAGAGAGAGAGAGAGAGAGAGGGGGGGGGGAGGGGTATATTTACTAAAGTGAGAGTTTTTAGAAGTGGAGATGTTGCCCTTAGCAACTAATCAGATTCTAGCTATTATCTTCCAGAAGGTGCTAGATAAATGATAAGCAGAATCTGATTGGTTGCTATGGGCAACATCTCCACTTCTAAAAACTCTCACTTTAGTAAATTTTCCCCTCCCCCCCCCCCTCTCTCTCTCTCTCTCTCTCTAGATCACCGGATCAAACATACAATGTCTATGTTTATTTATTTTATATTTATTCATTAACATTTACTTACACAGCACCAGTATATACCATTGCACTTTACAGTTGGGATCAAAACAGTAATAGAATAGTAAAGTGCAACGGTATATACTGGTGCTGTGTAAGTAAATGTTAATGAATAAATATAAAATAAATAAATATAGACATTGTATGTTTGATCCGGTGATCTAGAGAGAGAGAGAGAGACAGAGAGAGAGACAGAGAGAGAGACAGAGAGACAGAGAGAGAGAGAGAGGGGAGGGGTAAATTTACTAAAGTGAGTGTTTTTAGAAGTGGAGATGTTGCCCATAGCAACCAATCAGATTCTACTTATCATTTATCTAGCACCTTCTAGAAGATAATAGCTAGAATCTGATTGGTTTCTATGGGTAACATCTCCACTTCTAAAAACTCTTACTTTAGTAAATTTACCCGAGAGAGAGACATACCCACATACACACACGAAGAATTGACCTATTAATGATAATATATCATATGCATATGTGTAGCTTTAATTATAGCTAAATAAAAAGTAATCACCCTCCAAAGCAAAACCTCCACTGGTACCCACTTGTTTTATTCGGCCATACAGAAGAAAGTGTAACACACCCAATACATTTTACACAGGAGCCATTAGTATAATTAGCTCTTGTCCCATTGGACAAATCTGACCTAGGGGTCTTTAGGCTGTTACCCCACCATGCGGGCTGTAAATAAAATACTTATTTCTGCACTTTCCTCTAATAATTCTGCAATTACCTCTAACAGCACCCAAAGGTATCACTGTGTCCTGAGACTTCTGTTCCTGACACACTAAAATCTACAATAATGTATTTTATTTTTGTTCACCATTACAGCATAGTGAAATTATAGCATTCATTCCCTGCCGTTCCCAAGTGTGTGCCAGAGCAGGCTACAACACATAGGAAAGGAGCAGACAGGGGTGCCTGGCACATCAGGGCCCTTTTCTGTCCAGGAAAAACTTTCAGCCAATCAGCGCTCAGCAGAGAGGAGAACTTGTCATCGCATTGACACTCAAAGGAAAGTAATCTGTGGCTTTGGGAACGACAAATCCCAGCATTCCCTGACAATCTCTGGTTCTGAGTGTCAAAGAAAATGAAGGCTGACAAAGCGTGCTGAGACTTAGGTTATAAAATGCCTGGGCATGTTGGAATTTGTAGTTCCACAATGGAACAGCAGCATGTTGTCTCCTCCTGGCTTAGTTTTACACAGCCAGAAAATCGCTTTCACTTCAATAAACGTTTACATTTAAATGGTAAAAAGAAACACAACTTGTTATAACCTAGCATCATCTTGTACTTTAGCTAGAAATTGCATAAATAATAGATAATTGCCTGTCTGCCCTTCATCTTGGGACAGCCAGAGAGCCCTGCCTTAAGTTACCTGATTCGGAAATAAAACACAACTTAATGACATGCTGTGCATCTGGTTAAGTGGCACCTAACTCCTTGGAAAGTGCTAGCAGATAATGTTATTTAATAACATGGCTGATCCATTTCATTCAGATACTCATAGCGCCTCCACCACTCATTCAGAGCCCTTAATTCTAGATGGATCCAGGATTTTCAGATGGCTTGTCACCTCCTCTACCATTGACACATCTCATATAGAGTAATATAGGTGTCATTTTCCTGAGTGACATTCCCAGGCTCAGCCATAGCTCAGTACCAGGGACTGGGGGGGCTCTTCCTTCCCCAGAGGCTATAGCCAATGTCTGTAAGACCGCTACATGCAGTTATGTATTATAGCGCCAGTCACAGCAGAACATTCCCTGCCCAATGCAGATGTTCCCATAAATGCAATGAGCCATAACTTGGCCAGACACACTGCTGTCTTATCTCATCTCTTTAAATTAATATATATATTTACATTTTATTAAATGAAATAATTTCATTAAGAAATAAACCTCCATTTTATTAAAGTGTGACACATATCTAACTCTTGTTCAATATTCACTATTTAAACAGAAATTTTGGACAAATGTTAACGGTATTTTTCTTGCCATGCAAATGCGGGATATGGTTTTAAATACAAACTTGAACTATGATTTCATTCAGCGCATAATCAATCTTAAGATGTGTATATTATCTAAATTATTAAACATAATTCAGTATATTTATATATATATATATATATATATATATATATATATATATATATATATTTACTGTCCGCACCGGACATTATGACCCTGATGATGAAGCATTACAGCTGCGAAACGTTGGCATACTTACCTGTATGTGTATCTACTCTATTTGTAGGAGTGCCGCCAATGCTGACAGTGTATCTGGGCTTCCTGTGTGGGGCTTTTGCGAAGGGCACCTGGGACGTTTCAGCTGTTATATTTGGAGTGCCGCCCTTGCTGAATTTATATATATCTATACTCTGAAGTATGTTTAAAAATGCTATTACGCTCTATATATCTATATGTGTGTTCATATGTATGTACGTATTATTTATATATATATATGTGTGTTTGTGTGTGTATGTATCTATATATATATATGTGTGTATTTATATGTGTGTAAATATATATATATATATATATATATATATATATATGTATTTATATGTGTGTAAATATATATATATATATATATATATAAGTGTGTGTGTATATATATATATGTATATATATATATATATATATATATATATATACATATTTTTTATTATTATTATTATTACTGTTATTATTATTATTATTATTATTATTATTATTATTGCACTATTTCTGGAGAGCCAGGATGAAATGTTTTAATGTAATGACACATTGTTTCGGAGGATAATAAGAGAAAACACCATATTAGAGCGGCACAGTGTTTGCTGCCGTACAACTCAGGGGATTAGTGTGCTTAATAGTAAAGTTTTGTGCCAGAAGGGGTTTTATCTAAATCACAAACATAGCTAATAAACATCAATTTCTCCTGCATCAGATCTGCAAATTGTTGCATATGCTGCCCCTGCCTAACCGCAACGTCGGCCAATGTACTGATCTCCTCCTTAATGTGATAAATAGGACGGCTATTATTAAAACTCACTAGGATTTCTCGGCCAGAGAGTAGCTACAGTAGGAGACTGTGCCTAAAAATCATTACCGGGCTGATTGCAGGTAATCAATGCGCTGTTCCGCGGCTGTCGCATCTTTCCACGCGCTTTTGCGCCCCACGCTGTGACTCTACCGCTAACTGGGCGATTGCTTGGCAGCCTCTGGCCGCACAATTTACCGCAGTATATCTGCTATATATTTTTTTATTCTCACAATTGCCCCTCAGCAAACGATTAGGCTGTTACTCTTCCCCAGCACAGAATTTGGGAACAGAGATCAGGAGTCTTCAATCTGAATATTTATACATTTATAACATGTCTGCCAGCAAGAAAAAAAAGATTAAATTGATTTGAATTGTGCATCGGAAAATAAACCATGATTCTGTAATAATACTGTATGTCGTAGTTTATATATATATATATATATATATATATATCCTTGGGCATTATGCATTAACATCACAATATACAACATCCGGGTGATTATGCTGAAAAGTACGGGCGGGTGTTAAGCGAATCCCTATACTAAACCAGATATAGTATGTGTCCGCCAGTAGCTGCTCTCTTATGTGTATGACAATGGATAGCTGGTGTTAATTAATGAGGAGCAGCATATGGTCTCAGTGGAGGCATAAATCCTAGGTGATGAAGCAGATAAGCCACATATTGCCATACTAATAGACAATGTACGGAGTGATTAGTGCAAATAGCCCGTTACTTTGCTTAGTATGCTGAGATGGTCAGTATTGTCCTCAGCACAGGACTAACTCATTTACACATACCAGCATTGCAAAGTGTATTTGTTACCAATATCTATCTATCTATTTCATATCTATCTATCTATCTATCTATCTCATATCTATCTATTTATCTATCTAGCTATCATCTATCTCATATCTGTCTATATCTATCTATCTATCTAGCTATCATCTATCTCATATCTATCTATCTCTATCTATCATCTATCTCATATCTATCTATCTATCTATCTATCTCATATCTATCTATCTATCTATCTATTATCTATCTATCTATCTATCTATCTATCTCATATCTATCTATCTATCTATCTATCTATCTATGTATCTATGTATCTATCTATCTATCTATCTATCTATCATCTATCTCATATCTGTCTATCTCTATCTATCTATCTATGTGTTATCTATCTAGGTATCTATCTATCTATCTATCTATCTATCTATCTATCTATCTATCTATCTATCTATCTTTCTATCTATCTCATATCTATTCTTCTAATTAATATCTATCCATCTATTGATAGCATCTATAACATATCTATCCATTTAGCTCAATAATATTTATATAATCGTATGTATCAATCTATCTAATGATCTCATATCTCTCATTAATATTTTTTCTAAGTTTTTGTCTCTATTATATCTGCCTTATTACTTATCTGTGACATTCTTTATCTATATCATATCCATCTATCTCATCATCACAGGCATTTCCATAATGTCTGTCTATCTACCTATCTCATATCTATCTATCTATCTATCTATCTATCTATCTATCTATCTATCTATCTATCTTATATAAGCCCCCTCCCCCTTCCACATCCCATCCATTACTCATTACTCTAGGCAGAGAGCAGACAGAGTGTTGGCGGTGCTAAGAGAAGTTACAAGTTTTGCTAGAGATTAATGGGAATATTCTATGTTGGAGCAAATCATTTGTTCCTTGTAAACAGAGACTAATAGTTTGTTTTGCTATGCTGTGTACAGTTTCCTCGTTCTGTGATAGACGTCTGATGGGCAAATAGTCTAATCTGATTCACTTCACCTCCTGTGGATTGTCAGGAGCAACCGTGCCAGCCCGAGCCTTCTGCAAATCACCCAGCCAGCCAGCCCCAAGTCCTAATAAATGCAAAATAAGCTCCACACCTAACAGCATCAACTTAGCTTTATGACAGATATTAAACTTGTATCTTCGTTTATTGCTATTTACAGCTATGATCAGGATGTATAGAAAACTCACAATAGGGGACAGTTTCCAAGTAAATCTTTGAATTAAAGGTGCAAATATATGTAATTACCAAGTGAATAATGCTATGTTTGTACCTGTTTTTATTGGAATTATTATTTATATTTTGGCATTGGAACCACTTACTATCCACTTCATTTGCACGAATAATACTGTAAAGACTCTGTTTACTAAACGTGTTACTTTTTGGTCCTTTTTAGGTAATAGCAAAGTGTTTCCTTCATTTATTAACTCTATTAAACTCTGCATCAAACAGATAAACATCTTTGTGATTATTATCCCTTTTGTCTTATATTTACCTCTTTTATCGCAATCTACAAAACTGCGAATAAGTTTAAAGAAAAAAATATGGGTGTAAAAACTAAACAAAAACAAAACAAAACATCAAAACAAAGAAAAAATATCTGTATGCAATCTAAAACGCATTAACACTCACCAATAATTCTGATTTCTGTGACTGGGGCAACTTCTGACTCCTCTGGTGGGTGAAGGGTTAACGAGTGTGTGAAGTTGTTGACCAGGGAAGTTACACTCATTAATTCCACATTACATACAATGAATGGGTTAATAGCCCCTAGATTGCAGCACAATAGTATTAATCAGATTATAAGAATGTGCAATTAGCTCCCAGGGATAGTTTAAAAGAAGTCTGAGGGGTTTGTAAAGGGTTTTAGCAGTGGAGTGGATTAGATTGATTTCATTAAATCTCAATATACAGATCAGTCTCATGTCACCCCACTGAGCTGCCCCCTCCTACCTATCCCCCAGTCAATGGAGCTGCTGTGCATGGGATGTGCATTGCAGGGACTGAGCCCAGGGTGACGTGGTGGGTGTATATAAGGAGAGAGGCACAGCTGGGATAGGGTTGCATGAAGTTTGCAGGAAGACTGGACAAGTTGCAGAGCTGAATAGTGCTCCACAGTGCCCCCCCTCCAGCAGAGGATTGCCCTTTGCCAGAGAGGAGCACCCCAAAAAGTGGACCCTGACCCATTTCTCTGACCCACACCCCTGTGGAATGCCTTCTGGCATGTTTAGCATCGACAACATTTTGGCTGCCAGACCTCGCTGCAAGGAGTCAGTCTTGCTCCCACAGAATGGCCCTGTGGTGTTTTCTAGCCTGGGGGACTCTCTATATGGGGGTGCAGACTACAGCGGATTTTACAACCGAGCGGTGGCCCCCGCTTCCTCCCTGCAGGCGGTGAATGGATCTAGGCTGGGATTCAATAACTACTATTATGGACAGTTACATTTACAGACTCCAGTGGGCCCCTCCTGCTGTGGGTCCATTCAGTCCCTGGGGGCACAACAGTGTTCTTGTGTCACAGCAGCTACAGGTAAGGACCCTCAGTACAGGCACCTGGGGAAGGGAGGGGGGGGGGGGGTTCTGCTTATAGATCCACTGGTCACATATATACAGCTTATTCCATACATTGATGTGCGCCCGTATAACACCCACTACACCGTTATTTATAGACTTACCTGTATTTTTCTATAACTTTTTCCATACATTGAAATACACCTCTATATGGTATCCACTATACAGTGCTTTACACTCTCTTGTATCTGTACTGTATATTATAACTTATTCCATACATTGAAATACACCTCTATATGGTATCCACTATACAGTGCTTTACACTTTCTTGTATCTGTACTGTATATTATAACTTATTCCATACATTGAAATACACCTCTATATGGTATCCACTATACAGTTCTTTACACTCTTTCTTGTATCTGTACTGTATATTATAACTTTTTCCATACATTGAAATACACCTCTATATGGTATCCACTATACAGTGCTTTACACTTTCTTGTATCTGTACTGTATATTATAACTTTTTCCATACATTGAAATACACCTCTATATGGTATCCACTATACAGTGCTTTACACTCTTTCTTGTATCTGTACTGTATATTATAACTTATTCCATACATTGAAATACACCTCTATATGGTATCCACTATACAGTGCTTTACACTCTCTTGTATCTGTACTGTATATTATAACTTATTCCATACATTGAAGTGCGCACGTATAACACCCACTATACCGTGATTTATAGACTCTTCTGTATCTTTATATAATGTATTCCATATATTGATGTATACACACTGTTGCTGATGTGCGCCATTATAACACCCACTATACCGTCCTTTATACAACCTCCTGTATCTTTATATAACTGTTTTAATACATTGATGTGCGCCTGTATAACACCCACTACAGATACAATATAAACCATATATTCTCATATATCTCTACACTATAGAACTCGTGATATACGCGTAGAGGATCTGCTACATATCTATACTGTATGCAATATTTTCCTGTATCTATACAGTATATAACTCATTCCATACATCGATGCACACCTATATAGCATCAATTACACTGCGCTTTATAAACGCTTCTATATCTGTAAATGATAATTTATTCTATACATTGGCGAGCGCCTGTATAAAATCCGCTACAAGTACAGTGTAAAGTTATATATTATACTCTATCTGTATTGTTATAACTCACTCCAAACTTGGGCATACAGCCTGTCTATAAAGTTTCCACTGAACATACACTGTATATTATACACTCACCTGTATGTATACGCTATAACTTATTACATTCATTGATATATGTCTCATCCCCTACACATACACTGTATATTATACACTCACCTGTATGTATACGCTATAACTTATTACATTCATTGATATATGTCTCATCCCCTACACATACACTGTATATTATACACTCACCTGTATGTATATGCTATAACTTATTACATACATTGATATATGTCTCATCCCCTACACATACACTGTATATTATACACTCACCTGTATGTATACGCTATAACTTATTACATTCATTGATATATGTCTCATCCCCTACACATACACTGTATATTATACACTCACCTGTATGTATACGCTATAACTTATTACATTCATTGATATATGTCTCATCCCCTACACATACACTGTATATTATAAACTCACCTGTATGTATATGCTATAACTTATTACATACATTTATATATGTCTCATCCCCTACACATACACTGTATATTATAAACTCACCTGTATGTATATGCTATAACTTATTACATACATTTATATATGTCTCATCCCCTACACATACATTGTATATTATAAACTCTCCTGTATCTGTAAAATATAAAATATTCTATACATTGATATGTCTTATTCACTTCAGATAAAATGTACTTTATACATTTCCCTGTATATTTTTACTTGGAACTTATTCTATATATTGATGTATATCTTATCCACTATACATACACTGTGCTTTACAATCTTTCCTATATCTGTACGTTGTAATATATTCCATACAACCTATATTTCTATTCCACAAGACATTTACTGCACGTGACCTATTCTCCTGTACGGTACCTCTTAATTATTTAACATATACCATACATTGAGGTACGCCTATATAGTATTTATTCCACATACACTGTACATCCTATAATCTCCTGTATCTGCACAGTATATAACATATATCATACGTTGAGGTTCGCCTATATAGTATTTATTCCACATACACAACATCCTATAATCTCCTGTATCTGCACAGTATATAACATATATCATACGTTGAGGTTCGCCTATATAGTATTTATTCCACATACACAACATCCTATAATCTCCTGTATCTGCACAGTATATAACAAATTCCATATGTTGAGGTACGCCTATATAATATTTATTCCACATACACTGTACATCCTATAATCTCCTCTATCTGCACAGTATATAAAATATACCCTACGTTGAGGTTCGCCTATATAATATTTATTCCTCATACATTTTAAATCCTATAATCTCCTGTATCTGCACAGTATATAACATGTTCCATACATTGAGGTTCGCCTATATAGTATGTATTCCACATCACTGTAAATCCTATAATCTCCTGTATCTGCGCAGTATATAACATGTTCCATACATTGAGGTTCGCCTATGCAGTATGTATTCCACATACACTGTAAATCCTATAATCTCCTGTATCTGCACAGTATATAACATGTTCCATACATTGAGGTTCGCCTATATAGTATGTATTCCACATCACTGTACGTCCTATAATCTCCTGTATGTGCACAGTATATAACATGTTCCATACATTGAGGTTCGCCTATGCAGTATGTATTCCACATACGCTGTAAATGTTGTATTCTCTGTACACTATATAACACCTATTGTATATATGGAATCCTGTACCGAATACTATGATCCCTGCTGTATGTAGTACATGCCGGTAGTGCTAATACACTATTATTATTACACGTATATATGTACTGTATGAACGTTGTCTGTACAGCGGATCATGTACTGTCATCTGTCTGTGACAGGCGGCTCCTAGTCTCAGGGGCCCATCACTGACTATCTGCTTTTCCACCATCTCCAATTCATATACTGTATAATAGGCATTGATTTATGCCTCTTAAACATGCTTAATACGATGTATACAAACACACTGACTTTAGATACATTATAAAATACTGACATCTATAGACTTCCATGTTATTTTTCCAATCTTATCCCCCACAGTATTTAAACTTTAGAATCTGAGAACAGGGATATTATTATTATTAATAATAATAATTATAATTATAATAATTATATAACCAGCAGAGACTGATAGAGACTGATCAGACCTACACACAGATAGGAACTGATCTCAGTGACACATCATCAGCAAATTACAACACTAAGGGGTCTATTTACTAAGCCTTTAACGGAGATAAACAGAATGGTGATAAAGTACCAGCCAATCAGCCCCTAACTGCCATTTCACAGGCTGTTTGAAAAATGACAGTTAGGAGCTGATTGGCTGGTAAATTATCTCCGTCCACTTTATCTCCATCCAAGGCTTATTAAATAGACCCCTAAGCCTGGGGCAATGCCCGGACACTGAGGGCCATTGGGTGGTATCAGGGCTGCAGGACATCTTCAGCTCTAACTGTTCCCTTCTCCTGCAGGTTATGACGGGGCAGGCACGGTGCTGATGCCCCCTGTACCCCACCAGATGTTGCCCTATATGAATGTGGGCACACTGTCCAGGACAGAGCTACAGCTCCTCAACCAGCTGCACTGCAGGAGGAAGAGGAGGCACCGGACCATTTTCACAGATGAGCAGCTGGAAGCTCTGGAAAACCTATTCCAGGAGACCAAGTACCCAGATGTGGGCACCAGGGAGCAACTAGCCAGGAGAGTCCACCTGAGGGAGGAGAAAGTGGAGGTGAGTCCCTGGGAATTGGGCCAGGGGCCCCCTATTGGGGCTGCAGTGTCCCATCTGAGGCTGTGACCTTTCCCCAGACTGATTCCCCCATCATTATTAACCCCTTGTGCTAACCATCTCTTCCTGATTAACTCATAAATACATTGCATTACCTGTGCCTAGCCCATACTATGCCGTTATCTTTTATTAACCAGCTAACTGCCTGGATTCTTCTACTTTCATGTTAGTTGATCCCTATATTAGCTCTCTCAGGTTAAGCTATAAGGCGCCATATCTCTGTTTAACCCCTAAATACCCTACCAGCTCTAGAGCTAACCCTATGGCATGCCATGATGTGTAATTATCTTATTATCCATATATCACCATTAGCATTGTCAGGGTAGTCCCGTCCTGTTTAACCCTTTCATGAGTTCTCAATACTTAACCCAGAGGTTCCAAAAGTCCGCTATTACACACCATGTTTTAAGGATTTCCATGCTCTAGCAGAGGTTACTTAATTAGTACCTCGGTCAATTTGATTTAACCATCTGAACTGAAGCATGGATATCCTAAAAACCTGGACTGTAATGGCGGAGTTTGGGAACCTCTGGCTTAGCCAATGCACTGCCAGAGGGCTGCTAAGATGAGTCATGCCATGAGAGCCTTCACCATCCTCATCATCAGTAGTAGTAGTAGTTATCATCCTCATCATCAGTAGTAGTAGTAGTTATCATCCTCATCATCACTCCAGCTGTCTGACCAGTGCACCTTCCTGCAGGTGTGGTTCAAGAACCGCAGAGCCAAGTGGAGGAGGCAGAAGAGATCTTCCTCGGAGGAGTCAGAGAACGGACAGAAATGGAATAAAGGCTCCAAGTCTGCCCCAGACAAGGCGGAGGAGCAGGGCAGACGGGAGCTGGACTCTGACAGCTGACCCCTTGGATGTGGTGGAGGTCAGGGGACTTGCACACAGGAGGCTGCCCAGTTGCACAGTGGTGGGACCTGTACATAGAGGGTTACTTTTACCTGTAAATAAATGTGTGTTGCCGACATGTTGCACAAATATACACTGTACTGAATGTGCTATTTATACCTTAAGTTAAAGGAATGACGACAATAAATCAGGTGGTGGCTTCACCATCCTCTCTGTAACCTCTGGCGTCAGTCATTTGTGCAAGGACAGGAGAGTGGCTGGGGAGGTAAGTGCCCCGGGGATCCCGGAGAGGGGCTGGGAAGGTAAGTGCCCCGGGGATCCCGGAGAGGGGCTGGGAAGGTAAGTGCCCCGGGGATCCCGGAGAGGGGCTGGGTAGGTAAGTGCCCCGGGGATCCCGGAGAGGGGCTGGGGAGGTAAGTTCCCCGGGGATCCCGGAGAGGGGCTGGGAAGGTAAGTGCCCGGGGGATCCCGGAGAGGGGCTGGGGAGGTAAGTGCCCCGGGGATCCCGGAGAGGGGCTGGGGAGGTAAGTGCCCCGGGGACCCCGGAGAGGGGCTGGGGAGGTAAGTGCCCCGGGGACCCCGGAGAGGGGCTGGGGAGGTAAGTGCCCCGGGAACCCCGGAGAGGGGCTGGGGAGGGGTGTAAGAGCTGGCACTAAGCAGCTATGTAACAATTACTAAGAGGTCAGAAATATGTGGATCTCCAGCTGTTATCTTGTGGAACTACAAGTCCCATCAGCTCGGAGACATCTTAGTACTTGTAGTCCAACAGCAGCTGCAGAGTCAGGGATTGCTTGTGGCTGCTCTGGTACATGGTATTTATTTTATACCGTCATGATTAGACTGTTGCACCCTCTGTCACTGCTAGTGCCGGAGTGTATAGAGAGGGTCTCACTAGTTATACCCCTAATACAAGCTCCACAAAATAACATTTCTCTCTCCCTCTCGTCTATCTCATATCTATCTATCTATCTATCTATCTATCTATCTATCTATCTATCTATCTATCTATCTATCTATCTATCTATCTATCTATCTATCTATCTATCTATCTATCTATCTATCTATTCTATCTATCTATCTCATTATCTATCTATCTATCTATCTATCTATCTATCTATCTATCTACTATCTATCTATCTATCCATCTCATATCTATCTATCTATCTATCTATCCATCTCATATCTATCTATCTATCTATCTATCTATCTATCTATCTATCTATCTATCTATCTATCTATCTATCTATCTCTCTCGTACATTTTTCAGTCTAAAATTACAGTGCTCTCTATGTACCGTTTCATTGAATTGGGTAAAGTTAATCTGAATACATTTAGTACCTGTCTCCCTTCCATGTGTGAGTCTCGCTGTGCATAGCTTGCCATTATAGGGGAGCAGGAGCAGTGTGCTTTGTGGTGAGGTCACACTGATGTCTATTGCAGAGAGCCGGTGATGTGATACTAGTGTCCGGCGTCTGTCACTTCTCGGTAACTGCTGCAATCAGTGTCTTTCCTACTCCTTATTGCTTATCCTGGAGCTGCAAAGGAAGTTTCAATAAATACCTATCTATCGTTACTGTACTAGATACATCCACAGTAGGAAGAGGTAAATAGCTGTACACTATATTATGCATTACATTTGCTGCTGTACTGTACTTGATGAACTATATATATATATGTATATAGCAAATTGGCTGAGGCTGGACCAGTAGTTATTTGTTCCATACAGAATGTACCTTCTTCCCACGCTGCAGCAGTTTCATCCCTTACCAGATATATATTAGACTCTGGGACAGAGGTGGTTCCTTAATACTGTAGCTCCATAAGTGTCTGTAACTAGAGGTATACATGCTGAGACTTGTAGCTCCACAACTGGGAAGCCACCGTTTGACTGAATGTTGTCTAGCATCTAGCATTCCAAGTCACAAGGTTGACAAAATTATTTTTAGCTTTCTCAAAACATTGCCCCTTACACAATGTATCAAGTCACTTACATTGTTTTATTATTTAAAAATAATATTTAGCAATCATTCTCCCTTACAGCCCAGTGGAAGCCTATAATCAATCAGTGCTCTTACTTGCTGACCACAAATATAATACTATGGTGAGCACATCAGGCACAGTTTGCAGGAATGCACATTAAAGTAAAACAAAGCAATATAAATCAGCCAGAGATAATCTGACCTTCGGTGCATACATATTTCCGTGTGACATATAGGACCCATTTATCAGTTAGAATCCACAGGCTCCTCTTATATCACACTGTATCAGACATTACATGTGTATGTATATCCCTGTAGATACATAGCAATGTCACATAATGCAGAACAGAACTTTATAGCAACAATATTTTCAGATAAATATTAGATTGTGAATAAATCTAATTGCAGATGGATATTTGGAGAAACATCTTCAACACTAACATAAAACAATAAACAAATAATAGTCTTGGACCTTTTTGTAGTGTAACTACAATAACTAGGTCAAATAAAATAAACATATATTACAATGTGTTTCTTTTAGAAATAGGAAAACAAAATACAGATATGAAAAATATTAAATCTTAGTTTTAATGTCCCAAATTTGATTAACTCACTCTATGCCTACATGTTGCACTGCATACATTTAATGAGATGATACAAGTGTGATGTGTCTGTGTGCATTATATATATATATTTTGATTGTGAATATACACTGTATATATAAATAAATATATATACATATAGAAAACTACGTGGATCGGCACTCACATATATAATGATCATCAACTCCGGTGCCCTCCGCATAAATCCATACAGTAGAAACAGCAAACAGACGGCGGCACTCGGAGACTTTCATGAAAAAGTAAGTGTATTAAATATCCATAACAGGCACCAACGTTTCGGGACCGCTACGTCCCTTTGTCAAGGTGATTACCTTGACAAAGGGACGTAGCGGTCCCGAAACGTTGGTGCCTGTTATGGATATTTAATACACTTACTTTTTCATGAAAGTCTCCGAGTGCCGCCGTCTGTTTGCTGTTTCTACTATATATATATATATATATATATATACATACACATATATATACATGCCTTATATATTTATAGTGAGAGGTTTGTAAACTCAGAGTCGGCATCTGAAAATGAGGGAATACTGTGCCTTTCAAACTTAGTCCTCTTGGACCTCTCTTTACAGATCTTTTTTTTATGTATTTCCAGCTATTCATTAATTATTTTCAAATATTTTTTATTTTGTGAAATTTCCTAATAAATGTTTTTTTAATAATACTTTATTTTTAAAACATTTTAAGAAATTTTAAGAAAATATTTTATTAAAAGCTGAATAGAAGTTGCTTCAGAACTATAATTTGGGTTCGGATTGCTTGCCGCAGTTTGGTGTACTCGATGTTTAATAATTACTAAAATAAATCACAAATAGGAAAAAGACATTTAAGAACCAAGATAACAGTGTATAAACTTACAAAAATATATCATGTTTTAATGTCTTGTGAACTGTAACATTTTTTTAGCACAAATTAAAAGTATACTTAAAATAAAATTTCCCCACAATTGTTCTGTACCTTCCTATTTAACTGTGTATACAGTCATGCACTTACATTACTTACAAGAACTTTCTGTTCTTCTGTTATTTAAAACTGAGAATTTGGGAGGTGATTTACTAAACTATAATTTTTACCCTAAATTGACAGATCTGTGTGTGCTTTAAAGGCCCCATCAGATTAGCAGAAAATAACACTTTATAAAAAAAAAAAATCTGTAAACTAATTGGGTGTTGGAAGTGCATCTGAAATTAAATATGTAGTTTTATAATATCATCCCCTTACTTAGATAATTTTTTTTAATTATAAATTGAAATATATGTCACGGTTGCATTGGTATCTATAGTACAGAAGAGATTTTCCAATCTCTGATAAATCAGGGGCACGTTTTCATCATTATTTAATCTTATCCGTTACTTGTGATGTCTTGATCTGTGTGGGGTGCTGTTAAATGGACAATAAGCTGAATTTATCTATAAAATATATTTCAAACAATAATGTGAAAAGGTAGCTTGATCCGTCGTATCCAGAATTGTTGCAAATGTTTGTAGAAATGTGTTCATAGGACTCCGTGTCCTGTTTACATAATAGACGATTGCATTTAATTTGTATAAAATTGTCCTTTTTTTATTCTACAGATCATAAACATGATTATTCTCATGAATAATAATATTTTTTTATTATTAATATAACAATTTATTAATAATATGCTTTATATGTCAAACTTGGATTCAAAATGCAAACAAACAGCACCAAATTCATCAAAGTGACAGCTCTCAGAGGGTGTTTGTTTTAGTAAATATGGTTCAGTTCTGTTGGTTTAGCCTGACATAGAACATATGCCTCTTTGTGTCTAGTTTTGACCCCATGAATGTTTTACTGTGTTTATATTCTTAGGACAGTTACTTTGGAAGGTAAGTTACTCGCTTTTTTTTCTTTTCTAAATAACCCTCAGAGATGAAATTCAAAACCATACGGCTATGAGTTCATTATAGGCTCTACATGCTAAAACAGGCAATCTGGTTTATGTGGAACTAGAAGTGCCAGCATGCCCTCCAGGGTTAAATACTGCAGAGTCACGGGTAACCTTATCAAGAGTTATGCCCTCATATACATGTGCAAAGGCTGGAAGGTCATGCTGAAACTTGTAGTTCCACAGCAACTTAAGTGCAAGAAGTTGAGTGAGTAAAATAGTTTTGGAGAATAAATACTCCTATGTATGTGTCCGGCAGCACAAATAACATTATACGATTCAAATGTGTCAGAAAATGACATATAACTCATAAGTGTGCTGGAAGACCGCCCATGAGTAGGTTATAGACCAGGCTTTTACAAGGTTGTTTACTAATAGAGATTCACACCCCTATTACTTCACCTCACTGGCAGGGTCCTTCCGTTCTGTATTTAATTTGCTGTCCTTCCTCACTTCTATTTTCTTTGCTTCGTCCCAAAGGCAAACATCTGCGCTGGACCTTCCACCACCTTTCCAGCCGTCTCCTCCATGTGACGCAGAGTCGGAATTCCCAGATTTCACGGTAAGCTGAGGTTCCTTCCATCTTGTGAATTAGCTTTTAACTGTTTCATCGCTATCAGAGTCTAAAAGGTTTGGGCTGAATGGGAATTCCAAGAGTAACTTTTTTCTCATGGAAAATATTTTGATTGGCTACTACAAAGTTACAGCCAAATCTAACCTTCATGTGCTCTTCAGCTTGAACTCAATCATCATCACTGTGCAAACCAAAGTGTATACTCAGGGTGGATAGTAATATGCTTCCAAGTTGTGCAAAGTTTCAGAATGGTATATAAAGAACTTGCTCAGGGATAGATAAAAGGTACCAGTGTCACACACTGACAAGCATAGATTTTCCCTATAAATCCTTTGGTGGCACAGCACAATAGTAGGGGCTATGATAATTATTAATACAGAAACCACCCGTGATTAAGGCAAGATAAATGGTATTGAGTGGGTTTTTTTTGTGTTCCCTTCACAGTTGTCCTGAGAAAGTGACACACAGAGATATACACAGATATTAATGAAATAAGGAATATAGAAAGTCATTTGTACAGCGGAAATCTGTCCACTAAGTACCAATGTGTTCTCCTACACCTAGTATCTATATGCCATATGGCGTGAGATGCCTGGGGTGAGACTGAGATGCTTCAGGAGGAGTAGCATACAGTGAATGTCTTTACATTTTGTGTATCATATGCATCGCAAAATTAGCGACAAGCTGCAGTCAGTGTACTAGAGACACTGGGCTGTGACTTTGACCGCACAGGAATTGGTTTCACGCATGTACAAAGTCGCAGATTAAGCACGTTGGACCTTAGTGTGGCTATTCGCATAGGAGCCCTTTTTAAACAGATTCAGACTCAGTCGCACACAGATGTACAAATGTCACAAATTACAGTGGTCTACGTACACTGGCAAAACAGTTTTGTCATTCCAGTAGTTCTATTTGTCCGTATAGGACATGCATTTTGACTGAAAAGCCGCCTGGCGAGGCAGAGTCACCTGGTATCTGCCGCGATTTGTATGAGTACACATCTGTAACATATTTGTAATACAGCGTCGGAAGAACTGAATTTTATTTTTCTATAAGTCTCTTGGAATTTTTTTTTTATTGTATTATATTTTTGGCATTTGATTCACCCTAAGCCATTTAGCTAAAGTAAATGTACTAATCTGTGGGAAATACAGAAAGCTAAATGTCAAATGTTTACTGTTTATGCCCCAGAGAAGTAAAATGTCCAATGGAACAATTTAAATCGTGTCCCCAGTCGCTATTTGTCACTTTTTGCTTTGTGTTGTCTATTAGGTTGTCTATTGGTTAGGTTAGCATCATTTCATATACTGAAAAAAATTATACCTTACAATTTCACTTTCTGCCGAATGAGTTTGTCACTTAATTTATAGATATTATTGAGATCTGCAGTTACTGATTTAAAAATATTTAACCCCCCCCCCAAAAAAAAAACATTGTTTCACATTCCATTTTAAGGAGTTTAATTTAGAGTTTATCTGTATCTTAGATATTTAAAGTCCCTATTGTCCACATTTTCAGCATACAGAATCAACTATTTTAAATATTTCTAATTAATTGGGCAATTGTTCATACTGTATCACTTCAATTTTATTTTTTTAAATATGTGATGTTTTTTTAACGTGTTTTTAGCTATTTTTGACGTTAAAAAAAAACGAGCTTCAATGATTGATTTAAATTGATTTTGATAATCTGACCACATTTTATTTTATTGTATTGTGTGACTTTAACTAATAAAACTATAGTTTAATACTGGAAATTTTGAAAGTCTATTAAAGAACAAGATAACTTTAATCTGTAAATAACATATTGTACATTTGTAATCCATTTTGTCCAGCATTCAAGCACCTTCAGAAAAGTTAACAGAAATGTATCAATTTTCTAGCCTATAAAACATCACACAATTTGCATATAACAATGCAAATTACAATCTTGTGTAGTGCATAGAATTATAACAGATATAAACTTTATTAATACAAACACCACACAAAACCTATAAAGTGTTAATTTTTCTGGAGTTGCAATTTTCTAGGTTTGTTAGAGTCATTTAAGATAAATGATGTTTATCAACAAGTAAGCAGTCAAGGAAATAGAACAGAACACTCTTTCATTTACAGTACCTAGAACAGCAATATAATATAGTGCACACAACAGATTTGTCTATCATTATTGTATCAATATCAATTTCTATAATGATAAATTCAATTAACATGTTTGCAGGAATGGCATGTTGGAAACATATAGGACTTGCACGTTCTGATGGCATTTATAATTAGCAATTATTTTAGTACATGCTTATTTAATTGGTCAGTTTATATCTAAAATGTGCATTTATCAGTTGTGTAAAGTGCACATATCATTGGGTACCTAAAGCATGATGGGAACAGCAGCTGAGGCTGCTGCTCTGGGTGCCGGAAATGTTTGGGGCACAGGTAGAAAATTACATACACTTAGGGCCTGATTCAGGTTGGAATGCAACCGGCCACCGTGAAAATATGCTAATGAATGCATTCGCACAAGATGCAGACGCCCAGCACTACATAATACAGCCCCCTTACCCTCTTCTTACATCCGTGCTAATGCACGCAAAATCATCGGTAACATCGAGTAACATCGGAGATGCACGCACACTTGTGGTTGACGCTTGTTGCTAAACTTCCTGCACGCAGTGAGCACTCAGGCTGCGTATGGGTTCGCCGTGAATAATTTATGCATGCCCCTGCAATGGCGTTCGAATGCACTGATGAGCCTACGTTCGCACGACCACCCCCCGTCACCACCCACAAAAGGCACTTCCTGTCAATCACTGAGTGGTGGGTCTGCATACTGCCTGCGATCGCATTCCCGATCGCAGCGCCTGATTCGCGCACGCGCACTTCGTCTTATATGCATGCGCAGATTGCAAACATCGGCCGGCTGCGTGCGAACGCACCATTGCGATCCAACCTGAATCAGGCCCTTAGTTTCTTGAATGATGTTGATTCTATGACTAGGTGCTTTATTACTCAAGGATAAAATACTATATGGTTCTATATATTACTGATTAAGGGTTCAAAGTATAATCTTCTATTGGTTTTGATATCTGTAGCTAAAGTTTAGAAAAGTAGAGTCTCTGTTTTGCTGGTTTTGGTCTAATGGATACTTGAAAATAGTGATTTTGCAGATCTTCTGAAGCAGGAGAGAATCTGGGTGTCAGACCTGCACCCCCAAGTCCTGCTGCACCTATGATTATTTTCAGTTATTTATTCAGTACCTTGTTCTAGTCCTGCCTACTGCCGAGGAGTACAAAGAGAACAGGAGGGGTAGTTAGGACAGCATGCGTGCCACATAAATAGCCTGACGGGTCCTGCAGGATGCATGTACTTACTGCATTGCATTTTTTTTACCCACAGTTACACATACTCTGGTTATATTATCCCTCGAAAATCAGTTTTCCTAAAAAATGAAATAAAAATAGTTGAAAAAATAGTTAAACATTCTATTCATATAGTCACCATCATAAAAATATGAATTGGTTTGCAGGCTGAAATTCGCCAATTGGGCACACTGAGATAACAGTAATTGACCATTGCACCCTTTTTGGAGCATAATTAAACTAATTACCCTACAATCAGAGCTGATTGAAAATGCATAAATAAATAAATAAATAACTATAATAATTGTAAAATAAAATATTTCTACATTTTCTCTGACCTCTGATACCAAAGAGATTGATTTTGACCAATCAGATGAAAGTTTGCTTATTGGAGTAGCTGGTGAAACCCCAGATAATATACAAACTAGTCAGTAGAAACGCGTTGGTAAGTCCATCTAGTATACCCATATCAGCCTTTTGTTCCACCGTGTTTTATGATTTTGGTTGTTGATTTTTAGCTTTCTGTATTTTTATGTGGCGAGGAGAACGTTCGTAGTATTTTCTAGCCAGAAGTCTCTCGGTAACCTTATGTTTATCCTATGCAGTTTTGGTTCTTTACTTAAACGAGTGAACCCTCCAACCCAACAACATGTCTCTCACACCCTGGAGTCTATTCAGCAAGGTTTTTTTGAAAAATATAGAAACTATGATTTCCGTATTTTTTTATGTAAATCTCCTATTCAGCAACGGGATAATGGAGAATATAACGTCATTATCTTCTCCATCAATTTCCATGTCGCTGAGTACCGCACTGTAGGGATCAGCCATTGATCCCTACTGTGCTTTAACTCTTTTTGCTCTTCAGCAAAGAATAAAGTGTTAAATCACTCGATAAATATTTACTTTATATAACGCCATCTCAGAATGGCGTTATATGAGGAAAATACGTAAATATCCCGAAAGCTGCAGGGACAGAGGGAAATTTTCCCATAAGTCCCTGCAGCATCTTGTAAGTCCGCCCCAGTCTCCGTCCCTGCTTTCTGGTGACTGCCGACAGGTAAGTCCAACTAGAGCATGTTAAACCTGCCGAAATTGATTGACATGTGTATACAGGCTTTATCTCTATCTGTATACATTTATATTTATGTGCAATTATATTTAACATTTATATTTAAATGTTGCATATTAAAGCACATAAATATACATGTATACAGACTAATATAAAGCCTGTATACACATGCCAATCAATTTGGATAGGCTGGAGCTGTACTTACCCCGTCGGCGGTCACTGCAAGCAGAGACGGGGACTATTCCCGAACGCATGAGTGAGCTTGAGCAGAAGAACAAACAGAAGGTATTGTGAATCCCCAAAACAATGCCTTCTGTAACATCGCAGGGACAGCGTGTTACCGCAACCGCTGTCTCTGCACAAAATATTGCTGGCTAGCAGCCATAAATGATCATAATTGATAAAAACTCGTGACGATGTTGCCCGATAATATTCCGGGGAACATCGTCACTCTTGCTGAATAGTCCCCCCTATCTGGAGACCAATGTTTTCTTATCTTGCCAATTACTGATTTTCAGGCTGTGTAATCTTATTCTAGAAATCCTCTCTTGTAATACAATATATACTGTTTACCTTTTATTTTTTCTACAAACAACTTTATTTTGAGGATCTTTTTGTCAAATTTAAAATCTTAACTTATGGTGGTGTTGTGGTCTCGAACATATCTCACGCTTTGCAGGCAGAGAGTAACGGGCTACACTTAATCTGCCAATCATTTCCCTGTGGACTGTGCCACGTGCCTGTTTATTTATAGCATATAATTATATTGTATATAGGCAATTTAAGTGCTGCCGTGGACCACATGAAAACCATACAGTATTTAATCGGTGGCTCATTGCGTATGCAGACATTATACTTTTATTTAGGCCAATCTGTATGCACACTAGTTTGCCACTATAATCTGTCATGATTAATGTAAGGAAACACAACATGATAGTAATACTAATGAGGACACGAGTTGCAAAACAAAAATTAAAAAAGTTACTGACATCTTAGAGGTATTTTATACCTCTGTCATAGTTTATTCATAGATGAACTGCTATCCTCCGATTCATATTAGCGCCACTTAATGGAATTCACAGAAAACACATCTCAGAAAAATTCCTATACGTTTAAAAGGGTTTAGAGTTTTAGATTTAGAGTTGGGTGGAGGTTGTCCCAGCTCGACTCTAAATTACAGGGTTAGGCTAAAGCTGACCAGTATTTGTGTGTTACAAGCCAAAAAGCCAGAATTTTCTTGCATACAAAAAAAAAATATATAATAAAAAAATAAACAAAAATGCATTTGCACCCCTCGGATTGCTCTCTGTCTGTAGCTAAGACCATATGTCCCTGTATACTGTTTTACTCATAGTAACTGTAAACATATGGAACGTATTGAATTATTTTTAGACTCTGTCAATTAATATAAAAGAGTTCTCAGCTTTAAATATAAATATATATTTCCTCCATTAAATAGCCAGTTGTCACTTACAGCCACCGCGTCATATCTCTCCAGCTTTGGAGCTCAGAAATGACGCATACATATAGATATGCACGTTTACTATTATTTTGCTTGAATAAAATGAAAAAAGCTTTGCCAAAGGAGTATTTGTGTTTTGTACTGTTAACCATCCTCATTCCTGAGGTTTGAGGATTCAGCCATTGGTATATGTCAATGTGCATATTGATAATAAAATCATGCACAACATATAAAGCTAAAATACACACATTGGAAAAGTAACTGTAACCCGTAATTTAAAAAAAAAAAATTATATAAAATCAGCAGAGATAAAAAATTTGTTCAGTTTTGTGAATTATTGATTTGTTTCAATTTTTTAAGATGATTACCTCCGGCTTTGCCTTTAAAACCTGTGACAATCAGTTGTGTATCTATAATGGGTGCAGTGTGTGCGGGCCACACGAGCCCCCGGGTCCAGGGGGCCCCGCACCGCACACACTGCACCCATATTATTTTAAACTTACCTGTCCGTGGTCCCACGTCGGGTGACTGCGCTGCTCAGAACACCGGAAAATGGGCGCCACGGGCATTTTTCCGGTTTTCTGCGCATGCGCTGTAGACTCCGGGCACTAGAGTGTGCCCGGAGTCTACTGCGCATGCGGAGAGCGCCAGAAAAATGGCCGCCGCGGCCATTTTCCGGCACTCTGTGCATGCGCAGTAGACTCCGGGCACACTGTAGTGCCCGGAGTCTACTAAGGCTCGTGTGGCTGGCCAGCCGCGTCTGTCGGCTCAGCTGCCGGCCACCGGGGAGAGAGGAGGGGGCCCCGCACGGGGAGTGCACACGGGCCCCCTCCTCTCTTAAGACGCCCCTGGTGACAATCAACAGTAAATGATTTTAATGCCATCCAAGTTCTTAACAAAACGTTAACCTTGCTCCAGGGTCACCTTTTGGCCAATGTAATGCCCTAAGTTGTAACTAAGACCTGGAGACCTGAGAGTAATGAGAAATGCTTCTATAACAGCAACTATTTGTCTCTAAAGTTCTAAATCAGGATGCTATGATGAACACTTTTTAGCTGGTCGGAGACGTTCTGAAACGCGCAGAGATGTATTAGTAGTGAATCCAGGAGATGCAGTAAGATGTGAATGATTACACAATGGTGCTCTGTTTACTTTGGGTGTGATAGACAAGATACACATTTTGAAGTTCGTGTTCCCAGTCATTGTTTTGTGAAGCCTTCTTATTAATTAAGTTTTGGTGTCCAACATATGTATGTATAAGTACTCCAATTGGGTATATCTCTATTTATCTTTGGGGGTTCTTCTAATGTTGGCTGTGCTTTCTATGTACTGAGATCATTGGGTAAGAGTTGGTGCTTCTGATGCACAGAAAAGTTCAGTGTATTTCTTTGATTGTGAATACACTGGCACGTTGATGTCTGGTGCATATGACAATGTACAATGCACTCAGTCCTCACTCATTCTTTTTCATCCCACACCACTCTCTATATCAGTACAATTGCAATATATATAATATATATATACAGGCCTATTTTTCTGGAAAAATAGGTTCAGGAATTGTGGGTGGAGCTACTGGGGGTGGAGCTATAGAAAAACAATTATTTATATATTATATATACTTATATATATTATATATACATATTTATAGTATATAGAAAAGAAGGCACTCAAAAGGGTCTTTAAAATAAAACTTATCTTGTGGGAAATACATTTTGGCCCAGGACAGTTAGTGAGAGGTTCAGGAACTGAGGACCTCATTCAGAGGCGGTCGTTAGTTGCAAGCGGTCGCCTTGAATCAGGGCGGCCGCTTGCATCCTGAACGACCGCCTCCTTGTCGATCGCTAAGCTGTGGTTAACACCCACAGCTCTAGCGACCGACACGGGTGATGGTCGCGATGGTCAAGACCATCGCGACCATCGGGGCTTACGATGAGACCCTAAGGTTGGGTCTGGGCACTCGTAAGCCCCAGGGAGCTTCCTGCTCTGATCGAGCAGGAAGCTGCCCACTGACGTCAGCATTGATGTCAGTGGGTCCCCCCACAATATGGTAAGCGTTCTGGCGGGAACGCCTCCGTTTGGGCAGGCACGCCCCCTGCCCACCTCCCAAATGGGGCGAGCTGTCACTCACCATCGACAGCTTGCCCCATCTGCTGTGAGACCCCTAGCAACGGAGTGTCCATCGCGGTCCATCGCTAGCCGGATCTCGCGCATGCGCATGACGGAGCCGGCTCCGTCATGCGCATACCCAGTGGGGCAACATCGAGTCAATTGTGAGCGCTCAGTGCTTGTGCCGAATCTGAATAACCCCCTGAGTTCCTGCTGAAATATAGCACTATATATATATATCTATATATATATAGATATATATAATTTTGATCTTAAAGTGATCTACGTAATTAAAAATGTGGTTACTGTACAGTTCATTCTTAGGGTATGATAATATTCTGGAGGGGTAAGTAGCAAAGTGGCTGATTAATAGATTTTTTATGGGTGATATTATTAAATTAAACTTTTTCTTAGTTATCTGTCAATAGTGTGGCACTAGGACCCCTCATGCCACACACGGCATCCACCCGCAATTGCCAAACACATCCCAACTTCTTCATGAACGGACATTTTATGTGTCTACAAGCAGTTTGTGGTGGCCATCCAAAATTGGAGCCTTTTCTTTTTTCCCTGCCCCTCATGTTACTCTCACCCTATCACCTTGACATGGACACAGTGAGCTTGCCGTAACTCTGCACAATGTACTATATGTAGCCAGTGCTGCCACCCTTATTACTAAATAACTGTTCTCTATAACAATTTGGAGTTCCAGGGAAGAGTTTGTATGTAGACTCAATTGCTCACCAGTTGTCATTAGGACTAATTTAATAAAGCTGGCCACACATCTAAAGATTATCTGTCCAACCAGCCAACTAGTTGATTGGTTGGAATGAAAATCTGGTAATGTATGGGAGTAAATGACAATCAGCAATTTGCTCCCAAATGCCGGAAAATGGACAAAAACTGTTGTTTGAACAAATTGTTTAGATCAAACATTTAACAAACTTGTCTGACGTCATTTTCATCTGTTTTCTGGCATTTAGGAGCAAATTGCTGATCATCAGTTACTCCCATACATTACCAGATTTTCATTCCAACCAATCAACTAGTTGGCTGGTTGGACAGATAATCTTTAGATGTGTTGCCACCTTAACAGTTCAATTTGGAGCAAAACTTTCATTGAATCAAAGTAACCAATCAACAATTAGATTGTGTCCGTGCAGTACAACGAATGCAAGTGTCTCATTGATCACTATGGTTTAATGAATAAATTGCACTTAAAGGCAATTTAAGTAAATGAAGTGGAAATGCTACTCAGTAATATTTGGTAGATAAAGAGAAATTGGACATGGAACAAAAAAATATTATTTTCTGTCAATAAAGTTACATTTGTAATGTGCCTATCTCTTTTCCCCATATACTGTATCAAATATCTTTGAAGTACCAAATATATTTTGTACAGATCTAAAATAAAAGCCAATATTATACGTATTATTTAATTCAAAGTATAGCTATTGGATCTCTTAACAGGAAACCTATTATACTGAATTTCTGAAAATCCAGATTAATGAAAAAAAAATTCATTAAATAATTGCTGCTGATCTGTAATATTGTCATAAACCACTTAGTTGCTTTAATAATTGAGCAAGTAGGGAATTTACGTTCATCGCACCATCATACTACCGAGTAATTGGGTAGCCAATTTTGGCCTGGATAAATGATAATGAAGCCTTAATAGGGACTTAGGCGATAGAGTAGCCAGTTATTATTACAGGGAAAGAGTAAATAATAATAATAATATCCTCTATTTATAAGGTGCCACAAAGGTTCTGCTGCATTGAACATTGAGGGCTTAAAAAACTACGAAATGAAAACATTAAATAATTAGCAAACACACACGCAACAAAGTTAAGCCGGAACTTACTAGAAAGAAGCCAGTTCTTACAAGGAAGTAGCCAGTCCTTATAGGAAATAGACAGTCCTTATAGGGAAGTAGTCAGTTCTTATAGGAAATAGACAGTCCTTATAGGGAAGTAGTCAGTTCTTATAGGAAATAGACAGTCCTTATAGGGAAGTAGTCAGTTCTTATAGGAAATAGACAGTCCTTATAGGGAAGTAGTCAGTTCTTATAGGAAATAGACAGTTCTTACAAGGAAGTAGCCAGTCCTTATAGGGAAGTAGTCAGTCCTTATAGGGAAGTAGTCAGTCCTTATAGCGAAGTAGTCAGTTCTTGCAAGGAAGTAGGTGGTTCTTAAAAAGAAGTGGCTATTCCTTTTAGGCATGTAGAGATTAGAGATGTAGCCAGTTCTTACAGGGAAGTAGCCAGTCCTTGTAGGGAATTACATAGCCAGATATAGTAAGGAAGAAGCAAGTCCCTACAGGAAATAGCCAGTAGTTATAGGGAAGTAGCCAGTTCCTGTAAGGTAGTAGGTGGTTCTTAAAGAGAAGTGGCCATTCCTTTTAGGCAGTCCTGACAGAGACATAGTCAGTTCTTTCAGGAAAGTAGGCAATCTTTACAAGGACATCACCAGTTCTTACATGGCAGTAAGTTGTACCCATTCCTTACAAGGGGTTGGGTATGATATCTCAAAGGTCAAAATCCCGGCAGTCCAATTACCAACCATAATCCCATTATGGACTAAATAATGACAATCAACACACCGACAGTCAAAATACAGACAGAGACATAAATTAGAAATTGACAAAATCCCGAAAGCCAAAATACCAACAGGTCAATATACTGACATGGATAAAATACTGACTCGTTTAAAATACTACAAGCAGAGAAAGAGAAAAAATGTAAGTGCACATTCTAACCCTGCTAAACCTAATAATAATACTGCTATATTGCATCAAAGAGGTTCTTAGCATAATAATGGCCATAATTATGGGCCTGCCGCGGCATCCAGGTGACCTCTATCAGGCAGGTCCCTAACACTCCTATGTAACAAATACAGGACACAGAACCCCCCAGGCCAACCCAGCAGAACCGCCCCATGGCATCACACTAGTGCGAGCTTACAAGTGATGGTTAAAGAATTATAAAGAAACTCCTATGTGTTAAGTCTCCTATATTATGCTAAGAACCTCTTTGATGCAATATAGCAGTATTATTATTAGGGTTAGCATGGTTAGAGTGTGCACTTGCATTTTTTCTCTTTCTCTGCTTGCAACACTACAAGTCTCAGCAGGTAGCACCTCACATTGTGCTTAGGGTGTGCAATCTAGGACCCCTCCCTCTATGCATTAGTTTAAAATACTGACAAGGACAAAATCCCGACACTCATAACGCCGACACATCAAAATCCCGACAATGTATTTACACTCCATATGGGTGACAATTGTGCAACAAATAAAAATACCTACAGATGTGTCCTCATAAACCCATATTTTAGCAGAAAGCATCAATTATTGTGGGTGTGTGACTTGACAGCAGATAGCGTCCATTACTTTGAATATGGGTTTATGTGGAAACATCTGTAGGTATTTTTATTCTTTTTTGGACAATTACCACCCATATGGAGTGTAAATACTTTGTCTGGATTTTCATGTCGGGATTTTGTCGTTGCCTTGCTTTTGATGTGCCAGTATTTTGTCGTTGCCTTGCTTTTGATGTGCCAGTATTTTGTCGTTGCCTTGCTTTTGATGTGCCAGTATTTTGTCGTTGCCTTGCTTTTGATGTGCCAGTATTTTGTCGTTGCCTTGCTTTTGATGTGCCAGTATTTTGTCGTTGCCTTGCTTTTGATGTGCCAGTATTTTGTCGTTGCCTTGGTTTTGATGTGCCAGTATTTTGTCGTTGCATTGCTTTTGATGTGTCAGGATTTTGATGTTTCCGGATTTTAACTGCGTCGGGAATTTGAACGTATTGGAATTTTCATGTGTCTGTATTTTGTCCATGTTGTTAATGTAGTTGTCAGTATTCTGTCCATGTCGGTATTATGGGCGTTGGAATTTTGATGTCAAGTATATGTCTGCCAGGATTTAAAAGGTGGAACTTTGCCTACATCCCCTTACAAGCAAGTAATTACTTCTTACAGGAAAGTAGGCAGTCTTTGTAGGGACGTAGCCAGTTCTTGCAGAGAAGTTGGCAGTCCTTACAGGGAAGTTAGCAGTCCCTACAAGGAAGTTGCCAGTTCTTGCAAATAAGTAACCAGTTCTTACAGGAATGAAGCCAGGTCTTACATAATATAAGCAAATACCTGCAGGAAAGTAGCCAGTTCTTACAGGAATGGAGACAGTTCTTACAGGAAGGGAGTGAGTTCTTACAGGAATGGAGACAGTTTTACATGGAAGTAGCCTTTTCTTATAGGGAAGGACATAGACAGCTCTTGCAGACATGTAGCCAGTTCTTGTAGGAAAGTACCCAGTCCTTACAGGGAATTAGCCAGTTATTGCAGGGAATTAGCCAGTTATTGCAGGGAAGTACCCAGTCCTTACAGGGAATTAGCCAGTTATTGCAGGGAATTAGCCAGTTATTGCAGGGAATTAGCCAGTTATTGCAGGGAAGTACCCAGTCCTTACAGGGAATTAGCCAGTTATTGCAGGGAAGTAGCCAGTCCTTGTAGGAAAGTAGCCAGTCCTTACAGGGGAACAACCAATTCTTACAGGGAAGTAGCCAGTCCTTACAGGGAAGTAGCCAGTCCTTACAGGGAAGTAGCCAGTCCTTACAGGGAAGTAGCCAGTCCTTGCAGGGAAGTGGAAAGTTATTTCAGGGAAGTAGAAATTTCCTGCATATAAATAGCCTCATATTAAAGGAAAGTAGCCAGTTCTTACAGGAGGGCGACCAGTTCTTACAGGAGGGCGACCAGTTCTTACAGGAGGGCGACCAGTTCTTACAGGAGGGCGACCAGTTCTTACATGGAAAGAGACAGTTCTTGCAGCAAAGTAGCCAGTTCTTACAGTAAAGAAGTCTATTCTTATAGGAAAGTAGCCAGTCCTTATAGGGAAGTACATAGCCAGTTATTGCAGGGAAGTAACCAGTCAATACAGGAAAGTAGCCAGTCCTTACAGGGAAGTAGACAATTCTTATAGGAAAGTAGCCAATCCTTACAGGGAAGTAGCCAATCCTTACAGGGAAGTAGCCAGCTCTTTCTGGCAAGTATCCAGTCCTTGTAGGTTAAGTAACTAGGTTAAGTCCTTGCAGTGAAGTAGCCGGTTCTTCCAGTGAAGTAGCCAGTTCTTCCAGGGAAGTAGCCAGCTCTTTCTGGCAAGTATCCAGTCCTTGTAGGTTAAGTAACTAGGTTAAGTCCTTGCAGTGAAGTAGCCGGTTCTTCCAGGGAAGTAGCCAGTTCTTCCAGGGAAGTAGCCAGTTCTTGCAGAGAAGTAGCCAGTTCTTGCAGGGAAGTAGCTAGTTCTTGTAGGAAAGTATCAACTCCTTACAGGGAAGTAGCCAGTTCTTGTAGGGAAGTAGGTGGTTCTTAAATGGAAGTAGCCAGTCCTTGTAGGGAGGTAGCCAGTTCTTACAGGGAAGCAGCCAGTTCTTACAGGGAAGCAGCCAGTTCTTACAGGGAAGCAGCCAGTTCTTACAGGGAAGCAGTCAGTTCTGACAGGTAAGCTGCCACTTCTTTCATGGAAGCTGCCAGTTTTTTCAGGGAAGCAGTTACTTCTTGCACGGAAGCAGTCAGTTTTTGCATGGAGGTAGCCAGTCCTTGCTAGCCCTTACATGGAAGTAGGCTGTGCTCTAACATAGCATCACATACATTTTAAAGAACTAAAAGTATGTTATTTACTGTACAATGTGACTATATACTTTTGTTTTGTTTCTGTATAAACAATCACAGCAGTGGTTTACAATGAAATTAGAGAGTGAATAAGGATTTTTCATTTTCAATTTTGTTTTGTTTTGTGGTTTTTCTTGCAAACAGTTTTAAAGGAAATTCTGTCCTACATGGATTTGAGGAATCATTCTAGTTATTACACTGTAACCATAGGAAATTGAAAAATATACAAATGTACCTTATTGATTGCCTTAGCAAACACAACTATATCTGCAGACAAATGCAAAACATCTAAACAGATGTGATAAGTGTTTAAAATACATAACTTATATGAAAAGCAGAGCATAGTAGGAACATTTCGGGGAAGAGAAGACATTCACATGACCCTGATTCTACACCAAGGGATTGTGGGTAGACATGTAACTGATATCCTTATAATCCATTGCGTGCATTAGTTTTATGCAGAATGATTACAAAGTAATTTTAGCATCAACATAGACAAAACATAATTTCCCACAATCCCAACTGGAAGGTTCAAATTTCAATCTCTACAATTACCATTGTGTTGCTTTAGTAAAGTGCCCAACAGTTACTATCTCATCAGATCTGAGTTTGCTGCCATTCTCTATCATAAGGTACTGTATGGAATAAAAACCTTTCCCCATTTTATTCTCCCAAAATTTTTTGGACAAGTACGAGCAGCTGATTATTAAGGGTTTTAGTAAGGACTTGTGCCTTAGGGATGGCCATCGAAGGATTGACCATCAAAGGTCTCCACTGAATCATTGGTGCTTAGCATCAATGGCATGAAACCATTGATGTCTGAAAACCATTGGCGGTGTGATCCATCATTGGGCTTCTCTGGTCTGTGACCCAGTGGATGGCAGCCCAATCTTTAAGGGAGCGGGGCTGAGTGTCACAATGGAGGTGGTGCTAAGCCCGTGACACCTGTGCTGAGGCAAGAAAGAAACATTGCTGCCTCTGTGCCATCGGTGCTGGAGAGCCATTAGATGTCTGCCATTGGTGGCAAACCATTCATGGTCAATGGCCATTCTTACTCTGCCTTTTGGTTTAAATCAAATTTAGATGTGCTGTGATGCTTCAAGGTGTCCTCAATAAGTGATACACCAGCACTTCTGTGAAACCCAGAGATAGAGGCTTATCCTCTAAGATGTCAAGTGGTTGCAGTTTAAGAGGCTTTTCTCCTTTTGCAGAGTGTCTGAAGACCTGCTGATCCTTAGAACATTTAACGTTTGAAGTACACCTAGGGCATTAGTCAGTAATCTGGCGTGATGGGCAATGCAGTCAGAGATTGGTGTATTATCCCGCACAAGATAAAAGAAGAAGATAAAAGAAGAAGAATTAGAATAATTGAGATATGTATAAGAACCAGCAATATATTGATAGCAGATTATATGATAAGAAGAAGTAGCTGGATGTGCCCCAGGAATCGAATACAATGTACTCAAATATAAGTAATTGGCCTCAGCCAATATACAGCAAGAGATTCCTGTGTGGGGCACTCTTTTAAGTCAGAAATATTTTTTGTATTCAATAAAATAAATTAAAACTAAACTTTTAATATCAGTTCTCTCTTTAAAATATTGGGGTACAAGAATTCTGTATCAAAGATATATTACCAGAATCACCCCTTAACATACACAGGGCCTGATTCAGAGCCACTCGCTGCTGGCGAGTGCTCGCTCGAAATCAGGGCGTGTTTTTTATTTTTTTTCTCCAGGCTGCTGGCGATTATCGCGACCATCGGGCTTGCGACGAGACCCTATGGTAGGGTCCCGGCTCCCATAAGCCCAAGTGGACTTCCTGCTCTAATAGAACAGGAAGTCCACTACTGACATCACTAGTGATGTCAGTAGGTCCACCCTCAAACATCAGGCATTCCTTTGGGAACGCCTGCATTTGCCCAACCACCCCCCCTCCCCGCCTACAAAACGGGGCGTGCTGTCACTCACCATTGACAGCCGCTCCGTCTTTTAGCAAGCCCTGCAGCGACTGAAGCTCAGTCGCTCATCGGGGCTCACGCATGCGCAGACCATCAACATCGAGCCGCTTGCGAACGGCTCTGAATGAGGCCCATAGACATTGCAGACATCTCTTCTAAGATCATCTAAATAGATGGCAAAATTAATACTTCAAATATACACAGAAGATTTTACGAATTGTGGTGCCTATAAAATCCCCAGCTAAACCCATATGAAGAAAGCAGCAACTTTGTTTCTAATTTGTTTCAGTTCTACATATATTGTAACATTAGGCGATACAGATTTGCTATTTTGTTCCACTGTCTGATTATTAGCTGTGGTATTTGATTGCAGATACCATACGATATCTTTTTGTGATCCCTTTCCAGTGTATTTTTATATGCATAATTTTTTGGTGTTTTTATACCTAAGATATTGATTGATTCAGGGTATTATTAATACATTGAAATAACCTTTTTATGGCATAACTGATTTTCTTTTAATTTATTATTTATACACAATATTTGTTAATTAAGTTATTTGTTTTGCATTATGGTCCACGGCGCTGTTATTTCTTTCTTTATTTGTTATGCAGTTGCTAATATGCACGCAATCGCCCGATTGTTGTGTACTGTGCATGCGTACGCATCACAGTGCGCAAACTAGCCGCTGCGATCGGGAGAGCGATGGCAGAGGATACGCAGACCCATGGCAGAGTGATTGACAGGAAGTGGCGTTTGTGTGTGGTGATGGGGGGGTGGTCGGGGAAACGCAGGCGTGTCAGGGCATCTCAGCGGCGTTGCAGGAGTGTGCATTAATTATCCACTGCGATACCGTACATAGCATGAGGCCTCATAGCGTGCGCAGAAGTAAGCAACTCCTGACTGAGGTATGACCTGCCTTACCTGTGATTATGGGAGCGATGTTACCGATTGTTTACCTATGTTGCCCTAGTATACGGATGTGAGTAAGGGGAAGCGGGCGTCCTAACGTTAGGCTGCGATCGCAATGCGAATGCAAACATTTACATATCACCGCTGATATTAGCATATATTATACTCTGTAGTGAATCAGGCTTGTGTCACTACTAGTACCAGTGGTAAATACAGGGTCTCTCCTGGGAAAACTGGGACAATGTATGTGACATACTGTGTGACTATTTTTAATACACCTTGTTGGGGGGTGTTAAAATGGGGCAGAAGCTGATCTGTGGAATATTTATTATATATATATATATATTTGATTTGCCTTTGTATTTTAGATATCAGAAGATAAATCAATTAATTCATAAATTGTCTTTGTTATATGATATTACCTAGTGTATGATACTGTTAGTAAGATAACTCACAAAGGTCATTGTTTAGTACAGTAGCTGTTGTTTCACTTGTCTTCCTCAAAATCCCTTTATCTTCCCCAAAACCCACCTTTCTGAGTGGTGATTATCCTCTCACGTTGCACTAGCTTGGGAGTGTGGCATCATGGAAATGAACATTTGCCATTATTGGTTTCAGGTATGAAATGACTGGGGCATTGCTAGGTCCATAAAGGAACATGACAGAGCGCAGATGAAGATCAGTAAGAGACACAGGGGATAACATTATAACTAGTGTAGCATATACATTCCCCTGTGCTAGGCAGGGTTAAGTGAATAAGAGTTTAGAGTCCCTCTGGCTGTTGAATGAGGCTGAAGCTTACCGCAGCTTGACCGGGTCCAGGTTACTTACGAGGCTAGGAAATCTGTGTCCACCGACGCAGACCCCGGACTTGTCTGTTCCAGAAAATGGGGATGGCACACCCCTGTTTCTGGGAACGGGGGCCAGCCACACCCCGGATCCGCCCCCCATATGCAGCAGCAGGTCAATCATACCGCGGCTTGGGGGGGTCTGCGAGCGAGATTGCAGGACCAATTCTGCACATGTGAGGAATGGATCCTGCGCATGCGCAGACTCTAAAACATTGGAGATGTGCGCTAACCATCAGGTTAGCAGACATCTCTGAATCAGTTTAAATCCGATAATCATTTTTTTATATTAAATATGACTGTTTATGGGTGTAAAAATTTTTATAGTAGGACTAAGGGAACCGAAGGCCCCTGCTGGGCAGATAGGAACTTTGGGGGATGATACCAATTTTATGGCCCTGGAGAGTGACTTTTTTTAAAAATGAAAAACAGTTGAATGCTGCAATGCTGCACGGGGCAGAACAGCTGCGTACTACTGAGCTTGTTGTGTTCATGCTCTATGAGGGCGCCTCATTATTTGGACTGGATCATAGCAAGCGCTCATGCTTAATCCTACTCCTGATATGAGGAGACCTCAGCTAATCACATACATTCTGCAGATACTAAGCTTATAAGAATATATCCCCAAAAGGAGAGAGCGTCCTGCTCTACATTCTAGTGGATGCAGTAATGCATTGTAATGTATATAGCATGCCTTCCATGAATTAAGTATTTTTTCTGCTTATGACTTCATTTGCTTGGAGTTCCAATTCATTGCAGTGTCAGCAAGTCTTTGTTTTTGTTACTGTATTTCAGATGAATTTTGTGGGAACTTTATGCTTGGTTGCAGGTAGCATTGGTTATAAAAGTAGATAATATTTGAGGGATGTTGTTGCGTCCCACAGTGTGAGCTACTTACTGACAGGTGCCCGGCCTTTAGTTATCCAGTGTCAGACACCACTTCACCACAGGAGAATCCCGATGGAGGGATCAGGTAATGGTGGCTGTGGGGCAGGTGTAGTTGGATAAATAATAACTGAGTGACGGTGGAGGAGGGCAGTTGGCTGAGAAGGTCTCTGGGGAGGGAGAGAGTAGGTCATGGTGATTGTGGGGAGGTATAGAGCAGGTCATGGTGGTTGTGGGAGAGAGCAGGTCATGGGGGTTGTGGGGAGGGATAGAGCAGGTCATGGTGGTTGTGGGGAGGGAGAGAGCAGGTCTTGATGGTTGTGGAGAGGGATAGAGCAGGTCTTGATTGTTGTGGAGAGGGAGAGAGCAGGTCTTGATGGTTGTGGAGAGGGAGAGAGCAGGTCATGGTGGTTGTGGAGAGGGATAGAGCAGGTCATGGTGGTTGTGGGAGAGAGCAGGTCATGGGGGTTGTGGGGAGGGATAGAGCAGGTCATGGTGGTTGTGGGGAGGGAGAGAGCAGGTCTTGATGGTTGTGGAGAGGGATAGAGCAGGTTGTGATGGTTGTGGGGAGGGAGAGAGCAGGTCTTGATGGTTGTGGAGAGGGATAGAGCAGGTCTTGATGGTTGTGGAGAGGGAGAGAGCAGGTCTTGATGGTTGTGGAGAGGGAGAGAGCAGGTCATGGTGGTTGTGGGGAGGGAGAGAGCAGGTCATGGTGGTTGTGGAGAGGGATAGAGCAGGTCATGGTGGTTGTGGGGGGGATAGAGCAGATCATGGTGGTTGTGGGAGAGAGCAGGTCATGGTGGTTGTGGGAGAGAGAAGGTCATGGTGGTTGTGGGAGAGAGAAGGTCACAGTGGCTGTGGTGCAGGTGAAGGTTGGCAAAAGTAGGTCAAAGTGGTTGTGGTGCAGGTGAAGGTGGGCAAATAATGGCTGGGGGATGGAGAAGGTGGGCAGCGGCATGAGAAGGGCTGTGTTTGGGAGAGAGTAGGTCATGGTTATAAAAGAAGTTAATGTGAGGGATTTTGTGACATCCTGCAGTGTAAGATACTTACTGACAGGTGCCAGGCCTTTAGTTATCCAGCATTAGCAACCACTTCACCTTAGGAGAATCCCGATGGAAAGAGCAGGTCATGGTGGCTGTGGGGTAGGTGAAGGAATGCAAATAATGGCTGTGGAGCAGTGTAGGTGGGCAGTGGACTTAGAATGGCTGTTGGGCAGGAGAAGGCAAGACAATTATTATAATTAGTTGTGAGGCGGGAGAAGGCAGGCTTAGAAGGGCTATGGGGTGAGAGAAGGCAGGCTTAGAAGGGCTATGGGGTGAGAGAAGGCAGGCTTAGAAGGGCTGTGGGGTGAGAGAAGGCACTCTGCTCCCAGTTTTCAAGGGCATGGAATAATTGTGTAGAGCTACTATGAGGTAGTAACTTATAGAGTTTACACACTAGACCTTTTACACAAATCAGTTTTTAAAGCTTAGACATAATTAGTTGTAAAGACCCTTTGGAATGAAATAAACCCACTGCTTATCTAAAATGTATTGACTAGTTATACTTTCATGAAGAGTGTATCCATCAGTACCTGAAACCAACAAGAGCCTCTGACTCTCTTCGTATGGGAAAGGGCATTAAATGAATGGTGCTGCCAACCCCACCATTGATATTTGCCAGTTACTTTTCACATCTGATGCCACTTTGCAGTGGGAACATTGAGCAGTACCATGCATCCATATATTGTGCTTGAATCTAAACCAACGGGAAAGGAGAAATGTTTGCTTGTATCGGTTAATGCGAGATACAACATTTAAATATGTAAAAAAATATATTACTAATTGACTACCCAGATGGATATGTTCATTAAAGGATAATTCCAAACAAAACTGGATATCTAGTAAAACTTGGTCACACAATCCAGCAGGTCTCCCAACATGTTCAGCTTGACCACCACTTCCCGGCTCCTATGTATTCCTATGGGCAGTAGGTTGCTGATAGAACAACATGGCACATGTCTGAATATGGAGAATGCATCAGATGACCTTCATTGCTCTTGCCAACTTAGTCTAGTATTAGATCCACAGCATCTGCTCTACTGACAACCCAATGCCAGTGGGCTCATTAAGGAGAGAGCTAATAAATCCTCCAAAGATGTTGCAGGTCCTGAAGAACTACATGAGTGCTGGACCCCAGTAACTAAACTTCAGGGGCCACAATTACCTTTCATAATTTTAGCTTTTGCCCAGAATTGTCTTTTAAGAACAAAATGAGAAAATGTGCTAGAGATTTAAAGAGGGCGGATTTAGGGGTCACACAGCCCCTAGGCAAAACATTATTGATTTGCCCTATTACATCACTGCCCCCTTCATGTTGGGCCAGTCTCAATTTCTCCTGACCACCAATGCAGCCTCCCCACCACCGCAACCACCTTTCTGCCCATTGCCCCCCAATGCCAATTGCTAAATAAAAAAATAAGTCATAATGCCCAAAAAAATCACATGGACCCATTAGGCCAGTAGTCTAGCAGGACCCTCATGCAGGGGAGCCTGCTGTGCTGACCCCTAGCAAGTGTTGTCCCAAGGCATATGTCTCACTTGCCTAGTTGGAAATCCAACACTGGAATTAGGGCTGGGCCATGGTCCTAAGAGATTGAGCGTCTTGGATCTTGCTGAAGGAACATGTGGAACATGTGATGCACAAGTCTTTGTTTTCTTTGACCTAGGTATGCATATATTAAAAATGAAAAAAAAATTCCACAATCTGACAGTTATAAAAATTTACTCAGGATTAACATTTTGCACTGACATATTATGAGGGTAGTGAGTTTTAGAGACTGAAAATAGGGGACTAATAACTCTATTTCCATGAATAACAATTGGGGCCTGATTTTGGGTCAGATGCAGTGTGCAAGTTTCAATGGTAACATCTAAAGCCACACCAATTGGGAAGTTCATTGCCTACAGATGCTGGCAGTGGCCGTCTCAGTCCATGCACATTCAGATGCATGGATCTACACCAGGGAAGGGCTCTGTAGTGGCATTAGCATAAAGATGCAGATTAGGGATGTGCAGGCTCGGATTAGTTCGGATTTTTCCCGCCAAAAATCAGGTCTCAGAAAGAGGCAAAATGTCCTCTTTCATGGACAAACATCATCTTTCATGGACTTTTGTCCAGGAATGATGATGTTTGTCCATGAAAGATGACATTTTGCCTCTTTCTGAGACCCAATTTTTGGCAGTAAAAATCCGAATTTGGTGGGTAAATCCGTACTAATACGAGCCTGCACATCCCTAATGCAGATGTGACTGCTGCAAAAGACGCCAGTGCACCCAACTCAGACTCAGCCCCTTGGTGCGCTGAATGCAATGTGAAATTTAGTACTGTCAGTGATTGCTATATTCTATCTGGGGCAGATAACATTATTGATTTCTCTCTGCTATGTACCTTTATTCTCATAGCTGTGACCACTGCCTCAAGATAATTGCTGTACACAGGGAAGTTCCAGATGAAGACAGTAGGTTCCACCAGGACTCCTCTGATCTCCCACTCTGTCCATGGAACCTGGATTCTGCCAAACCAAGTTACAGCCATAGCCTTGGGTAAGTTTACAGTTTTCCTATTGTTTCTTGGACTGTGTCGCATGGGGGTTTCCAATAGCTTAGCACAAAAGTAAAGCAAACTATGTTATTGTTATTGTAATCTGTAATAAAAATTTTAATGATAATACAGGATTCATGATCATACCATAAACAAGTTTGAGGCCCTCAATCAAATTTGATCAAATTTTCAGCCAGTTCAAATTATTCGAGCATATATATTAAGAAAAGTAAATCTATTTGTAGGATCATGATGGGTTTTTTGTTTTGATTTCTTTAAATCTGTTTTTGTTCCTTTTTGTAAGGACATCCACAGAGTAACTGGCTATGTTTTCAAACACTGGCCATATTTTTATTTTTCATTATAAAGTCTACTTTTTATCCTGTATTATTAATATTAAAATTATTATTACAGATTAATAAAGCAATAAAATAGTTTGCAGCATTATGGTAAGCTATAAGTATATTCAGAGCATTAGAAGAATTACATAATTTGAACATGATGGTACGATCAATTAAATTTTGTAGTTTGATGTTTAGGTCTTACCTACAAGATATGGGTTTAGATTAATATTTTGAGGTTCATAAAAGTGTACAAAAAAACTAAAAAAATAATCTTAATTGGCTACATTTCATAGTAACTTATTTTAGTATTTTTTATACAAACAGAAAACATTACTGCATCTGAGACTCAATATTTTGTTTCACTTTAGCTAAAAATTTTAGTCTATCTAAAGTAAAAAGGATCTATGACAAATTTAGGACATTTTGATTCATTATTACCATGATGTGTCATTTTTTATTGTCTTTATTATTTATTGAAGTAGAACTACAAGATTCCATAACTCTGGATAGTGGGTAAATAAAGCGTAGTATAAAGAAGTAGAGGACCAACAGGAAAATTTCAAAACAAGCACACACACACATACACTTAAATTAAGATTTATTTTTATTCTATTAGTGTGAGAGATATAAACAAAAGTTAGTAAATGCAATAAACACAAACATAGCAAGAGGTGATACTGCAAAAACAAAGTTTAAATGTGAATACTGACATACTCATTTTAGCTGGATTTTGGTTTTGGATTAAAGGGAAATTATATATTTAAAAAAATCTCTTCTTTCATGTGGCTTCTACTACTGCGGTCTCTGGTCTCCTAAGTGATTTTAAAAAAAATAATCTTTAGTTGTTCCAGCAGATATGCTGGGCTTCCATGTTAGTCTGGCGCCTGGGTAATGCTACGAAAAATTTCAGGGGGAATAACATGGTCAGAGTTTTCTTTATTGACAACATGGAAGCCTATCACATGCTTCTTATAGAGATGTAGAGGCCCATTTTGTAAGCACTGTAATGTGTTTAGTTGCATCCTCAGCTTTAGATTTTTAAAATCTATATATATTTTCAAATCTAAGTTATGATAACAGCCGGTGCATAGTCAACTGTTTTCTAGACAACAAGCAGTTTACATGTTGTTCTTCATGTAGTATCAGTTATTGACATTTATTAAAAAACAATAATGTTGGAATGTTTACTTTATAAGTTTATTATATATTTATAGATTTCTTTTTAATGGTAGATTGCTCTCAAGCATATATTATGCAAAGAAGTGACTAATGTTTATTGAAAGAGGCAATTGCACAGGAAGGTAGAACAATAAATTAAAATACACACTAATAATATATCTATATTTTAACAAATCCAATTAAATATAGATTAATCCATTACATTCTTAAGCTTACTATTTTGAAAATAAATATATATTTTATAATAGTCTTAGTACTTGAAAATTGGATCCACCCTTTAATCTGATCAAATGAAAATTGGTTGAATAATAATAATAATAATAATAATAATAATAATAATAATAATAATAACTTATAAGACATTATTGCAAAGTTAGCCTGTATTGGAAGTCTTACCAGCTACAAATTCAGGACCTCAGAACAACTTAACATAAATATGTTAACATGACATCTATCCAAAGAATAAATGTATATTAATTTGAAACTGTCCAACGCATCCTTACTGCTTTTATTAGATTGTCAAGTCAGTAAAAAAGGTATTGTTACAATTTAATTGTGAAACATATATCAAGCTTAAATTTATAAATGTAAGTGAATACCTATTAAGTGTTTGTTAGTATAGGATAGTATAGGATAGATCATTGAAATAACAATTCAATGTGAGTTGCTATTTGACATGTTTCTAGAAATTAACACTGATAATTATAATATAATCTAGATTGTAATGGATGTTTCTAAATAGCATTTGGACATTTGCTACAGAAAGAAATATTCACTTCATATTTTTATTATATTGTAATCAATTTAAAATCCTGAGCACCAAAGCACTTGCAGTTTGGACAATAGCAATTAAAAAAAAATTTGTTCAGTTTATGTGTGTTAAGTAAAATGTAAGACTTAATTTGCTAAGTAAGACATAAGATGATTTAAGTAAAGCTATACATGTTTTTTTAAAATGCTATTCAAATGTATCTTTTTTTAGATGATGACTGCTCGTGACATTTTATTAAAAAATTATGGCCAAAGATGAACTTGTAGACAATTAATTTTCAGTAATGCATGTTTTTAAGTATTCCCCTATGAGTCAATCTATAATTTTCAGTTTGCTTGAGACCCCCAAAACAGACATAATCTGACAAATTCCAAGTGGTACAAATGTCCTGTTCATTACGTGCAAAAACTTTTTGGAAGCAATGTTTTACATTCTCATAAAAATGCATTTATAATAATGTTATCCTAAGAAAAAAATAAAATATACAGTTACTCCATGCAGGTATTATATTTTAAAAAACAGCTACAGTTTTTTTTAGCTATTTAAAGGTCAACAGTGGACAGTACACACTGGAAACAGCTGTACAGTTCTCATCTGTCATTTTTACTGGAGCAGCTGCTTTAGATATTCAGTCATACTTACACTAAACAGTTGTGGATTGCTGCCATCTTACCTGTGGCTGTTTGTGATGTGGCCTACAAAATGTTTGGGGCAGAATATGAGGCTAAGCACATTCCACCAAAGTTTAAGTTTTCAACAAGGAAAGAAGAAAATAAATAATTATTTTCCTTAGTGGACTTGCATTGATTTAAACATATTTCTGATTTCTCATATAAAACAAAAAAAACAAAAAAAAAAAGTTCCATTTATTTTAACACCAAGAAAAAATAAATCAATAGACATGCCAATTTGAATTAATAAGTCTTCAGCAAAGTACCTCATTGTCACTTTTCAGACTTTATGTTCACTTGAAAATGTTAAATTAACAGATAGAAAATTTTAAAAAAGGCCTTTATGAATGCTGCAGTATATATTCTCTCTGTAAATTATTTACTAACAAATTACAGTATTAATGAATCAGAAAGAAACTTTAATTATCTAACCTGCAATAGGCTTATGAAAACTTAGTGCTGATTGGTTGGAAAGGATCACTGTAAAGTTAATAAAATTAGTAATTAGTAAATAACACCCTCTGACTTGTACTGTATGTCCAATAATATTTTTAAACAAACATTTTTTAATTATTTTGTGCAGCAGATAGACAATTTGGACACTCCCAAAATCACTCTTCATTCTTTTTTTGTGACCAAGTCACAAAACCAATAAATATTTAAATAAAAAAGTGTGATTTTAGACTACTGTATTTCATTAATGGTGCTTTATAAATAATATTGAGTTATATCAGCAGTTTTCAAGAATGTTGTGTTTTTTCTGGCCACTTTTATGTTGTTCTGCTTTGAGTCAGGGAAATTAAAAAACACAAATAAATATTATATTTTCCTCACATACTTCTTTTACACAAAAATGGTGGCAGAACAGTAGCTATCAGTCTCAAAATGTGGGTACATGTATTATTATTATTTATGCACTCATTCCCTGTGTGCTATGTATTATTATTATTTATGCACTCATTCCCTGTGTGCTATGTATTATTATTATTTATGCACTCATTCCCTGTGTGCTATGTATTATTATTATTTATGCACTCATTCCCTGTGTGCTATGTATTATTATTATTTATGCACTCATTCCCTGTGTGCTATGTATTATTATTATTTATGCACTCATTCCCTGTGTGCTATGTATTATTATTATTTATGCACTCATTCCCTGTGTGCTTCTTGGTTTATATTAAAATGACCCTTCTTAGGAAAAAACGTGTGTGGTGAACGACTCAATAAAACAAACGATGACTTGACTGCTGACCAATTACCGGTGGTTCAACGGAGGCTGCCAGAGCGTGACAAAAACAAGCTTAAGGCTGCGATTGTACCCACAAATATGCCGCTTTACTAGCAACACCTTAACTTTCATACCACACCTTTTCCTATGGGAGTGTTGTTAGTTCACTTAAAGTACATTGAACTATATATGTGTCAGGTTACCTGCTTTAAAGATGGAAGTTAAAGTTCAAAACAATATTTTGAAAAAATAACTTAATTTGATCATAATTCATATGGGTTTATTTTACGTTTCAGTATTATTGTTACTACTGCATGAGCAAGTAGGAGAAAAACAATGTAATTCTTAGTTTTATTTATAAACAGAAATGTCATAAATAGATACATATAAAAGTTATATGATAAAGAATGGTTAGAAAGACAAGGTTTGTCTACTTAGAAGAAAGGCTCCTTAAAGGTCACCTAAATAATATGTATAACTACATTTATGTTTAACACAAAGATTTGTCCAATTAAAACGTTGTAACAAGGACAAGGGGTAATCCCTTGCAAACAAATGAAAGAAGTTTTCAGCTTCAGCATATGAAAGGTTTCTTTACTGTAAGGGTAGTTAAACTTTTGTATTCGTAACATATAAGGTGGTTCTAACTAATTATGTGTCTGTAATTAGTAAAGGATATAATAGGGGTGATTGATCCAGGATATATCTTACTCACCATTGCAAGGCCAAATTTGCAAATGTCTGAGTTACATTTTGCTTTTCTTTAGCTTAACACAGTTAGAATTTATGAAAGGTTCGTTTAATGTACCAGTTTCTTTTTTAAACTTTATATAGAATATGTAACTATTAACAGGGAAATAAATTATGTTTTTCTGCTGACTCTGACTACAAAGCTGTATTTTTTATCGTGCTTTATTAGTTCTATATTATTAGATTGTGTTATAAGCAAGGAGTAATTGTTGAGTGTGAAATAATTCTTATGGTTCATATATTTACCATTAAAATTGGAATATATCTGATTTTTTTTATCCCACAGGATCCACCCAGAAATCTTGAATGGATACTTCAATCATTTGAAAATAAATATTTTACTTGGCCAAGCAAACATTTTTATTTGTTACTAAATACAGCAAGTCATTTGTGATTACTAATATTGGAATTGTTTTTATTTTAAAAGTGATGCAGTACATCTAGCCGTATAAACTGCTGAGCTACATAGGCTCCTTGAAAATGTTTTTTTTGTTTTGCAACAGATGAATTTAATCAATATTAACTGAAAAATGTAACATAATATTATTTTAAATATTAAAAATAATTTGAATTATTTGCCATTGCTGTAGCTACTGAAGAATACTTCATTTCTCTTGGTGCCATCTCAATAACACATGTACTAACATGGTATCTTTAAAAATATGCTTTTATCTTAAGTCCCACCTTCATAATGGATCAGAAAATATATATATACTGAGCAATTCAAACATATTTCCAATTACATATATTGTTTATTTTATATCAAAAGATTTCATTGCGGCTATACGTGCTGTGAAATCACAGCCATGATTGGCACTTGGGGCCCGATTCAGACCTGCTCGCTAGGCTGTGTGCGCACGTTGCCTGCCGATGTTTGCAATGTGCGCATGTGTATAAGACGCAGTGCGCATGCGTGAACTAGTCCATGCGATCGAGAAGCATTTGTGCGCAGTGCAAAGTCGCCTCGCTAGAATGAGTGACAGGACGAGCCGTTTGTGGGTGGTGACAGGGGGTGGTCGATGGTAATGGAGGTGTGGTGGTGCGAACGCAGGTGTGTCTGTGATTTGGAACACCTTTTCAGGGGCGTGCTTAATTAAGACACATCATCAGCGTACACGTCACATGGCTGAATTACACACAGCAGCGTTCGCAGTGCTTGCGGTAGGGTATGGTCAGCCACAAGTGCTGCGTATGGGTCCGATGTTACTTGATGTTACTGATTGTTGCATACACTTCCTGGAGATGACGTGTGTTATGAAGGGAAAGTGGGCGTCTCATGACAGGCTGGTGGGCGTCTATATACGCACTGGGATTGCACACCAAGACATAGTGGGCATGCTAATGTCTTGCCGTGCGATCGCGGGATTTGCATACTTTGGCTCTGCGTGCGAACGCATCTAGCGAGCGGGTCTGAATCGGGCCCTTGGAGCGATGTCACAGTGTGCGTGCCAAAAACAAAAAATGAAATCAACAAAGGTATTTTAAAAAACTGCATTTGGAAAAAGACCACTATGCAAACAAGGCTGGCAAATGCATCAAAGTGTTACTTTTCATTTTAAAGTCTTAGCACTGCAATGTATCAGAAATAGACACACCAGAGAGTTGTTACGGTAACTTGCCCCTCTAGCAATTTCTGCACCTCACATCAGCAGCGTGCTTATGAAATTTGCCTTTGCTAGTAAGCGAGCCCGTTAGGCATGCGCAAGATTTCTAAAAACCACGATATGTTCATTTCCCAGGACTTTTCTTGTGTGAGGACCGTCCAGAGGCAGCAGTGGGACTTGCTATCCTCTGATGCCATTACAAGTTATTCGACAAGTGACAAAAAACTTTGCATTGCTCAGTAGGCTGCCAGCATGTTTCACTGCCATAGCTGGTTTTGTTGACAGAATTATGTAGAGAAAACAAAATAATTTCTCCACCGGCTGCCTTTTAATACCTTAGGGGGAGTGATAACCCTTCATACATTGAGACCTTTGTGTAAAGCGGTATCCTGATAAAAGATCGACAATGAATAGGTCAACAATGAATAGGTCGACACCAGATGGTCAAACTGTAATAGGTTCATATGTACAAAAGGTGGACTGAGAAAAGGTCGACATTGCAAAATGTCAACATGGTTAAAAGGTTGACAGGTTCAAATAGTTGACACAAAAATGTTTTCATGTTTTTCCCCAATATTGTTAGGGTTAGGGACTTAAGGGAGGGTTAGGGTTAGGCTGCCAGAGGGGACAGTTAGGATTAAGCACGAGGGGGGAGGGTTAGGGTTAGGCTGGGGTTAGGTTAAGTCACTAGGGGAGGGTTGGGGTTAGGTTTAGGCTGGGGTTGGGTTAAGGCACTAGGGGAGGGTTAGGGTTAGGCTGCCAGAGAGGACAGTTAGGATTAAGCACTAGGGGGAGGGTTAGGATTAGGCTGGGGTTAGGTTAAAGCACTAGGGGAGGGTTAGGGTTAGGCTGCCAGAGGGGACAGTTAGAATTAAGCACGAGGGGGGAGGGTTAGGGTTAGGCTGGGGTTAGGTTAAGGCACTAGGGGAGGGTTAGGGTTAGGCTGCCAGAGGGGACAGTTAGGATTAAGCACTAGGGGGGAGAGTTAGGATTAGGCTGGGGTTGGGTTAAAGCACTAGGGGAGGGTTAGGGTTAGGCTGCCAGAGGGGACAGTTAGGATTAAGCACTAGGGGGGAGGGTTAGGATTAAGCTGGGGTTGGGTTATGGCACTAGGGGAGGGTTAGGGTTAGGCTACCAGAGGGGACAGTTAGGATTAAGCACTAGGGGGAGGGTTAGGTTTAGGCTGGGGTTGGGTTAAGGCACTAGGGGAGGGTTGGGGTTAGGCTGCCAAATGGGACAGTTAGGATTAAGCACTAGGGGGGAGAGTTAGGATTAGGCTGGGGTTAGGTTAAAGCACTAGGGGAGGGTTATGATTAGGCTACCAGAGGGGACAGTTAGGATTAAGCACTAGGGGGAGGGTTAGGGTTAGGCTGGGGTTAGGTTAAGGCACTAGGGAAGGGTTAGGGTTAGGCTGCCAAATGGGACAGTTAGGTTTAAGCACTAAGGGGAGGGTTAGGATTAGTCTGGGGTTGGGTTAAGGCACTAGGGGAGGGTTGGGGTTAGGCTGCCAGAGGGGACAGTTAGGATTAAGCACTAGGGGGGAGGGTTAGGATTAGGCTGGGGTTAGGTTAAAGCACTAGGGGAGGGTTAGGTTTAGGCTGCCAGAGGGGACAGTTAGGATTAAGCACTAGGGGGAGGGTTAGGTTTAGGCTGGGGTTGGGTTAAGGCACTAGGGGAGGGTTGGGGTTAGGCTGCCAAATGGGACAGTTAGGATTAAGCACTACGGGGAGGGTTAGGATTAGGCTGGGGTTAGGTTAAAGTACTAGGGGAGGGTTAGGTTTAGGCAGCCAGAGGGGACAGTTAGGATTAAGCATGAGGGGGGAGGGTTAGGGTTAGGCTGGGGTTAGGTTAAGGCACTAGGGAAGGGTTAGGGTTAGGCTGCCAAATGGGACAGTTAGGTTTAAGCACTAGTGGAGGGTTAGGGTTAGGCTGGGGTTGGGTTAAGGCACTAGGGGAGGGTTAGGGTTAGGCTGCCAGAGGGGACAGTTAGGATTAAGCACTAGGGGGGAGGGTTAGGGTTAGGCTGGGGTTAGGTTAAGGCACTAGGGGAGGGTTAGGCACCAAGTGGAGGGTTAGGGTCAGGATTAGAGTTCAATCACAAAAAAGTGTCAACTATTTTTGTGTTGACCATTTGAGCATGTCAACCTTTTAACATTGACAAAATTTTGCACCGTGAACCTTTTGTCCCTGCCCACCTGTTGACTGTCGACCTTAGTACTGTCAATCTTTTATACCACACCCATGTAAGGTAAAATTGGGTGAAGGCCTCATGACAAGATACTGGTTTGGGCCTTTTTAAATTCTCAAATTATAAAAAAAAATCAACACAAAAACTTGCAGCACGATCATCCCTTTACAGGTCAGTTCAAGACTTATATTTAATATTTACCTATATAATGCCAGAATACACTGCAGAGCTTAGTCATCTGAATTTGTACCATAACTTAAACCACTGTTAGTACATTGTGGTGGGAGCAGGGTGTCAGGAAGCTTAAAAACATGCTTGGCATCACCTTTCACCAGCATTTATTGTTAGGATTTATAAATGTAAATGCTGCTTTATGTGTTCAAAATGTTAATCTCACATATATCTAAAGGTGCTACTGTCCCCCGGGCACCCTGCCAGACGTCCCTCATTAGTGGTTGGCCATATTGTGCTGGAAAGTGATGATCGGTCCAGAGAATGAACTCACTTGTAAAGAATGTCAAGGGTTAAATTGGGAAATGGCTCGAGATGCCCAGGAACTAAGGTGAAAAAGCTCTTTTGTCAGGTAAAGTGGGTGACCGCTGTTTCACATCTAGTCTACTCCAGATGGACTTTCTGGAGCCAAACACCTCAGGGTGCCTGCTGATGCATGAAGAAGAGTGGTAGGCTAGGTGACAGTCTCAAAATCTTGGACAATACTGACATAGTGTTGTGACTTCTGTTGGACTGGTCATGGATCAGTGTTTTGTGCCATTGATTGGATCTTGTGAGTCTCCATGGACTTTGCCCCTTTATAATTCTGCCAAAAGTGGAGAGACATTTGTCTTGGTAAAAGCTGTGAAAAGCAATGACAGTGCCCTGGGAGAATGGTGACTATAAACTTTCAAATAGGGTTGTTCTTGGTTTACTGTGCTTGCTACAATAAAGTAGGTTTTACTTTGCCAACTATTTGTAAAGTCATTTCATACCCACAGAGGTGCCAGCTGTGCCCGGCTACTAACCGGTTGGTGCTGCAAAAGGAATAAACATTAATTCAATATCTGCACTGTTGAAAGGTCTGTTATGAAACTCCTTTGTCTCCACATATTATATATTTAATGGGGGTTATTTACTAAATAAGGTGGTGGTAAGAACATTCTTCCATTCACGACTATGTACTGTTTGGGCACCCTGCTCCTTTCTCTTTCTGACTCGCAATCTGTAGCTTTCTGCTGCTTCCATTAATTCTCCTCTCATTGTCACTGCCTCTGTCACATGCAGCCCTGTCCTCACTAACACATCACTCATCTCCTGATATACTCTGTGCTGCTGGGGACCCTGCTCCTCCCACTACATAACTCTCAGTCTGGGTCTTCCTGCTGCCTCCATTCTCCTCCTCACATCCTGTCACTGCCTCTGTCACATGCAGCCCTGTCCTCACTAACACATCACTCATCTCCTGATATACTCTGTGCTGCTGGGGACCCTGCTCCTCCCATTACATAACTCTCAGTCTGTGTCTTCCTGCTGCCTTCATTCTCTTCCTCACATCCGGTTACTGCCCTCGTCACATGCAGTCCTGGCCTTAACTAACCCTTTATTCATCTCCTGATATACTCTGTGCTGCTGGGGGACCTGCTCCTCCCACTATATAACTCTCAGTCTGTGGCTTCCTGCTGCCTCCATTCCCCTCCTCACATCCTGTCACTGCCTCTGTCACATGCAGCCCTGTCCTCACTGACACACCACTCATCTCCTGATATACTCTGTGCTGCTGGGGACCCTGCTCCTCCCACTATATAACTCTCAGTCTGTGTCTTCCTGCTGCCTTCATTCCCCTCCTCACATCCTGTCACTGTCCCTGTCACATGCAGCCCTGTCCTCACTAACACATCACTCATCTCCTGATATACTCTGTGCTGCTGGGGACCCTGCTCCTCCCACTATATAACTCTCAGTCTGTGGCTTCCTGCTGCCTCCATTCCCTCCTCACATCATGTCACTGTCCCTGTCACATGCAGTCCTGTCCTCACTAACACATCACTCATCTCCTGATATACTCTGTGCTGCTGGGGACCCTGCTCCTCCCACTATATAACTCTCAGTCTGTGTCTTCCTGCTGCCTTCATTCCCCTCCTCACATCCAGTTACTGCCCTCGTCACATGCAGTCCTGGCCTTAACTAACCCTTTATTCATCTCCTGATATACTCTGTGCTGCTGGGGACCCTGCTCCTCCCACTATATAACTCTCAGTCTGTGGCTTCCTGCTACTAACATAATCACACAGCTGGACAGGTCGTAACATCAGCACAGTCACCTCCTGATAAACTCACGAGATTAAAACTGGGTACACAAAGACGTTCTCTGGCCGATAGCATCTTAAAATAAGTGCAAACGTTCAAATAGCAAAACTCTACAGCTGCAATCCATCAGATATTTGTTTTTCATTTTGTAACAGCAAATGAAGTTTATTGCCAATTTGTTGTGCACAAATAGATATTGTTATTGAATCGTCTCCAATATTTTATACTGATGCATGTAATCATAGTGTTTAATGAAATGCGGTCATAATCCGGACCACTGGGATTACGGCATTCACAATGCTGACAACGAATCCCAACACTTATCAGAATACCGGTGCCGACATCCTGAAGGTAAGAACTGGGGTAAGGGGGAGGGTTAGGGTTAGGCACTAAGAGGGGAGCTATAGGTTTACGCACCGGGGAGGGGGAGGTTAGGTTTAGGCACTAGGGGGAGTGGTTAGGTTTAGGTACCGGGGGGGGGGAGGGTTAGGGGCAGGATTCTGGGTTAGGTAAGACTTACCTACCTCTAGGAGTCGGAATTGTAACCTGGTCAGGAAGCCAGCATCGGGATTCTGACCACCGAGATCCCGAGCCTTGGCATCCTGTACCCATTCCGTGTTTAATATATACTGCTCAACAAAATCATTGATAGCAAGTTTGTTAATTGCAGTAAAATGTGTTATCTAAGGTGACTCGCCTTATGGGCATGTAATGAAGAAGGAATGTTTGATGTTCTCTAGAGTATTGGATTTCAGGATATGAACTAACTGATAATTTGACTTGTCCTGTGAGTCCGAAGGATTCTCATATATAAACACATACCACAATAAATAAGTTACATTACAAATGGCTTAATTAATTCTTCTCTGCTCAGGATAATATTACCATCGAAAATGAATGTTATTTTCATAACCTTTAAATATGTATAATTATAACAGGATTTTATTTTCTTCGTTCTTGCAGTTCAGACTTTCATGCCTTTATTTTCTTAATACAAGTTTTCTTGGATAGAACAATTTAAAACCATTCTATCCTGATTAAAAATGGCAAACACAGGTCAAGAAAACATTTGCATAGCGAGGCAGAAAGGGAAGGGGCAGGGCGGTACTAGTAACACAATCGTGGAGTCATTAGTATTTTGCAAGGTTGTGCAAATACATTTTTCACGTTCCAAATTTAAATTACATCCTGCTGTGCTTCATGGTATAATATTCATTTGTGTTACTTTAGGGACATTATTCTTAGTAGAGTGCATGCAGTTTAAATGTAGGTGCATGTAGTGAAATGGATCATTTATGCATATGAAGGCCCATTTGGAGCTGAATCTGCATTCATTTCATTTTGCATAAAATACATAGTTACATATCATTTCTGTAATATTTACAAACTAGAGATGTGTGGGTCCGGTTCCCAGAGAACTAATAAACTAATTTAGCGGTTCTGAGTCTAAACCAAGTCCGAGTTCAGATTCACTATGGGGTACTGTGGCGAACCGAGTTCCGGTTTGGATCTTCCCTCAGTTCGGAACTCAGATTTAAAAACAGAACTTGGATTTTGGATTTCATACTAACAGGTCAAAATTATGTCATTTAAGCCATTTAAAAAAAAAAAATTACAGATCCAAAACCAAAACACGAAGATGAATCCGGATCTAAAACCAAAACCAAGGGGTCCACGCACACCTCTAATACAAACATTCATATCTTCACTCACATCACCTTCAGCCTGTACTATATAGCTGTGTTTGTGTATTGAACTCTTAATTCATTAGCATCTATATTATTATAACCATATATTCACAGCAGCAAACTGACATATTCCACTTTATTTTAATCAACACTGAGGGGTAAATTTACTAAGATGGGAGTTCTATTAAGAAGTGATGTTGCTGAAAGCAACCAATCAGATTCCAGGTATTATCTTCTAGAAGGTGCTAGATAAATGAGAAGTACAGTCTGATTGGTTGCTATGGGCAACATCACTTCTTAAATAGAACTCCCATCTTAGTAAATTTACCCCTGACTGTTTTACAGATACTAAAAAATAAGAGGAAGGGAAGGGGGGTACAGATAGAAAAGGGTGGAGGGGAATGATACACCTGGGGGAACAAAATATGACCGATATAAAATGAAAGCATCAGTTGAGGCCATCCATAAGTAGAGTTATAACAAAGGATAAACACAGGAACCCATGCGTACACGAAACACACTAATCCTCAGGGGTTTTAAATTAAATTAAACTGCGGGTCATCTGTAAAGGGGGAGGACCAAAGGATACCAGCACCTTCTCTATGATGGTAAATTCATGCCAGTAAAACCAATTCATCAAAGGGGACCATATAGAGGCTGAATATGGGACCCTTACATTTTTCATATCAAAATGGTAATGTACTTAGCCAACAATCTTAGCAATGAAAGGGGGAGGGGGATTTCCAACTCTGAGCAATGTCTAGCAACCTCCGTAATATGACCGTACCACTCCTGTTTTGGAACAGAGGAAGGATAAAAAAGGAGGAGCGTCAACCCTGCGTCCCGGTCTCACACTGGCGCCAAAGGTATCAGTTTACAAATGTCTCGCCACAATGATGAATTACTGCGACAATCTCCAAAAAGATATGAAATAGCATATCTAGAATGCTAACTTCAAAGGGGACGTATTGTGTGTAGTATGATGGGTAAGGTGCAGCTTGTGTGACAAGTTCAGCTGCGTCTCTGCGTAGTTCAGGCATTTCAACATAGTATAGGTGATCTGATGTGTATACTCCCACTGGGATATGGAAAGTGGTCTATGGAGATCTGATTCCCACTGTAACTGTGACCAAGTCCTAATCAGGGCCATCTCTTCCATTGGGCTTGTTGGGCAGTTGCCCAAGGGCCAGAAGCTTGTAGGGGCTCGCCAACCCACACCCCTGCAGCCGCTGCCAGTTGGTAAATTTGTGATATTTTTATAAGCCGGCTGCCGGTGCTCTGTATTCCGATCTAACCTCCTCCACCCCATCCCCCCCGGTGATGAGTACTCGTCTCAGTCCCAGTTTCTCTTCACCCGCCAGCTTCAGACCAGTCACAGTCTCTCTGCATGTGTGGGAGGTCTGATGGACATGCAGGGGGGTTTAAGTTTATTGACCATTTACATTTATTTCCCATGAAAGGGTGGGTAGGGGCCCCAGTGCATTGCTTTGCCCAGGGCCCACACTGCTGTTAAGACAACCTTGGTCTTAAGGGTAGTGGCGAAGGGTGAAAGATAACAGTACCAAAAGAGATGGCACCTCTAGATCCCCCCTAAATAAATACCCTGAGTAAGTCTGAACTATATATGAGGGTGGCAGGTGGAGGGTACGTGGATCCTTGGAAATTATTTGCACCCAGTTCTCGACCTGCAGAAATGTAAATATGTCTGACTGCAGCAAACCATACAGGCCACATAACACATGAAAAGGGAGATTAGAAACTGAGGAAAGAAGAATGCATTATAGATGGTATCCCTCTCTGGATCAGGAGGACAGGGAGGATTTAAGGGTGAGTTTAGTTAAAGCCCCCAGAGATAGATTATTAGTTGGGAGTATAAGGGGCTTATCAAGCTGGACTAGCCTATTCCACATGCTTAAGGCATTCTTAGTGAACAGCAACTGAGCAGGGAAGGGAGGCACACGTTGTTCAGGGGTCCATAGAAGGTCACCGAGTTGATATATCTACATAGAGGACTTTCTCAAATGCACCCATGGTCTCTGAAGGGGAGGAGGGAGAGCAGGTCCCACAGTTGGGTCACAATGCTAGCCTCCTGATACCTCTTAAAACCGCCACTCTTCCTATGGAGCGAAAAACTACCATGAGGGCCCCTCTTTCCTAATAAAAGCAGATATCTATCTTCACAGCACAACCAAATATTTGGTAGACAAAATATAGGTGGTAGTACAGAAAACATGCATTAATATTGTCAGTAAAGACATCTTAAAAGCCACCATGATGCCCAACCTGGTGACACTGTGGATCATCCATGCTGGCGTGAGATCAGTTAATTGGGACATCAAGGGCATAAAAGTCATATAAATTCTAGAAGTGAGACTGGTATTTGAATTTCCTGACAGGATAGGACTAGAATAAGTACATTTAGACTGTAGAACCACATATTTAGTTAATTAAATATTAATAGGGAATGTCTTTGTTTTTGTTGCATTAAATTTATAATATGACATCAAGCTATATGAGTCAATTAATCAGTGCAGTACCACAATGAGGTACCCTGATTTGTTACAAATAGGAGAACATTATCTGAAAATACGCATAATTGGTGCAGTGTGTAAAAAAAGTTTGGATAGTCGAGGCAATGGCAGATCTTTTGGGCAAGCGTTCAATTGTCAATAACAAAATAAGGGAGGACAAGGGGAAGCCTTACAGTGCACATTTCGACATGGCCAATGGTTTGGAGAGGAAGCCATTGCTGGAAACTCAGGCTGACAGATATCTGTAAAGTGCCATAATGGAATAAAAAATAGTACCTCCCAAGTCAAAAGTGATTAAAACTGTCTGCATACAATATAGACAAGAGAGAAGAGAACAAACTCAACACCAAGTCCACAAAGTTCAAAACTCTCATTGTGTTATCAAAGGCCTGCTGGCCCTACATGAAGCTAACATGGTTCCCACCTGGATAGAGACCTCCCAAAGCACGGCATTAGGCATGCACCAACAGTAAAAGATGATCTGTCTTCAGGCTTAATAGTATGCTGGGCTTCCTGAGTAGAAAGAAGATATGCTGGAAATCGCCAAAGTCACAGAGATGGGCAACTCAAATGTAGTGCCCACGAACAAACCATGGGCACCTGGTCTGATAATGTAATAGGAAGAGTATTAAGAGATCTAGGGGTATATTTACTAAAGGTCAATTTTAATCGATTTAAAATCGATCAAATTGATCAACATTGATGTTTTGTTTCTGGGGCTAAATCACACATTTACTAATAAAAAACAAAATCAAAAGTTGTCTGTTAGTAAATGTGTGATTTAGCCCCAGAAACACAACATCGATTTTAATCAATTGATTGATTTTAAATCGATTAAAATCGACCTTTAGTAAATATACCCCCTGGAGTGTTGCAGTGTCCAATTATCCACCAACACAGAGTCAAGAGTTGTTAAAGTTAAAATGTATAGTTTCTAACATCAAGGCTCTTTGTTCTGCACCATACATCATATTAATCATATATGTCAAAGAGCTTTTTAAAGGCCGTAGAACCATCTCAGTATAAGATCCAACACTCTGGTCTTGAGACCTATCCATTCTGGGATCTAATACTAAATTGAAGTCACCCATAATTATTAGATGTCCTATACAGACTTTAGTGGTTACAACAAAAGCTTTATGAAGGAACAGAAGATAATTGGAATTAGGGTCATTTAGGGAGATAAATGTGACCTCCCACTCTTCTAGTGAAGCCAACGAGGATTAAATTCCGCCCATTTCTATCAGCAACCATTGATTTGAGGACAAAAATAATATGGGCTCATATGAGAGTCATTACACAAAGGTGCTTAAATGGACCAACAACAGTAAAACTTGTAGAATATCTATGATCTTTGAAGTGGAAGGGGCACTAGTTTTAAATTGAGCCTCCTGCAAAGCACCCACAGAAACTTAACTGGCTAGAAAAGTTTTAAGGGTCAGACAACATTTATTTGTATAGTTTTGACCCCTAACATCCAAGTAGAAAAAAGCCAGTAGGTAACATAGCAGAGGATGGGCAAGAGGGATGAGGCCTAGAGTCAAAAAAAGGAAAGGGAACTGAGGGAAAGGAAGTGTAGAAAAAAAACTTGGTAGGGAAGGGAATGGATGGATGATTTAATTAGTACAAAAATCAGCACTATAGCATTTGCCAAAGGGGAAACTAAGCAGCAAAATGGTTACGTGTGAAAGGGTTGGGGTGCTAAAACCCTCCCATATCAGAAGGCAAATATAATGGTGAACTTACTCCCAAGCCGGCACCTCAACAAGGCCACCACCTTGGAGCAGGTCAATAATAAAAAGTAAACTGGCAACAGTATAACTGAAATAAGTAATGAAATAAGTCATACAGAAAAAAAAGATAATATAGTAGGCATACTCCAAATGGTAGTGGTCACAATAGTCCCATACTTTGCCCCCCCCATAGCACAAGTAACCAAAGGGCAAGGCCATAGCTGGGAAGAAAATGAGAAACAGGACAAGAGGATAAAAACTCTGAACAGTCAAAACAGGTCATTAGCACAACAAAAAACTCCAATCACACACATACATAATTTTGACAGCACTCAAACTGCGATGGTGAAGGGCGTTATGATGCCAATGAACCACCTGGAATCTTCCATTCTGCAAGTAATTTGACAATGCTTCCACAGAGAAGATGACATTGTTAGAACAATGCTAGTTCCCTATGTTCCTAGACGGTGTTGAAGCGAGGCTAAGAGGAGACTGTGCTGAGGAGCTCCAGGAATGGCAGATGCCCTATAACAGCATGGAGCACCACATGGAATTCTGTAACCCAAATTCTTATAGCTTACTGGACCTGATTTGTTCCTCTGCGGCAGAAAGGAAAGGACGTGTGAGACGTATTTATTTGTATTCAAGCCTAATATTACATGCACCTGGGCTGCACATGCACCCGCTCCTGAGACTCTCCAATAATGCATCATGGTGGATGTCGTCTTTGTTCTGTGTCCAAATAGCTGCAGCTGATTTGGGGCTCTGGAAATCACTGCAAGGGGACTGCTGTGCTGCCCCTAGCTAGCGGCGCCCCTAGGAACGTGCCTCATGTGCATTGTGGGAAATCCAGCACTGCTGAGCGTACGATGGAATGTAGTCGTGACTACTGAATAGAGGAGGTGAGTGTGGGGTGAGATTATGCCACTATGAAGAAGAACTGCATCTCCACGATCAAGATAGAGATAAGTGTAGCAGGTATACTGTACCGCATTCTCTGGGAGGAAAAGAGTGTAGAGTCCTTCACCACATCACAACTGAGCGCATGAACTTTAGTAGGCCTTCAGCTGAGGTCACATATATTCTGCCTTGTGAGGAATCTCTGAAGATGCCCAGGTCATGCGTGTAAATAAGTGTGTCGCTTTATGGTGTTAGAGAGGGAAGGACAGGCCCAGATTAAGGGCCACATGGGCCTGGGGCTGAAAATGTGCAAGGGCCTATACTGAGAAGGCGAGTAGCTGTGACCAGTGCTGTGTGGGTGTGGCCAGAGCCATGTGGGCGTGTACACCCCATACACTCAGCCCCAATTACTCTATTAATAAGGAAACATATAAATATTACATAATTTTGTAAGAAAAATAGAAACAAATTTTAGTACTTATAATTTATGTCCGACTGTGTGGCCAGCTAGGCAGCTGGTAATGATCATGCTGCTATAATGTTGGTCCTATTTTTCTGTGGAGACCTGGAGCTGTAGCTTAATCCGCGCCATTGTTAATCTGGTCCTGGGGAAGAAGAGGCATTTTTGGGTAAATTGGTGGTTAAATGCCAGCGCTCTCAGCAGGTACT